>JBBMOL010000036.1:0-1213551 GCA_037954665.1 Laguncularia racemosa
GGCTTTTATAAATATTCAATTTTATTATCTTGTTTCAACTTTATTTGTTTCACAAACCCCCCCCCCCCCCCCCCCCCCCCCCCCCCCCAATTTTTCTTTTCCCTTTTTTCCCCCTTTGAATAGAAATATCTTTAACCAATCCCTGGGGATTCGACCCTACCCCCACTATTGCAAATCATATAATTGCCAGGAGTAGGTTTTTATTTTTTTTGGATTCGATACCATCAACCGGAAATAAAACCCCCCTTGCTCCTGCTCCCTTTTTTTGGCTTATGGGTAAAGATTTTTCTTTTTTCCTCCAATTTTTTGTTTCTAAGTAAATAACTACACCCTGTTGAAATGGCATACTACTGTTTTCTCCTGTTTTGGTTTCTCAACCTTATAGCCATGTGGACCTATCTTCTAGTTCCACATAAGCAAAATTTCCCCCACTTTTTGAATCTCTCTTTTAAAACCCAGCAAAAAAACCTACCCTTGTAGCCTCTCTATCCTCCTCAACTTTTGGGGCTCTAATCATAGTAACCTCTATGTCCTTGAAAACTCATCCACACTTTGGCTTCCTGTTTAAGAGTTTGAAATTTTGTTGTGAAATTCACGATATTAGAAACAAGAACAAATCTCTTCTTCATCCCCCTCTTCACTTTTCCCCAAGATCAAGGGGTTTTTCGCCTTTCCCTTTTTCTTTTAAAAACCATTTGATCCTGCCAACTATGGTTTTAATCTGAAACTCAATGGCAGCAGTTTCGCTTTCTTCCCCCCACAAAATTTTTTTACAATCAAACCCATCCTACCTTCTTCTCCCATTTAATATCCCCTCGGGTCTTCCCCCTTAAAAAGGAGGAATCTTCATTTTTTATATTACCAATTGATTATCCTCTCTATTCCTATTCCTCTATCTTCCCAATCCTAGTTCCTTATTTCCTACCACCTAACCACTATGCCCCGTAAAAGGGTTCATAGAATTTTCATCTCCCCCCCCTTTGCCCTCTTTTAGAACAACTTTTCCCTCTTATGCCTTTAAAGACGTTCTTTGTGCTCCCTTTTTTCTCCACCCTTTATGAATTTGCCAATTTCCCTCCTAAAACATTCTCTTTACTCACTCCTCAACCCTCAATTACTAACCTAGCATCAAAACCCCCTCTCACCTTCAGAGAATTTGCCCCTGACATATTTTTATAAAAAAAGGGTTAGACAAACACAAATATATAATAAATTAACCTCACAAATTTACTCCCTCAGTGTTTCACTCAAAAAGGATCCCACATTTACTCGTGTATTCTCACAAAAAGAGATGTATCAAATCACCAATCCCCCTTCTCAATTCTCTTTTTAACAAACCAAACTCACCAAAATTTTTCCGTAGAAAACAAGAAAAAACCCTGGCTTGAATTTTCCTTCTTTTTTTTTTTTTTTTTGTTTTTTTTTTCGTTCTTCTTCTTTTTTTTTGTTTTTTTTTTCGTTCCTTTTTTTTTTTTGTAACAAGATTGATAGAATGAAATACACTACTCAAGAAACAATTATCACTATGGACTTGAGTATAAGCAATGGTAATACGAAACTGATATAAACATTGGAGTTGGGGTTTTTTTGATGTTACCTTTCTCAAACCAAATAATTTTTAAAAAACCCTGGGCTCTGATACCAAACTGATACGAACCACGTCCATCTGTATGAAACCCTATACCAATACGTTTGGAATTGAAACCCAAGATGCCAAATAATCGAAGTGAACTGCGACCCGTTGCTATAGGTGAGGCAAAAACCTTGGTATATTCTGTTAACCACAATCGGGATGAAAGACCGATTGATAAGTCTGATTTAAACGGATAAAGGCAATATTTTATCATGTTGTATCTTGAAATTTGGGTATATATATTATTGTCAATTATTAGAAATTTCCAATAAAAAAATACTTAAATTGCATTTATGTTAATATCTTAGGGATTAATGGACTTAAAGATGTACATGTTGAAAAACAGGGAAGAAATCACAAGCAAGGGATGAACACGGTCGTGCCTAAAAAAAGATGGAAAGAAAAAATGTCGAGAAGCATATAGAGTTATCCACGGCCGTGGTTTATGTGGTGGCAGTAACAACCACATTACACACAGTCGTGCCTTCATGTGGTGGACTGCTGATTTTTTCATATTCTTGTGCAATTTTTTACGTTTTTGCGGAGCATAAAACGACCGAGGGGAGGGGGAGGAGACTTGGAACAATTTGGCAGATTTGAGAACTTTGTTTTGAGAAACTTTAGCTTTTTACAAAGGAATGAAGATTGAATTCAATTTGTACTCCATAAATTGAGATCAAGTCAAAAATCTCTGAAGAGTTGTTTTAGGATCTTATTTCCAGATGTGCTACTATTGGTGACTTCTATCCAAATAAATATTTTGCATTTCTGTGAATTGGTTTTTATGTTTTTAATGGATTCTTTAACATTTTTCGTTGAATTTTGTCTTGTTGTTATCTATTGTATGGCTGGCAAAATTTCATTTGTGGGAATAGTGGATGAAGCCCTAGTTTGGTTATGAGTTTGGGAAAATATATGTGGAGTATTCATGTTGTGAATTCCTATAATTTCAATTTAATTGTGATAAGATTAGATTGTTAGAAATCCAATCAATACGAAAGTGGAGATACGATTTGTTAGGAATTCTTAATTAGACTAATGAGTCAATGCGAAAGCAGCTTTAAATTGGTTTAATTGGGTTCATATAGAGATTAAAGCTATGTTCAAAATTAATTATTCATTGAGAGATTGGGGATAATTGTATTGGGCATAAGGCGATCATAGCATTGAAAAATATATGAGAGTATATTAGAATCCTCTATTAATTAGAGTTTACGAAAGTGGACTAATTGATTTGAGGTTTATAATGTTGAACTCACGTGAATAACCACATATAAGTTGATTTCAATAACTTATGGTAGTTTAATTAGCATGACTAGGGTGAATTCTAAATTCCTACTGTTCAATTGGAAGTATTTATAAGAATCTTATAATTCTCATTAGCATAGAATTTAATTTAATCTCTTTAGTTAATACACAAAAGATTCCTATTTGAATTACCTAAATATCAGTTTTTAGTTATTATAGGTTTGGAAATCTTTTTAGTCTTCGAGGGAATGATACTCTACTCATCATATATTACTTGATTGCGACCTAGTATACTTGCTAGCATTTCACATATACATTTCACGAGTGATCAATTTTTTGGGCGCCGTTCCCGGGGACTAAAGATATTAACTTTGTAGCTTTGTTGGTAATTTAGGTGCATTTTATTTTGTTGATAGTGTGTCTTTACTTTCTGTCTTTTCTGTGGGTGCACTGCAAAGGAGTGGAGTCTTGAACTTCTCCCCCAAAGTCCTGAGATAGAGCGTACTATACATCGTTGGAAAAGAGAGAATAGACAGAGAGGAGAGAATCAAGGGGAAATCATGGTAATAAAATAACAATATTATTATTTAGGCTGCCCCGCGAGCACTTCGTGATTTTTCAGTCCCAACTATTCAAGGACCGGGCAATTAGAAGGCCAAGCTGTTCAGGCCAAAAACTTTGAGCTGAAGCCGGCACTTATACAGATGGTGCAATCCAATCAGTTTGGTGGATTACACATAGAGCCTTGATGAGCCACATAGCAGGATTCCTTCAGTATTCTAACTTGATAAAGATGAATGGTGTTTCTGATGATGCCATAAGACTGCAAACTCTTTCCTTTCTCATTGAAGGATAAGGCAAGAGCTTGGTATAATTCCTTACCTCAAGCTTCTGTTACCACATGGGCTAAACTTCATAAATGTTTCTTAGAAGATTTTTCTCACCATCACGTAGTGCCAAATTAAGAAATGATATCCCCAAAATTTTCCAAGTTAGTGGTGAATCATTATATGAGGCATGGGAACGATTTATGGAAATAATCCGGAAGTGCCCCACACCATGGCTTACCAGATAATCTCCTGATTGAGGTATTTTATTTAGTTTGGATGACACTATGAGGTCATTGGTAGATGCTACAGTGGGGGTGCTTGATGGGTAAAACAAACACTGAAGCCAGTGTTTAATTGAAGAAAATGGCATCCAGTGCACATAATTGGCAACATGAGAGAGGGAAATCAAGAGCTGCATCATTAGTGATATCGATTCTATTTCAACTCATTGGCAGTTCTCACTACTCAGGTAAGCAAACTTTTCTTCTTCTCAATCAGTTAATGCTAACTTGCTTGCTAGTTGTGACTTGTGTTCGGACCACACCCCTCTTTGGAATGTCCATTGGGAAACTTTCCAGCATCATCCAATAGAGAGCAAGTCAACTTTTTGCCAACAATTTTTCAAGAGCTAATCAAGGGCCTTATTCCAACACTTACAATCCAGGCTGGCGAAATCACCCAAAAACTTCTCATGGAGGAATGAAACAACGTACGAAACCCACCACCTGGATTTCAAAACAAGTCCCTACTCAAATTCCTCCTCCTCAGCAAAGTCAGTCAAGAATAGAAGAGCTCATGTTGAGTTAGTGCAAAAGACTGACATTATCTATAGAATCAGAAGCCACCATTAAAAACTTAGAAAACCCAAAAATTGGCCAGATCTCTTAAAAAGCTAAGAAATAGACCATCTGGGTCTTTGCCTAGCAAAATGAGGAGAATCTAAAAGGTGTCAATGCAATTGTGTTGAGGAGTGGTAAGGAATTGGAAAAAGTTGACACACATGCTCAAGAGAAAGAGGAGAGTTCAAAGAAAGACAAAGGGAAGAAAAAGGTAGAGGAACCAAAACAGTAAACACCAGAGGTGAAACCCTATATTCCTCCTGTACCTTTCCCAGGGCGATTGAAGAAAACAGCAGTTAGTTTTCCCAATTGCAAAAATTCTTGGAGGTTTTAAGAAGCTCCAAATCAACATTCCTTTTGTAGAGGCACTCCAGCAGATGCCTTCATATGCGAAATTCATGAAAGAGCTTCTTACAAAAAAGAGAAATGATGGCAATGAATCGATAATGCTTACAAGAGAATGTTCTATGATTCTTCAAAGGGACATTCAAAACTTTTCCAAAAAGAAACAAAAGAGATCAGGGAGTTTTACTGTTCTTGCACAATTGGAATTTTTATTTGATAAAGTTCTTTTTGATTCGGTGTAAGTTTAACTTAATGTTTATATATTTTCAGGGAACTTGGATTGGGGACTGCAAGGAGACCCATGTCACTTTGCAATTAGCTGAAAGGAGCTTTTAAATATCCCAAAGGTATTGTGGAGAATTTTTTTAGGAAAGTAGAAAAGTTTACTTTCTAGTTTGATTTCATTGTTTTGGAGTGGAAGAGGATAGAGAGGTGCCCATGTTTCTTGGTAGACCATTCCTTGCTACGGGTTTAAAGCTTTAATAATGTGGAACAAGGTAAGCTCATTTTAAGAGTTATGGATGAACAAAACTTTTAATGTGTATGATGCTATGAAACAATTTGATGAATGTAAGTCCTGTTACACTATTGATAACATTGATGAGCTTACTAGTGAATCTAAGGAAGAGGAAAGCGGGAATTGGTTACTTAGAATTGTTCTTAGAGATGTGGATGATTGGAGTGATGATGAAAACCTATGGATGAATGTATGGAGGAGGCGATAAAAATCAAGGTTCAATATTATGAGGAGTTGGGCCAAGTGCCAACAAAATTAGTGCTATCTTTGACACAACCTCCGGTGCTAGAATTTAAAAACCTTTACCTAGTCATTTGAAATATGCTTTTTTGGGGAAATGGATAATACTTTCCCAAATAATTATTCTTCTTTCTTGACAGGTGATCAGGAGAAAACAACTTTTAGAAGTGCTGAGAGAGCATAAGGAAGGCAATAGGTGGACAATTGAAGATATAAAGGGAATTACCCTCTAATTTGAAACTCATCGCATATTCTTGGAGGTTGAATGTAAACCTATAGTTCAACCCATAGAGACGACTTAAACCCAACTCTTAAAGAGGTAGTGAAAAAAAAGTACTCAAGTTGTTTGATGCAGGAAATTATCTATCCTATCTCCGATAGTAAATGGTTTATCCAGTTCAAGTAGTGCCAAAAAATGTGGTATGACTGTAGTAAAGAATGATTCCAATGAGTTAACCCCTACTCATACTGTGACCGGGGGGGAGGGGTGTGTATAGACTATAGAAAAGTGAATGAGCCACCTGCAAAGATCATTTTCCCTCCCATTTATTGATCAGATGTTAGAAAACTAGTAGGGCATGGGTACTATTGCTTTTTAGATGGTTATTCTGGGTATAATCAGATCCATATAGCACCTGAGGACCAAGAAAAAACCACTTTACATGTCCTTATGGCCCCTTTTGGGCCTATAAAAGGATGCCCTTTAGTCATGTAACGCACCTACTACTTTTCAGAGGTGTATGATGTCAAATTTTTTCTGACATGTTAGAGAATTTCATTGAGGTGTTTATGGATGATGTTTCAGTTGTTGGGAAGTCATTTGATGCAGTCTGATAAATTTAGGCTACGTGCTTAAAAGATGTAAAGAGACCAATCTAATTCTTAACCGGAGAAATGCCATTTATGGTAAGAGAGGAAATGGGTCTTGGGTCATAAGATATCAGAAAGAGGGATTGAGGTCGACCGAGCAAAAGTGGAGATCATTGAAAAGTTGCCACCACCTACTTCATTGAAGGAGTCAGAAGTTTCCTGGACATGCTGGTTTTTACAGAAGATTATCGGGGATTTCCTCTAAAATCTCTAAAACCTCTTTGTAATTTATTTGAAAAAGATACTGCTTTTAATTTTGATGACAAATGTTTGCAAGCATTCAATTTGTTGAAGGAGAAGCTCACAACTGCACCAGTAATTGTTGCACCTGATTGGGAGCTTCCATTTGAATTGATGTGTGATGCCAGTGACTATACAATAGGAAGCAGTATTTGGCAAAGGAGAGGTAAGTTGTTTCATGTCATATATTATGCCAGTAGAACCTTGAATGAGGCTCAAAGGAACTATGCTACTAATGAAAAAAAACTCTTAGCAATTATATTTACATGTGATAAGTTTCGGTCCTATCTAATAGGTTCAAAGACAATAGTATATATACAGACCATGCTGCGCTCAAGTATTTGTTTGCTAAAACTGATGCTAAGCCCAAGGTTAATTTTTTGGGATTTTACTGCTACAAGAATTTAATCTTGAAACAAAGACAAAAAGGGAACAGAGAATGTTTTAGCTGATCATTTGTCAAGGTTGGAATTTGAGTGTTCGGATCCAACTATTAATGAAAATTTCCCAGATGAACAGTTGTATGGATTGAAATCCAAGGACTACCTTGGTATGCTGACATCGTTAATTTAAATTGGTTAGCAAATCATCCCTTTAAATGGTTATTTCATACCAACAGAAAAAGAAGTTTTTACATGATGTAAAATTTTACTTTTGGGATGAACCATATTTGTTTAAAAATTGTACTGATAAAATAATTAGACGATGTGTGCCAGAAATTGAACAAATTAGCATCATTCAGCATTGTCATTAAAAAAGAGGTAGGAGGTCATTTTGGTGTAGAGAGAACCGCAGCTAAAGTTTTTATCTTGTGGATTTTATTTGGGCCCAGTTTGTTTCGGGGTTGCAGGAGTTATATTCATTGTCTTGTGCTCAATGCCAAAAGACAGGTAACATTTCTAGGAGACATGAATTACGCAGAATTGGGATTCTTGTAATAGAACTTTTTGATGTTTGGGGGATAGATTTTATGGGTCCATTTCCCTCTTCTTATTAACAATACTTCTCTTGGCCGTCCCACTATGTTTGAAATGGGTAGAAGCGGTTGCTTTGCAAACTAACGACATAGAGTTGTAGTTAGATTTTTGAAAAGAAACATTTTTTCAAGATTTGGAGTAACTCGAGCTATCATAAGTGATGGAAGGTCGCATTTTTGTAAACAAGCAATTTGAAAAATTATTATCAAAATATGGGGTTACTCATAAAATTGCTAACCTTATCATCCTCAAACTTCAGGTCAAGTCGAGGTATCTAATAGGGAAATTAAACGTATTTTGGAAAAAACTATTAATGCATCCAGAAAAGATTGGTCATTAAAACTTGATGAGGGATTATGGGTTATAGAACTGCGTTTAAAACTCCATAGGAATGTCCTCATACAGATTGTGTTTTGGTTTAAATCATGTCACCTACCAGTGGAGCTTGAGCACAAAGCATACTGGGCCATAAAGTTTTCCCTAACTTTGATTTGCAAGCTGCAGGTGAAAAGAGAAATTTCTCCAGTTGAATAAATTAGCAGAATTAAGAGAAGAAGCATGTGAGAATGCAAAGATCTATAAGGAGAGAGCTAAGAGATGACATGATTAGAACATTTTAAAACGAGAGTTTTTGCCAGGTCAGAAAGTTTTATTATATAACTCTCAATTAAAATTGTTCCCAGGTAGTTAAGATTAGATGGTCTGGACCTTTTGTTATTTCACAAGTTTTTCCTTATGGTACAGTAGAATTGAGAAACAGAAGATAAACCCAAAATTCAAAGTAAATGGTTAACTTCTTAAACAAATTTTTATTAAAGGGAAAGCTTTGTAGAGATGCCACCACTGTGGATCTTGCACAGCCCAAGTGAAAAGAAGGAGGAAAGTCGGCTAAAGACTTTAAACTAAAACACTTCATGGGAGGCAGCCCATGATTAAAGATTTTTGTAAATTAATTTTATTTTTCAAAAAAAAAAAAATCGATCGAGGATTTTTTGGGGGATAAGATACGGCCGTGGTTCGTGGTGGTGGCCCTAAATCCACCACATGTCATACGGTCGTGCTACAGTAATTTGGGAAAAATTAAAGGATTGATCCCCCTTACACCACGGCTGTGTGTGAAAAAAAAAATTCCGTGGTGAGTTATGTAGATAACCCACGGCGGGGTTATGTCTTGCCCACGCGAGTATAATAATAATAATAAAAAAAAAAAAAAAACTCTCTGCCCCATACACTCTATTCTCATCCAAAATTCTTCTCACTTTTTCTCTCTCTAAAGTCTGCATATTCTCCATTGTCCTTGTGAAAGAAATTTTGGGTTTTTCTCTCCATACAAGAAAAAGATGCCAAGAGACCAAGCATCATTTTTCTTTAAGGAAACGTTCGCGCAAGGGAAAGGCACCTGGGTGAGCCAGCTCCACCACAAAGGTGTGATCATTATCCAGTGGGATAAAAGGAAGAACATCGCACTAGATATGATATGGTTTTAACGAAGAAGGTGATTAAACCAAACACAGTGTTGAATTTGGGGAATTGCTTGAGAGATATGGGTTGCGCAGGAGTTTGAGGGTTTTTTTTTCAGGATAGAGCTTGGAGAAAACTATTGGACATAAAGGAGAGTATCTACAGCAAGACTACCTAGAAATTTTATAGCTACATTTCAACTTCAAAGAGCCATGACCATGAAGATGAATAACAAAGTATCATTCTATTTCAATGGTCCCGTATTTTAAGTTGTCCATGCGTGAATTCATTAAGAGATTGGCATTTATGAAGATGAAGTTTTGTGGATTCTGACGCAATGAAGATTAGAATATGATTGGTTTTGATCAGATCAGGGCCCCCTATGTTGTGGTTTGAAATAGGAGAAAAGGGATATGATCCATCCACATCAAGGGCATCGATACTCAAAAACCCTACCCATAGAATACTACATTATATCCTTTGCTAGGGCCACTAGTGGAAAAGTGGGGTAGTGAAGGGATCGTCGGTTTCATTTGACTGCTTGCAGATGTGGTCAATGATTCAGAACCGACGTTTAAAAGTCGGTCTAATAGCGTCATTTGCATTAGACGTAATTGTGAAAAAAGGACACAGGGGAGTGTACGTAGGGGGTTGGATCACCAGGCTATAAAAAATATGGGGGTGTTTCCAACTCTAGAACCTGAAGATAAGGTTTTGTTCTTTAGTAGCAATGAGTGAGCAGGTGCTCAAGTATTGGGGTTTTGGTCCAGTATCTACTGAAGAACAAGGTCCTTAAAGAGTGGAGGTTCCCATTAATTAAAGGAGAGGACTTTCTTCCTCTCTTGCGCAATTAAAAGAAGATATGGAAGAATTTAAACGGGAAAAAAAGAAAGGAATTAAAGGGCATCAAAAAGTAATGTATAAGTGTTTTAAAACAATTGGTGATGCCCTAGGAGTATCTATTCCTTCATGTGAGGAAGCACAGATGAGGATGTTTCACCTCTACACCATAACTTCCTGTTTTAAATTCCAAGTTCATCCACAGGTGGGCCTCGAATGAAGATCACACCCAAAGGGGATCCACCAGTGTCAGAATACAGCTACCTCCCCAGCGAGTAAAATTTCCCCCCCTCAAAAGGAAGAACCAAGTTTTAATTTTGAGGAGGAATGTTCAGATGCCGAGAAGAGGAAGTGTCTAAATGATGAGATAGGAGGATGATGATTTTGATGATGATGGGATTTAAGCTTGATTCTGTTCATTTTTTTAAAGACTTGTCTTTAAAGTTATTTGTCGATTACTTTTATTTTATTTTCTGTTTGGGAAATGTAATAATTCCTTAAACACTATAGGTGATGTTAGACTGTGAAATATTCTTGATCTATTTTGTCTCTTTGTGTTTCTTTGTTCTAACTTCAGGAACTAAAGGAAAAATTTTGCAGTTCATATGGAAAAGCAATGGCACTTTCATGATGAAATATTCTAGAGACTTTGCTACAATTTCATCTTAGGGAAGTTTCGTTATTCCCAAAGTACTTTTATGGTTTAATCAATTTTCTTTTGCAATTAGGAAAGACAATAAGGACATTGTCTGAATTAAGTGTGGGGGAATGAAAAATAAAATAGGCCATTATTTATGATAATTTTGATGTCTGTTGATGTTAATTTGTGTGGAATGAATATTTTGGACAATTATACTTCACCATTATCTTGAACTGTTTTATTGGAAAAGTCTAATATGATCTGGAAATGTGGGATAAATTTTATTTTTTTCTAATTGATTTGATTTGGTGCCTTACTCATTAGCTGTTGTAATTGGTTACTTAGTTCAAATTTAGTAGTGGAAACTTTAAGGAAAAATTTTTACCTTTTGTTTAGACTCTTGAATTTAAAGTTCGGAAGTAGGTCGAGTCCTTTTGTGCAAAACAAGCAAGTTTACTTCTAAGTGAATTAAGCTTGTATTTTGTCTTTTGAAGTGCTTTGAGAATATTTTAACTCTTAGAAAAAGAGGTCGAGGAAAATTTTACTTGGTGATTCCTTATAAAAATAGTCCTAACTAATATAAAAAAAAATAAATAAATAAATAAAATATTTAGAGCCTTTACTCCAATGACTCAGATAAGTGAGTTAAGAGTATCCTAACTTAAATGTTAGTGTGAGAAGAGTTTGTAGGGGGCCCTTTAAAACTTGGTCACTTGGGTGATGAGCCCGGGATGTACCGACTCAATGAACTCACAAACGTAAAGGGCGGAAAGGAAAAATTTTAATATATTAAAAAAGCCAGTTGATATGGCAAAGGGTTTAGTCCCTTAGAAGAGTGAAGTCAGACTCCATGTCAATATGAGCAAATGAAAAAAAAAATAGAATAAAGAATGAAAAAAAGCTAATTATAAAAAGGCAAAAATCTAGGGGAAGAGTGGATACCATATGCTTTAACTTTGTGCTATCTTATTCAGATAAGTAATTAAAGAGATTTATACTTGCTAGTTCTTTGAAGTTTAATTGAGTGTTTTGCTTTATTGGATGAGAATTTTTCTTTTGAAAAAGATTCGTGGTGAAACATTAAGAATAAAAGTTAGTCTTTCCAAATTAACACTCAATTTTTTCTAAGTTTTACCAATTACATGTTGTCAGTTTTAGTTTTGAGTGGTAGGCACCATCTTTTCAATCAATTATGAGGAAAGAAAATTTGTATTTTCATTTGACAAATTATTAATTGCTTTAGGACAAGCAGAAGTTCAAGTTTGGGGGAGTTGATAAAGGCTATTTTTCATGTTGTTTTCTTGCGATTGGTATATATATTATTGTCAATTATTAGAAATTTCCAATAAAAAGTATCTTAAATTGCATTTATGTTAATATCTTAAGGGATTAATGGACTTGAAGATGTACAAAGTTGCAAAGATGAAGAAATTACAAGCAAAAAGGATGAGACACGGTCGTGCCTAAAGAAGAAGGAAAGAAGAAATGCCCAGAAGCTTTTGAAGTTATCCTACGGCCAGGGTTTTTGTGGTTTGGGAGTAAACACCACATTGCACATACGGTTGTGCCCATGTGGTGGACGCCGACTTTTCCAATTCTGGTCATTTGTACGTTTCTACGGGCTCTTAAACAACGGGGGGGAAGAGAGGAGACTTGGAACAATTTGGCAGATTTGAGAAATTTGTTTTGAGAAAATTTAGCTTTTTACAAGGGAATTAAAGATTGAATTCAATTGTACTTCCATCAATTGAGATCAAGTCAGAAATCCTAAAGAGTTGTTTAAGATCTATTTCCAGATTTGCAAAATATTGGTGACTTCTTATCCTAATCATATTTTGTATTTTTGTGAATTGGTTTTTATGTCTTTAATGGATTCTTTAAATTTTCGTTGAATTTGTCTTGTTGTTATCTATTGTATGGCTGGCTAATTTCATTTTTGGGAATTTGTGGATGAAGCCCAGTTTGCTAAAATGATCAGTGTAGTTTGGTTATGAGATTGACATATAAAAAGGAGCATTCATGTTGTGAATTCCTATAATTTCAATTTTAATTGTGATAAGATTAGATTGTTAGAAATCTAATCAATACAAGTGGAGATAGGATTTGTTAGGAATTCTTAATTAAACTAATGAGTCAATGCGAAAGCGGCGTTTAATTAGGGTTCATATAGAGATTAAAGCTATGTTCTAATTAATTATTCACTGAGAGATTAGGATAATTGTTTTTAGGGCATAAGCAATTTATAGCATTGAAAAATGTATGAGAGTATATTTGAATCCTCTGTTAATTAAGATACGAAAGTGGACTAATTTATTTGAGGTTTAGAATGTTGAACTCACGGGAATTAACCACATATAAGTTGATTTCAATAACTTTAAAGGTAGTTTGATTAGCATGACTAGGGGGGAATTCTAATTCCTACTGTTCAATGGAAGTATTTATAAGAATCTTATAATTCCATTAGCATTGAACTTAATTTAATCAATTTAGTTAAATACACAAAAGATTCTTATTTGAATTACCTAAATAACAGTATAAGTTATTATAGGTTTGGTAATCTTTTAGTCCTTGAGGGAACGATCTCTACTCATCATATTTTCTTGATTGCGACCTAGTATACTTGCTAGCGGTTTCACATATACATTTTACCCAGTGATCAGAAGCCATTTGGGAAAAGATCCGATAAGTTCAAGAGAAGTTCTTTGGAGAACCAAAAAGAGGAATACTCTCAAATTATATTAATCAAAGTTGTATCAAAATTCTATCTTCTGTTTTTCCCAAACCCTAGCAGCTATTAATAGGGTTTACAACTCATAAGGAAAAGGCCCAAAATGACAAAACATAATAAAGTTGTGAAAAAAAAAAACAAACAGCCAATGTACACCCGGGGGCGTAGTAGGCGGCGAGTAGTCGGCATAAGATGTAGCCGGGTATATACGCCGGCGGCGTAGTCCCTTGTCGCTCTCTAATTTCAACGCCGGCTCAAAGCCAGCAGCGTTAAAGCGTAAACAGCGTCAAGGCTGGCTGTTTCTCTTCCCAAGTTGGGTAGCTTTAATCACCTTTTTTAAAACCTTAAATGACTTGTACAAATGTAAATTCATGCTCATGGTTGCTCAAATCTTTTCTAGCTTTTTGGACATCCTTTATTACTTGTTAAGTGCTTCTTTGAATCGTTTCGCTCGAGTTCTTGTGATCGGTCCAAGTGGCACTTCAAAAGGATCCACATTCTACCTTTAGCTTGGCTCCCATCATGGCTCCATCAGTAATGCAGGCCAAATGGGTCGGCCTACCTCGGCCCGTGGGTCATCACAGGCTGGCCCGCAAGTTTGGCGGTGTTAGAAAAATCGGCCCACCCCGCCCCGTGGGCCAATGCGAGCTGGCCCGCGATGACCTGCTCCATTGGATCGCCGTCACCAGCCTACATGGCTACACCACATGGCCACACTAACATCACATGGTCCACACCACACTACACCCCCACCCCACACGACACACCACACTCTCCATTGGACTGTCATCACCACTCACCCCACACGGCCACACCATATGGTCCACATAACACCACACTCACTATACCACACCACACGGTCCACACCACACCACACCCCCACCCCACACGGCTAAACCATACTCTCCATTGGACTGCCATCACCAGTCATCCCATACGGCTGTGTAGGCTGCTGCGTGTGCATGCTGCAGAGTGCGAGCTGCGAAGGAAAAGGTATCGACTGTATCACACGACTCGTGTGAGTGTGACGCTCGTGACTGTGACGGTGTGGGTGTGTGTGGGCTGCTGCGGACGTGGGATGCGGTGCTTCCTTTGCTATCCTCTCCTCGCCGAAGTCTAAAGTCATTAACCGGTGGGCTACTGTAGTGCTATCTCGTCATCGTCACTTCAGTCGGCGTCGCCAGTCGTCACATTGTCAATCCTCAGTCGTCCTCACCTGTCGGTATCCACTGTCAGTGATAGTGACAGAGGCACAGAGCATAGCAACACAGGTGGCGGCGCACAGCACAACAAATTTTTTTTTTCTGGTCCGCGGGCCAACTCGCGCCCGCAAGAACTTGCCTCATTCTTTCCTACTATTGCCTTTTTCAGGATCTTATGACGAGGAAACTATTGGTAAAGGACATGAATCCGGGGTCTCTACATACTAGACACAGAGATACCAAAGTCTGTTGCCTGCTCTAGAGTTGTAACCCCTTTTGAAGCACATTGCCGATTGGGTCATCCGTCTCTCTCTTTGTTAAAGAAACTCTGTCCTCAGTTTCACGGTTTGAAGTCCTTACATTATAAGTCATGTCAGTATGCGAAACATCATCGCATTAGCTTAAGCCCTAAAATGAGCAAATGCTCCTTTTGAGTTAGTTCATTCAGATGTATGGGGTCCTTGTCCAGTCACATCTAAAATTGGATTTAAGTATTTTGTTACCTTTGTTGATGATTATTCTCGAGTGAATTGGTTATATTTAATGAAGAATCGTTCTGAGTTGTTTTCTATTTTTGTACTTTTTGTGCTGAAATTAAAACTCAGTTTAATGTTTCTGTCCAAGTGTTGCGAAGTAATAATGCTAAAGAGTATTAAGAATGGCATTATTCATCAAACTTCTTGTGTAGATACACCGTCTCAAAATGGTGTTGCTGAGAGAAAGAATAGGCATTTGCTTGAAACTACTAGGGTTTTGTTGTTTCAAATGCACGTCCACAAACACTTCTGGGTTGTTGCAGTGTCCACAGCTTGTTTTTTAATTAATCAAATGCCCTCAGTTATTCTGAATGGTGAGACTCCTTATCATACTCTTTTCCTAACAAAATCTTTGTTTTCGATTGAACTAAAATATTTGGTTGTAAGTGTTTTGTTCGGATGTGCGTCCCCAAGTTACAAAACTTGATCCTAAGTCATTAAAATGTATATTTCTTAGGTATTCTTATGTTTAGAAGGGATACAGATGCTATTGTCCTAACCTTGATAGGTATTTGATATTGACTGATGTTACTTTTTGTGAAGATATCCCTTACTCTCCACCCTTCAATTATACAGGCCAGGGGGAGGATGATGATCTGTTAATCTATACATTACATCCATACTTCTACTCCTAAACTACCTCTTTAAGTTTACTCTCACAGGCAATGTGCTCCTGAGCCAACTCTCGATGCATGTCTTGAACCAGCTCCCTTATCATCAGATTCAATCTCACGGGACGATCTTCCCATTGCCCTTCATAAAGGTAAACATCAGTGTACTTATCTGTTTCTTCTTTTGTGTCTTATGATCATTTATCAGTCTCCTCTTGTTCCTTTATTGCATCTATTGATTCTATCTCCCTTCTAAAACCGTTCGTGAAGCCTTGTCACATCCAGGATAGCGTAGTGCAATGATAGAGGAGATGAATGCCCTTAATCAGAATGATACTTGGGATTTGGTACATTTACCTATAGGGAAAAAGGTCATTGGCTGTAAATGGTTTTTTCTATTAAAGTAAATCCTGATAAATCAATTGCTTGCTTAAAAGCTCGTCTTATTGCTAAAGGATATGATCAAACTTATGGAATAGTTATTCTGACACTTTTTCTCCTGTTGCTAAGTTAACATCTATCAGGCTATTTATTTCTATGGCTGCAGTATATGATTGGCCTCTACATCAGTTAGATATCAAGAATGCTTTTTTGCATGGAATCTTCAAGAAAAAGTTTATATAGAGCAACCTCTAGGGTTTGTTGCTCAGGGGAAGTCTGGAAGGGTTTGTCATCTTCGTAAGTTTTTGTATGGTTTGAAGCAGAGCCCCCGTGCTTGGTTTAGAAAATTTAGCCAAGCAGTTGAGAAATTCGGGATGTACAAAAGAAAATCGATTATTCTGTTTTCTTACAATGATCTACGCTGGTATTATTCTATTAGTAGTATATGCAGATGATATTGTTATCACTGGCAATAATATTATACGATATTTCGACTCTCAAATCCTTTCTTCAAAGTCAATTTCAAACAAAGGATTTAGGAATGTTGAAATATTTCTTGGGTGTTGAGGTAATGAGAAGTAAGAGAAAAAATTTTTCATCACAAAGAAAATATGTACTTGACTTTTGATCAGAAACAGGAAACTTGGTGCTAAACCATGTAGTACACCAATGGTTCCTAATTTGCAACTGATAAGGGAGGGAGAGTTGTTTGAGGATTCTGAAAAATACAGATGGATGGTTGGAAAATTGAATTATCTTACAGTAACTCGACCAGATATTGCATATTCGGTCAGTGTTGTGAGTTCGATACATATCATCTCCAAGAGTTGATCATTAGGCTGTTGTAAAGCAGATCTTATGTTATTTAAAGGGAGCACCTAGACATGGTATCTTGTATAAGAATCATGGTCGCACTAGTATTGATGTTTCACAAATGCTGATTGGATAGGATGTAAGGAGGACAAGAGATCTACTTTAGGGTATTGTGTTTTCGTTGGTGGAAATTTGGTTTCATGGAAAAGTAATAAGCAGAATGTTGTATCTCCATCTAGTGCAGAATCAGAATATAGAGCTATGGCACAATAAGTGTGTGAAGTAATGTGGATATATCACTCCTAAATGAAGTCAGGTTAAACATCTCACTTCCTATGAAACTATGGTGTAATAACCAGGCCGCTCTTCATATTGCCTTGAATCCATGTGTTTCATGAACGAACTAAGCACATTGAGATTGATTGTCATTTTGTTCGGGAGAAAATTCAGCAAAAGTTAATTTCTACAAGATTTGTGAATACTGGAGAACAATTAGGAGATCTTCTTAAAAATGTTTTAAACGGGGCTCGGGTTGACTATCTGTGTAACAAGCTGGGCAAGGCTTAAGTGAGGAGTGTTATAAGCTGTAAATTAGTTAAATTAGGATAGAGTTAATATTAATATATATTAGTTTAAAATAAAAATTTAGTTTCCTTTTTTAGTTTATTAGAACTTGTATATGTGTGTAACCTATGGATCAATGATGGATATATACAATTTTCTCTTTTCCTTACAATTACAATTTTAGTCATAGAGCTATTTTCATATATAATGAGAGAGACGGCCTAGAAAGAGGGTTTTTTCTACAATTAGAGATGTAAAAAGGAAAGGGTAAATCACCTATGTTCTGCGAACGTGTGCTTATTTTTTCACATGGAGAATCATCGTCAATCAAACTAATCAAAGAAGCTTTAGATGACTTCCATTTGCTTTTGGGCCTAAAGGCTAGCAGTAGTAAAAGTTCTATCCTTATGAGTGGAGTTCAGTGAATATAAGAGCAGAAACTATTCACATATTGGGATTTAAAAAAGGAATGTGGTTGATGAAATATTTGGGCGTTCCCCTCTCTTCATATAAACCAAACAAGACTACTTGCCAATTTCTTGTGGAAAGGTTTACCAAGGGTATTAAAAATTGGATCTGCAAATTCCTCTCTTATGCAGGTTGGGTTGAATTAGTCAAAAGTGTTCTTTTTTCTTTTCAAGTGTATTGGTCTTCGATATTCATTCTTCCCAAGAGTATTTTGAAAGCATTAACCTGAAAAATGAATAGGTCTTATGGAATGGAAATAATGGATCAAAAGCCAGGGCAAACATGGATTGGAATAAAGTATGTAAACCAAGAGTGGAGGGTGGTCTGGACATTATTGATTTGATGGCTTGGAACAAGATGGCACAATTTAAACACATGGCATCTCGTCTTTGAAATGAGGGATGCTTTGTGGCCAAGTTGGGCATATTCTAAGCTAATTAAGGAGAACTTCTGGTATATGAAAATACCAGCAATGGCCTCATGGACTTGGCACAAGATTTTGCAATTACGATCTCTTGCCCAGTGTCTTCTTAAATGGTGGGGGGAAACGGAAACTCTCATTATGGTATGAGAAGTGACACCAAAAAGGCCCTTGGGTTTCTTGGCTTGGTGAACGTGTTGTGTACTCCTCGGGTTTCCCTAAGGAAACACGCCTTTGCTGCATTATGAAGGAGGATGATTGGGATTGATCAAAAGGGGATCCTTGGGATATCATCAAAAGAGATTGTAAGGTGCGGTATGAATATAAGCAGGGAGGACAGATTGGTGTAAAAAGATTAGCCAACAAGTAAACTATCTATAAGGAAGCCTATAGAGCTACCAAACAATCAGGGGGCTAAGTTCTCTGAAGAGTTTTGTATGGTCAAAAAAATTTAGTTCCAAAGCATGCCTTTATTCTATCTTTGGTTGCTTAATGGAAACTTTATACCCTTGATAAATTATTGCAATGGGGTATTAGGAACCAAAATTGTCGTTATATGTGTAGAAATGGGAAGAAATACATGATCATTTGTTTTTGAAATGTCTTTTTGTGAGAAACATTTGGAGTAGATTAGGAGGATACTTTTCCTATTTCGGCAGGAGTCTATCCAGTTCATCAAATATTGAAGATCTTTTTAATGAAGTTAGCCCTAAACTACCAGCTCCTTGGAAAATTATCTCAAGTGTAGTGGTTTATTATGTTTGAAATGATAGGAATGAGAAGAGGTTGAGTCTTGGCACGAGAAATTCTAGTGATGTATGTTTATATTATATATATTATTTATATTTTTTGTATTATGCTATTGATGGCTCTTACTGAGTGTGTATAGTTAAGTTTTTGAATTTAGCTAGAGTGTTAGTCTTTTTTTTTGTAAGGTACTTTGTTCGAAATGTTAGATACCTTGTGAGTTGATTTTTTAATGTATAGTTTTCCTTATACTAAATGAATTACTGAATTTAACCCAAAAAAAAAAGTTGTTTGTTAAATTTAGACCTATGTAGTTTGAAGTGTTTTGACAAAATCGAGTTGACTTGCTTTCTAGTATTGTCTAGTATTTGATGGGAAATTTCATTACTTTTTTACATCTTAAGTAAGATGAAGTGGAAACATGTTAAATTGTCTCGTCATGGAACTTACGCAATCATTGAATTTAAAAAGATCATGTCATGGTTTCGTTTCATTGAAAAAGGAAAAACCATTGATCATACTAAGCGTAATTACATGCTTAGGTCAACATAGATTTATCCATGTCCATGCTTTTGTGTGGATATCTGTTTTTTTTTTTCTTATTACTTATTTTTGAATAAAATTACCTATGTTTTTAACATACATTATCATTAGCGTGTGTGTCTCCTTGTTAATAGGTGCCTCTAGGGCAAATCTAAATGGTTAAAAGAAGAAATGTTTCACACCATATTATACCAAAATTTAGGGTTAAAAGATGGATTTTTGTGGACTTTTCTTTAACAGATCTTGCAGGGGGAGGCTAAGAGAGTGGAAGCGAGAATTTAGGTTTTGGGGAGCAAGGATCACCACAGTTGGGTCTGTCAATGAACATGGGGAGGAGATACTGAGTTTCCACCGAGTTGCTGGACTTGGATGAGTAAGCATTTTTTATTCTTGCACTGAATTGGTTGTCATAAATTGGGGTTAACTTCTCGCTGATCACTTGCTTTTAGGTGTTGTTTTAGTTTTATAGTAATACTGTTTCTAATTCTTTTGGGGTAACTGCATTATATTTAGTTTTCTATAAAAGTGTTTTGTTGGTCTTTCCATGAGTCAAGCTTCTGCTTTCATGATTGATCCTATATTCGATTTTTATTTTACTGCTTATTTCTTTTACTTCCATGATTCCTTCATGTAAAAGGCGTAAAATCTTGACTTTTTTATTTTCAAGTTATACTGCCTTTAAAAAAAAAAAAAAAATTCCTTTCTCCGATAGTAATATATATATCACACATCATTTGATCCTACCTCTTGGCTTTTTCTACCCATCTTTATCCTAAATTTACACTTTTTTTTTTCTTTTTTGGTTGAATATCTATGGCAAAGCTGGGTAGTGTGAACTCTATAATGCAAGCATTGGTAATTAGATATATATGAGTTGCTTTTGGGGGTGGATGCTAAGATCCTTTTTCATTTTCAATGATCTAAAGAACTGTTGGGTGTATACAAATAGTTGACTGCAGTGATAAGGGAACGCTGGATATGAGTAATAAGTGCCAGGACCTTTTTATTGCTGCCTCGAAAATTTTCATTGCTATTATGTAATTCTATACTTTTTATATGACTTAAGTTCATTTTATCAGTCCAACTTTCTATTTTATCTTATTTATTTATTGAATTTAAATGTGAATTTGTTTTAGTGTTCAAGCATTTTGAATTAGTTGCGCTTTGTTTTTCCTTAAGCCTTGAATACTTCGATGGCACTTTATTCATATATATGGTGGGAACACGGGATACTATGTTAATGATTATGGCTTGTTTTATTGGATTGATGCTAAGTTGTTTTTGCTCATGACCAGAGTCTTGATTGAATGCTGGATACATATGGGAAGTTCAAGGGCTTTGCTTATGTTTTCTTAATGCTTACGACTTTATCTCATTGATTGGTCCAAACAAACTTTTATTTTACAATATATCAAATTTTCATTGGATTTGTTTAATTGCGTTGACATCTCGATTTTACATAATTTCAAATTTCTTTGTATTTATTTCATCCAATATATAATATATATATATAATATATATTCTTATTTTTGAACCTTTTCTTTTTATTTAATTTCTTTCTTTCTTAATATTTTCATGTGATTTTAAACTTTTTTCAATTTAATTGATTTTTATCTTATTGTTTAATCTGTTTATAGCACTTCCATCATATATTTAATGGGAACACCAAATAAGTGTGTCGTTAAATGTTCTTCAATGCAACACTTTTCTTAGTTTCATTTTTTTCTTCTTTTTTATTTGTACATCTTTTTTGACTTAATTTTATTTGTCAATCCAAATTTCTTTTTTCCATCTTATTTGCTTTATTTCAATTATGTTTATTCATTTCCTTTGTTTTTCAATCTTTCTATTGAATCGGTTGAACTTGAACTTTTTCTTTTCTGCTTGATTTCTCTATGAGACTACAGATATGGGATCACGGATAGTGTTGTCATCACGGCTTTTTTTTTTTTTTTATGTAGTGGCTCATTGATTAGCTATAATCTCAAGGGAACACTAAATACAAATAAAAAGTGTGATAACTTTCTCGTTATCTTTAAAACCTTTACTTCTTTCTCTTTTCCATTGCTGCACTTGTCATGTTTCCAATCTTTTTGTACCTTTTTTTTTATGACTTAACCTTATTTTGCAGTCAAGCATTCTATTTTAATGTCATATCTACTTTATTTTAGAATATTTAATCTTTCTTTTGTCTCTCAAACTCTCCTTGTTATCGAATTGATACACCTTTATGCTTTCTTTTCATTTTGATTCTCTATGGAGTATATGTAATGGGAACGCTGGATAGTCTGCTATGGATCGTGGTATGTTTTTTTGGTGCATCCTATGGATTTTTCTACTAATCACAATCTTGAGGAAATAGTATATATGAAAGAAAGTTTAAGATGTTTGTATTGTTTCTATTGTTTTATTGTTTCTAGCTAGTTTGCAATGTTACACATTTCTTATGATTCAATTTTCATGAATTTATTTGCTCATTTCTTTGAATTTTTGAACTTCATTTCAAATCGCTTAAGAATCATTTTTTTGTTGTTGTTTATTTTACTAAAACAATATCTTCTTCCATCTCTAGGGAGTACCATTAATATGTTTTTGGTTGTGACTTGATTTTTTTATGATGTTAAGCTTTCATTAATTCATTACAATCTATTGAAAATGCTAAATAAAAATAAAAATTTTAAGTTTTTCATTATCATCATAAATAAAGCTTTGCTCTTCCCTTACAATTATATATTTTTATTTAAGTTTTGTGTAATTTTATTGTTTGATATTTTGAGTTTACACTGTTTATAAATTATTTGAATTTCTCTTATAATTTCTGTGTTTTGGAACTTTTTTCTATTTAATTGGTTTTTTTGCTTCTTATTTAATTCGGTCCATAGCTCTTTCTTCTCATATTTAATGGAACGTAGGATAGTCTCATTGACTATGGCTTATTTTTCTGATATGGTAATTGGTCACAATCTTCAAGAAAAAGCATATGAATGGAAAGTAGGATGGCTTTCTTGTTATCTTCAAAATCTTTACTTCTTCTTCAATGCCGTGCTTTCCTTTTTTTTTTTTTTTGGCCATACCTTTTTATGACTTAATCTTATTTGTTGGTGACTTTATTTGTCACATCATATCTACTTTATTTTAAATATATTTTATTGTTTTTCAAACTTTTCTTTTCATTGAAACTTTTATGTCATGGGCTGTGTTTTGGGTACAGGTTAGTCACATTATGAAGGGAACGCTAGATATGAAGATGTATGAAAAAGCTTGGTTATTATATTTTATTTTTTGTTTTTTAGTTCTTTTGCAATACTGTGTAATTTTCATTTAATTTTTTTTTATCTTTTGTATGAATTTTCGAACTTCTCATTTTATCAAATTAGTTAACGATTGCTATATCTTTTGTTTTTATTTTTTTTATAGTAATATCTTCTTTATTCCTTATGAGCGTACGAATATTATGTTTTCAATTATGCCTTAAACTTTTCCGTGGATGTTAAGGCTTTCATCATCCATCGTCACAATCTCTTGGAAATGCTGGACAAAAATGAAAATCGTAAGTGTTTCCTTGCTATCATATATATTGAAAGCTTTCACTCTCCACTTTCATTCATACGTTTTAATTTAAATCTTATCTAATTTATCGTATTGGGAATGCCAATTATCATCGAAAGAGATCACTCCTCTTCAGCAATGCATTTATGACTTAAATGTCATTTATCCGTCTAGCTTTCTCTTTTATTCCTCGTATCTTGTTTTTTTTTTTTATTTTAATCTTCTCTTCAAGTATTCAAGCACTTCTTCTCAACGTATTGGTTAATCATTGTCCTTCCTTTAGCTAGTAATCCTTCTTGGGTACATTTTTTATATATCTAATTAAAATATCGGATAATGAGCTATTTTAGTGCTAGATATGAACCAAAAGTGCATAAGCATTGCTAATTTTCTCCTTTTCCACTGCTCTTTTGCAATCCAACACTTTGCTTATTATGACTTTATTTCATTTGTTTGGTCCCACTTTCAATTTTGGGTCATATCTAATTTTCTTTAGATTTATTTGATCTTTTCTTTGGGTTTTCACACTCTTCTTTTCTAATCAATCAAGTTTACATGTTTTCCTAAATCTGTAATACGTATACGATACTTTCTTCATCTGGGAATGCTAGATAATGGACTTTTGATTTCTAGATGCCTTTCCACTAGCTATAGGTTTAAGGAAACGCTAGATTAGAAAGTGCAGAAGCTTTCTTGTTGTCTTTTTGAAAGGTTTTACTGCACTTAACTATTATTTATGTTCTCTTTTGTCGATCCAACATTCATCTTTTCATCATATCCAAGTTTCTTTTTATTTAATTTAATCAATTTTTTGAGTTTTTAAACTTCTCTTCTGTTTAAACTTGCTGAGAATCGTTTTGTATTTTGGTGTTTAACCCACTATCAACACTATCTTGTTACATTTAATGAAAACGGTGGTGGTGTGCTATTTATGACGGCTCTTTTTTTTTTTTCGAGTGGATGCTAAGGTTCTTTTTTAATTGACCATTGTCTCAAGGGATCATCGAATATAAAGCTCAAGACCATTGTTGTTGGTCGTTGTATGTTTTCTTTGCTCTTTTACAATACTGTACTTTTCTAATGACTTTAATCTTATTTATAGTTTTGAGTTTCCATCATAACTAATTTATATTGTTGAGTTTTTAGACTTTTCTTTTTGCCGAATCAGTTAAGGATCATCTATTGTTTTGTGTTTCATCCATCCATACCAGTATCTTCCAATATTAATGAAAACACCACATGTTATGCTTTCGATTATGGCTTGGATGCTAAGGCTTTCATCTTTTGATGTAAATGAAAAATGCAAGTGTTTTATTTTGTTGTATTGAAAGCTTTGGCTCCTCTCTTGCAATCTGTGGAAGGGTTTACGCTCAAGTGCGGGGTCATGTGGGTATTACATGCAAACGCATTACACATGGCCTAACGAGGAAGTGACGCGTGTGTGGATGATTAGGAAGTGATTGAGATGGGATGAAAAGTAGTCAGTCTTAAACAAGATCCAACTCTACAATGATAAGTGTGTGTTTTATGAAGTTTGATGTGAGAATGTGGTAATTCTAGTCTTCTAAGGAAAATTCGATAGAGTAACAATACCTTTTTCAAAATAAGTCTCCTTTTAGTGATAAGACATAAGGTATTTATAGTGTTTGGTTATAAATCTCGTCTATCAAATGGTTATGGTGATCAGCAGTTCCTAGCAAATAATACCTCATATGGGACTTCTATGGGTTTAAGCCCACCAAAGGCCTTCAATGTATATATATATAAGTCTTATTTAAGAAAGGTTGAATCGGGCAAGCCAATTCAATAAGCCTTACCCTAAACCCTCAATGCCAAATACTCTCATGATCATCCCAAGACATGGACCCTTGTCACCTTGACCCAAAGAGTCAAATCCATTAAAATAACAGGCTACAAGCCCATGAATTAGATTTAATACCCTTACACAATCCTATATTTCTTTTATAATCAATCTAATTCATTAGTTTGACTTTGTAATTTTATGTCATTATAATAGTATTCTATTTATCTCATCATTTGCTTTTAGTAGAACGTTTTTTTTACGCCCTATTTTCTAGGGCTGTAATGGAATTCTTATTTATTAGGCTTTGGAATAAGGTTGTAATAATCTGTCAACATATTTTAGAACTTTTTCTTTCTATTTTATTGGTTTTATTTTCTTATTTTTTAATCGATCGGTAACTATTAAATGGCTACATTGTCCTTAGCTTTTAGAAACTCGAACCATTGTTCATCATAACTCACACACCCACTGCAACAAACAAGAGTTTCATGGGTGGGTTTTTTGAGGTGTCTTAAGAAGTAAACCATTTTGTTTGGTGTCCATGGCTGCTTGAGCTCATAATAGTGTTAAAAGAGTGAGATGGTTTTGATTTTAAATTGGAGTTTTGTAGCAGGAGAGAGGGAGCTTAGACGAAGAGAAGTTGCAAAAATGAAGAACAAAGTGAAAATGCCATCGAACAAAATCAGAGCTTCTCCCTAATTTGTTTTGTTTATGCCCAAAAACCCGTAAGTCATAACCCAGGCTGCTCATGGTGGTCTATGGTGGTGGCGCAGTGGCGGTTTGTGGTGGTGGGTTGGTGGTTTGTTGTGGTATGGTGGCTAAGTCTTGTGAAAAAATAGAAATAAAGGACAGTGAGGGAATAACATGAATGAATAGCCATTCATAGGGTCTTCATTCGTAAAATCTATTCAATATTTGATGGGATTTTTCGTCTTGTTAGATAATTATTACAGTTAAATAAACTTGTATTAAACCTGTTTTATGGAATAGAGGATGAATAGTAATTTTATTTCCTTTATATATTTAGTGAAATAAAAGACAGATAATAAGTCGGCCAAATAGTGAGTCATTAATTGTAGGCTATTGTTTTGTATGTAGAGAGGGTTTAGCCTATTGATCACAATCTTAAGGCATTGCTGGATATAAATAAAAAGTGTGAAAGTTCTTTGCCCTTTTTGAAGTTTTTTACTTCTCTTTTGTAATGCCATATCTTTCATATTTTTTTTTGTTACACTTATCATTATGACTTAATCTTATTTGTCGATTGGGCTTTCTATTGTACATTATATCTATTTTCTTTTGAATGTGTGTGATTGTTTCTTTTGTTTTTCAAATTTTTCTTTTTATCGAATCGGTTAAATTTTACCTTTTCTTTTCCATTTGATTTTCTATGGCACATATTGAGTATATCTAAATTCTAAAGGGATAGCCGGATAATATGCGGCTATGCCATGGATCATGGCGGTACTTTTAGGTACATATTAATGTTGAAGTAAGGTTGGATATTAACATGAAAGTGAGACAAATATCAATCTCTCTTTTACTCTTTCACCATCTTTATTAGCATATACAACATACACATTACTCTCTTGTGATGTTGACAGTTTAAATATTCTTACGTTAGAGAATGTTAATCCTAAGCGTATTTGCAAAGTTTGAGAATATAATGGTTAGTGCGATTTAGATCACGGGAGCACTTGGTGGGAATAATGTTTAGTCATTAGAGGGAATACTCCTAGGATTTATTAGAGGCAACTTTATAGAGATAGTGATATTATTGAATAAGATGAAAAAGAAAAGTTTTTGTATATATATGGGGTATTTTTTGAAAAAATAATTATTAATAATAGGTGGATATAAAAGTGTATATTATATGCGCTTTTACGGGATCCTAAGTTTACACCAAAATATGTATACAGAATACCTATTTTTATTGCAAAACCTAATTGTACTAAAGGTACATGTAGTGAATGTGCTCATAGTATAATTGCATCTCTAATCATAAAAAAAAAAAAAAAACATGTGCTTTCATTAGTGATAAAAAAAAAACACACACTAACGTATCAAATGAGACTAAAAATACATTAGCATATATTTCAAATATACACACTCCAATCATCAAAAAACCACACCAACACAAGCTCCTATATCTAACATAAGTTCAAACCCCTAACTCTAAAATGCAAATATCCAACATCAAAATACATAAACTCCAATCTCAAGCTACAACATCCAGCACAAAATACTCCAAAATTCGTTCTCCAATATAAAACTAACGGTGTAAAATCCAATTATATATAATAGTAAGATATCCAAAAAGTAATTAAATATATATAATAATATTTTACTAAATCAATTGATATAAACCGATTAGTAGTTGATATACGTCCCCACACCTAATGTTGATAAATAATTATGAAATATATGTCACACATCAAAAAAAGAATAGATTATTTATTTTTCAAAAACCCCAAAATAACAGTCATATTTTTATAATTTTTCCTATTTATTTTCATGCAATTTTCTAAACTCCAAGAGGCACATAGACGTCATCTCTCTAACGATATTAAAAAATTATCTGTAGGCTCGTTCTAATATTTAACATTACATGCCCAATAAATTGTGCCAATGCAAACATATAATACGAGGCTCAAACCTCTTTCTGGGAAAAGGTAGTCTTTGGTATTCAAAATGATATGTAATGTGTACGAGATGTGATGTGGCACTTAAACTTTCGGCCACATGGATGATGGATCAAGAGACCACATCTAGGGAACAACTTTTCGTAGGCCAACGTTTGCAATGGACAATTTTGTAGGTACACAACACACAAAACTGGACACGGAGACGTGTGTTGAATGGTCAAGGGGCTACGTGTTCTCTGTTTGCTCTCTGAATTTTCGATTACAAATCATAAAACACATAATTGCACGAGAAGTTATAATTGAAAAATGAAAAAATATACACGGAAATTTACGTGATAAACCCTAATCTATATATATATATATACAGGTAAAAATGTAATTGATCCATAATGAGAGCTTATTATTCTCATTTTAAATAATTTTTGTCTCACAGGATAAAAACCTTAAGCCCGAATACTGAAAACAATCAATTAAAAAATAAAAAACACTTTGCAACTATTCTAATCCACACAAAACATCACATGATCATATACCACCTTATATAAATTAATTACCCATTATAACAAAAAGCGAAACATCAAAATTGGTAAGTTGATCAGTAAAGAATAATCATATTTAACTAATGCGAGAGAGAGATTTCCATAAAAAAAATCATGTGGTAAAGATATAGAGACAGTGATAAACATAACACATCAAGGAGGGCATGTCATTCCAAAAATGTAAGAAATAACAACATCGTATTTTCTTAGAGGCACATAAATTGCTTTTCTTAAAGACTTATGAGTATTATAGGTAGTTGGTTAAAAATAGTCGTAATTCTTTTGAGATACAATTAAGTGATTTTTTATCTAGATCTTCTCCAGTAGTGTAGGTAAAATTATAAGATAATCAATTATTGGGATTAGAGAAAAAAGATGGCATCATAATAATATTATAAGATATTTTTAATTTTAAAATAATTTCAACCATTAAATTTTACAATTTTATTTAGAAGCACTTTAGATGATTCATTTTTAGTGATTTTAAAAATAGTGGTAGCAATAACTTTTTTTTTAATCACCATGGATATTTGGGAATATATATATTTGAAATCCTTTTTGGAGAGAGTGAGGAGTAAATATATTCAAGAAAAATCGTATATAAATTATCCTCACTTAAATATGATTAGTTGCTTTTCAAGCAATCCGATGGGTTATGGCTCCTCCAAGGGGTCATGATTTTTGAATTACTTAGATTTCGGTCATACAAGGTTTGAGTTTAAGCAGTTATCAACTAATGCAAACCATTCAATATAAAATATCAAAACTCAAATACTTGAGAATTGACACATCAGTTCAATTGACAAATCCATGAAGAAGTCTCGACAATCAATTTCCAAACTGTCTCTCTTGATCGGCTTGAATTCATTAATTAGAATATCTTATTTTAAGCTATAAGATATACATGAAGAATCTTAATTTCAAAAGACTCCAGGAAATTTACATATTATGTTGAACTTCGCACCTTGGTAAATTACTAAACTTCCGATACATCCAAGTTATTATTGAATATCTTATTTTAAGCTTAATGAGGATATACTCCTAAACTTAAGAAGTGTGCTCTAGCATTTCTTAACTTTATTAGATTGGCAATATAAATTATTATTTCGATCGAATTAGAATTTTCCCACTTTTGCTACTTGTACCTTTCAACTAATACATTTTGATCATTAACTGTGATTTGGGGAAATTGTAAACGATTTTTTACCTTGGTGAGCATATACTCCTCAACTTAAAAAGTGCACTCTAGCATTCCTTAAATCTATTAGATTGGCAATACAAATCATTCCAATTATAAAAAGCGCACCAAAGTCAAAGTCAAAGTGAAAGTGGTTTATTTGTGATCTATCAGGTTTTTTTGTTAATTTATCAAAATTTAGAAAATGTTAAAAAATACATTTTGAAAACTTCTAAGTATATCTATATAGATATTAAAGTTTAGAAAGATTATTATTATTTTTTTAATTCTTTTTCTCTTAATTATGAGTCCAAGAAACGTGCTGGTTTGCTAAGGATGGTACCTTTAGAGAAGGTTGCTATGTTTGCAATGTAGAACAATATAACCCTTTATCTCTTAATGTAGAATAATACAACTCTCAATATGTGATGATATATTCAAATAATTTCAAAGAATGTAATTTTTTTTTTAATAGCATATCTTTTCATGTAAATTTGAGAAAGCCATCAATAGCGGCACATCATATATATATCCTTTAAGTCAATCTACTATTTTCAATTATATAAATACATTTTAAACCAAGATCTCCATTATTAACTTATACAAACTAAAGGGAAGTCAGAAGTTAGTTACCTAAATTTTTAAGGGGATTTTTTATGGTCTTGTCTGTATTTTTTGTAAGAGTCTTCAATTTTATTTTAATAATAATTAATAATAAAAAATTAATATAAATAATTAAATAATAATTAAAAAACTACATTTCCGGCATTATCATTATTCACAGAAATTAAAACCCACGCTCCAACTGTCAAGTCAACTGGTTCATCAATAACACGAAAGAATATGCGCCGAAGAAAAACAAAAAGTCCAAAACGAAGCACGCCTCTCCCCTCTTTTGTTCACATATAAATTATAAATATTGCTTATGAAACGGAGAAGAAGGTTCTCTTTGTTTAAAATTCCACAAACGTCCCTTCACCGCACACACTGTCTCCTAAACCAGCAAGGGCAATCTCGTCATTTTAAGGCAAATTTAGATCCAACCGTACAAAATTTACGCGTTTACTTTTGGTGCATGACTATAAATTGGATTTCTTTACTTTAATATCAAACAGCACAGGTTTTCTTCTCTTTCTTTTTTTTTTTTTTTCCTTTTTTCATGCAATACCGTTTCTGCCCTCTCCGTTAACATCTAAAGCCACAGAGAGAGATAGAGAGAGAAAATGGGGGAGTGCAGACCATTAGGGTTCTTAATAGGTCTACCATTTGCATTGGTTGCATTGGTGTTGTCACTTGTTGGTGCAATTATTTGGGTTATAGGGTAAGTTTCTCCGAAATTTTGTTCTTTATATATATATATATATATATTCTTGTAGTTCGGTCTACAGATCATCCAGTTCATTATCCTTGCATTTAATAAGTAGATTTTAATGATCATATGATGGATTGGACGGCATGCGTTTGTTACTTTTTACCTTTTTTTTTTTTTTTTTTACTTTTTGTACGTATACATGTTATGCTTGATGATATTGATCTAGCATATATGTTGCATTGCCGAATGATCTGACTTTTTGTTCAATGCGATTCATGAATTAGTGCCGGCGACTTGATACGGCGGTTCGATCATATAGTTGGTCAACGGTGTTTGGTGCTTTGTTAAAATAGATAGATGGTTTGCAGATATACGTAATCCTATCGATTTGATGAATCTAAGGGTTTATTTGTTTTATGAAAAATGTTTTTTTTTTTTATTTTGATAAGATTTTACAGTTGTTGAAGAGATATCAGTGGTTTTTAAACAGTTATGGTAGAAAGGGTGACAGCAGGGTGCCACTGGAGATGAAAATAGAAAAAGATGATTTACTCTCTTGAGAAATAAAAACCTCTTTGCTGATTTTCTATGAGTATTATGTAATACCACAACTAGCCATCAACTTTGACTTTTTCCTCTTACCATTATTGGGGATTTTTTTATGGTTTCATTAGTATTTTTTTTGTGAAATCAAACCAATGATAAAAATTTAATAATAATCAATAATAAAAATTTAATATATATAACTTAATAATAAAATTGAAATTAAAATAATAAACAAAACTATAAAAACTTCTCATTACTTTTGCCATTATTTTTTCTATGGTTGTTGAACACCAACTCCAACAGACAATCACTGCTAATTAATGCCACAACCATCGGCTATAGTCTTTTATCTCCTACCATTACTCATCACTAAAAAAACCTTTACAAACTGTCATCTCTAGATTACTATTGCAATATTTTCCAATTTTAACGTTGTCGTTATAACAAGTATCTAAAATATTCGATAAACGTTTTTCTCAAAACAAACACACCAGAGATCCCACTCTTTTGAACAGATTTAAAGAATTGGTTGGACAAACATCATTAGTCCCGACTTCAAATGGACAGGAATTTTGGTGGAGCAGCCTTCTTCCTTTTTATTTGACATTAAACCCGATTTCCCATCCGAATCCTTCACTCTTCATCATGTTCAAAGCTGTAAGCTGTTACACTTAGTTCTACTTTAATCCAGGAAGGAAAAATTAACTCACTCTATCTGATAAATGCAGGACGATACTGAGTTGCCTATGCCCATGTTGCATATGTTTTGCTGGACTTGCGAATATGGCAGTTGGTTTGATAAAGCTTCCTGTCAAAATCATCAGATGGTTTATAGATCAGATACCTTGTTAGCATTGATTGATGATAGACTTTGTTAACCTAGGTCTTATGTTCTTTCATTTCGTTGTATTCCCTACGTTTGGGCTTAGCTGTGTATATGAGCTCCAGATTCTGTGTATCTAGTACTTTTTTGCTCTTTTTCTTTTGAATAGAACTTGAGGTGATTTCGTGATAAATGAGACGCTTGAATATATATCATCTGAGAATTGGGCATGATAATTTTCGGAGTTCTTTGAGCACACACGCCACAAAGACGATTCATATAGTAAGAGTTTCGATTTTGATGAAGGTGAAAATTAGTCGAGTTATTTAAAAAGAATTACAAGCTCCGAAAGAAAAATATGGGATAGAAATAGAATGTCCATTTCTTCATTTCCAATTGTTTACTTATTGATGCTTGGCAAGTTTTTCATTGCAAAAACAAAGAAAGCTTGATTACTTAAGATAGCATTTTCGTTTGTCGAATTAAATGGTATAATAAAAACAAGATAATACTATACAAAAACAGTACGATACAATTTTTTTTTACCATATTTGATTTATATAATACAAAACATAAATTTTTATGGTAATGCAAAGTTATTTTTAACATTAATATATAAACTCACCAAAAGAGTTTTAGCAGACATAATAACCAAAAAAAAATGATAATAATATAAAGTTATTTTAGTTTTGAGAATATAATTATTTTTATTTAATAAAATAAATCTTTATACCATCATATCAATATACCTTAAGATTCTTTTTTATCTAGTGAGCTAGTTCACTAAACAATCCAAAAATATTTTATTGAATTCAATGTCCTAGAATACTGACAACCAAATGCTACCAAATAAACCAAAGACGGAACGCATGATTTAGATAGACGTAAATTAGATCATTAATAAGATGTTTTGATACTTTTAAGATGACTAACATAAAATGCGGAACCAAAAAAGAGGAGAGAAGTAGAAAATGGTCCATGGTAGAAAGTAGAAACCATGTAGCCAACTCCGTGCAATGTAAGTAAGCCTTGAGTCGTGTTGTTGTATATTCTTATTAAACTTGAGACAGTAAAAGATCCTTTAATAACTTAAGGCTGGATGTTAGGAAGAGTGATTACACTAAAAAAAAAATTAAGTATTTACAACATGTAAGAGTTCCAGAGGGAAAAAACTCTGGCACTGTGAGCATTAACAAGTTGATCCAGTTCGGTTGGGCACCTCAAGGACAACATTGTAATACTAGGTGAAGGCAAAGCCATCCATCAGTGTTACATTTGTATACAATGGCAATAGCACTTGTTACTCAAAGCATACAAACGACCGACACCATCTATATGTGCTTTAGCTGTATATATTTTGGATGCTCTTCACTCTTCAATCCGCATAATCTGATGATGATGTATATTCCGAATATTGATCGATATCCACGTTTCTATATTCGTCCTCCCCAGCTTCTATGCCCTCCTCATCCGAGTCTTCATTTAGAAATCCGTCGACATCAGAGGCCCCCCTTTCTTCTTCTCCACCACCATCTCCCTCGTCCTCCTCGTCCTCACCATCTTCATCATCATCATCACCGTCAACATCCTCATTGACTTCAACATTGTCATCACTCCCTTCCAAATATTCATTTGACTTGTTATTGGGAGTCGTATAACCAGCAAGATTATCATACCCATAGCCTTGTGCTTGACCACTTTCATCATCATAGTCAGACCTCTCTGAACTGCTGGTATTCTCAACTTCATCCAATCGCAACCTTGAATTTTCACCGTCATCCCATTCATCCTCAACCATTATTTCCGGGGTTTTTTCTTGTTCCGGAATTATCTCTTTCAATTTCTTCTTTGCACTGAGAACTGGCTTTTTAGCCTTTTTCTGCCGATTTCTTGCACTGCGTTGTCCACGTTTCCGTCCTCCTCGAGCTGGTTGCCGTCCTCTCAACACCAACCCCTGCTCTGATTTCCCACTATATGACTTACTACTTTTCTTGCCAGACTCGGATCTCGAATTGATGACCCTTATCTTGGATTTCCCGCTGCGATTACGACTCTGGCCTCGTCCACGGGCCCCCCGTCCACGACTGGAACTGGCAAGCAAGCTAGAATCAACCCAGTTCTCTTCTAAGGGTTCATTAAGATATAAATCTTCTGAAACTCCATGGTTCTGAGAGTTCCTTGCAGCTGTATACCTGGAAGGAAGCTTCTGCAGGAAGAAGGAAAACTTAAATTCATATCCCCACTGAAATAAAGTTTCTATTGAAAAAACAATTGCATCATTTCTAAATGTATACACAGAAAACAGTAACCATCGAAGCAGTTTTTAGTTGGACTCAATATTATAACCTTCTATCCTAAAATTCAATCTCAGCTTCATAAATAAGCAATTGACATCCTCAAAACTAGGGCAAAAGTTATGTAACTAATTCATGATACATCAATGGCCCATGATCTGGATCGAATCCACACCCATGGTTTAACCACAAATTCACAAGGTAATACTACAATATTTTTCTGGAAGGTTTGCCAAGCTCCACTAAAGCCTTTTGGCTCACTTGATTGCTTGCTGAGAAGTTACCCTTACACGGCAAACATAGCAATTAGGTTGCTTCTGGTGCTCTTTGAAAAATATAGAAAGCTTACAATTGAAGGATCTTGTATATTCAAAAAAAAGGAAAAGAAAGTTAAGGAAGACATGGTATGTTCATGTACTTACAATAAAGTGTCCAGTTTCCTCATCCTTTTCAGCTGTTGCTTTCTGATGCAATGTATACGAAATTGCAGAATCGAATTCCAATAGCATTAAAGCAATTGCAGCTGTTGTATGAGGTATGAAGGAAAGCACAGCAATAGCTTCCATATCCAAAGAAATGTCATTGCTAGATCCAAACAGGAAATTTGAACTCAAGAGTTCACGAGTGGTGTCATAATTTGAGGACAAGAAGTCCCTCTTAAGAACAAACTCCAATATTGTCAAAGCCTGAAACAAAATCCCAATCAAACGTAGTTCTGTTGATGTCCAAAATATGACAAGCTTCTAGGCACAAGGAGTAAATTAAGTCTTGATATTTTCAGCTTGAAACTGAGAGCATAAAATGCTGAATCTCCAAAAACAAAAAAAAAAAAAATCATTGAGAAATTAATTCTCTAAAAGTACACAAAAGCAACATAAGTTGTTAGGAGAATTGTTTCTACATCAGCAAATCATAAAAGAAATATCAACATCCAAGTCAACTATCCCTTGAAACAATGAGTGGGTGAAAAAGAAAAGCCTGTTTCTATGCTATCAAAAACCAGCCTCTTCCTCTCATGGGAAACAGCATTGAACAGCATCAAATTGAAATAGATAACAAGTCCGTCAACAAATAATTCCAACACACATGCCCATCAGGATGGTATTGCGAATAAAAGAGCTCAGAATTCTCTTGCACATGAGCTACTGACATCATCATCAGAGAGGTTTTCGCAAATAAGGGAGCATCCACAGCCTAATGTAATTATTGCAGAGTATTTTTAACAGTTTCATATAGACATTCTGTTTTCAAAGACGGGATAAATAGGCAATACATATTACATCCAAAGAGAGGCCTTCAGCGTCCTAAAGATTTTAAAAGGTTTAAGATAACTACTTTGTCGACCATGTGAAACATTCCACAAAGTCTTAAATCTATGAAGCTCTTGCTAGAAATTATCCATTATCAAGAAACTTAAAATAGTATTATAAGATTATTAAAGAAGCCCAAAACAATTAGAAATTGAAGTGTATGAGTAGGAGAGTAGTTGAAAACATAATATCTGAAAACAAGAAAACCAATGAAATGTTATAAAGTCCAAGTATGGCAGGAAAAGCAGGAAGAAAGAAAGAGAGAGAGAGAGAGAGAGAGAGAGAGAGCAAAAACCTGAAGGAGGTCTCCAGCTGATGATGAAGAGCATAGCTTGGTGTACCACATCCTACGATGGTCAATGGTCCAAAGAGATTCTAATGCTTCTGTAGGAATAGAAGCCTGCCAATTGCAGATTTAACAAGATGAGTTGCAAATTCTATGTGTCAAAAAAGCTGCCTGCATTTTAAGTAACAGAATCTTGTGACCAGCAAGAACTTCATAATTTTCCTTTTTCAAGAGCAAGGCAGAATAATTTATTCAAAGCAATTTAGCATATGGACAAACCTCAATCAGAGCTAAATTCACTTTAAGCAACCTGATCCTCACAGGAGAAGAGATTGATTTGTGCCGGACACTGTCAGATTCTATCTTCAGTTTATTTTGGTATTTGGCTGTATCTTTAGAAAAACACGAATCACTTTTGGATGTGATTTCAACCCCACAACTGGGGCAGAAATCTTCTAGAAAGTAAATTTCATGGCATCGACTGCATGCTCCAAGAAGTGGGGGAGATCGTTTTTCACCATTCTTAGCGGCACATAACATTGATGAACTTGAGCATTCTTTCCACATCCATTTTTCAAAGTCCTCATATCTCCTGAAAGCATCATTTTTCTCACTTTGATTTCTTCCGAGCTCAATTGAAAAGGATGAGGAAGCCTCTGATGCCTCTGACACCTCTGAATCTGTAGCACAGACAGTACTACGAGGGCTATTGTCAACAACACTGCCATCTGGGCCAGAAACTGTTTCCAAAACTTCTCCCTTTACAGAATGTTCAACCTTCTGCTTTGCATTCCTCAAAGTTTCTTTAAAGGATGCCTCAATCTTATGCAGCATAGAGTGCAGATAGGATTCTCTAACCCCACGTGCATCCAGAGCTGCCAACAAAGCGTCAAAAACCTGCATGGACACTGCGGATTAACATATTCATACAAATGGGACAGCATGTGATTTCATGAAGCATCTGCAGACAAAAAACTATTAAAAGCAAGGAGAAAAAAAGAATGAGATCTGTAGCTGTTGAGTGTTACATGAAAAATTATGCTATCATAAGCTTTGGATGTCCTTTGCACTATATTATTAGTAAAAGCTCCACATCAATATACAGGTTAGCAGCTATACCCCTTTTTAAGAATAAAACTTCCAATAAATGTGAATTTAGGGAATAGAGACACAGAATTGCCAATAATATAATCAATGACAGATCAAATTTATCTGCTTTCGCCTTCAGATGAAAATTAATTTATGTAGTGGCCATACCTCCTCAGAATCGATGAGTTGCCATCGACCATCATTTAGTTCAACAAAAATTCTACCACAACCAGGATCGTTTCGAGAGGCAGATGTCGCAAATTGCCAGTATCGGTTGCGTCTGCGATCTTGACCAAGGGGCAAAGACCTGTACATGTACATCTGTTCTGCCTTGTAACCAATATAAGCTTTCATCTGAGATTTATCAGCAGCAAATCCAACTTGCTGCATTGATATATTTTCCGGACCACAGGCAATATCTTGCACCTGAAGGTTTCCATCAACTGGCAAGACATTTGAAGAGGAGTTGTGATTCTGTTGATTGAATGGGGACGCTTGCTGGACAGTAAAATTAGATGAAACTCCACCATTACCTTCACCAGCAGTAAGCACTGGGCTCTGCCTGCCGTCCGTAGGCTGTCCATTAAGGCTAGGTTCAAGTTTGGCTCCCAGTTGAGATGGATAACTCAACCTGATGACGAACTCTTCTCTCATTCGGCGCTTATCAACTTGAGCCTCCGCCCACATCTGCTTCTTTAAAGCACTAGCTGCTTCCAATCGTTCCTGATGGGCCCATTTTTTATCAGATCAAATTCACTTGGGAAACTGTAAATTTAAAGATTAGAATAAAAAAAACTCACCTCAAGAACAACTCTTATTGAATTTCCTTCATTAGCAATGCTTACTAGGGCAACAAGCGCATTGAGGCGCTCCTCAACACTCAAGTTAGAATATTCACCTTCCACAAGGCTTTGTACCCACGGCTCCCCAGGATTACTTTCATCAATATCTGTATCTTGTTGATCAGCATGAACTGCTTCATTGGAAATTAAAGCAGCATCAACAGATTGATCAAGGGTGCCATTACTTTTTTCCTTGCTCATATCTCCAGCATCAGAAGAACCTTCTCTTACCCTCTTGAGGATATTTTCTGGAGTTTTTAAATTAGTTTGATTGATAAAACCATTTCCCTTTCCATTTACTAGAAAAGATTTTGTGTCATTATTATCTACATTGCTTTGCTTGACTTCTTTACCATAATTATATTCAGAACCCAAATCATCAACCTCAGGATCCTCTACACTGTCACTTTCAGAGTCATCATCCCTTTCAGCATCTTCAGCTTCTTCTACATCCATGAACTCACTTTTGAATTCACGTACTCTTTCTCTAGCGGCAGAAAGTATAGCCTCAGAATCAGCTGGATCTTTTCTATATGCAGGACGAACACAATATGTTGAAGGAGCAGTCCTCTCAAAAAGCTTTGTGTCTCTTGACAGTGCAGCAGCTATAGATGCCTCTGGTGTCTTGCTGGTTGTAAGATCCCTTAATCCAGATTTCTTCACAAGTAAAAACTCAATGAGAAAATGCATTAAGCTAATGTTGAAATAAGAGCACCAGTCATCAGTTTGTCCAGACCTGAATCCTATCTGCTACTTCTAATATGTTCAGGCCCCTGCTTGCCTCCAGCGACAGGATATGAAAAGCAGCAAACTTAACAGTTCCAGGGGTCAACCGATGTCTTGATCTACGTAAGTTAGAAAATCCCCTTCGTTGCATTTTGGCGAAAGCATTTTCAGCGGCCACACCATTGCGTAAGATGGAGATTATATCTTCACAATCATTACTCTGCAAATCTTCCAAAAGACGTCAGATTCCTTTATGTAAGCAAAATAGAGTTGTAACATAGAGAGTGTGTGTGTGTACACATGCATGTGTGTGAGAGAGAGAGAGAGAGAGAGAGAGAGAGGAGAGAGATCCAATATTCAAGTTACAAGAGGAAGTTATGAACAAGAGAAATCACCTCGTCCTCATGAAAAGAAGCTGGTTCGACACTATTTTTCTTCAGTTGTGGCCCATATCCTGCAGACAAGGCCAATTGCCGCAGTATCTCAGGCCACGATAATAGGTTTAAATGGCGCTGCCAGCTCCTAATATCAAATCCCCAAGCATATGCCTGAAATTGAATATGTGATCAGTCTCTGCATTATGCTGGAGGAAACACACAGCAAAAGGCTAAGGGATTCGCTGGTAACCCACTCTGGAGAGAATTTTCTGCTTTTTAAAAAAATAAACGGCATAACCTTCTGAACTCTCTTACAAATTCAGCTGAAACCAACTTGATTTCCATCCAAAGGAAAAGAAATGTATAAGAGCACCAAATTAGGGATATAAACAAATCAAATTTATTTGAACCGTTATAAACCTAAGCTCGGCTTGAAAACTCAAAGCTCAAACTCAGTTCAAGGTGCTCTTCAACAAGCTCAAGTGCGGCTTGACAAAGCTTGCTCAGGCTTGTTTATATATTTAAAAAAAAAATCCTTTTTATTAAACCTATATTGATGCTTGAACTTGGTTTGGATTCAAACTCAAATAAGCTTAATATAAAATAAGATTCACCTCTAGCTCAACTAGGGTCATGAGCTTGTCAAGATAGATAGTTTGAAGTTTCACTTTACAACCATAAGCTGCCTTAACTCAACTAAAGTTGAATGGTCACTTGAACAAATTACGAGCCAAGCTCGAGGAGTTTACTAGCTGGTATGGTTCATACACACCTCTTCAGTAGACATACTTTTGGAACCAGTTATCCGAAGTGGACAGGAAAAGAAATTTAGGATGCAATATTTTTCATCAAATTTCAGCACCAAAAGGATAGCTCAAAAGCACCCTCTCCTGAAATCTTAAAGGACACCTGAAACAAAATAGTAAAGCAATGGCAGAGGAGCAGAACAGAATAACTTACCCCTTCAACAATATGCGGGTGGCCACCTACAGGATTTACGGCACTATTGAGATTTGCTCCAAGACTATTGGAAGGCGTTCTAGCAACATCTTCAATGTCTTTGATAATTAACTTTAAGATAGAAACATGTACCTCACCCAACAACCTCGCATCCTGATGCACAAATTTCAAAGACATCACATGCAATGAAGGCAAGAAAGCTTGACGAAATGAATTTTTTAATAGTAGGATGCTACAGAATATAGATCATACATAGTCATGAAGCGCTTGAACAAACTCATCTACGGTAAAGGGCCAAATATTGAGAACATCCGCAAAGGTAATCAAGAACCTCCATACCTGAAAGCCAATATAGAAACTCAGCACATATAAAATTCCAACCACACCACTGTGCCAACAACAACCCACCCCCCCGCACAAAAAAAAAAACAAAGAGAGAGAGAGAAGAGAAGAAGAAGAATATCTGTGAACGAAAGAAGCAACACATGATGATTAAGAGTAACTAATACAAATTCCATCACATCCAAAATGCAAGTCACAGGACCGTCAATCAAAACTTACCATGAGAAGGTTCCCAATATTCTCATCAGAATGACACCATGGTTGAATGGCAAATGGTCTTTTCAATTGCACGGATTTGGGAGGGAATGGAGGCAGAGAACCTGACACAAAAGATTGTGCAAAGCATCTAAAGTATGTAAAATGTCTCAGGAAAATAATTAAAGTAGCAACAGTCAAAATAAAATAATGCCCAAATCAAAAGCAACTTTCAAGTCTTCTTAGTTCCCAGGAAGAAATCATTAAAGAAGAAGGTGAATTCCTCCAATTTCCATGCAACTAATACATACCAAATCAATGATAACTAATTGAAGATGCAGTTTTTTTTTTTTTTTTGGTCTAAATTAGATCCGGGAATTGCAGGGCGGGCCAAAAATTTTGGCCCGTGTCCACAGGGCGGGCAACTTGCCATGGGCTCGGGTTGGCCCACTGACCCACAAAAAAAAAAAACGGCAATGCAGATCAGCAAATGCAGTGAGCCATTGTGACGGGACAGACCGCAAACGTGACGTGAGGCGACAGTGACCGTAACCGACGGCCTGAAGAGTGAAGACTGACCAACAGTGACAGACATTGGTGACGGGACAAGGACGATGGGACAACTGCGGACTGTGCCATTGGCAGCTCTTTCTCTTAGTCTTCCCCCGTGCTGTGCTCGTGCAGCTCTTCTCTGTCTCTTTCTTCAGCCCCCCGTGCAGCTCTTTCTCTTCGACACTCTCACTTGTCAGACTCCTCACTAGGCGACGGCGTCCCAAACCAAACCAGCTAGAACAGACTGTTCTCGGTAACTATAAGTCGCCCTCCTATTTATTTATCTTCTTTTTCTTTGTCATTGCTTGTGGTTGTGGAGTGTGGACTATGGGCCGTGGCTGGCTGTGGTGTGGTGGTGATCCGGTGGACTGCTGGTGTAACTGTGTAAGGTGTTGTGTCGGGCCATTGGCCGCCTGCTGCACTGTTGGTTTTAGCCTTTAGGTTGGGGTATGGGGTTTGGCTGTTTGGGGACTGGGGTTTACGGTATGGTTAGCCCGTCTTTGTCCAGTTTGGGGACTGGCGGCAGCCAGCATCTAGCTATTTGGGGACTGTGTTGGGTTTATGGTTAACCCAAAGGAGATAAAACAAAGACCTAACTTAGCCGGTTAGGTAGTGGGGGTTTGAGCCAAAGGTTTGGGGTTCGGTTCGGGTGCTTCATGTTTGGGTTTGGCCGTGACAGTGACGAACCGACGATGGCTGGTGGGGTGACACCGGTGTGGTGACTATATTTATATTTTATAAATTATAATCTTATATATATATACAGATTTTGTAAAATAAGTATACTACTACTAATAACATTTTCTATATTATCATAAGAAGGAATTTTTAATCTTTTTATGTTGCAGTATATATATTATTGTTGAAATATATTTATAAAATTGATCCTTCAAGTAATGAGACTACAATAGAACCTATTAATGTGGATGATGTATCTGAAGTCGATGGGCGTAACGATAATCTACAGCCAGGATCTTCTCAATCTGAAGAACATGCAAGTAAGAAGGCTTGAGTAGGTAGCTCTTCTTGAGGTTTGGCAAATATTTACAAAAATTGGTATTGAGAAGGATGGTAAAAATAGGGCTAAGTGTAAAGCATGTGGGAAGGAATATGTTATTGGAGCACATTCACATAGAACTTCATCTTTACGTTAACATAGAAAAAAGTATCATTTAAGTCAAATTCCTAGATATGATGATGTTGATGATATGATAATTGATCATGCTGACAAGTTAAGACCAAGAAAACCAGATCCTAAATTTGCTCGTGAGGTAATGGCTATGGCTATTATTGAACATTGAACATGATCTGCTATTTTCATTTGTTAAGTATAGGAGCATCACACAGTTCATAAGGCTATATAATCCTGATTATAAGCCAATTAATAGAAAAACTGCTACATCAGATGTTTGGAATTTATATTTAACTCAAAAGAAGAATTTGAAACAAATATTGCAAAAAATTCCGAGAAAAGTATGTTTGACTTCTGATGTATGGACTGCTCCACCAATGAGAGATATATTTGTTTGACTGGACATTATGTAGATGACAATTGGAAACTAAATAATAAAATTCTTGCTTTTTGTAAAATGCCCCATCCTCACTCAGGATTTGAGTTGTCGAAAAAAATATTTAAATTTTTGAAAGATTGGAGCATAGATAGGAAGATATTTTCCCTTACATTGGATAATGCATCTGCAAATGATTATATGCAAGATTTTCTAAAAGAGCAATTGAACTTACAGCATAGTTCGTTATATGGGGGTGAGTTTTTTCATATTAGATGTTGTGCTCATATTCTTTATTTGATCGTTAAAGAAGGATTGACTATAAGTAGTGAAGCGTTGCATAAAGTAAGAGAGAGTGTCAAGTATGTAAAGGGCACCGAGAGTAGAATGAAACACTTTTTAGAGTGTGTTGAACAGGTTGGCAACATTGATACCAATCTTAATTTACGCTTAGATGTAACTACTAGATAGAATTCCACTTATCTTATGCTTGATAACGCACTCAAATATCGACGTGCTTTTTCTTGCTTTGCTTTCAATTGAATGATCGTCATTATAAATATTGTCCAACCATTGATGAGTGAGAAAAAGCAGAAAAAATATGCAAGTTTTTTAGCCCTTTTCATAGTATCACCAATTTGATGTCGGGATCATCATATCCAACTTCAAACCACTATTTTTTGCAAGTGTGAAGGATTGAATGTTTGTTGAATGAAAATTTTAGTGAAGATAATGTCATAAGAGAGATGTCTATTAGAATGAAACAGAAGTTCGATAAGTATTGGAGTAATTATAGTGTTATCCTTGCACCTGGAGCAATCTTTGATCCTCGAATGAAGTTTGATTTTTTTAAGTTCTGTTTTAATAAACTTGATCCCCTCACTTGTGAAGAGAAGTTGGCTCACATAAAGAATAAGTTATATAAACTCTATGGAGAATATGAGAAGAGCAAAACAGATCACATATCTAGAACTAGAAACCATCAGGTTGAATCATCTTCTTAGGGACAAGACACATCTAGAAGTAGCAGTAGTAAAGGAGCAACAACACATAGAGCTGGGAAGGGCTTGGAGATTTTTTTAATGATATTTTTTGTCATATTATATATCAGTATTTAATTAATTTTGTCCTTAATAACGTAGGAATTCCGATACCGTCAAGTAGAAGAAGTACAAAGTTGTGGTAAATCTTCTTTGAATATTTATCTAGATGAACCAGTAATGGATATAGACTTCTACTCAGAATTGAATGTGTTACAACATTGGAAAAGTCAAAGCCAGAGATATCCTGATTTATCTATCATGGCATTCGATGTGCTTAGCATTCCAATTAATACTGTAACGTCAGAGTCAGCTTTCAGTATCGGCACCCATATATTTAATAAGTATTGTAGTTCTATACTCCCAGCCAATATAAAAACTCTAATTTGTACACGTAATTAGTTACAAGGATTTGAATGTAAAGGTAATTTATTTTTGTTCTATTGATAATATTTTCTTTTAATGTATTGTTTCAAGCATTTATTATCTAATTTAATTATATGTGTAATGTCATAAATTGTAGATCAAGAAGAAGACAATGAGAGTGAGGGTGGGAGTGGAACTACTTCACCAAAGAGAGACTCTAATTTGGTTATTGATGATGATGATAGTAATGACTGATGATTAATTTGTATATGTGAATTTATCTTTTTTATTATTGTCTTTGTTTTCCTATATAATTAGTGAAAAGTACTTTATGATAATTGCTACATTTTCTTAATTATCATTTTAGGTTGTTTTCTTTTCTATCGTATAAGAATGAGATTTAAAAGTAAATACGTAAAAATTGAAATAGTATGTTTAACTATTATAAGTTTAAGCCTGCATGTACATCTTCTATTTCTATTCAATAAGAATTTTGTAATATATTACATTTCCATTGGACTAGATCAATAATAAATTACTAGCTTTCATAAGTTTAACTTAAAGAATTTAGAATACTAAATTTGTAAAAAAAAAAAAAAAAAATTGCGGGCAGGGTAGGCCGAATTTTTCTACCCGCAACCCTTGTAGGCCACTGCAGGTTGGCCCGCGTTGACATGCGGGCCAGTGCTGGTCGGGGTGGGCCAACCCATTTGACCTGCATCCCTAGCTCTGCCTAAATTATATAAGCTGTGTGGTTTAATGCAAGCAGCATCATAATTTTTACTCTGGTATTATCACTTCTTGCCATAGGACTTCAAACCTCACAAACACAAGAGAAGGACATCAAGTAGCTATAAACTAGTATTTTCAGTCATGACACTTACAACTTCAAGAACAAAAAGATAAACTGTTTGTTTTGGGATAAATGCCCACTCCCTTAGAAATCAGACTTGAGATATTCCAATATACTTTTTCAGATATTCATTCCTCACTAAAGCAAAAATTATGTGCATATATGTTAAGTAAAACAAGTAAACCCACAAATCCATAAATAAAAAAAGCACACCCTAAAACATTTCTCAGTACAAACTTAACGATACTGCATGTAGAATAAATTAACTCTTTCTACATGGAAAAGCCTGCATATCGAAAAAGATTTGAAATTTAATCCCTGAAGACATTCACCACGATGCAACAAGATCAAGAAACATCCTTAACTCAAGTAGACTGAAAGCAAATTATTATTGGATGCAAAGAAATTCTCGATTTGTGTTCTATGAAAGTCTCAGAAGATGGTGCCTAAGAAGGCAAAGGGTAAATAATTTAATTCCTGATCCTAATGCAATGTCTCAATAGAAAAGGGAAATGACAAATGAATATCTACCTTTAAGTAAGTGAAGATCTTGTAGACTCTCAAAATCAAGAGATGCAATTGAAGGTAATCCCTTTTCCAATGCTGCAAGTTCCATAAGTTCCAAGCGTTCATCCTCAATAAGTTCTGTTGATTCCTTAGCTATTCTGCGAGCAATTGCTCTCTCCCTAGCAGCTTTCAGCCTTGCAGCTTCCCGTATCCTGCGTGTTTCTTCCTTCTGTCTCATCTTCTCAGCCTGGACAAGCAAGCAATATGGTACATCCAATGAACAAAAGGAACCCATCAGATGAGTTTGCTACTTTTTTTTTGCTAATTTCAGATGGGTTTGCTATTGATAAGCCCCTGTAATAACTCACAGGAGGAGAAAGTAAAACTATTGCTCCTGCCACTTACTCTAATAGATTCCTTCAGTAAAAACTTCTCCTTCCTCTCCATTTCACGCCTTTGCTCTCTTAAATATCTCTCCTCCTCTCTCTGTTTCTCTCGCAAGAGTCTCTCTTCTTCCTTTCTCCTTTCACGGTCTTGCCTTTCCATTTCTTTTCTTAGTTGGTCCTCCCTCTGTTAAACAAGATGTAATTTATTTATTAGTGTAAGGTCCTGTTTCATAGAAAAGATGAACAATGCCTTGTCCACCACCTTTCGTCTCAAAATATCTTGTTTCTTCAACTCTTTTCTGATCCTCTTCTCATGTGCTTCAACTTCTCTTGCTATTCTAGCCTCTTCACTCTGCAAGAAGTAAAAATGCTCAGGCCATAAAACTTAGATTAATGAAATGGAATTACTCCACACTCCAATTATTTACCTTCCGCTTCCTCTCAGTTCGGAAGGTATCTTCACTGTGACTGACCCTTCTGTCAGATGGTAAAAGGGGAGCGTCCAGAGCTGTGACAGGATGAATGCTAAGATGACCTTCAACTGGAACATTTACAAGGGAACCCTTCTGTGAATCTGCATCACAATCCTTGGGAGATGGCCCCTGCTTGTTCATAGGAGTCAACAGATTTAAAGTTGGCATCTGACTGGTAAAACCATAATCAGCTGGAGACTGGCTGTTCCCATGCAAAACTGAATTCCCAGCAGAAAATGATGGAATCCCAGAATTTCTTCCATCGCCTGTTGAACCACTGTAGTGGTAGGATGGGCCAGCTCTTTCATATGATTCTGTTCTAACAGTTGGTTTCTCAGGAAGAAACTGGTATTCATGCACAGGACGCACAGCACCCTATAATGGAACACATGACACGGATATGAAGATCACATTCTTTGTTTCTTTCTCTCTCAATATCTGTCTTGACTGAGTAAGAACACACATGCCAAACCACACATGCTAACAGATAAAAATGAAGCTTAGCACCAGAGCACTGTCAATAATGACAATGGGCAAAAGAGAATAGGGGAAAGAGGCAAAAAGGGTACATTCAAACTATGCAGAAATCAGAATTCAAATTGCCAGTAGAATAAGCTTATGTATGCAGACTAACGATTGCAGAAATACGTAGGTAAAGCCACCAACGATACAAGTAATTTCCCAGGCATAATATAGGATTTATCCAACATAATGTCCATTATAGAGTACGATTGCGAATCAAGATCCACATAACCAACCTCACCCACTGGAAATAAGGCTTAAGTGTTTTTGTATCGGCCAAGCCCAACTCCACATATGGGAAATAAGATTTGGGTATCGTTTTCTTATACATAGGGCAGGCTCCTGTTTTTTCCCAACACTCGGTTCCTTAGTATCTATTTGTTTATAAGTCGACAATAGTAATGAAATGCAATTAACTGCACGTTTACAAACAGAGATCACAGATCAATATATACACTAGAATTGGTTCAACAGCATGATGAAATTGCATTTTATCAGACCAATGATTCACTTTTGAAGATTGTAGAAGATGTTTATTTCAAGTCACATATTCAAATAACCCTATATTTGAATATCTTATGTTGTCACAATTATTGCTGATCTCCAATAAAACTTGCTGGAGTGGTTTCTGCCAGTCATGTCAACTGCACCAGAGAGGATTAAACATGATATAATTCTTTTGACTTTCAATATTATGAACAAAATGATTAAACCAAATGCCAACTTCTGCCTAGAGTAATAAAAAGGCATAGAAAAGAATTAAAAAAAAAAAAAACGATCTTCAAATGCACAGTACAGCAGTGTAACCAGTAAAATATTGCATCAAATTCCACATAGCTGCAAGCAAGAACTGTCCATGGGGTCTAACCAAAAGGAAAACAAGAACCATAAACATAATCCATCCTGTAGGAAGCCACAATAACAAAACAAAGATAAAGCTTAATATGTTTCACCTCTGGCCACTCGTATCTGGCATCATAACCCCACCCATTTTGCTTATGTTGCGAAACTGTGGCCGATCCTATTACAGCATAAAAACTTCAGTAATACAATCAAGAAAACAAGAAGGCAGTATATTTACAGATTAAAAACAGGGACAACCCTTGCGCAGAAAAATGTTAATTTCTCTTCTTACTCATTCTCATATAGCTATACAAGAAAGCAACAAAAGATAAGTTTTCCTTGATATTGATGAATATGCATGAATGCATGAGCAATGAATTAGACAAACTATTTAGAGGCTTAATCCATATAAGGTTAATTTTTTCAGGAACTGTCAGATTCTCCCTTTTTTTGGGTTGAAATAATCAGTTGGCTGAGCAAAAATTTTATCCAAATATCAACTTCTAAACAACTTTAGACACTTTAAAACACGAAGTGAAATCTCCCTCTGCAAAGGGTTACCACTCCTGCTTATCCCAACACATGTTATGTGCCTACCAATAATCTTCCATGTCATCCAACCAATATCATTATCCAATGATTATTGTATACCTTGCATTTATTCTCCCAATGGGATAACTGCATTAGAAGTTCCAAATCCTTATTAGAATTCAGAATTTAGTCCTCAAACATCACTTGGGTTATAAATCTTATTAAAATATCTTAATGTAGTCGAGCTCAACTCTGTTAGTGATTTGCATTTATTTTGCTGACATACCATGACACATGCGGTTGGTTCATTGCCACGATAAGAAACATAAAAGAGAGAGAGAGAGAGATTACACTAACAGAGCTAACAGCAGCACCAAAACAATAGTGTCAAAAAGAAATAGGAGAAATTTTCCAAATACACATATCCCTTCCCATGAAATCCCGAGTCCCATTATGCATTATAAAACCTATTACCAATGATAAAATCACTTTTTATGAAATCAGTAACCATCACATTAGAGTGACATGTCGAGTTGCAATCTAACTGGCATTCTTCAATCTGACTTTCAAATTAATTACATAAAAAACTGAAAATGAAAATGACTCACTGATAGGGGCACCGAATGCACCAGGAGGCAAGGGATCAAACTCCATCCCAAGGACCGGTCCATCCTCCCTCAATGGCTCACCCAACTGTGCTTCCACGGATGCGATGGCTCTCTGCTCCTCAACTGACAGCTGTGGTCCGTGGTTTCTCTTCAATTCAGTATAATCACTTGAAATCCTTGCCACAGCAGTCCCAACACGTGGTGGTGCCAATCGCCAAGGTTCAAATGGAGGAGCAACTGCAGATGATACCAAGCCCGAACCCGAGGCAACATCATTGCCTGCATTGCCACTAACAGGCACTTCCTCCACAACTGCAGGGCTGGCAGCCGCAGTAGAATCCTTCAGCGACCGCTTCCCCGAACCCGATCCTTTCCGGTCCTTCAAACGGCGGTGACAAAACCACATCTGTAACTGCCTATCAGATAATCCCAACTGAACAGAAAGCTCAGCTCTTAATGCATCAGATGGATATGCTTCCACTACGCAAATTTCACACCAAACAGCACAAGTCAAAACTAAACCCAGAATTACCTAAACTTAATTAAGACGATAACACTAAACTATCATCAACTAAATAAAAAATAATAATAATAAAAATGGATCAAACCTGCATAAGTTTTCTCCAGAACTTCAAGCTGAGAAGCAGTCTTCATTTTTCTCTTAGACTTAACTTCTCTCTCCCCTTCAACCGGTTTCTTCACCTCTGCTTCAACCCCATCTCCATTACCAACTTCACCACCATTACCCTCCATTGTTAAACCTCAAAATCCAATTCAAGATCAACCCCAGTTCTCAAACTCTCCTAATAATCAAAACCCATATACTAATTCCATCAATCAACACCGCTAAATCCAACAATCGAAAAAACTAGGGCAAAAATAACCAAACCCAAACCCTAAAAATCGAGTCTTGCAAATTGGGTTTGACAAAAGAGTTGAGGAAAAATAATAGATTCTGACTAAACTCTCTCTCTCTCTTTCTCCAAATTAAAAATGAATAATTTAATTGTCTAACTATTAGTACTAGTAATTAATTCGATTACTTGGTTTTCTTCTCTCTCCTTTTCTTTTAGTTTCTCTCTCTAGAAGAAAATAAGATTTTGATTGAGATGTGCGGTGAGATTTACGGAATATAACCACGTACCACACAAAACACACAAGAACAATACGAATAAATAAAACAGTACAAAAAATTGAAAAAGAGGTTAGTAAGAGAGAGAGAGGGAGAGAGGGAGAGAGAGAAAAAAAGTTAAATACAGATGTGATCTTTTTTTTTTTTTCCTCGTTATTAATACATGTGGAGAGTAACTATGAACAAATGAAACAACAGTCCCATGATCTTTTTTTCCTTGTTTAATCGATGCTGTTGATGATGATGATGCCATTTTGATATTTGGGTTTTCCCTTTAAAAAAAAAAAATTAGACTTTAAATCTGGTGAAAGTGGAGTAAAAGGAATGGAATTGGGTTGTGGTTTTTGTTTTGTTTTTGGTGTAATAAAGACGGATAATGATTTTTGGATTTGTGTGTGTTGGAAATGTATTTAGTTGTTTGGTTGGGTGATTTTTTTTGGAAATCGAGTCCAAAAGAGATTGAATTGAATTGAATAGAATTCTCCGATTCAATCTGAAGAATATATGAATCCACCAATCGCCTTTTGCGTGGGTTTTTCCCTTCTCTCTCTCTCTCTCTCTCTCTCTCTCTACACACAAACACACACTTTCTCTCTCCTCTTTCTTCCTGCGTTTTCTTTGATTTTTCAGAAATAAATATTAGTTTTCTTTTCCTGTACCCGGTCAAACACTCTCTCTCTCTCTCTCTCTCTCTCTCCCCATTGTACTGTCTTTCTTTCTAGTTTTTAAGATTTTCTTGTTTATTAAAATTATCCTTCAACTATTTTGTTAAGTTAGAGGCATACTTTTAATTTGAAAAATAATTAAACAAAAAATTAATTTCTGGGAACTGTGATGCCAAAATCAATCTCTATTTAATACTGTAGATTAGATATAATCCCGTTGGCTTATTAACATAGCAATTATATCAAATGTCTATTTCTTAAAGCATAACAAAAGTGTGATGTATATAGGATAGGAAAGTAAAAAACCATTAAATTTAAAAAAAAAAATTACTTGTTTACCCGAATTAAACTTCAATTATTTGTAGAATAAAGAACTTATTTTCAATTGAAAAAGCAACTGAAAAAAAAATTAAGCTTGTTTTACACTTTAATGTTATAGATATATTTTCGCAAACTCGCAACTATTATATCAAATATTTATTTTTAAAGTATACTCAAATATATAGTTTACTAGTGTTATTTACAAATACCGCAATGATATACGCCAAAAAATATATATACTTTAGAAAAATCAATAGAGGTTTCTATCTAGGCATAAATAGTTTATATCTTTCAAAGATGTGTCTTATGACAAAAGATCATGCAACCTTTATGAGATTATACACGAACAAACATATATATGTACTTAATTTTTTTTTAAAAAAAAAAACTATCTCTGAAACATCAAAACGAAGAAAATTGTGGTTAAATCTATCATTCAAAGTTTTGGCCAACTGAAAGGTAGAATCTATTGATGAACTAACCTGGAATATTTGGTATATATGCATTGAAATACGTTTGAGTTTGACGTGGGATGATATAAGAAGCCTAATCCTTAGTAATAACCATAGAATAAAATAGCTATTTTTTATTATTATATTTAATTTATAAAATAAATTATTCATGGAATTTCTAATACTAAAAAAGAAGAAATTAAAATTTCTTTTCAAGATTAGATGAATAATTATCCATTTGTCTCTTTTGTATATTTTCATATATTTTATCCAAATGACCTAACCAGCAATCAATTTATCACTAGTATTATTTTAAGAGTAATTAAATAAAATAATAATTTTTACTTTTTGATTATATTATTTGTGAATTATAATTTTATTTTTATCTTATTTTATTTTACCAATCAAATGTAATATAAAATTTCCTAAACTTTTATTTTTATATTTTATTGGTAGACACGAATTATGCTGTAAAGCATGAAAATGCTACTTCATATTTAGAAATCTAATATAGTGGCATTTCATCACAAAAGCTATTAAATATATATATGCCCTAGAATCTAGTAGCATATTGAGTATATGTAAAATGAAATGTATCCTACAATATAATATGAAGTTATAAAGAGACGAAAAGAAAAGGGAAATAGAAAATACAAATGTCAAATTTATCTTTACATGATGTTTTATTTGAATTCATTGGAAAGATGGAAATAATTTGATGTGACTTTTGTGGATGCAATCCGAATAACGCCATCATATATATGCTATGTCGGTTAAGATGGCAAATTTAAATTAAAATGTAAAATAACTTAAAAAGGACTTAGGAAGAGGAACAAGCAGGAGTAAACCCAAAACCAAATAGTTATGGAGCCAAGCTTACTCTCTTTTTTTTTTCAGTGGGTGTATTATGATACTATTTAATACATAAAGAGAAATGAAATTTTAAAATTTAAAAAAAATAATTAAGAATACTATTATATGTTTTATAGGTGATAATTAATGTTATTAATTATAATGGAAATAGTGAAAAAAAAAAGGAATTTTGTTTAAGTAACAAGAAATAAATATAAATTTTTTAAAAAAGTCAAATAGTTCTCATAAAATTTGAATCCAATATCTTATATTAATAAAACAACACATCTAGCCACTTAATTATCAACAATATTTTTGTTAAATTTTGCTTTTTAAAATATATATATAAATATATATATCTATGTATAGATTTTTTTAATAAATTTTAACAATTAATATTTTTCTAAATTTAGAGAGATCGGAGCCCTTATTGTCCCCTCCCTAAGGTTTGCCCTTAAGAACAGGCAATGTTAGCAAGTTATAATAGTTGAGAGAGTGAAAGTGTTAATTTAAATTATTGTTTGATTTTTTACCATAAAAACTTAATAGCGGAGTTTTGTTTCTTTGATCTCTTAACTATGCCAAGCAATGAAGAATAGTCGAGTATTCATAGATTGTTCCACTTAACGTCGTCCATCAGATTCTCTTGACAATTCACTAACAAGATGAGCTAAATCTTTTGTACACTTCAATAAGTATAAGTTTGTAAACAGTCTTATTAAGTATATAAGTCTCTTAAAAAAGGTTAAGTATGATCCATCCACTCACAATGGTTCTAATTCTAACATCTCTTAAGTTAAATTTTCTTAAATTATCTCAAGTTTTAAACATAATTATCCAAATAATCACTTGGATTGACTATAGCTTCTAACCCAATTTAATATGAAAATATCTTAACCCACTGCAACCTTAAATTTGATAACCTACGTTAATCCATTGATACATACAACTCGGCGGATTAAGTGTTCACGGTATTCACGTCCACGTCAAATGTCCTTCTTTACGCTTTTTATTGGATTCGGTTTAGTTAAAAAAAATAAAGAAAGAAAGAAAGAAAGAAGGAAACGTGGATGATTAATGATCTCACATGGTATTAACTGCCTTAATCCACACGCCTACTCTCTTAATTTATGGTAATACTTAAAATGTCAATTATCTTACTCTCCCTAGATTTTCCCATGAGATAATATCCATGATTTATGCCAATAAATCATATGATATATATATATATATATATAGATATTTCACAGGCGATGTCAATAATCCATCATATTAGTTGAGCTTCAACATTCATTATATCATCTCGAATCCCTATTTATACATATTAGAACCAATGAGCTATTTTGGTGTCTCACAACACAATCATAAATGACTTTTTTTTTCTCCAAAATTACACTGAAACATGTAAAGTACAAAAGAGTATACCACAAGTTAAATTTTTATAAATCTATATTCAATAAGTATGGGCATGATTAGTATATGAAACTCTTAATAACACATTTTTTTTGTCTTAAAATCAGTATATTTTTGTTAATAAGTATTTTTTTATATTTTAAATTTTATATATACAACATTGACCTAGTTTATGATAATAAGGATTAAATTTATAAGCTTGTTTACATAATGAAATCCATACAAAACTTTTAATATATGTAATTTTTTATGATTTTATATATTATTTTAACAGAATTAGTTTAATTTTTAATATTATTATTAATTTATATATATTTAATCTTTAGTATAAATTACTGTTAATTTTTTTTATTATTATATAAATTAATAATAAAATTAAAAACTGCAAAAATATAAATAAGATCATAAAAAATTCGCTCAATTATGGGGCAGTACAATCCCTAGTCGGTCTAGCTTTTTTGAGATATAATAACTACAATAGGGCTTTCTCTCTCCTTTTCATAGATACTTTTTATGGGCTAAGTGAGATACCAACCGTTACCATCACGGCGGAGCTACTTTTGGGTACGATGATGAGAGAGAGCTGTCCGAAATGGAAATCTAACCATCCACGCGCGAGCGTGTCATCACGCTCTAGCAGATCTCTCGCACTGTCGTTAAAACGAGCGCCCGACCGAAGTTTGACGCGGACTTTTCGTTGAAAATTTTGGGAGGAGGAGGTGGGCCAAGGCCAAGGCCTAGGGGGGACCCACGTTACCCTTCTTAATTTGCAGATTCAATGGAGAAATTAAACAACGTCTCTTAGTTCCTTCCCGCCGTGTAGAAAATCTAATATTCTTTGGACATAAAATTAAAATCTCTTCTAATATATAATTTCGGTTTTTTTATTTTCCGTTTGACTTACTTTTAAATAATAACACTTCTGTATCAATTTTTAGATAATAAAAATATTTTTGTAGAAATTTATATATATATATATATATATTCTAGTAAACGAAATAACACTAAAATTATATAAAAGTTTTTATGTTCTATTATATAAGAGTTAAAAGATAATATGGTTGTTAAATAAATCTAATCTTTTATTTAAAATTTTAAATATAAGAGTTATATTTTATATATTTATGTAAATACAATCACCTTTGCATAAAGTAAAATTGATTAAAAAATTATAATGTAATCATTTATTCATGATAATTAGAAATGTTATTTTGATCGTATTTAATTGTTTAGTTACATACTTAATAATATATATATATATGTAATTTTTTAAGAAAAAAACGTGGACATACTCATAAGTATCACATTAAAGCTCACCGTATATTTTGCTTGCACGGGAGGAGCTAATATTTCTTGGCTTATACATGTTGGTAACATCCTTAGTAGGCCTAGAAGCAAGCAGAAAGAGCCTACTTTTGTTCTTCAACAATTATTCTCCCTAAAAGATCTATAATATAAAGTTGTGTGTTAGATGAATTACCAAATGACTTTTCAATTATGATTTCATCGAAAAATGTGATGTTTGATTCATATTAGAGACTCATGGTAAAGAGCGATGAATTACCAAATGATTTTTTTATTATGATTTTGTTGAGGACCATGATGTTTGATTTGTATTGAATCGGTCTGATCTTATGGGAAAGCGCAATATAAAAATCATGAAAAGGCAACTAAACGTAACTAGTTCTTTTATGGCAATTTTTTTATTTAAATTTAAAATACAAAGATAATCCAAAAAGAAAGCCCGGGTAATGGGATAAAATGGAGGAAAGAGAAAGCAGTTATAAAAAACTAAATAAATAAAATTTTTGTACAAAAACATAAATAAAAAGCATAGATTAAAAGATTGGAGTCAAGTAAAGGTTTATTGACTTTTATTTATTTATTATATATATATATATATATATATGTATATTCAAAACTTTTGTTATTTGTAAGGTTTTATTAGTAAAACTTTATGACCATTTTTCATTTTTCTTGTTAGAACGTTTAGATATTTGTATATGTAATTTCAACTTAATTTTTTTTTTTTTTCACTTGTATGTTTTCATTTGCAAAGCCATTTTTTATTTTCATGAATGCAATCGCCACGATTCCATGACTTAATGCCAAGCAATATAACCTTTAACACATAATGTTACAAATCTATAATTTAGAAAGTCGTAACTCTTTTTTGATGGTGAAACATTTCATACGAATATGAAAATGATTATTGATAGTCATGTAAAACTTTTTTTTTATGGTGAAACATTTCATACGAATATGAAAATGATTATTAATAATTATGTAAAACCAACACGTGATTTTGATTATGTTCTTACATAATTTAACAATAGTGCTCACACAAATTTGTATACCAATCTATGGCATACATAAATTAAAAAATTAATTGTGATAATCTTTTAAAAACTTTTTTATTTGTGCTTGTTGATCAGTAATAGCTTTTGGTTGTTTATAATTTTTTTATATCGCTTATAGCTTTTTATTACTAATATCTTTATTTTATTATGATTTTTTTTCAAAAGCATAATTTAATAGTCATAACCTTTGTCTAAAGAATGGAAATAGTTGTAATCCTTACATGACTATATAAGATGAAACAACCATTTATATATTTATTTATTTATTTATTTTGGCCAAAGAACCCTTTATACCTTTAAAAAAATAGAGAGCTTTAAATGTAGAAAGACCATTGTAAGCCAATATTTTAAATTAAATACTAGTATTCATCATAATATACTTAAAGTAACATTATGAACATATATTGCTAATATATTAATTGCCATAATCATTTAATTAAATTGATTATTTTTATAAAATATATATACTTTAAATTGAAATTTGCTCAAATTGCAGGATTTTGACTAATTCATAGTAAAAAGTGCAAAACGCATATCATTTAATGTTACTTTTTTAGTAATAAAAATTAATAATATTTGAAGAATTATCATATATGATCCCTTAAGATATTAGTTTAAAAAATAAGAGTAACACTGAAAAAATTATAAAAATTACCAAATTTAACAATGGAGTTGCCAAGGTTAGTATAGTCACGTCCAAACAATCAAAGGATCAAAATTCAAAATTTCATTTCGAAAGCTAATAATAACTAAGTGTCTTTGAAACCTAAGATAGACACCAACACTACTCATCTTAAAAAAAATTAAAAAAAAAAAAGTCTATTTACTTTATTGAATTGAATCGAATTATAATAAAATAGTTATTATTGGAGAATATCTATTAAAGTAAATTGATATGATGTTTTTTATTTGGATGTAATGGAATCGAAACTATATTGTTTACTTGGAAGGATAAATAAAGAAATAAGAGTAAAATAATAATTGGTTTGATGAAAGTATCATTAAATGTTGATATATATTATTAAAGCCCAAAATTGGATTATGTCTTGAAAAATGTAAACCTCAATCGATGAAATTGGTCTCTTTCCTGCAAATCTATTGATAGTAGCTACCGAAAAATTGATGCACAAATATGATGCCATTGATCAACGGATAGCAATGATGATGGAGACCAACGATGGTGGGATGCACCTGGTGAGATCCGGTAGCGTAGGCCTCATCTTGCAAATCGACCGACACCAGCCACTAACGTTTCCACTCACAAATCTGACGCAAGTGATCGACGGACAATGACGACGACAGACATTAGCAACAACAGACACTAGCGACGATGGGCAACAAAAGTGACGATGGGATGCATTTGGCTAGATTTGGCGACAAACGCCTCATTCCTGCAGATCGACAGAGGCAAGTGACGACGTTTCCAACATCTCCTCTGATCAATAAACACCTCCAACAACGGATAGCAAGTGACGACCGATAGCAGCTGATGACGAGATCGCTACAACACATCCGCACAACCTTCTTCCTTAGCTTCTTTGATATCGATGTGCTTTGGGGAAAACAATGAAGCCTTAATCACTATTACGTTGCTTTGGCTGGGGAATGGTAATTCAATGACTCCTGTAATTGCAATTCTGTGATGAATTTCTATTTTGTGAAGTAAACAATGCAATGACTATTCTATTTTATAATTCTTTTCACAAAATTTATTTATGATTTTTTTTACATGATTTTTCATAAATTTATTTTCAATAATAATTTTTCTCAAATTATTTTTTTTTGTTTTAAAAAATAAAAGTTTACTTAAAAATAACAAAAAAATCGTAAATTTAAATTTTATAAAAATTGATTTAAAATTTATTAAAAAAATTGGCAACACATATTAAAGGCGTATACCCGAAATGTGCTTGCAGTTAAGAAAATTCTACCTCAACTAAAAACGTGTTCCAAGTCTGCGTCTTCACTGCTTATTTTAAGAATAAGTTTACCAAGTACCCTATTTTATGATTATTTTTTAAAAAACCTATTATTTTAGTAGATTTCTTCATACTTTGTGTAAGTTGACCGAAACTGGATGGCTAGCATATACTATGGTGTACACACGAATTATTACAATTACGATATTTTCGGATATGTGATATATTATAGTCGAAATTGTTTTTTTTTTTTTTCAGTTACTATTATTATCATTATTATTATGGTTGGTTCATTCTCTATGGATTTATGCATCATCTCCTTCTCTATGGATTCACACAAGAAGGTTCTAGGATTCTGTGAGAGACAAATGAAGGAAAGAGGTCAATAGGGTTTATAATGGCCTATTTATAGTCCTCGTAAAAATTATCAAATTACCCCTAATCCCCTTAGATTATTTATAATATTAACCTTAGCTACAATATTTGTGTATTTACATTTTTCCTCCCTTACAAGGATTTTCGTCCTAAAAAATTACCTGGATCACTGGAGAGTTCTGGGTATCTTCTTCTCATCTCTTGTTCTAGTTCCCATGTTGCTCCTCTTTCAATTTAATTGCTCCATTACACCTTGACATACTTGATAACCCGTCTTCTTAATGTTTGCTTTTTAGTATCCACAATTCTAATGGGTCTTTCCACAGTTGTGAGATTTGGCTACACTTGTAAATGTTCCAATGCAGTGATTTGATTTGGGTTTATCACATATTTCCTTAGCATGGAAATGTAAAATACATTGTGTACTCCAGCCAGACTTGGTGGCAATGCCAGTTTGTATGTCACTAGTTTAATTTTCTCCAAGACTTCAAAGAGTCCTACATATCTAGGGTTCAATTTCTCTTTTAGTCCAAGTCTTATCACTCTCTTCGTAGGTGAAATCTTTAGCAACACATGATCTCCTACCTGAAACTCCAATGGGCGTCTTCTCTTACCTCCATATGACTTTTAGCGTATTTAGACTGACTACATTCTTTTGCTTGATTAACTTCACCTTATTTACTGCATCTTGCACTAAATCAGGTCCTAATATTTGTTTCTCACCCACCTTATCCTAATGTAACGGTGATCGGCACTTTCTTCCATACAACGCCTCATATGGTGCCATTTGGATGGTAGCTTAATAAATGTTGTTGTAAGTGAATTCCACTAAGGGCAAATGTTCATCCTAATTTCCACTAAGGTCTAATGCACACGCCCTCAACATATCTTCTAATATCTGAATCATTCGCTCTAACTGACCATCTGTCTATAGGTGAAAAGTCATACTAAATTGTAGTTTTGTCCCTAAAGCTTTATGTAGACTATTCCAAAACCTCCCCACAAATCTCATATCTCTATCTGACACTATGGAGACCGATATCCCATGCAACCTTACAATTTCTTTGATATAAATTTGTGCCAGCTTCTCTAATTTATACTCAGTACCTATTGGTATGAAATGTGCCGATTTTGTAAGTCGATCAACAATTACCCAAATTGTGTTTAATTTAATCACCGGTTAGGGTAGTGCTGTGACAAAGTCCATGGTCACATGTTCCCATTTCCATTTTGGTATAGGTAAAGGTTGTAACATGCCAACGAGTCTCTAATGTTCTATCTTAATCTATTGGTAAGTCATACACTTAGATACATAATCAACCGCTTATCTCTTCATATTCCTTCACAAATAATGGTTCTTTGGGTCTTTATACATCTTGTTACTTCCAAGGTGTATAATCAGCCACTTCTCTCTTCATATTCCTCCATAAATAATGGTTCTTCGGGTTTTTATACATCTTGTTACTTCTAGGGTGTATAAAGTACTTAAAATAGTGTGCCTCTTTCAATATCTCTTTCTTCAATTCATTTATATTTGGCACACCTAGCCTATGACCATACCTCAACACCTTCTCTACATTTTCAATAAATTCTACAGCTCTTCCCTCTTCCATTCTTTTCTTTATTTCTTGTATTCCCTTATCTCCAGCTTGTGAGCCTTTATTCTATTGATTAACATTGGTTGTATTTGTAGGCTGGCGAGTCTAGCTCCAATTTCATGAGTCACAATCTCCAAGTCTAATTTATGCATATCTTCTAATATTTTCTTTTGAGTTGTGATCATTATTGCTAGATGACCGTGCTTCTAATTTCTGTTATAGTCTTTAGCTTGAGCCATTCATTTACAACTCTTATCTTCCTCAAGATCTATAGATAATACATCCTTACTAATCATATGTCCCAAAAAGGTGACTTGCTTCAGCCAAAACTCACATTTCTTAAACTTGGTGTATAACTTTTCTGCTTATAATCTGCTCAATATTACTTGTAAGTCCTGCTTGTGATCTTCTTCATTTATGGAGTATATTAAAATATCATCTATGAAAACAATAACAAACTTATCTAAGTATTTCTTGAATATGCGGTTCATTAAATCCATGAAAGTTGCCGGTGTATTTGTGAGTCCAAAAGGCATTACTTGGAACTCATAATGCCCGTATCTAGTTTTGAAAGCAGTCTTCTGGATGTCCTCCTCCTTAATCCTCAATTGATGGTACCTGGATCTTAAGTCTATCTTTGAGAAAACTTAAGCTCCTTATAACTGATCAAACAAGTCATCAACCATTAAGAGAGGGTATTTATTTTTAATTATAACCCTGTTCAACTCTCAGTAGTCTATACATAACCACATACTATTATCTTTCTTCTTTACAAATAGTAATTAGTGCACCCTAAGGTGAGACACTTGGTCTAATAAATTTATTGTCCAATAGCTCTTGTATCTAGTCTTTCAATTCCTTCAATTCTGTAGGTGCCATATGGTAAGGTGCTTTAGATATTAGAGCTATACCAGACACTATATTTATACTAAAGTCAATCTCCCTTGTTAGGGGTAAACTTTGTAGATGATCGGGAAATACTTCAATAAACTCCTTCACTACCCTCACTTTACCAATTTTATCAAATTTTTAGCCTCAATTGCTATAGAAGCTATCATATTTTTATCCCACAATTTATACGTTGGCAATCTTGTTGGCTTATGTGCTTTCAATTTAAAATTAAATTGTTCTCCTTTTGCTGTATGGAAATATTGCTCATACAACGGTTCCTTAAACTTTTCCCATGTGATTACTCATATGTTAAGTTTAGAAGCACTTGACCATCATTCATTCAGAAGCCAAGCCTCTCAAAAAATAAACAACATATTTCACCTTCTTATTGTTAGGAATTCCCTGTGCCTTAATGTCTTTTCTAACTCATGAACCCACTACTCAACATCCATTGGATCATTTACCTTAGGTCTAAACCCTTTGACCATTTTTTTTTTTTGACAAAACATTCTAAACCCACTTCCTCAACTGGCCTTTCTCTTTCTTTAATTTCCCCTATCATCTATGTCTATCTCATACTCAGCACTTGCATCTTTTGTATTTATTGTTGTTGTCATGCCACCATTCTTGCTAGAGTATTAATTGCCTCTAGCATTTGTTCAACATTGATTTCATTGCCTCCCTATCCATGTTAAGGAGGTCTGCGTGGGCTCCTATTATCAGACGCATCACCTTTAGCTCCCGAGGGTAACCTTCATTTAGAGATTCTCCTAAACATTCCATTAAATATATTAAAGCTTTGAGGAATTATATAAGGATATATATACATTTCCTCATAGCATGGGATATCTAAAGATGTCATTTTAAATATTACTAAAGGGGGTTCACTAATCAGTAATATCTGTCCCATTTTCTAACCACTCTCAATATATATCTTTATTATACAAATCCAATACCTAATTCATCAAAAAATCATGGTTTACTTTCTATTGGATAAAACCTACATTATTGATCTTCACTTAATTTTAATAATTATAAAACCTAAACTATCTAGAGATCTAACAACTTAGGCTTTGATACCACTTAAGCTATAATGCCCTAAAACCCAGGTACGTTACGGCCTACAATGTGTCCTTATTTCTTAAAGACACGTAAAGGCTCAATCACTATTATTCTTCAAATACTTTTGATGATTGTCTTAAATCATCTGTTGCATAACAAAGATGAATGAAATTTCCCATCCTCAACAATAAGTCATCAACGATCTTCTCAATTTAAACAACATAAGCGATTAACATTCATTTACAGTAGAAATTCCCAAAATGATTAAATAAAAATCTAACATGTCTTTCATTAATCTATCTACTAGTCATCGTAATAGATGTATTCTATATTCTCTTTATTGTTCTGATCTTGAGCTGATTCCCCCAGGTTTTCAACATATCTTATGATCTCTCAAGTAGCATTTGTAACTAAAAAAATTTCCTACGAAGGGAGAGCTAATGCCCAGTTCAATGTATACCTACACATACATATATGACATGCTAGAAACAGTAACACATGCAAAATGCACCATAACATTCATTCAAAATTTTATTTATCTTTCACAATCTTTAGCCAATATATAATCACAACATAAACATCTTCATACATAACATTCCTAAACATTCTTTTACAATCCATCTACAAACAATATATACATATACATATATGACAAAGGTAAACCTTTATCCATTAGTCTCTTTCTATATATAATAATAATATATATATATGACAAAGGTAATCCTCTTTGTTCATGAGTCTCTTACCATACATAATAATAATATATATATGACAAAGGTAAACCTTTTTGTTTATGAGTCTTTTACCATACATAATAATAATATATATATGACAAAGGTAATTCTTTTTGTTCATGAGTCTCTTACCTTACATAATAATAATATATATATGATAGTGGGTACTTCCTACTGTCCATAAGTCCATGTGTCATCACACATCAACCTGCCACATCCATACATAATAATAATATATGTATATCAATGGGTACTCCCCATTGTCCATGAGTCCATGAGTCCATACACTACAACTTTCACAATACACGTCATAACTTTCCACATCACAACATTTCACAACATAACTTTCCACATAAGACCCGGATCCTTTCGGTACATGACTCTATTAGGGACAACGTTACATACCGATCATTAGGGTGCCACCCTAAGAACACCGACCCACATTCGGTTTCTTAAACCCAGCAATTTACAATCATATGCACACTCAATTCGATTCATTTACAATATTATTAAACCTACACATAAAATCTAATTTATCAAGCACAAGCAACAAACATGGTATACACGCACCTGACTTTGCAAAACTTGGTTTGTTTTATACTTTTCTAGCTTCACAATTCTTCTAAACCTATACATAATTCAAATTGTTTGACTTTAGAATTATATTCCCATAAATATCAAAAGGATACTAAACGCGTGAGCCGTATAGTTGAGTGCGGGGTAGTATATGACCGTGCGAATCACTAAGTCGTTTTTTTTTTTCAATATGGCCTTTAACATGGTCATATATCTCTCTATTTACTATTTATCAACACGACCTCAACATGGTCGTGTTGAATTTTTTTTTTTAACATTGTCCCAACATGATCATGTATCTCTCTATTCACCTTTCATTTTCAACACAATCGTATTAGGAGGCCGTATATCTCTCGGTTCACTTTTAGTTTTCAACACGATCGTGTATCTCATTGTACACCTCATAAATCAATCCCTCAGCTTGATTTCTATTCAATTTAAGCTAATCGATCCATTTAACGTAAAATTCATAATGTAATATACTAGTAGATATACTTACTTGACCCAATTTGTGATCGTGATGAGTGAATCGCTTGTTGCGTCCCTTATGTATTACAAATTGATCTAGATCGGTAAACCTCAATACGTTAATTCCCTACGCTACTATGTACATACTTAAATCACAATTCACAATCGTGAATTTATGTACTTATCTTAATCCAATAAGTTATTGGTGGAAAAAATGTCGTCTCCTTCTCTATAGATTCACACAAGAAAACTCTAGGGTTTTGTGAGAAGCAAAGAAAGGAAAAATGTCAATAGGGTTTATAACAACCTATTTATAGTCATCGTAGGAATTACTAAATTGCCCCCAATCTTTTTATATTATTTACGATATTAATCTTAGTTGCAATATTCGTGTATTTAGAACATTTTTCTTGATCAGATTACTATTCTTTGTTTTATGAGCTTTTTTTTTTTTTTTGATGAATTTGATAAAGTTTTTATGAGCTTTGTAGCAGTAATAAACACATTATTTGGAAATGAATCCTCTCATTTTTCTTCTCATTTGACCGTTTCATTGAAATTAATTTTCTTGTTTTTATTCAACATTTCTTATTTGATTCTTCTTTTTTTAAGGTATCCGGCCATCTCTTTTGAAATTGATTTTGCAACTTCTAAGTTGGTACATAAAAAGGATGGGATATTGATGAGATCATTAAGTTCATCATATAATTGTTAAATGATAAACTGGACAGTTCCATTGACGAAATCCTAGAGTAATGCTATGAAAGATGACTGGCATTTATAAGGGAAAGAAAATACCGAGCCTTGATTTATTTTTGAGCTTTTTTTAGTGGGCACATTGAATTCTTTCAATCAATTTCCACTGTAAGCAATGTGTGATTCGATACAAAATGTCCAACCTTGAATTCATTGCAACAAGGATCTCCAAATACTGTAGACGAGAGAACAAAACTGAAACCGACCACATAAATTTGTACGAGGAATTTTTCCGTCTACGCAACTTTGTAGTCTATAATCTCAACGTGAAGATAGCTATAGAAATGATGTACTGGATGGGACAAAATGAATTCTTTCATATAAAATGATTCAATAAATTCCAAAGTTGAAAATGTTACCAATATTCCAATATCAGATAATCTCTAAATATCAGATTACTTAATATCTTTAAAAAAAATAAAATAAAAGAAGAGCAAATTCAAAAACCAAATATAAGTTACTGACGAGAGAGTGGAAACCCTATCCCATGTCGCTTGGTCGGGAAAAGCAGAAAAAGCACACTGCAAACAAGTCCAATTATTACGGGAACCGCCGCAAGCTTCTCCTTCAATTCATCCGAAGGCAATGGAATGAAACACTTGACCACATTCTGATCAAACATTGCCACCGCCACGAACACCAACAACGACATAATCCCATGCATGAAATCAATAAACCTAATCTTATATTTCTCTGCTTCCTCACCTGTAACAGTCATCAATCCGTCGAACACCCATAATCCCCTAAAAGTTGCAATACCGTACCTCACCTTGCCTCTAGGGTCTCTTACGCTGTCGGTGAAAGATAGGAGAACGCAAGAGATCGAGCATAGAGCAAGAAGTCCTAGGGTTAGGTATTGGGTGATATGCGATAAACATTTCCCTTGGTTTGTGACTACAGGAGAGAAAAGTTGGAGTATGAGAACTGAGCCTGTAGGGAGGAGATTGGCTAAATATGCTGTTCCTTTGAAGGTTTTCCTCATAGCTCTTTGGGTTGGTGTTTTTGGTGGCTTTTGAGTATTAATAGGGTTTGGTGAGTAGTTTTCCAAAAGGGGCTGTCGTTGTTGTTGCTGCTGTTGTTCTTGTTCTTGTTGTGATGACGGATTCTCCATGTTTATGAAGATTTCGCGAATTGGTTCAATGAGTGAACCTTGCTCGCTTTCTAGGATTTGAGAGTTTCTTAGTAATTTTGAGATCAATGGGGTTTTGATTATTAGCTCTAGGATTTTATTGATGGACATAGCATGGCATGGGTGAAATTTTGATTTTTACAAGGTTTTTATTTGGTTGTGAAGATTTGTTCTAACTTGTTTATGCTGTTTTTTTTTGCTAGAAAATGGACGATAAATAATGGAAAAGTTTTAGAGGTTGTTTTGGTTGTTTATATTGCTCAAAGTTTGTTTTGAATGAAGATATTTCTAGAGACCAAGAATGAATGATTATTAAGAAGATATTTATAGAGACAGGGTTGAATTAGTGATATTTAATGGTTTGGGACGTTAAGGAATGCTGTTGAGAGTTACATCTTTCACTTTAAATGAGGGGTGTCTAGTTGTTGAGTAGCGATTAAGAACTTAACGGTTGTCTTTCTGGTGGGTTCTACCTCAACGTTTGGGTGTTTAGTTTGTTAGTCTTGGATTTAAGGCTTTTCTTCTTTTTTTTTTTAGTCTGTTTTTGTAATCAATTGTTTATTTCAACGTGACTGAAATAGGGTCAATGAATCAAGACAAAATAATATAGTATCCAACTTGATTTTGAGTTTGACTTGAAATATTATTTAATGAGTTTGAATTTAACTAGATGATTTATCATTTAGATAATATATTTTTCTTCTAATTGACATAATATTGGTACATACTTAATCCAAATTTGATTAGTCTTTAAATTTGATTATGAGTTTTGATTAGATTCGCAAGTTAATTGATCAAATATCTTAGAGTTTGAGCTTAATTTGATATATTACCCGAATAACTTGAGCTCAAGTTTGATTTAATGATTTTGACCTAGACTTACGTTAATATCTAGCTGAACCTAAAATACAGTTTGAGAGTAGATTTGATTTATGTACATCTCGTGAGTAATTGCAAATGGAAGTGGTTTTAAGTTATGAATAAATAAAAGAACCGTTTACGTTCAAAAAGTCAGTTTTGGATGGGGGTTATGTGACCAAGTCCTGTTTAAGTTTTTCTTCACCAATCTATATTCCCATTCTTTTATCTTTTTTGCCAGATATATTCCGGTTCATATCTTCATCTATTATATATCCCTGTGTACGATCATTAATTAGTAAAAATTTTACTTTTTTTTTAAATTTTAGTTTACATAACAGCATATAATAATTACAGTTGATGGTAATATAGATAAAATTACATATTGAGGACAGAAACTTCGTTTATTGTATTATTTTATAGCATTTTTTTCTAGAAAGTAATACCATGTAGAATATTGACTTGAAATAGTCACTATACTCTCTTAATTTATAATGATTTAGAAATACATTTTAATAATCCAATCCCTTATGGTCTAATAGTATAAATACCAATATTTTAATATGATGAAATTGAATTCGATTGTCTTTGTAATAATAATTGAAAAAAAAAAAATCCGTTTTGATAACTTGCTGTGCACAATATTCAAGTGCCTAATTATTCCATTCATAAAGTTTAAGGATGAAATAATTAGATGTAGCTAAAAGTATAGAGATAGATTATTTTTTAGTTAAAGTATAAGCCCAGTATAAATTATAAACAAAAATAAATTAACATGGAAAAGCTAATAACAAACTTATATGTTCATCCCAAAAAAAAAAAGAAGAAGCATATATTGAAAAAGGATCCCTACTAAAGCACATTGGAGTTTTTTTTTTTTTTTTTTCGCAGAAACGCATTAGGATTTACTTTGAAAGTTTAGAGTTTGACTGTACTTAATCACGAGCTTAGAGGTATATGGACAAATTGCCCTCATTACATATTTAATAAAATTTTCTCATTTTAGTCAAATTATTATAACAGATGTATATTTTTCCCCACTTTGGCTCATCTTTTTTCTTTGGTCATATTGCTCTCTTTTTATTCTTACTATATTCTCCAGTGACCTAACTTAAACAAATTCAATCCACAAAATATCAATACGTAATCGTTTCTAGTTGATTTATCAAGAAAATAGATAGAATTGCGAAATCCTTTTTTCCTTTTTTTTTTTCATTTAGGTCCGTTGAATTTCTTTCGATAATCAATTAAATTAGCTTATAGTCTCTTTAATTATACAGCTACTCATTTGCAAATTGCTCAAATAGATATGGTAAATAAATATATTTGAAATGCATTCATGTTTTTAGGGTGCACATAAGGTATATCTTCTGTTAATGCGTGCACACTTAGATACCTTTCTATAAACAAAATTATATATTGTATACTTTTCTAATGTATTAAAATACAATACATACAAAATTTATATATATACACAATCTATGTAAACTATATATGTTTGTATTGTATGATTAACAATTTTGTATACGCAGTCTTGTACATGTCATAATCTAGTGAATGAGGCTAAGATATAGTTATATTTTATTTTATTATTTAAATACATAAATCTACTACTCAATAATAATAGTAGACATTGGAAAGGAACCTACTTACCATTGTTTTATTTTATTTTTCGGGTAAATCTACCTTTTAATAGTCGACATCCTTTTTATTCCCTAATAAATACATGCATTGTTGAGATAAATGTATTATAAGTATACATACTTTTTTTTTTTACAATTTAATATTTATACTTTTAATTTGATAACACCAAATTGCAATTAGATTGAAAGCATATTTATTAAATTGCCGAAATCAGAAGTTTAAACACTAGATTGACAAAAATTAGAAGTACAGACACTTGTAATGCATTTATCCTTGTATGTTTCAAGTAAATAATCATCTTGAAAACCAAATATGTATTAGAATTTCCTTGTGTGATGTTGCAATAATTATTACTTATATTCTTATACAATAAAATATTGCATATATATAATTATAAATATTTATAGAGTGCAACTCAATATAATTTCTAATAGTAATTATTAATAATTGTAGATGATTAAGTTTGATTTATAAGCTTTTAGCTAAATAATTACATAGATTTGATTTTTTTTGGCTAAAATGATAAGGCCTAAAGAGTCAAGCTTGTGACTTAAGATAATCAGGAGAGATTTAACATGATAAATTTGAAGTAAGGTTTATTAGACTAACTAATTTGATCCAACATTTTTCAATAAGACTCGCACATGAAAGACTTTTAATAAGCTTAGGCTCATTAAAAATCTTATAATGATCCATATGTTTATAACCATGACCAAAACTCTATAAATACTCATGACATCTTCATTTAAAAGAGAGAACTTTTGAGAAAAATATCGTTACTTTGCTAGATAGCCCTTTTAAAAAATCAAATTACAATTTAGTGAAGAACATTTACTTATCATCAAAGTGTTTGAGCTTCTTTGAGATTGCTTACTCTTTCTTCCCATCCCATTCACCTTTAATCATCTTAATACATGTCACTTCTCTTGTTTGGTTATGTGGAGCACATTCACATACAGCACAAATATGACCCTCGCACTCAAACCTATACACTTGCAATAATCAAATAGGGGCTTGCCAATATGTAACATTCTACATAAAATTGATGTACTTTTAAATAAAACTATAAAAGAAAAAAAAAGTTAACTTTATTAACGTGTTCTAACAAAAAACCAAACAGCGAGAGAAAGAGGTTAAAATAAGATAAAATCACAATGGACAAGGCATGATGATACTAATCAAAATACAATTTAGTTGTGATATAAGTTGGCATGATAATTATATAAATTGATCATTTACATGATCCATATTGACATGAAATGGAATATATATCGATGGTTGATTGGATAGGGATATAAGGTAAGTAAGATATGAAATCTTATCTATACGTTATCATGTAAATACTAATTTTCAAATTTTTGAAACCAAAATATATTATATAGTATCTTGAAATCACTTTAAAATTTATACCTTATAATAAAAACTTACATGATATAAGGTATATTGTTGAACCTATAAAATTTTCTTATCTTCCAAAAAAATTTCAACTTCACACCTTTTTTCTTTCCTTAATAGCAATTCTAGTTACTTTTTTCCCCACTATACCAAAAGATTACTTGTTACACTTGATTAATAGTTTTAAATGTGTATTTGCAAATATCTTTGTTTTTTTAATGACATTGCTATTATATAGTCACAATATTAAGGCAATTTATTTTTTTTATCTACTATTAGATAAAAAAGGATCATATTTGTAAATAATCAAGAAATGAATAGTACATGGACCCATGAATCAATTCCTTAAATTGAGAAAGTACAATTAGAACACATAAAAAATGAAAGTACAACTACAAAACGATAATGTAATATATATGATAGTAAGTTTTGTGATTCATTGATTATAACATCATAATACATTGTAAATATTGTTGATGGAGTATTTTGGGCTACTCCCTTCCCCCTTAGGGCCCATTACAACTCACTCAAACTCTTTTTTGAGCTTCTCTTGTCCATATCGATCTCTTTCAACCCACGCTTGCACAATTTGGCTTTAAGTTTGAAGTTCCCCACCTCCTTCAAATTGAATCTCCATGTCTATCCTCACAATGGCAAACACAAGAGCATGAGATAGATAAGGAAATGGATTGGTCAAAAATACACTCCCACCATATTAAGAGAGGATCTTGAGAATTAATGTATTTTTCAAGTTGGGATCATCAATAATGCCTAAAAATAGAGGATAAAGACGATCGAGTAAAGAACTTTTAGTTATCTTGAATTCTTGATATTCTCCTTATTTTTTTCTTACGCTAACTTATGTATTGGAGTGGCAATACCAAAACAACTTCAATACCCTTATAGCTTAATTTGTTTCCACTTTGCAAGTAATTCAACCACCATTCGGAAACCTAGCACAACACATATATAGCAAAATTACTAAAAGGTTAAAGTTCATCACATTGTCAACATTTTCATCTCTATAACTAGTTGTCAAATTGCTCGTACATATAATTATAAAGCTAATGACTTTTGTATGAGTTTAAACACATAAAGCTAAAGAATTATAAGATGCCATTAAATAATTACTAAAGAACTTGCAACCTATACTTTGTATACCTTAAAATATAGGTTCTAAAGTGGCTATAGAATATGAAACCTTATAATCATACCTTACACTATGCAAATAGGCTCCGAAAAATTGCTACCTTATAATCTTTAATACCCATTCAAAATTTACCTAGTTGAGTAAGGTATAAATAGGTATTTTATACAAGAGTGAACCACTTACCTCATAAGTGGGCAGGGGGATTGGCTATATCTATAAGTGCCTTTTCTTAAGTTTGGAACAAGAATCTATGTTATAATATATAAAAACTACCTAGAAATTTGTACTCTTTAAAACCTATAGAGATAATGTACTTGGTGGAAATTGTGAAATTTTCCATCGAGCTATTATAATATAAAACTTTTGAAGTAAGTTGTATAATATTTATTAAATTTTCATATATTTATAGTTAGTATATCCATCAATCTAATAATCTTTAACAATTTAATTATATTTTTTAATTGCAATGCAATAATGTAATTCTAAGTAATTTATTACTGTAATTTATCATAGTTGGAGTTTCATAACATCAAAAGAGTTGAGACCGTTCAAATATGATTTAAATTTATAAACAACAACATAATTGGAGTTTTATAACATCCTAATGGATATATAGTTTTTTTAATCCATAAGTGAACTTTATATGAAGTATCATCCCGTCCAATCCAATCATTTTTGGGGGGTAAAAGAATAAATATATGAATTTTGAAAATGACATATTTTGATTTTCTTAAATATTAAAAAAAAAAAAGTTACATTAGGTACCGCATTCCCACATGAAAAACTTTCATATAAGCATAACCACAAGGGGACAGAATCCAACGTAGTTGATTATTAAATAATCCAAATAAGATGTTTCAATGTGGTAATAAGATCGATGGATTATTTAAAATAACTTAAATGATTTCATGTAATTTGAACATCCACCAGCATTTTATAAAGAATGCAACTCTCTCTCTGTTTATGGAGTGACCGGTCACTTGATGAGAGTGTATAATTAGTTCAGATTTTATAGATTAGTTGGGGCATGATGAATGCTATTTCCTTTTAATGATGGAATAAGTTAGAACCTCTATCTCCATCAATTATGCCATATATAATTGCTAGGCCAAAAAAAAAAAAAAAAGTATATAGGATTCTATAAAAACGAGTATCATCAACTTTTATCAGTGATTAAAAAGAAAAAAAAAAACTCACTTTCAATATATCAACCAAATATAGACTTAATCTGCTAATATGAATTACCATAATTTATAAGATGAATAAGAAAAAAGCTTCTTTCTCATAATTTCATAGAATTCGATTATTCCCTGCTATTAATTATTAGAATTCATTAAACTGAGAACTATGAAATATATATATATATATGTATATATATTTGTTCCGCACCTTTTAATTAGTATTATCAAAACTCAGAAAAACAATTGGATTTCAGAAAATACAGGCGTAATGCTATGGGCCCTAGCTTAGATAATCAAGTCTCGTTCTCCACAATTGGGCCTTAAGTTGAAGGCCCAGGTACTTATCGCTGCGGGCTGAATGGCTTAAGTGGGTCTTGTACCAAAGCTCCTAATGATTGACAAAAAGGGTCCTATGTATGTTACACTTGGTGTAGGGGCAACTTTCATGTCCTGAGATATTTAAATAATTTCTGCAATTTCACAATAGTCATGAAATCAAAATTTAGATTAAAGAAAACTATCAGTACAACGCTGTTAAAATCAAATTATTATTATTTATCTTATTACTACAATAAAAATGAAATGATCGAAATGCAATACCTTAAAGAATGCGTAGATGAATATACACTCGTAAAAAAATAAAAACTATTATAGTGGTTTGAAAATTTTCTGATTTCGACGATCGGATTTGCTGGTAAAGAAGGATAATAGCTTTAATTAAAAGTTGATCTCTTATCATCGAATATAACAAATAGGAATGAGTGGGTATAGGATAAATAAAGTACGAGCCCTATCCATATATTATATCTTATAAAATATAGATTTTTAAATTTTGAAATTGAAACTTATACTTAGAACTATCTTGTGAAACTATAAGTCCTGTCTTTTTTTTATAAATTTTATATTTGTGTGATGTTAAAAAGTAATCAATATCTGATATTATAAGTTTTTTATATACAAAATTTATAGAATCCATAATAAAATATGTAAAATTAAAAAGTAATTTTTTTTATTTTAATTATTTCAACTTTTGCAATTTTATTACTTAATAAATTGAAAAAAAAGAAGACAAAATAGTGTAAAACCTAAATAAGAGAGGAAAGTGGGGGGAGAATAAGGAAAAAAAAAAAAAGAAAGGCAGCATTGGGTTTAGCATATGAACTTACACTTTTTTCCCCCTTTTTATTAAAATATTTTTTTTTTGCTAAAAATTATATTTAATAATATTTTATTAGATAAATACATAATACTTTGAAACCTATATTCTATATACCTTAGAATACAATTTTTAGGGTGAATATAGGATAAGAAGATTTCGTACTTGCACCTTACTATATGGAAGCAGGTTTTATAAATTTTATATTCAAAACTTACTTTGTGATTTATAATACTTACTCAGAACTTGCTCGATTAAATATGATATAGATAGATACCTTATATAATAAGGTTACTCGCTTGCCCTTAATAATAAAATATGGTATATTCTTAGTTTGAAAGAATATATAAGTATAAAATATAGCCAAGGCAAATTAATGTAGACTAGTAATTTTATTTAATTTCCATGATAAATACAATAATAAATGAAATGCTGAAGAAATAAAAGCTATAAAATTATAAAAATATGTAAAATAAAAGAAAGGTGTGATATTGTAAAACCGAATCAAATTATTTTGAAAAACCATAAAAATATTTTACCCCTAACTAAAAAAATTCTTCAGTTATAATATAGCGTTTAAAAGAATTTTTAATTTATATTTATTAATACATATATTTAAATTTTATGACCATAATTAAGCAAGCATGTATATTAGTAAATTCAAATTTCATATTATATGTTAACTTGAGAAATAAATTAATTGTATTGCATATTTAAAATTTTGTAGTTGCTTGAATATTTTTTATATGATATCAATATATGTTATTATTAAATGAATTTACTATTTAGTACTGCTTATATGAGGTTACATGTTAAATAAATATACATAATTAGAAAATAATATGGTTTAATTTGTAATTCAAATCCAACCTAACTAAAATTTTATGATTTAGAAAAGTTTTAAAACTAAACAAAAAAAAATTGTATTTTTATAGTTTGGTTTGGTTCGGAAGAAAACCGAACAAATGTGATCCATACCCACCTTGGTAATGTCCTTTTTTTTTTAACTTAAAAGTTTATGAATATTTTGCTATACTTAATATTATTTATTTTTTCAAGCACAAAATGGTCATAGGAGTCTAAAAACGTTTTCTTATTTATTTGGAAGTTGAAGAACTCAATTTAAAAAAAAAAAAAAGGGAATAAGCATACTTGGAATAAATATAAAGAGATATATTTACAATTTATTTGTACTTTAAAAAAAATATAACTTAAAAAAGAGGTTAATGGTGTAATACAAATTTTAAAAAAATATTTTAAGAATAAATTTATACAAAATTCTAAGAAGAAATCAAACAAGCGAAGGAACCGTTAAGTTTTGAGACTTCATCAATATTTAATTTGGAAAATGAATAGATACCGAAAGTGTTTTAAGTTCATTTTGACAAACTTTATCACCAAGCGTATGCCCAAAAACATTCTTCTTTGTTCATTCAATCTAATAAGGATGCTCCCTTTTATCATACACAATAGTGGACTGATAACACATAATATATTGAGTTATATAGCATAAACTCTTGTACACTTCTAAATTTAAATACGTGTTACGTGTTCTATTTTTACTGGACGACATAAAATAAGGATGAAATTTTGCTGTCCATCTAATAAAATAGGACATGTCGTACATATTTAAATTGCCATTACTTCTTGCCGTTACTATTATAATTATTTCCCTCTCACTTTTTACTCACAAGACTGATTATAATTATTTTATCTTCTATATCTTTTACTTTTAATAGCGTATGATTAATAAGACTAGATGGTATAAAAAAAATATAACACTACTGTATAAGAAGAATAGTATAATATAATATTTTTATATAATGTTTAGTTTGTATAATACGATAGGTAAAATTTTTGTATTAATATTGAATTATTTTTTACATTAATATTATGATTGACTGAAAGAGTTTTTAGCATAATGATAACATAGAGTTTTTTTTTTTTAAGAATACATTTATTTGATCTAGTAAAATAAATTTTTATATTATTTAATTAAATATAATTTTTTTAAGTTTTATCCAGTATTTTAAGTTTATTTTATTCAATGACCTGGACCTACTATTACAAAATTATAACAACCAAATGGCACGTTATTATCAAAGTCATCAAACCCTGATTAAAGTCTGCACCAGTAACTCATTCATGCCAATTGCCAATTATGAGACTTCACATGGAATTATCTACCAAAATAATCCATCGAAATTTCAAAATTCTTTCTTTTTTTTTTTTATACCAAGTTCAACAAAGGCATTTTCTTTACGAGATATATCATTGAATGATGGCAGCACATAATATTGTTATTGTACCAATTACTAAGGCTTAATCTAACGGTTTTTTTTTTTTTTAAATGATATTGATGATTTTTATTTTTTATTTTTTTTCCGTTTACTCCATTCTTACAATTATAGAAGATGATAATATAATTGGATGTGTTGGAGGTTTAGTGAAATTCCATTCACTGGTATCATCGGTTTTCCACCCGTTTAATATTTAAAATTTGTTGTGCAAATTGAAGAAGAGTGGTGGTTGTTAGCTATTCATATAAATATTATATTAATCACATCTATAATCTCTTTCTCTTCACGCTATTTATAAGCTTTATTACTAAAAAAATTTGATTTTTTTTCCTATTGATTTTAAAGTTAAATTTCATCCTACAAAAGGTTAGTTATTAATTATTCTACTATTTTATCATTATTTATCATAATGAGTAGATAAATTGAGAGGATTTCAAATAAGACAAATAAAAAGTTTTTAAAAAGCTTACTTGTTTTGTGCTAAAAATAAAATAAAATTAAGAATTGGATATGTCAAAAGTAGCATGTATACTTTTGTGATCTTAAAAGTTGTGGAATTCTTTCTTTAAGTCCCATAACTAGTGAATCAAATCAAGGTCCCTATATTCCAGTCCCTATTTCCTATTATTTACAACATAGTATATTTACATGAGTTAGCAATAAATAAATGTGAACTAAAAGATGTATCAATTCTTTTTTTTTTTTTTACCATATTCTAAAAATTTTCATTGCATATACATAAGGCTCAGCAAGTGAGAAGTAGCAACAAAGTTTTAGATTTTAAGACAATGGGATGATGTCTCAAGATCAAACTTGCAAAGCTAGAATAACTTTTTTTTTTTAATTATTATTTTTCTTTAAATATCATTCTTCTTTACAATCTTTGAGGAATAATGTTTTTATTTTAGTGACGTTTTATGATATTATGAAGTCTATTAACTTCGTAATGATGATAGTAATTTGTCAGCATAAGTTTTGATTGGTTAGTTATTGTCTATTCTAGGTAAACAAACAAATAATTTATGTAATCTTCTATATATAGTTATCCATAGAACTCAAATATTTGATGAAGTTTATTCAGGAATAAAGCTATGCAATTAACATGTTCACGTCATTCCGTGCGCTTTTTAATTATTATAATAGAGTTTCACATAATAATTTTCTATACCATTATTTTAATGAGAATAAATTGAGACTACTACAATTTTATCTTCCTAAATACAGTAAAAATAAGACTCAATTACGGTACAAAATAACTATCGATAATCTTGATGTAACTACTGATAGTCTTTATTTTTAATTTTATTTGATATATATATATATATATATATATATATATTTGTTAAGGCTATTTACTATCAAGTAATGGTATACACCATAATAACTCAATGAGTATTCAAGACTTACCACTATATTATTTGCGATTATTATCCTATCCCACCAAGAACTACCACCCTATTATTGTTATAGTGACATTACACTTCATCATTTATTTATTTATCATCTATTTATTCATCTTATTATCCTATTGTTATTATTTTTATTTCATTGGCCTATTGTCATTTATTTTATTTATATTTTAACAAAAACTACTACACCAAATTATCCTTAGAGCTTAGGTACTTATTACTACTTATTTATCTTCTTTCTCTTCTTCTTCTATCTCTCTATGTTTTTTTTTCCCTATCCTTTTATCGTATTTTATTTTATTTCATTTATTTTAGTATATATATTTTTTAGAAAATTAGTAAACAAGAAGCACAATTAAAAAGAAGAAGAAGAAATAATGGAAAAGGAAGAGCCACAAGTCGGACCTGATGCTTGCGAGTCTGTTCGGATCGGACATGAATACTAGTAGGTCAAATCGCATCTAGTTCATAGGAGAAGGGAGAAAACAACGGTGGTAGTGGTTATTTTAGGCGTCTCCTATGGCAGTTGTTAACATCCAGTGTGGTGTCAATCCTAAGGGTTTTGAGGATGGAAAACACAATGGTGGTGGTGGTTCTTTTTAGAAAGGCTCCTAAGGTGGTGGTTTGGGTGTGGCTGATGAGGTGACTATGGGTGTCTTTAGTCCACTCGTTGGACATACTGTTGAACCAAAAGCTTGGTCTTTTACGATTCGAAAGACCTCTAGAAACACAATGGTGCTATCGATTTTCTTTGAAGTTAAGTATTGTGTGAGAAACCTTAAAGAGAAGGTAGAGCTATGGTGGGTATGGGTTTAGAGAAAGAAAGAAGTTCGTTGATGATTATGAGAGCTTATGGAATGATTCTAATCCTCTTTCGGTGTTCAGGATGTTGTTGTCTATATATAGACACCAAAGATTGAACTTGATAAGTGCTGGAAATATTCAAAACAAATTTAGGATTGAAACAAATAAATTTGAATTTTTATCACTCTAACCAAATAATTCATTTTAATCCTTATTGATGTTAATCTTATATATTATGAATATATGCTTATCAATATGTTAATTTGCATAAAGATCTAGAAAAAAAGTAACTTGGATTGACCTTGATTCATCTTCATCTGCTTGCTAACTCTCTATGTTTTAGGCTCATGTTTGATTAGAGGTTAAAAAAGGTCATGTGACTGTGTCAACCATTAGTAGAGTCAGGAATGCAGGGTAGGCTAGGCGGCTAGCCTATCCAACCTGCATTTTTTTTGTGAGTTGGGGAAAAAAAAAAATGAAGCCCACACAAATTGTGAGCTTTTTGGCCCACCTCGTACGACCTGTGGGCTAACGTGGGCCAACCTGATGTGGGGCGAGTTAGCCAGCATTGGCTTATAAGATTATATATATTTTTTAAATGATAGAGACATAGGAGGAAGGAATAGAATAGAGGCAGTGAGGTATAGATGATAGAGTCTTTGGTAGAAGAAAGAAGGAAACTAGAAAAAAAAAAAACCCTTGTGGCCTCGCCCCCCTTTACTCGTCATCTTAAACCCTCTTTCGTTGTCCTCTCCACTTGCTTGAGTCATCTTTAGTTCCACTCTAGTCTACTAGTCACAACTCTGATATTTCACACAGACTACAGTCGCAATCATAACCTATCGTGAGTCTTCACCTCTTCCTTTACATAGACTACAGTCATAAACAACTCCGATTTGATGCTCCCACTCGCTAGTTGCCACTCTGGTCTCCTCCGATCTGATGCTCCCACTCTTTTCTTAGGTCCTTTTTTTTTTTTTCCAGTACAACACAAGAGCCCTCTTTTTTTCATCCCTGCAAATTTCCTTTATATTGGATGCATAGCTTAGTTAAGATCTTAAAATCATGTTCAAGCCTCTATTCAAATGAAACAAACCTACCCCTATTTGTTTGAATAAGGTTGGAAAGAATGCTTATCAAGTTTAGATAAAGGAATGCTTTCCTTAACCAAACAAGGAAAGGCTCGACGAAGGGAGGGGGATGCGACAGGGGAAGGAAAATGCTTTCGGAGATCGAGATTAGATTTGTTTTTTCATTGAAAAAGAAGAAGGCTGAGGATGGCCTACGGTGTATGTTATCTAAGGGGAACACAGTTTTTCGACTGTGGTGGTATGAATGGCCGGGCCCTCTCCTCACTCTACCCATTGGCCTATTAGGATAGCAGCTGATTCAATTATGGTTTTGTAGGTTAGCCTAGTTGGGTCAGTTTTTTCAGCTCGCATTAGGTGTGGGCTAAAGCAAGTTGACCCATTTGGCTCACATTTTTTTACTCTAACCACTAGCTCTGTGAATTGTGGTACAAAATAAAAAAAATGAAAGAAGCATTGAGGCCTCCCAAAAAATTCAAACCTTGACCTTAAAACCTAGCAAATGCACCTGCCCATGCCTTAACCAACTAAGTTGAGCTTATTCCTCGCTTAATTCCTGTAAGCAACAAATTATAATAAATCTAGGTTGAATTTTATTAGGTTGGATTAACTAGACTTGGCTCAAAAGACCTAATTTATATATTTTCTTAACTTTGTTTATTAGTGCAAAATAATATTTCATATTTGTTTATTTCTATTGTTTTTAAGTTTTCTCCTTTTTTCCTTTCCCTTATTTTATATTCATTTTTAATCTTATTATTCATAAACCTAACTTTAATATGATGAAAAAAAATTAAAAGAGGCAAAAATGGAGTGTATACATTATGCATAGAAGCAGAAGGATTAAGTGGGGGAATTATAATGATGTAGAATACACAAGTAATGGAGTTAGAGTTGCTTAGACAATTAACTCAAGAAATTCATGTGCCACTAAAGGTCAAAAAATCTTCTCTAAGTTGGTATTTTTCTATAATATATGCTTCTCCAAATTTAGCATTGCATCAAATCCTTTGGGATAATATTAGGAGTTTTTCAAATGTAGTAAATAATAATGCATGGTGTTTGATGGGGGATTTTAATGATATAACACCACCACATGAAAAATGGGGAGGTGGAGTCTTTACGAAAAATAGAGCTTTTAACTATCTAACTTGTATGAATCAATGCGACTTGATAGATTCGGGATTCACTAGTTCGAAATTCACGTAGATAAATAAACAATCGCTATGTAGTCTGATTAAAAAAAGACTAGATAGAGAAAAAGACTAGATAGAGGATGGTGTAATGTGGTGTGGAGGGATGTATACCTTGAGGCTAAAGTTTTTCATACGAGTAGAGGACCTTTTGACCATAACTTACTTTTAGTAAAAACTCAACCTTTGATTAGTGCACCTTCGAAAACAAAAATTTTTAGGTTTTATTTGACGTGTTTTGACCATAAATCATGCTTACCTTTGATAAAAAAATGTGTGGTGCATGTGTAGAAATGATTTAATAGTAGCATTAGAGGAATAGCCACCAAATGGAATAAGGAAGTTTTTGGTAATATCTATCAAAAGAAATGGAAGTTATCTAATAGGCTAAGGAAAATTGAATTCCAGTTAGCAAATAACCTTTCAGAGGAGTTATTGAATATGGAATCCAATTTGCTAAAGGAGCTACAACTGGTTTTAGATTGAGAGCAAAGCTTATGGAAAATGAAGTTAAGGCTAAAAGGGTTAAAGATGGCGAGAGAAATACAAAATATTGTCACTCCCTAGTTCCACCTAGAAGATCAAAAAAATAGGATTTTAGCTCTTAAAGATAAGTGGGAACAATAAAAATATGAGCAGCAAGATATTCAATAAATCACTTCAAAAGACTTTTTCAATCTCAAAAACTTTCTGCCCCTTAGAAAATCTAATTCTTTGTTGGATCTAGGGAGGGTTATTTAGTCAAATACATCAACAACTTACAAACCTTGTAACCAATAAAGAAATTTGGGAGGCTTTGAGGACCTTGAAAATCCCTAGGTAAAGATGGGGTTCATGCTTTCTTTTTTTTTTAGAAAAGTTGGTAGACAGTGGGAGAATTACTAAAAGAAATCATGAAAAAGTGTTTTGAGGGAGGAAAAATACCATGGCAACTCAACCAAACTCAATTAGTTCTAATTCTAAAGAATGGAGCAGCAAAATCCGTTAAACAATATAGGCTAATAGGGCTTTACACTATAGTTAATAAGATATTATAAAAAAATCTAGTTAATAGGTTGAGGCCACATTTAGATTCAATTATCCACCTAGGTAAAGTAGGCTTTGTACTTGGAAGAAAGGCATTTGATAGCATTAATCTAATTAATGAAATATTACATAGTTGTTAAAGGAAAAATATCTAACCAATATGGATGTTGATCAAGCTAGATTTAGAGAAAGCCTATGACACAATAGAATGAGACCATATTCACTAAACATTATTTAGTTTAAACTTTCCCTAAAATTGGATAAAACTAATTGAAAGTTGTTTATCCGCAATCTCTATAGAAATATTTATAAACGGTAACCCATCACCGTCATTTAAGCCTAGCTAAGGATTATGACAAGGAGATCCATTATCCCCATATTTATTCATCATTGGGTTGGAAGTATTAAGTAGGCTAACAGAAAATGAAGTGGCTAATGGTAAATGAGAACCTTTCATGCTAAGAGGAGGAGATTTTCATATAGCACAAGTAATGTTTACAGATGAATGATGATATTGTATTGATGGCAAAAGCAAACAAGGAGAATGCCATAGTAATCAAAGGTGTACTTACTAATTTGAGGAAAATTTTGGATTGAAAGTTAATCTAGAAAATTCATCTATAGTTTTCTCAATAAATGTCACTCAGGAGAAAAGAAAGGAAATAGTTAGTTTGTTAAACTTAAGAGTAATTGGGTTATCTACTAGATAAAGGAAAGAAAATTAATGCGGAGCAATTGGGTTTTATTGTGGAGAAAGTATAGAAAAAACCAATCGGATGAAAAACAAGATAGTTAAGTATGATAGGTGGGCTCATTCTTGCTAAATCATCCTTGGAAACCCTTTTCAATTATTTTATCTAAATAGAAAAGACCTTGAGGAGTGTTGTAGCAAAACTAAAGCAGGTTATTAGAATTTTTCTTTGGAATAGAAAAGAAGAATAAAGTAAACTAGAATGAAATAACTCTACCAAAAAAAAAGAAAAGGGAAGACTAGGATTGACTAAATTAGAATAGAAGAATAAAGCCTACATGATTAGAAAAGAAAACTAGGTATATATGGCTGTTGCTCTAGGAACATCAATGGAAGACTAGGTTGTTGTTCTAATATGGATGTTGCTGCATGTATGAATATAAATATATGATGTGTGGACTCTTATTGTCATCAGTACGATGCTAAAAAATTCTCAACTGAAAAATAATGATTCTTCCATCGAACGTTAAAAGTAGAATCAATCTGCCGAGAGTCAAAAAGAATTCCTTGACGTAATCCTTTTAATTGTGCTAGAATTAGCTAACGTAGGAGATTGATTGATGCCGAGTTTAATCATATCATGTTTGGTATTGCATTTATTCGCCGGCATGATATAAGACTTAGGTAGCCGACCCACACCATGTACATGCAATTTCACATCTTTCGATTCCATCAATATTTAAGAACCATAAAGATTCACACAAAATATCAACCCACATTGAATTGTCATGGATAAAAAATAAATAAAGCTATTTTTCAAATACTCTATTTAATGGCGACATTATTTTCAATAGACATATATCTAATCGGACGGAGATAGGTCAATTTTATATTTTTAATAAATGCTTAGACATTCTATCTACCTGTCTTCTCAGAATTTATATGCCATGCAGGAAGAAAGCAAAAGCTGCACGCATACGTCTCTTATATCTTATCTTTATTTTTTTTTTTGTTTTATCCTATCAAGATGTAAAAATATGATAAAAAAATTTATCTATATATGAATGAAATAATTATTATTAAAAAATTAAAATAAAACTATAATAAAATTATTATTTATTAATTTTAATTTTAATAAGATATCTTATATTGAATTGTTATTTATAGATTTAAATAATAAATAAATATTCAATATATATATAGTAATAGTAATTCTTTATAGAATGACTACTATAGACTTAAAATATAAATTTTTTTTATGATTTTACTTGTGTTTTTTATAAGATTAATTTAATTTTTAATATTATCATTAATTTATGTATTAACGGTGGAGATTCATATGGACTCAATGCCATTTAAGACCAACTTCTATTAGAAGCACTTCTTTTGGGAGTGATTGGATACAGAAGGGTATAGTGTGAGATCCTATTTGTATTTTATTATGTAAATATATGTTTAGAAATTTTGAAACTAAAATCTACCTTATAACATAAAGAAGCTATTATAAAATTTGTACTTCATAGAATCTATAGCATAGAGTAGAATATGTAAACCTTACACGAGCTTTCCAAATTGATAAGATTCATCATAGAATCTATATTTTTTATAACTTATAGTACAGGATGGTATCTTGAGGGTTATGGGTTGGGTGTTCAAACATGTTTTGAGGAAATGATATAGCTCACATTTTAGGCGTGAATGTCACTATAAATGGCTATGTAACTTGTCAATAAGGTAGAACTATTGAGTCAAAAAATCTAAAGAGAAGTTGTTGTTGAGTGCTAAGGGACATTATTACGGATAAAGGCAGCATACTGGACTACCTTGAGTAATAGGGCGGTCATTTTAGTATGATATGATTAGTTTTGTAAACCCTCACGTGTTTTCTTTTACGGTGTCTTATTAGCGTCTAAGTTAATCCTAATCTTGAGACGCAGAGTTGTATTGCTTGATTGTGCCAAAAATATACCTTAATGAATTCTTGTTTGATGCATTTGGTGGATTATAGGATCATTTGTGAAATTGTGGTTTGACATACGTGCATAATTATTACGCCATAATTTCTCTATTTGTCATTGCCACTCATTCATATTGGGAGTTTTTAATTTAGTTCTGGTAATAGTTATATTTATGATATCAATTCTTAGGACTACATGGATAGAGATTTATAGCATGGGAGTGAGGCACCAGCTAGTCTAGGACCATGCAGACCATTGGATTTAGATATTTTATAGACTAATGGGGAAGTTATTTAATTTTTTTGAATTTTGAAGACAAACGCGTGGACTGAGGATTTGGAAGACTTATTCCATTTAATAATAATATTAGAGAATTTAGTTAATGCTTTTTGAGTTTTTATCGAAGTAGGTATATGCAGTGAAGAAGTCACATCACAATAGCCTCAAAGGTGACATTAAAAATGCTACTCCTGCTTGTGTTACGTTTACACACATCTTCTTCACCAGTCATGAGAGTTTAGTATGTTACAGCTAAGTCTTGGCCGAATTATTGCATGTTTATTTTTCGATTCTTGCACTGTAAAATAACTTTTTACTTGAGCTTAAGTAAGTTCTCCTAGCATAACACAGATCATAAACTAATATTCTTTGAAACCAATACGTAGGATTCATTATCTTATTGTCACCGAAAGAAAGAACGAATATTGTGTTTCTATTGTAACGATGAATTATTGATAATTTTATATATATTTAAAGATACATAAACGATGAGGATTCACATTAATTTCATGTTTCATTGTGCTTGTCCCTATTATTAGCAAAGTTTTCTATTCGAGATTACCATGTACTATGGATTTATAAGCATTTTATCTTTAAACAGTCATTCCATTATTTTCTTTTAATATTTTTATAAATAGGATAATGAAATCCATGAGTCCACACATAATCCCAATATCTTATTTATAAAATAAATAAATCAGTGAAGGAACTGCCTATCCGGATGCCGCTAAAATATCTAATTCAACGTGGCCTGCACCGCTTAATGGGGTCTTTGTGCACCAATTTGCCAGAAATAGGAATTAGAATCGTATTCTGTTCTTGTAACATTTGGCCAACTTCTTAAGCATATTCCAAAAGTGAGCTGAAAATAAAAGGATACTACAATTACAAACAGTAAAAGTAATATTAAGACAATTCCATGATTAACGCACCGATATATTATTCACTGTTAGTCACATGCCCATTAGTCCACAACATTCTAGACGTAGGAACAAGACCTAACTTAACTTTTCAAACATGCAATTATATTTAATTTTTTTCAACGACAGACCTGCATTCCAGTAAGCCCTTTTTGGGCACGGCTTTTGAATTCTAGGCTTCTAGCTGTGTAGTACTAGTACTGATTGTTTGAAACTTAGCGAATGAAACAAATTTGAAAATAAAGATTGATTTTATTTATTTTTTAATTTGGGATGGAAATTTTTTTTAGATCGGATTAAACTGAAAGTTTATGATTAGTTTGAATAGTTAAAACTAAATTGCATTGAGAAAAATCAAATCAAACTATTTAAAGAAATAAAGTTATATTTAAAATGCAAATATATTTTATTTTTATGGTCATAAGTTATTAGGATAATTAGAAAGGATAAATTCTGGATAAGATGAGTTAAAAATTATGCATACATGCTCGACTCTGATAGCCATATAGTTGTCAATCATAGGACACTGTCTATAATGAATTCCAAGCACTTTCATTAGTAATAATTTCTTGTTTCTCATATTCTAAAGGAAAGAAGTACATTAGAACTTCCCGAAACTCTTGTGTTTATGCAATCAAATGCCATAACTTTTAATCTCTGTAATTAAGGCCTTTAAAATTACAATCAAGTTCTCAAAGTGACACGTGTGTCTAAATTGTCTAGAAAACCCTCTGATATCATAATCTCAGTTGCTATTGAGTTACAGAAGTAGAGGTGAGAGAGTTAATATGTTGGTTTTCCTTTGAGATTAAAATTTAAACATTTTAACGATTTTTATTGTTTCTATTACTTGGCTGATGTTGAATGAAGAAGCATTTAAATATGCGACATCAACGCAAGGCATAATTGTACTAAATTACCAAAGTTTTAGGAGATATCGCAAAAGTCCTATATTTATTGTCTTAAAGTTGGTGTCTCCATTGTATCCCCACTAAATATAACTTAATACCTAAATAAATTAAACAACCTAGTATGGGTATTTATTATTTAAACTATGAGATGTGTAATCACCATTGGTTGGACACTATCGGGACATTAGAATTAAAGCAGCATGCTACCTATCAACAATTCTTTTACTCTTTGATGTAACTAAAAGTTGTGCTTGACCTTAAAGTTTTGATGTACTTCATACTTCTACAGTAAAAAGCAATTTAATAATTTGAATTTCAGTACCTTTTATTTAAGAGATATTGTATTTTCATTTTTTTTTTATTATTTACCATTTCTCTATTTAATCCAATCTTATCGGATTCTATCAAATTCGAATTTTTAATATCGGCATTTGAATATCGCTGAGGATTATGATATTATCTAAAAATGAATATAAAACGTGTGAAAATTAATATAGATTCTAAATCTGCTATTATTAAGTTGGATTGTGGTTTTAACTACAAATGTAAATACGTAAATGTTTTATTTGCTTATAGGAAAAGAATCTCATGGCTAAAGGATATCAAAGTCAAGTTTCGATCAAGAAAGCTAAATTGGGTAGCTGATGGACTTGCAAGCCCAGCTCACTTTTTGAAAAGACTCTATGTTTTGTTCCTCCAGTAAGTTTAATGGAGGCTTTTGTTGGTGATGTTAAAATGCTATTATCTAAAAGTAGGAAATTTAAAAGTACAGAAAATAGTTCTATGTTTAGTAAGGATAGGCTTTTGCAGGGATGTAATATCAGCAGGGGCATATATTTGTAGGGATGTGATATAGCTATATGTAGAGTATCATTTACTCCATGGAAATTTCCCTCATATTTGCATGTCGTCTTCATCTACTGAGTCTCCTTGACTATACACCTCTCACTGTCTTTGAACGAACCCCGTGAATAATTGTGTTGGAAGATCTTTGTTCCATCCTTGCCTTGCCGGTCAACTTTGCCGCACCCCCCTCCACCATAAAGTCTTGCTTTCCTGACCCACTTCAGTTATTAAATCACGTTCCAAGATTAACCACAAGTACTATTAAATATTCATTTGTAGATCTACGATTTCAGAATACTAAGTTCGTGATTATTTTCAAGTTTAACTAATTTAATTAAAAATAGTTGTCCATTTCATATAATATTGGCCATCTTTCTAATAAGATCTAATGATATTTTTTTACATTATTTTTAAGAAATATATGAATGGAATACAATGTGAAAAAAGAATATGAATGAGAAGACACACAAAAGATGATTAAGTTTAAAGTTGGTAATTGTTAATTTGGAAAAATATGTAAATTACATTTACCAAAATCGACAGATTTAATTTACCCAAAAATTGAATAAAATATTTGGTAATTCAATCATACAAATTTCAATTTATCAAATTAACGAACTTATGTCTTCTTATTAATGTTAATATTCGATTGTATTAATAAGTAATACACCCCTTTTAAAAAGAAAAGAAAAAACCAATTAATTGTTGGTACTTAGTCGACATATGAACTATTGCCTAGTTCGATAGGGTTCCATTATTGTTATTGTTTGTTCTTATTTTTTCAAAGACACGCTTAAAAAGTTAAAATTATTCAACCTCAATCATCACCTCAATCACTTTCATCTATTATTAATTTATTATTATCATAGACTTTTGAAAAAAAAACAAGTGTAAAACCGACCCATGTAAATCTAATTCTCTAAGCACGCTTTTGACTCACGAGCATCCTAACCCCAAGAAAGGTTCGATTCCCTTGCTTTTCACCTATAAAATAACTAACAATGTTTTAATTTATTCTAAAATATTTAAAAATGCTAAACAAGAGTTTTAGGACTACACTGATTTATTAAGGGCAAAAGAATTCACAGGCATAAATAATACTAGCTGTGATTGAGAGTTTCAAGCACTTCCTTTTACTTATTGCTTAAGTGAAGTAGAAGTTCAATGAAAAAGGCTATCGGACTATTAGTTAATTTTTGGAAATCTTACCATGGTACCAATTTATAGGATTTCCAATGATTAGTACAAGCATTGAAGCAGTCATTTGAAATGATTAGACAAATAAATCCTATTTTATAAGTCAAACAAAGCTAACGTTTAGGAGTACGATTGGAAGAATGGAAACCGAATGAAAACTTCTTAATAAGGATGCCAAAACTTTGATAGAGCTAAAAATGCCAATTTGTTTTAATTTCTTATGGACCGGTATAAAAATCGGAATTAGCTATTGAGATATAATGAAACCTCTTTAAATATATCACATAAATATTGAAAATGGTAAATGATATTAAAAAGGTATTAATAAATTATATATATATTTTTATATTTGATATAATTTTCCATGACTAATTGATTTGTCTATAAAAAAATTAACAATATGTATAATATAAGTTCAAACAATGTACTAAATCAAATCGAACTTTTTTTTTTTTTTTTAGTTTGAAAAATCATGAATGAAATTATATAAATAGGTTCAATTTAGAATAACAGTTCGGAAGATAAGTCATACCGAATTGAGTTATGCTCACCTCTAGAAATAAAGTCACAAATTGAGTAGCTTTTAATGATAGGTAGCGGATGTATGTAATGGACTTGTGATTTAACCCCATCAACTCTTCTTAGGCTACTTGATTTTATCTTTTTTTTTCCCCCCTGAAACTTATAATTTGTTGTATTGTAGATGAGTAATGAAATTTGATATTTTTTCTTGGAGTAAAAAAAAAAAAAACTGGTTTGATCAATTCAGAAGGATTATCAAACTATATATTTTAGTTTCAAAATAACCCAAATTCATTAAAAAAAATCAACAAACCAAAAAATTAGTGTTATTTGTTTTTTTTTTCTTTTCTTACTACTAAGGGAATAAAAACAATTAGGAAACATTAAGTTATTTAGATGGTTATTATTATATTAAGATTTCAAAAAATAATTTTTTTTTTTAAAATCTAACCATAAGAAAATAATTTATATGTTATTTAATAATTTAGATTAAAACTTTCTTTTTAACAATTAATAACTTATTGAAGGACCGTCCCACTGTCGAGCGTACCTGCCAAGCTAATATTTAAAAGGTAATTTTCCCTCCCAATATTCTCTCTGGGTGCCAACTTGATTATCATGACTCCTGTCGTCCACCAAAAACGCCTTATATTAACAGCCAAACACACACCGATCTCTCATGCCTACATACGTATCTCTCGAGTTTTGCTCTTGGATTACCTACATAACATTTGAATACAACGTTACACAAATCCAAATCTTACAACAGCCATAGAATAGAATGCTGTCCTCCTCCTCCTCCTTCTTCTTCTTCTTACTTCTTCTTCTCTCTCCTCAACTCACTAAAGTTCACTCACTAAACCAAGATGGGCTCTACCTTCTTCAAGCCAAACACTCCCTCTCGGACCCAGCTCACGCTCTCGACTCATGGAACCCTCGAGACTCCACCCCATGCAACTGGACCGGCATCACTTGCGACACGTCCACTCATCGAGTCAACTCAGTCAACCTCTCCAGCTCCCAGCTCACCGGCCCTTTCCCCATTTTCCTCTGCCGTTTGCCTTACCTTACCTCTCTCTCTCTCTACAACAACAGCATCAACTCTTCTCTCCCCGATGAGATCGCGACGTGTCAGAATCTAACGGAACTTGACTTGGCAGAGAATCTACTGCACGGCTCTCTTCCTGGTGCTCTTTCCAAAATCCCGAATTTGAAAATCTTGGGCCTTTCTTGTAACAGCTTCAATGGTGAATTTCCACCAAGTTGGGGTGAGTTCCCCAAACTCGAGTCGCTCTCTCTCGCGAGTAATCTTTTGGATGGGATAATACCCTCCTCGTTAGGCAATATCTCTAGCCTTAAAACGCTTAAACTCGCATATAACCCGTTGAGGCCGAGTCGGATACCGAGTGAGCTCGGTAACTTGACGAATTTGGATTATCTATGGCTCAGTGCGTGTAATTTAATCGGTCCGATTCCACCAAGTCTTGGGAAATTGTCTCGGTTGACAAATTTGGACTTGTCCACTAACCGACTCACTGGTTCAATCCCAGGTTCCCTCACTGAGTTGAAAAGCATAATCCAAATTGAGCTCTTTAATAACTCCTTATCAGGTGAATTGCAGTTGGGCTTTTCGAATTTAACGAATTTAAGAAGATTTGACGTGTCCACGAACCAGTTTACCGGAACGATTCCAACTGAATTATGTGAGTTGCTTCTCGAGTCACTGAACTTGATGGAGAACATTTTTGAAGGAACTTTGCCAGAAAGTATCGCTAAGTCAGAGAATTTAGTAGAGCTCAAATTATTTAAGAACAAACTCAGTGGTTCACTACCGAGCCAACTTGGTAAGAATTCAGCTTTAAGGACTCTAGACTTGTCATATAATGACTTCTCTGGCCAAATTCCTGAGAAAATATGCGCAAAAGGGGAATTAGAAGATCTTATATTGATCTACAATGACTTTTCTGGTCCAATACCATCTAGTTTGAGTAAGTGTGAGAGCTTGATTAGGATCAGATTGAGGAATAACCAGTTTTCGGGTTCGTTCCCACAGGGAATATGGGCTTTGCCTCATGTTTCCTTGCTTGAACTTAGCGAAAATAATTTTGTTGGCAATATTTCAAGTACAATTTCTGGCGCCCATGGTCTTTCAGTTCTGGACATATCGAAAAACCAGTTTTCTGGGTTGATTCCGGAGGAAATTGGATCTTTAAAAGGGCTTATTGAACTTGTTGCTAGTAAAAATGACTTTTCGGGTCCGATTCCTGGGGGTTTGGTCAATTTGGGGAAGTTAAGTTCTTTAGATCTAAGTGAGAACAAGCTATCTGGTGAATTTCCTGTGGGAATAGAAGCTTGGAAGATGTTAAATGAGCTCAAATTGTCTAACAACAAGTTTTCTGGTGAAATTCCAAGTGAAATCGGAAGCTTGCCAGTGCTTAATTATCTTGATCTCTCGGGGAATGATTTTTGGGGGAAAATTCCCCTTGAGTTGCAGAATTTGAAGCTTAATGTACTTAATTTGTCGAATAATCACCTTTCGGGTGACATTCCACCAATTTATGCTAAGGAAGTGTATAAAAATAGCTTCTTGGGTAATCCAGGACTATGCGGAGATTTGCTGGGTTTATGTCCTAGGAGTGGAGATAATAGTAGGAACTTGAGATACTCGTGGATGCTTAGCTTGATCTTTGTTCTTGCTTTTGTTGTTTTTATCGTTGGTGTTGCTTGGTTCCATTGCAAGTACAAGGACTTCAAGAAGACTAAGAAGGGCATAGTTATATCAAAGTGGAGGTCATTCCACAAGCTCGGGTTTAGTGAATTCGAGATTGCTGATTGCCTCAAGGAGGAAAACGTCATTGGTAGTGGAGCTTCGGGGAAGGTATACAAAGTTGAGTTGAGCAATCACAAAATAGTGGCGGTGAAGAAATTATCTGGAGAATCAAAGAACAAGAAAGTTAACGAGTATGAGAAAGATGGGTTTCAAATCGAAGTTGAGACCTTGGGTAGGATAAGGCACAAGAATATTGTGAAGTTGTGGTGTTGTTGTAATAATGGAGATTACAAACTATTGGTTTATGAGTATATGCCCAGAGGAAGTTTAGGAGATATGCTGCACAGAAGTAAGAGCGATAGTTTGAATTGGCCGATACGGTATAGGATTGCTCTTGATGCAGCCGAGGGTCTATCATATTTGCATCATGATTGTGTCCCTCCAATTGTCCATAGAGATGTTAAATCCAACAACATATTGTTGGATGAGGATTTTGAAGCAAAAGTTGCAGATTTCGGGGTAGCCAAGATCATTGGAGTTGGAGATGGAGCTGAGTCGATGTCTGTCATAGCTGGATCATATGGTTACATAGCACCAGGTTAGCTACTTGATTGCGTTGTAATGATTCAGCTTTGCAACCAGTTCTTTACTAAGCATTGTCACTGTCCAAAAAGTATGCTCTATTCATTGTTTGCATCTTGTAATGATTCAGCTTTGCAACTATTTCTTTACTAAGCACTGTCACTGTCCAAAAAGTCTGCTCTATTCATTGTTTGCATCGCCTTTGATCTAAAGGTGCACAAATTGTTACTTGCTGCAGATAAATTTTGTGGTATTTATCTATATCGTGCTCTAAATAAGTTTTTGTTTGATGAAACTAATGGCTATCAATTGATCGAAATGCAGAATATGCGTATACTCTTCGCGTGAATGAAAAGAGTGATATATACAGCTTTGGAGTGGTTATTCTAGAGCTGGTAACTGGAAGGCTCCCAATTGATCCTGAATCTGACGAGAGAGATTTGGTGACTTGGGTTCACGCAACTCTCGACCAAAAAGGGATTGGCCATGTAATTGATCCCAAACTCGAGAATGAGTGCATGGAAGAAATACGTAGGGTGCTTGATATTGGCATTCTGTGCACTCATTCACTTCCCATTAGCCGCCCTTCAATGCGGAAAGTGGTGATGATGCTGCAAGAGGTCAGTGCAACAAACAAGTCCAAGATTTCTAGGCAGGATGGCAAGCTGTCACCTTATTATTATGAAGATGTTTCTGATTAATGAAATCGAGTCCAAGGAGTTAGTTAGAAGTGGCAAGGAAGGACGATGGTTAAATTCCTCGACGCGCCCTTCTGGTTCATGTCAGGATTGGTTTTCCTATGGAGATGTAGAGATCATGGTGTCAGGGAAGAGGGAAGCCAGTTTGCAGTGTTCCTCAACAGCCCGATGAAACATAGTTCAAAGTTCAAACTATGTTAGGTATGGTAACATGAAAGTAGTAGACTTTTCCACAGGGAATCATAAATTTTTCAACTTGCAACGTGTAGGACAAAGTAGGATAATGTTAAATTTTTAGAACCATCCAAATATTGCATTGTCATACTTTGAATTTTTTTTTCATTTTAATCCTAGTGAAGTCACTGCTGAGTGATGGAAGTTCTTATCATGAGGAAGACAACTTTAATTGTGGGCAGTCGCGTAGTGAAAATGCCTGTTTCTTAGTCCTTGGTAGTTAAGAGGAGTGACCTGACCGTCCCTCAATTACTATTTTCTTGTGGCCCATCTATTTGTTGCCTTCTGAAGAGCATCTTCTACTTATGTGGCTTCTAGGCTGCATGTTAGAGCGAGAGTTCTGGGCCCCGTTGAGTGAACAGGAATATGATCGGGGTTGGAGTCAACTACAGCCCCAAAATTAGACCTAGAATTCATTGTCACAATCCAAGTACTAGCTGGGATTAAGTAAATTGAATTATGATAAGAAATTTTTAGGTCGAGAGATGATGTAGTGTTAAGGTTAAAACTCGATTTAAAAATTTGAAACTTAAACTTTATTTGAGCTTAATCAAGGTTGTAATTTTGATATTGAGCTCGAACTTGAGTTTAATCGATGAAGCTTGATTTTAGTTAATAGATCTTTTTTTTTTCCTTAAATAATATCAATATATAAACTTAATTTGAATTTGATTAGTAATCTTAACCCCTAATTCCTAAGTCCTTTAAAACTTGATTCGAGCTTGATCAATATTTTTATTTTAACACTTGAAAACTTAAGATATAGCATTGCAAAATTTAGGGTATCAAATTCAGTATCATCTTTTTGCCTTGATACGAACAATATGTCTAGTGTTTACCTATACTCATTCATCATCTCGATTTTCTATTTGCTCTTCATTTCCACTGGATCAACATACTAATGATATGGTATATCTTTGTTGTTCTTGGGTATATTGAACATCTTCGAGAATTTCAAGGACTAGGTTTCTTGGGCTTAGGTTGCGTTTCGGCCCAAAATGTAATCTTGCATCCAACTTTAAAAATACATATAATCCATCAACGTTGAACAAGTTTTGCCCATTGCCCAGGAGAGGCTTGATGGATGAGAAGTTATCAGAATATACGTACCAAGGAGCTTGAATTGAATCCCATCGACATGGCCTTCCAGTGTATCGTTTGATGTTGAGATTTGCAAAAGGGAATACCAACATGACATACATGAGCTTTGCTCTTTGCTCTTTGTAGCTCAAATATACAAAAATTTAGTAGTTGTGCTAGTATTGAATATTCGGTGAGTATGAATAATCATTACCTCCCTTTTACTAGATCATATGATATGATTAAATTGGCAAAACAATTCCCAATAACTTTCTGAACTAATCGAAACGCTTTCGTCGGTTTGTTTCAGTTTGTAAAGCGGATTTAAAGTGCTTTTGTTTTCTTCTACTCTTTTTGTTCATTCGTTTTTATCATTTTATGATTTTATTTTCATGATATCATTATTATTTGCTCTTTATGAACTTTCACTTAATTATCCTCTATTATAAACAAATACAGATACTTTTTTTACCCATTTAAAAGAAAAAATGATTATACACTAGTAAAAAGAGATGTTAAAGTTTGCCGGATTAGAGTAGTTCATATTCATGGAAATAAAGTAAAATAAATGGATCATTGGAAATGGAAGAAATACAAATATGGTCCTTGAACTTCACTCACTTTTCTTTATTGAAATTTGTTACCCGACATTTTCTTTATTGAAATTCCGTCATCTATGCAACAATCTTCCCGTGTTGACTGGAGGAGCATTTGCTGGATTTCCTCACGAGCTTCACTGAAAATAGTGTATAAGTTGATGTGGCCATGCAGCCTCGGTTAAGTCCGTTGCCTTCCTCCCTAAACTCGGATGACATGCCATGTATTACATAATCAAATAAGAATTTGATTCGTGTTTATCATATTTAGAAAACTAATATAGATAATAAAAAATTGCTCTCACGTCTTAAAATTTTATATGTTAATTAGAGGTGGATGCAAAGTTGTATTACTAGGGGCCAAATTTATAGTATTAAAATTAATATTAGAATTACTCATACAAAACTAGTCATTTATATAATGTAGCTTATGTACATAAAGATAAATGTAACATAACACATTCTAATATTGAATAAAAAAATAAATTTAAAATTCTTTTATATATCAATTATGAGTACTTGATATATTTTGTAAAATATTAAAAAAAAACTTTTTAATATTTTATTAGGTAAATATATTAATCAAAATGTTACTATTAATTTATAAAAGCTTAATATATTAATCAAGACATAAAAGCTCATATATATAAAAGTTTTATTGGTAAAGAAAATAAATCATAAATATTTAAATAAAAAATTACAAATAGAATGAAAATGACAACATAATATAAATAATATAGTATTTTATAATTTCTTTATATTGACTTTAAAAGATTATTTTATTAGTAATATTAATATATATATATATATATATATATATGTTTGTTCAATATAAATGATTACATAATTGAATATTCAATAATGCTAATTCATTTTCATAATATTAATAGTAAAAAAAATAGTAGCACTTTAAGTAATATAAGTTGCTATTATTTACTATTGTTTCATATAATATAATTGAAACACTTATAACATTAGATATAATTATTATTTATTGTAATGCTACTAATAAATAAATAATATTTATTGAGAATTTATTTAGTAAATTATGATTTTTTTTATTAATGAAATTCAATTTTACTACTTATAGCGAGAAAAGAGAGAGAGAGAGAGTGAATGAAAATCAGTTATTGAGAAATAAATAATAAAAAGCAACTTGAAAAAGTAAAAGTAATTCTAATGGGAATTAATTACTAGATCATATTATTTTTTATAAAAATATTTATATTTAAAAATATAAATATATTTATTTATTTTTAAAATAAGTATAACCAATTAATTTTTTTTCAAATTTGAGAGATAATGCTCATTTTGGCTCCCCTTAGATCGACCTTAATGTAAATACCTATCACTGGACAAATCATGTGAAATATCTAGCAAACTCCTCACAAAATGGAGTATTTGTATAACATCCAATTAATTTCCCCTTCATTTGAGATGTCCTATAATAACAAAGCTATAATAGTTAGGAGTGGACAAAAAAACTGTTTGAACCAAATTAATCCGTAAATTGAACTAATTTGAACTAAAATAGTGTTTTTTTTTAATAGTTTGGATTGCGGCTTAGATTACCCCTCCAAAATGAATTATAGTTCGATTAGGTGTGCGATCTAAACTGCACTTGTAATATGAATCAATCGTTTTTTTTTTTTTAAAAAAAGGCCAGCCTGTCGAGTGCAACCAGCTCAAGCCTAGCCTAATGTTAAATAAACCTTAATCTCGTTGTAACTTCTATTATCTCTCTCGGATGTTCTACATCTCTCTCTAGCCTCGTTTGTTCTCTTTCTTGCCTTTGTTCTCCTTCTCTCTCGCCTCTTTTGTTCGCTCTCTTGCTATTGTTCTCTTTCTTGCCTTGTTTGTTCACCTTTGTTCTTCTTCTTTCTTGCCTCTTCTATTCGCTCTCTTGACTCTATTCTCTCTCTCGTCTTGTCTGTTCTCTCTCTTGGCTTTGGAATTGTTGTGGAGCTCCTGAACTTTCCAAACTTACACGCTTAGATTTAGCTCCAATTCCATGCATCACGACTTATGCTCCTCACACTCATGTAAATATTTTATGTGATAATTTTGGTTTAATTTGTAATTCAAATTGAACCAAACCATTATTAAATGGTTTAAAAATTTTCTAATCCAAATCATATGGTTTGGTTTAGAATGGAAAAAATCGAACCATAAATTATAGTTTGGTTTGTTTTTTTTACAAAAATCAAACTAATCTGAATCATACCTATCCCTAATAACAACATTAATTAACAATCATTAACTTCAAATGAAAAATGAATAATTTCTCTATTAGATCCACAATATCAAAACCTAAAAAGTTGCCTAACTTCAGTGATTTTTACAGATTTTTAGAATCTAAAACCATGTCACTAAGAACCAAAAATGTTTCCCAAAGCAATCAAAACTCAATGAAAGTAAATAACAAAAGAAGAAAACTATAAGTGTAGCGTACCTTCGAATCTTTTACTTCTCATGATTAATCAAATCAAATATTAAATAATAAAGCAATTATATATTTGATTATAGGTTTTTCAACAAGATATATTGACTAATCAAAAGCTAAAGCATCCACTTTAAATAGTTTGAAGATTTAAATAGAAAAGTTAAAAATTTAAGGACTAAAATAAAAAAAATACCAAAAGTTTGCAGACCAAAATTCGTATTTTTCCTTTATTTAGCAATTGTTGAAGGTGCTAAGCTAACTTGCCTTAAAAAGTTAGAGGTTAACTAAATCGAGAACTTTAACTGCAATGTAAACTATACTATAAATTAATTATTTATATTCATTCATATAAATAAGTAGGGGCTATTTGTATTTTAAATAAAATTATTTTCATGGTGCAATCTTGTTTTCATTTCATCCCTATTTGTTACTTACATAAATAAATCAAAATTTTTGTGAGATCAAGAGGTTCGTTATGGTTTTAAAAATAAATTGAGAGTTTTTTTTTTAAACATTAGATAATTATTTGTTATTCCCAAACTCTTATCTCTAATGTATCTTTACCAAGAAAAGACTCGATGATTAATGTACCCCATGTGTTATATACAGGTAGTGTATAAATATTAATAAGATTTTGACATGTATAAATGATGTAAAATACGAATGATAATAGTTTTGGAAACTATCTATTTTATTGTCATGCTAATTAAAATCTTATTGATATTTATATATTACATGTAGCATATATTAACCGATAAATCTTTTTTTTTTATCTCTACCAATTATATACATATACTTGCTTAGATGGAATAAACTTCCATTATTATATACTAATTGTTTGTTTAAATTTGTATATGACACTACAACAAATTCAATATTAGGCGACGTTTAATAAATGTTTCTAAATAAGAAATAAATGTCACAAAAAAGATTTTCACGTTTAATAACTGTTGCTAATACACATCACCAAAGGTTTGTTGCAAAAAAATCTACAATGTTAATAAAATAAACATTGCTAAAAGTAGAAACATAGCCAAATGTGTTTGTAAACACTTCATTTTTGCCCCTCATTTAAATTTTTATAATAAATAAATAAAAATAAAAATAAATGAAAGCCTGGTTTACGAAATAATGAAAATCAAAGGAAGAATAACAAGATAGAAATAAAATAATAAAAAATATAGTAATAACAAGTAACAAAAAATAATATTAATAAATTTTTTAAGATTAAAATATGGGTCTCTAAATCAAGCTCGGGAATTTCAAATCAATAGAAAATTAAATCAGGACAATAGCTTAAATACAAATTGAGTACATAAAATAAACGAGAAAAGGGCTAGCCTAGTTAGTTCACCCATGCACCCAAATAAGTAAAGCAACCTAAAGGTCATGAGTTCGAAACTCCTAAGATGCACTCCGAATTTTTTTTCTTTCGACCAAGAAAGGGGTGCCACATGGCAGCGTCTCATTGATTGGCAAAAATCATGTGCTTCGCATGTGACTGTCTTCTCCAGCAAGCTAGCAACTACGAAATAGGAGGGAGAAGAAGCGATAGTAAATCCGAGCATGCCTAAACGGTTTTTTTTTTTTTAAAAAAAAATTTGGATTATAACAAAAACAAACTTGATAATTCACAAAAAACGAACTTAATTTAATAGATTGGCATCAAATTTTCGAGATTAATTCGAATCTCAAATAGATAAAAATGGGTCTCAATTGTGAGCATAGCCGAGCTTATCAAGTCGATCTTCACTAGCCTATAAATAGAGCTTGGCTTCGTGAACACAAGAGGGAACAAAGAATCACCAAAAAGCACACATAAGCCTTGGCCGAAGCTTTCTCTCTCTAACAAAGCTATCGCAGCTCCACCTTCTCTCTAAATTTCCTCTTCACAAGCATAACCTCGAAGCTAACTATAGGTATCAATAGGTTCCTCAAGTCGTGTAGATTAAGAAAAACCCTTCCTTCGCCTTCAACTGCTGGATAGTGGCCATCAACGAGCACTCGAGCATGGCGAATCGTAGAGACCTGGGTGCAAGGTGAAGTCAGCATTTGAGTCTAAGACCATTGTGCAGCTAGGCCGACACTTCCCCGTGCTTCAACAATCACCGGAGATAGCCGCCAACGGAGGTTTCAATTGCTCTGCATGCGTGTTACCCAACCCAAGTTCCAACCTGAATCTGACCCGACCTACCTGCATTCGACGCACGTCTAGGTAAGTGGTGTCCTTTTTGTTATTAGCATTATTATTATTATATTAATTGGTATATTTGGTTTTATTTTCTTGTGGCGATTAGAATTTAATTAAGTAAATATAATTAATGAAGTGAATTCTAAATTGATTTAGCAACTTTAGTTAATAAAGTTTAATCATATATATAAAAAAAGTCTTGTCACATAGAAAAATTAATTTCTTGAAATAAAATTTTAATTGATGTTTTTCTTTTAGTTTTTTTTTTTAAATTGGTGAATGAAAATTAGGTTTAGAATTAAAAAAATAATAAAAAATAAAATATGGTAATAAACGTAAATCTAGTTGGTCCCTTTTTCTTAATTAAAATTAAATAAAACACTAAAGTTCTTATAAAGAAGCGAACTATAACTTGTTTGATCCCAAATAACAGGTACGTAGGCATCCTTATGGGGTAACTCTAAAAAAAAAAAATTTAAATCATTATTAGTATAATTATTATTTCATTTTATATATTTTTAGTATTTTATTTTGTGTTAAAAAGGATATTATAAAATAAAAATTTTAGAAGGTTAAGATGGTAACTTCAAGGTTTTAATAGGATAGCTCCCGAGTCAAGAATATCTGGTTTTTTTGTTTTTTTTTTAAATAGTTTAGTTGATTAGTGTTAAAGTTATAATTAATTTGCTTAATTAATTCTAACTTAACAATTTTTCCCAACTCCAGTTGGGTGGCAACTTCAAATAAATGCTGAAAATCAAAATTTTTTTTTCTAGTTTAAGTCAATGGTTTGTACTAGATAGGCATAAGTTCTAATTTGAATCGAATTAGGAAAATAATAAAAATTTTAAATTAGACTTGAGTGATGCTTAAATGTAGCTAAAAATAGGTAATAGGCGATGTTTAAATATAGTAAAATCACAATTAAAAACTTAAACTGCACAAAAGAGTGATAAATGAGTAACATTTGTGACATTTAAACGTAGTTAAAGAGTAACATTCGCAACGTTTAGATGTACCTAAAAGTAATTATACGTGACATTTAAACGTAGTAAAACCAAAATAAAAAATTTACTAGCCACAAAAAGCATGGTGAATGAGCAACATTTGCAACGTTTAAACGTAGTAAAAGACTACCATTAGCAACGTTTAGACATAACTAAAAGCTATTAAATGCAGTGTTTAGACGTAGTAAAAACACAATTAAAAATTACTAGCCATAAAAAGTGCAGTAAATGAGTAATATTTATGACGTTTAAACATAGTAAAAGAGTGACATTAGCAACATTTAGACATGACTAAATGTAATTATACACAACGTTTAAACGTAGTAAAACCACAATAAAAAAATTATTGCACGCATAAAGCGTGGTAAATGATTAACATTAGCAACATTTAAATGTACTAAAAGAGTAACATTAGCAACGTTTATACTTAGCTAAAGGTAATTACATGCGACATTTAAATGTTGTGAAAAGTGTATTAGTGACATTAAAACATCACTGTTAAGCTAAATTAGCAACGTTTAAACGTGGTAATTTTAATAGGCATAGATTTTGACTTGCTTTTACAATCCTCATAATTGCCAACATATACCTGTTTAATTTATGCACAATTACATATACTAAAATACCATCAACATCAACATATATTTCTCACATATCCTACGTCAAATGAACCCCATAAACATGATGCTTTCGCATCAACAAAATTTGGGAGTAATATCCTTAACTATAACTCAAAAAACAAATCCAAATAAGATCAAGAAATTCAAACTTCATTACATTTAAGATTAAACATTAAATGAATTTGTCTAACACCTTATTTCTCGCATCAATCTTCCTCATTACTACTTTCATCTTCATCATCACTTTCATCTACATCATCATCGCTATTATTATTATCTTCACCGCTTTCACTATCATCATTGTTAGATGAATTTGGTGAATGAACAAGGTCTTGTGCATTTTTTATTCGTATTACAAAATATATAACCTTTAAGTAACACATGCATACACTTATATAATTTTTTTTTTTTTTGTAAATTGAAAGAGAGAGAGAGAGAGGAATAGAATACTATCATGTATTTATAATTATTGATTTGAAGTACTTGGAAAATTCCCAGCAAGTTGTGCGACTACTTGAGAAAGCTCAGATAGCTGTAAGACATTTACGAAAGAATGAAGTTTTCATCCTCGAAATGTAAGTAAAACATCAATATTCTATAATATTGCCCCAAAAGAATTACAACCATGCGGATTCTACAATATTCTAGAATATTGTCTCTTAACACCTATATAACAATACATATTGCACAACTACAACAATACTCTCTGCACAACATAGTACACATGCACACTACCCTTGTACTACACAACATACTCCTGTATATCACATAACGGAAAATTACAATACCACATAATCAAGGAGTTTACCACATTAACACAATCACTACGCCATCAAAACCCTACATTCCCACTCTATACATAGAAGCGATAGAAGCCTTTACAACATAGCACATATACTTTTATTTACAAAGTCCAGGCTTAAACTTACCTCTTTAACTTGAGCGATACATATATCTCTTTTTTCTTGAAGCATTGACAATAGTTGTTGACATTGATCATTGAACTTTCCCTCTAGTTGTTCACATTGTTGTCTTTCTTCTTTAAGCTTTCCTTGTGTTTCTCGGAGCGCTACTTCAATTTCTTCCATATAAATTCGTCTATGTGAAGGTTTCCTAATGGCCGATCATCCATATCTTCTACCAAGATGATAATCAGTCTGTGTGTTTGTACACATAAATTCATGAACTATCTCCTCCAAAGTCTTAAGATTGTTTGAGGATTGATATTCTTGATAAATCTTGACCATATCCTCCTAAATTCTCAATGACAATAATATACAATGTAAACATAATAGAAATCTTGATAGAAACATGAAACACACTGACAATACTTATTTGTAAATTAACTTATGAACTTACATAATCCTGGGCAGCTTGTTAGGAAATCTAACCAGCACTACCATTAGGCCTTGGATCATAGTATCGGGTGACCTTAAAGAACTCGATTGCATCGGGTGGTTGGCGATTCCTTTCAATCTAATCACACATTATACATAAAGTTAAGGACTAAAGCAATTTTAGTCTTATATACTTAAATTATATGAAATACTCACATATTCATTCCCCTTGCTCTCAAATGATCTAGATTCAGATCTGTGTAAATATTTGACTTTCCTATGTGTAGCCTTCCCACTCATTGCCTTAGTCTTTTATTTATTAAGACATCATTAAGTTAATGACATCATTTACTCAAAACCTTAAAAAAATGACTTAAGTTAAAGCTTACCTTTGTAGATGGATCTCCAGATTGCAAAATCTCCTTATCTTCTACAATCTCTCTCTTCCATTTCTTTGTTTTCTTTTTCCAGTCATCATCACTTGAGCCTTTAGGTCGAATTGCATCACCAATCTTTATCTATAAACTTTTAGTTTTACTTTGATGATTTCTATTGATGTTTCCCATCCATCAATCAGTAGCATGAAACTTCTCAGGATTTTTTGTGATGTCATCAATATTTAAATGATCCTATATATAAAAATGAGACAAGAGTGTAATATACATATTAGAAACATCTTGCAACAAATTATATTAACAAGGATAATGATAATGGGACATATTCACTTTTTATTAAGAAAATCATTCAAATAGAGACAATCTAAATTCATTGTTGATTTTACCTGTACTCTCTCCCTAGCATGTTGTTTTTGTGATAAATCAAGTTTTCTCCAATCCTTAATACAAAGTGGTAGCAAGTCCCAACAAGCCTTCTCTATTTCTGATGCTATCTTCGATGACTGGTTTGGTGTTAATGGATGACCACCATATGTCGTAAATTGAATGACCATTTTACTCATTCATCTTCTATTTTCTCTTTCTAATGCATGTCCCCGATACACACTTCTCTTGCCTATATATAACACTGAGCTTGCTACTAGTGCAAATATTTGAAAAACAAATCTATGATTATGAAGGAGCTAAGAAACTTAATTCTATTTTCATATACATAGTTACATAGATTACCTGAGGATCGAGTAGGATTAAAGGGAATGCTACCAACCTATGTGGATACGTCAACTGCATCATTAGTCAAAGCGTTATTTTGTGAGGGTAAATTTGGTGTGGCATGATCCTCAGACGAAATTGTGCGCTCCCTTTATTGATTTATGGAGGCATTTGTCACAGCATTATCACGTACCTCCTCATCACTATGGTGAGAATCTGACTCATCTCTAATCGCATTTTGGGTGTCTTAACTAACCTTTCCTCCCCTTCTTTAGGTCTTCCTCTGTCGCCCCATCATTAGAGTTATGTAAAAAAACAGTAAAAGCATATATGATTAATAAATATATAAATAAAATCGAAACAACATTAGAAATTTCATGCGTAAGAAAATAAATAACATTCATACAATCATCATCACTTGTATCAAAGTCAATAAGTTTATCATTGAGTGCTTCGTCCATATCCTCATCATCATTAGATTCAATACTAACATTATTTTGCACTCCACTAGATGCTTGAACTATCATTTCTACTAATTCTCCAAAAATTGTATCAAGATACATATCAGTTTTTAATAGCACATTAACATCACAATTGACAACTAGATGTCGCTCATTTCCTCTTCCCTCATCCTTTATGACAAGTTCATCTAGGCTCTCATCTGCCAATTGAGCCTCCACATCAGTAAAAAAATTTACATCACCAATTAAAGAGTCCATATTGTAAATATGGCGATGCTCAAAATGTTGCACCACACGCTAATTAGTACCTAATTTCATGTCCTCCAAGTAATATATCTGTTTAGTTTGTGATGTTAACACATATAGGTCATTTACATACCAAGTACGAGTGACCTTAATACTTTTAATGCCATTCTCAACTATTACATTATGATGTCGGCAATCTGTGCCCCACCACTTACATTTAAATAAGAATAGTCACTTGTTTTGTATGTAACTAAACTCATATATACCAGTTACAACCCCATAAAATTCTATTATTGCCTACACATCCCCTTGATTTCCCTCTACAAGAACTCCATTGTTCCGAGTCTTCTTCCTACTATTAGAGTTTGATGTGTGAAACCAGACACCATTATATATCAACTTGTTGTATCTCTTTTAACATGAATCAGGTCTTATTGACAATGCATATAATACATTGATGACTGGATCACAATTATCATACGACAGTCTCATCTATACCATTGTTAAGGCAGAAATATTTTCCATCGATTAAAAAGTGAATGCGTATTTGGAAAAAGTGAACTTCTCAATTATGTACAATGTTACTTTATTGTATTTACCTTATTCATAAACCATTGACGAAATTCCCTTTTGTGGTGCTCATATACTTTGTCACCATATTGTGCCCTTAAAATAACCTTATGTTCCTTACAACACAATTTTCAAATTTGCTAAATTATTAATTTAAAGCAATATTGTAACATTCGAAATGCTCCTATTCACACTTACTCTAAATAAGGCTGAATTTCATGACAATTCTTAATGGTATACCATGTCATTACTTCAACCTCCTCATTCGATAATACGACATATGTAAGAGGGGAAATGAGACCAACTCTATTGATGAAAACATTAACACCACCTTCTTCTGAGAAATCAAAATTCCTATTTGGACGATTAAATGTTGTTTCAATGTCTTGTAAGTGAAGTGAGCACCAAGTCAAGCACTTGTTAATAACATATGTTTTTGCAATGGAGCCTTCTAGAAAAACTCTGTTTCTAACAAATTTCTTTAACGAACCCAAGTATCTATACTTATAAATTTGCATCGAGTGTAAGAAGTTAGAATAATATCATCACATAATTGGTAAATATGAAAACCATTATCATATCTCTCAATAGTATACATCCATCGGTAAGCAATTGGTCCAGCCATCAATGCTTCTCGAGGCAAGTGGACACTTAGATGCTTGTCAAAAAATGCTGGGAGAAAGACTAACTCTAGCTTACATAGTATGGTGACAATATCGGTCTGCATCTTTTGTACCTCTTCAACATTTAGAATATGTTTACAAAGCCTTTAAAAAAAGTTTCCAAGCTTGGTTATAGCCATGGTGACTTCTTTAGGCAATATGCTATGAATACCCATAAGTAACAGCCTTTGAAGCAAAACATGACAATCATGGCTCTTTATACCAGAAAGCTTTGAGTCTGAATTATTGACACACCTACCTATATGTGATGCATAACCATCGGGTAATTTAACTTCCCTTAGAAACTAATAGAATGATCTCCTCTCGCTAGTGCTCAATGAATAACTAGCACATGGCATGAAATATTTGCCATCGAGACGCTTCAACAAATGTAATTTCTTTCTAATGCCAAGGTCCTCTAGATCAAGCTAAGCCTTATAGGTGTCTTTTGTTTTACCCTCAATCCCAAAAATTGTATTAACAATATTCTCACAAATATTCGTCTCAATATGCATAACATCTAAATTATGACTAAACATCAACTTTGACTAATATGGCAGCTGAAAGAATATTGACCTTTTTGTCTAATTGAACCCATCAGCGTAATGGATTCTTTTGACTTTGTCTAGATGCTTTCCTATAGGCACATCTATTATAGATTGTAATAGGTGAAGTATATCATTACTAGAATATTCTTTAGGGGCTTCATGATTATCACGCATTCCATCGAATTTTAAGCTACGTCTCCACCGATGGTCATTTGGTAACCACATTCTATGATCAACATACCCAATCTTGTTGTTAAGCCTTATTGAGGGTGTTTGGTCTTTGCATACTAGACAAGCACTGTAGCCTTTTATACATCACCTAGATAAGTTCCCATACGCAAGAAAGTCCTTGATGGTCCATAATAAAGCGGCATGCATTTTGAAAGAAGACTTAGAATATGCATCATATGTCCATAGTCCATTAACCAAAAGATCTTTCAGTTCATCAATTAGAGGCTGCAAGTAAACATCAATCTCCTTCCCCTGTGCTTTAGGTCATAGGATTAACAATGACATCATTAAAAACTCTTTCTTCATAGACATCCAAGGGGCAAGTTATATGTAAGTAGAACCACATGCCACATGCTATATGATTGGCTCATAGATCCAAAGGGATTGAAGCCGTCACTAGCTAGGCCTAACCTGACATTGCAAATGTCCTTTGTAAACTCAAGGAATTCGATGTCAAAATTGACCCAAGATAACTCATTTGCAGGATGATCCATAGAGTTGTTTTGTTTGTTATGTTCCTCATTATGCCAATGCATTTTTTGAGCAATTTTAGCATTCATGAAAAGGCATTGCAACTTTGGTTTCACGAGAAAGTAATGCAAAACCTTGTGAGGAATAGCCTTCCTAGATCCACCACACACCTTATACCTTGAGGTACCACATATGTGGTATTGTGTAAGGTGCTTGTTACTACCCTAAAACAAGTAACAATCATATTTGCATGAATGAATATAATGGCAACCCATGCCCAATCCCCTTAGGTACTTGTTTGCATGATAATATGACTTAGGAAGAGACTCTCCATTAGGAATCATGTCATGAAGAAGTTGAAGAACCATATCAAAAGACTTATTGCTCTACTTATTGTATACTTTTAAGTGTAGTAGCTTCACTATAAACGAGAATTTTGATAACTTACACCCTGAATAAAGCTCCTGCTGCGAATCAACTCTTAGCCCATCAATAAAATTGGGTGGCATATCAAATCCATCCCTAGGAGTTAGACCTTCAGCTTGATTGTCAATAAATGCCTCTAAATCTTCTAGCATCTCATCAAGTCCATCAATGTTGTCATCATTTGCCTCATTAAACCCCTTGCTTCTGTTTGTTCTCAAATCATATTCTTCATGACGTATCCTACCTCGAGTTCTTGTAGGCAATTCAATGGTCAGCCCCTCTCCATGGTATATCCAACAACGGTAAGTGACATCTATCTCATTTACAAGTAAGTATGCTCTTATTACATTCATAGTGTGCGAGTTGACATTTAAGCATTTCCTACATGGACAACTTAACCTCTTGTCCATTCCATACTTCATGCACAAGTATGCAATGAAAAACTCTACACCTCGTAGGTACTCTTCGCTTTCAATATGACAATTTATCCAATTCTTATCCATGACTATAAAAGAATCCCATAGCAAATCAAATTGAAAAAGTGTTTTACAATAAGATTGTTGGGGGAAAAAAGTGCAATCAATAATGTTTGACACACATATAATGAAAACATAAATTCTGAAATGATAAACATATAATAAACTTTATTTTAAAGTAAATTAGATTTGAAATGATAAATATATAAGCATTTAAAATGTAAACTTGTAAGTTTACTTAGTCTGGAAATATAAGGGTCCTAAAAGGGTTAAAATAAAGCTTTTTAGATTAAAATAGATTAAAGAACAAAACCTATATCGCATGACAGTAAAAGGATTAGAGTGGATGGAGTGCATTAGAGACTCACTGAAAATTTAGTTCCATTGTTGGAAGCTAATCACCAGAACATAGATAGGGCACTACTGTTGCTGGAGCTCGAACGGAACACCACCTAATTTATTTGTCTTCAAAGCTAAGGAATTAGTGAAAATTCTATGAATGATGACAACACAACATATATATAGATCCACAAATAGAACACCAAGTCAAATACCAGATTCTGTAATAAGAAAAAAAATCAACAGTAATAATTGAACTCCATCATTAGTCCTCAGTAGTTATAAAACACACAATTGGCTTTAAAGAACTTTGTTAATATTTTTAAGCTTAACTAATATAATCTTTAAGTGCAAGACGATAGATAATTCTTAAGTCTATCATAGTAATTCCTTAGATTTGGCAAAGAACATTAAAAATAAATAAGTTAGAAATAAAGCTTAACTTACAACATTCAATCACATATGTTGGAATAGAGCATCGTTAAGACTCACAGATAGGTGAGTTTGCATAGGAAACTACAAGTCCACCAACATAATTTCAGCAAAAGGAAAGATATGGTAGATGCTCTTTTCTTTTGCATCTAAAAGGCAAGTTTTGAATTGTCAAAAACGAATTTGTATTGCTTCCACCTCCCATTGATGGTCTTTCGTAACTTCTCAACTCCTCATAACATCAAACTCTCATTGAAGATTCTAACGACTTATAATTTCACTTAAAACAAAAGCATTTACACAAGTAGGCATCTATTACATTACAAAACACAAAAAAAAAAGGCTGGCTTATGGCAATTCAAGCACAATTGTATCAAGAAAATCCTGGGCTTAAGATTATTTGGTTCTTAGGAATATGTTGACAATTATGCTCATGGTTATAATCAAAATCAATTCTTCAATGGTCTTCAACAAAAACTAATTCAATTTTATTAGCAGCAACAACTACAAGAGCAACAACAACATCAACAACACCTTCTTTACATACAATAGCTATAGAATCTTCAATAGAAGAGCCAAACTGCAATTTTTAACAATAAAAGTTATGGTGATTTGGTAGTTGCAAAAGCAGCAAGCCATAATAACCAAGGTAATTCCCTCATTGTAAGAAAAGGAAACAATATTATTTAGATGGATCCAACTGAATAAAACAGGATAGAAGAAACAATTGTTTACCTTTACAAGCTACAACTAGCAGAATATTCTCCAATTGGCAAGGCTTTTTTACTTACATATAATGAAAACATAAGTTCTAATAATTTCATTGAAATGGAAGCTTCATAGTTGAAAAGCTGTAAGATAAATTCATCAACTAAAATTTGAAGCTTTATTGATTAAGGAGAGTAGACTTAATCAAACATAGCAATTCAATGTTAAAAGTAATCTATGCAAGTGAAGCTCATTTCAAGTTCAAATGCACTTATGGCTACAAGCATTGATTCAACTAATCATAATTTGCTAGGTCCTTCAACTTATAACATCCATTTAAGCTCCACTGAGTTAGACAAATTTATGGGAAAGAGAGGTGTTGTTGTTGGTTTCACTGTTGCTCTAGTAAGTTAGGCATCCATTCAACTAGTGCCATCCATTGTTGTTGTTGGTTTCATTGCCGATGTAAACGGAGAGGTGAGTCCTCAAGCCTCTTAAGGTAGTGAGGGACTTTCTTATTATATATAAAAGAAAATTTTAAGAACTCTATGTGCATCCTTCAGGTCAAGCAAGTGAAGCTCAAAGATGAAAGGGTATTGGAAGCTGATATTGTTGTTGTTGGTGTTGGTGGTAGGCCCCTCACCGCACTTTTCAAAGGATAGGTAGAAGAGGTGAGAGGTGGAATTAAGGTAAGTTTAAGGTCCGAATTGCTTTTTCAATGAAAAAATACAGATGACTCAAAGTCCATATTCAGTTAGAAACACTCCGAGATACTAAAATATACTCTCTATTAATTACCCAAAAGGGAAAAAGAAAAAAAAAGATATACTTCCCACTCATGTGTTATAATAACATTGGGTTAGTGCACCTCGCATTTTCTAAGCTTGTTTAAACTCTTCTTTTTTTCATCATACCTAAAGGATCCCTTTTTTCATAATCTCATCTTTCCCCCTTTAAGTATTTTCATTCTTCTCATCTTTACTGTCATGCACAACATGAAACTCATCCTCACCAGCGCTCCAATCGTTTGCCAACACTAACTTCTCATGATCCAAGAATTGAAATTCATAATGACATAGAACAAAACATAACAACATAAAGTAAAACAAAAATTAAGAAAAGAAGCAAAGAAAAGAAGACATAGGTAATGTTCTAAAAGAACTTAAGTGGATGAAGCGAATTAGGGACTCATTGGAAATGTAATATTGTTGCTGTAAGTTAATCACTAGAACACAAATGGGCACTACTGCTGCTGGAGCTAGACCAGAACACCACCTAATTTATTTGCCTTGAAAGTTAAAGAATTAGTGAAAATGCTATAAATGTTGACAACACAACAGATATATAGATCCACAAATAAAACACCAAGTCAAATACCTAATAAGGAAAAAAAATGAAGAGTAACAATTAAAAATCATCATTAGCCTTCGGTAATTATAAAACATTCTTTATATGGAAATAAATCAATATGATAACTAGAAAAAAGTTTAAACTCCTAGCAATGAGATCACAGTATGCATTTTAAATATCACAATTCATCAAAACCATTTTCATTACCAAATAGAGAAGACGCAGAAATCACAATATACATTCTTCATCAATATAAGGAGGGAAACTCAATATCCACTTACACGACAAAAAATGTGTTTTAAATATATCATTCAAAGGTGGCATCATTAAGAATCATTACAGTTTTATAGAATCATATTTAAAAAAATTAAGAGCTATAAGAGGTTAAGCCATTCATACCATTGAATGGCATGGTTTGCAATGAGGATTTTGCCAATATTACCGCGGTGTTTCCTTTTTTTCCTTCCTCCTTGCTAGCAATTTTTATTATGGAGATGACAAGGCGATCGAGGTTATTGGAATCGAGGAAGGTGTGTAGGATGTGAGAAAACTAGTCTCAAGACAAACCAAGCCTTCTTTGGTACATTTACTACTAGCGAATCTTAGTAACCGTCTATTGCCATCATTTTTGGAACATGCATTGCAATTTGCACTGAGATGTTTGAGCAAATTTGACTTAAGTTGGCTAAATATATGTAGTGTACCATAAGACTTAAAAAGTAATTGTTGTACTCTGAAAATGGAATATACTTTGACCCTTGGAAGCTTCTAATTATGCTAAAGGAGCATGAAATTACGTGTGGCTAATGGATAACAATAGCGCATTATGTCAAACTCTACTTTTAACATAGATTATACATAAGTCAATAAAATGAAGAAAAGGAGTAGAACGCAACAACTTCACCACCTAAAATAGAGCATAATAGAATAGCATGGACGTATTTTTGAAACAAAGTAAAACGTAACAGCATAGCTTCACTTTTTACACATTTACGCCTTAAGTTCAATTGATTATATGGAGAATGGAGTAGGTAACTTACCCCATCCAACAACAAAGAAACTACATGAGTGAATTGAAAAGAATGACCACAAAAGAAGTTAGAAGCAAGTGAAACAAAAACTAGAAAAGAAGCTCCAAAAGAACGACTATGATTTTATTCCACCAATGTAGAAAAGAATGACGACAAGCTCTAAAAACCAGTTTTTGTCTTCCAAAAATAGTTTCCACTCCTTTGTATTCATTAATCAAACATGTTATAACTATTATGATGATTCCATTTTCATGAAACCTATTTATCTAAAAAAAATTGATTTACCCAAAAAAATTTCTTGCCCTAATTTTAGTGAATACTCAATAACCAAGATCTTAACTTAATACAAATAGAAGACGACTAGGGTTCATGTTTCCAAGTGAATGTCTTTATGTCTCAAGCGAGAGACATTGTTGGCTTGGACTCCTTACTCTATGCAACTGAACTGGTTGGCAAAGTGTGTGAAAATTAATGGAGGGAAAGAGAGACAAAACTTGAGGGACGAAAGTGATGGGCGGTAACACAAATTTTTGGGTGTAAAGGATGGGTTCCACATTTTTTTTTTCATCAAAGAAAAAATTTTAGCTTTTCCCCCCCCTTAATTTATCAAGTCTTAAAATCTTAAAAAAATTGATTATTAAAAAAAAAAACCAAAATTCTTTTATTCGGTGAAAAAAAATTATGGCAAAAAAATAAAGTCTTATAATAAAAAAATGATTAATTAGAGTTTATATGTTTAACATTAGTCATAAACATCGATAATAATTTATTTTGTGCAACATTTAATAAACATGACTAAAGTATATTAGGATTAGTGACGTTTAAAAAACATACAAACGTTATCAAATATAAAAATTTATGTAGTGTGTGATTGTTAAGAAAACATTAAGATTTAAAATAGAGAATTAGAAATAATAAATATTTATCATTTCATAGTAATTTTCAAGATGCAGGAGACATTTGTCGATATTCTGGGTGATGTGTTTATAAATGATGCATCACACGTTGAATAGATTGATGCATCACACGTTCAAGCATTCATTGGTATGATTACGTGGTACCATCTACCATGATTAAGTAATGCAAGTGGTTAACTCGAATGTGCAAATGATCATGGAGCCTTTTAGTCTAACAAAGTTAATTTCCCTTGTCATATGAGCAAATAAATATATTTGCCTTCTTATGTGTGATGGAACCCTTTGTTCAAGTGAGATGCCTCTTATAAGTCAATTTTTTTTTTTTTTTGAGGTATTAACACTTTATTAAAATGATTGCGAAGTAGTAGGTTTTACAAGAGGACACATCCATTTATGGAAACTACATCATTGCATTCACTTATTCGTAGAGGAGACTCATATTAATTTTAAAAATGTCAATTCTATTAAAGTATATGTTTTATCATCTGATAGATGTAATGTTTGTTTATAAATTTGAACCAAAAGTCACCATTCAAGTTGAATATACACTTTCTTTACTTACTAACTTTAAAAACAAATGTGCACCATTATTACTTTCACATATTTTTTATACATAAATTCTCATTTTTCTTCGCGTTAGGTACCAGAAACACTCTTCGTCATTCATTAGTGTTGCTTAGAGGATATTATCTTACTATTCAATTCTACTAGATTTTGAGTGAGGGGTATCGACACTTGTAAAAGGTGAAATTCTCTCTAGACTTATGCTGCCACTAATACACCCACAACCTGAAATATGTAGAATTAAAGCTTGGGCTATGTAATAGAAGCTTGAAAACATATACAAGTTATACGACCTCTATAAGCATTTCGATTAACATAGATAAACTAGTTTTATTGTAACTAAAGTTTTGTACTACTATTATTTTTCATTTTGCCAGAGTCTAGGCTTAATTTGTATAACCGTCTTATTTTGTGAGTGTTGTACTTGGAGTGATGGTAGAGACAGTGACTGATGTAGAAATGTAAAACGGACTGATCTTATCCTTTTCTAAGTTCATGTCGAAATAATTTATAATAAGAATTCATTTCTGTATAAATAGATTTTGTTAATACGTGTTTTTGAATATACACGATAAAAAGAAACTTCAAATTTTGTTTTCCACTCCCCTTACCGGTGAAATGTATATGATCAATATATAATATGTTTTCTACCAGAAAAAACTAGCAATTTTCTTAAGACATTAATTAATAAAATCATATGCCAACATTATCGTGGAAATCTAAGATATTTCTCACAACACCACATCCCAGATGAACATTAAATTTAATGTTTACCTAGGCATATAGATCACGAGGAGCTATGCTCATTAGATGGATACTTGGGAAGAAACCTGCTTAATTACAAGCTTTAATTTATCTATACCTACTCTTTTACTTGTATTTACTTACGCATAGCTCCTCTCCCACAAGATTTTTCATTTTAAAATATTGTTCTTCGTTGACATAGTCTAATTCATAGCATACCTTTTGTTAAGTCAAATGATTCATACCATATGGGCTACCTATCTTTAGGGTTAAAAAGTAGTTTTTCAATACAAGTAACTATGTTTGAGGATTTTTTCTTTTATAACTAAAAAAAAAAAAAAGAGAAAGAGGGTTTATAATACAATTTGAGTCTAAAAAATATAGTGCTAAGTTTAACCAACACCTCAAACTCTGTTTAATAGACTTGAGCTTGGATAATATGATCCAAAGATCGGGTCTGAGTTCGAGTTTGAAACTTTTTTCGTTTTTTTTTTTTTCTCATAAGCCAAAATACGTTGTCAATTAATGGAATTGCACGAAAATATTTCTAACATATTGGTCTAAATACGTGACACTAGCCTTTGGTTTAGAGAGGTGTATAACAGGAGGTATCTTGTTGCATGGATATACTAAAGTTTCATGACAAATTTCCTTGCCGCGGGACTAAGGATGGCGAATTTTACTCTTCTGTGGGAGCTAGAGTTAGATAGTCTAACAACCACACAACTTTTTTTTTTTAACCAAATCACCAACTTTTGCTAAGTAAAATTAGGAGAATAATACAAGTGATGATTAGACTTATAAATAAATTCTTTTTCCCTATTCAACGAAAAGTTAATGAAAAAACTATCTATAAATTAAAAAAAAAAAATCATAAACCCTGCAATCATCTATGAGGCATGTAAAATAAATATAGCCATGGAATTGAATTACTCTCGAGTCCTTGCACTTCACACTTCTATGCAATGAACTAGAACTTTTAGAAGAAATCCAAAAGGAAGATTGATACAGCCGGGCTGGCTGTCACTTGGTTTTTGAAGCCATCGTGGTTGGCAGGTCTGGCCGCTTTGATCAGGTGGTAAACCGATCGGACCACTGAACGGCTCACCCGATTAATCAAACAGTCCGTACTTTTTTTACTTTTTTGAGTTTCTAACGTGGATTTGGTCTTGCCCTCATACTGATTCTAGCCCATCTGCAGATAGCTAATCGGTAAATACCCGTTGTTGGTGGGATCCAACAAAAATTTAATACTTTATCTATCATATTAACATAATTATCATGAATGTAGTTATTAAAATCATAAGTTAATTATATGATTTTATGAAACTTTTCATAATAATAAAAAAATTATTTAGATATAAGTTTTTAATAAAATTATAAGTTTAGATATACGATTTCATAAGTTTTTTATTTTATCAGTTTTATGTACTTTTATATAATTTTATCAATTCTATAATATATTGAATTTAATATATTTTACACATAGTATCAAAATCTACTTGATATATGACTCCTAATCGAACCTTTCTTGTTACTCATTGATAAAAATGGGGGAAGCTTACTGCTGACACAACAATAACTCTATTGTACACAACTAAAGATAAAAAGTGAACCAATGATGCCCAAGTTTTTCTTTTTTATTTTTTCCCCCTCAGATTCAAGTAGTTGATGGTGAAAATGACGTATCACATGAGTGGTCTAATTTAGTCTTTCTTTCTGAGATTAAATTCTTGACTTTACCTACAAAAGAAAAAGAGGGGTTTAAGAATATAAGCATTACTTGAATACTGGGTGGAGCACATTTCTGTCCATACAATGCACGTTGTGTTTAACTTTAACAGGCAAAACCTACAAATCAGGAATCCATTTCATTTCTGTTCAGGAGTAATCCACAAGATATAACATTGCTCTAAAAGTTCTTCCTGAAATGATCCATATAGAGAAAATAAGGTTGCATATATATTACACAAAAATAGATAAGATGATTCCATATATGGTGTAATTTGAAACTCGACTTGTAAAGAAAAAATTGAAATAAATATGATTTAGCGCCTTACATTCGAATACAGTCTAATGATAATACATATTAACGTAACTATAAATGGTATGGTAATGCAAAATATTCTTTAGATGAAATAAAAGTCAATCAACATATGCCCAAGACCGTTGGTCAATAATGTTATACGATATATTCTTATATCTCAATATGATATTTAAATAGGTTCTAATGTTGAAATTTCGCATTATAATACAATCTTATATGAGTGTTCATAAGTATAATCATGTAATGGTAGACGGAATGAATTTCTTGCTGATCTTACTTCGACGGGTGCCAATGACTGAGCTTTATATTTAGTTGTAATATCTAATTAAACATCGATTATGGTTGTTTAAAGTGTAAGTAAAAGTCTTTTTTGGTAACGCTTGCTTAAAAGAACAATACCTAAGTTCGTCATAGGATTCTTCATTTGCATATCATTGTTATATATATATTTTCCTCATTTATATAATCCGAGTTTTCGTTTTTTTTTGGACTTTTCTTTTCCAGTTATATAATACGAGCTTTTTTTCTTTCTTTTTTCTTAATTTGGATACCTATGCTATGTTTCTTTTTCTGTTACATAACTTCAAAGTATCACTGATGAAAAACGTAGGGTGTAAAAAGAAAACATGAAAGCTTGGTTGATCTAATAAAATTTTATTTAATTAGTGTTTATGAAACTAAAAAAAAAGTAATTCAAAACAGTGGTTTATAAATTGGAAAAGTGCGTAAACCCATATTATATAATTGAATAATAATATATATGTATATGCAAAGTTTAAAAAAAGAAAAAGAAAAAGAAAAAACTAAACTCTAGTTACATAACTAATAAATATAAGATAGATGTGCATAGTGAAAATGTGGGAAAACTTAGCTACAGTTTTCGTAATTAACCCCTTTTGTAATACAAAGTAATTGGTAAATGAAATTAAATTAACTAAAGTATAATGAATTAGTGGGAAAGTTTGACCTAACAGTTCCAAAAGATTAAGTAGGAAAATTACTGGTGTCTATGAAGCGCAGCCAGGATTATTGAGTAGCCAGAGATATATAATTAGATATATACGAGTCTTGTGTATTTTGTATGACTGACTGGATCCCTTTCCATGGTGTCTAAACGAGGTTACTTGTTTTGCATGAGAAGTCTACGTGAAGAAATAGAATTATTGGTGGCAGATCTCAATAGGTTGAACTTTGTCTTATTTGTAATATATTTTAGCTTTTTGTACACTCCATGTTGACACTGGAACTGCAACCCCTCCTCTTCATCTCATTCTCCTCTTTGCGTTGATGAGAGAGAGAGAGAGACAGAGAGAGAAGCTGTAAATCAGATTGCCCCATCTCCACTCCACTGTTTTTTTTTTAAAAAAAAATTTCAATTCCTTTTTTGGTTTCTTTTAGACCTAAACCTCATATTATAGAACAAAGCTTCCTGTTTACATATGGTAAAAGGAGTGATAAAATAGTTAGGCACCTGTCGTCGTCTCCAGGCAAACTTAAGTTACAAGCCAAATCTCGGTATCTCTCTCTCCTGTCATTTTTTTATTTATAGGAGAAACCATATGTCGCACTAAATCAAATACTTATTAATATTTTCCAAATTTTATTAAATGAGTGAATCAACACCACTTATTGATGCTTTTTCAATGGATATGAATGAGCCTTGCTATTAAATTATGTTTCTTATACACTTCATTCATTTCATACACCCTTGACCGTTCTGCTTCAAGCAAAGTATCATTAAGGAAGGTTTCTCCAACTTACTGTTAATGCACCAGTCTTTCTTAAACTTAATCTGAAATCGTGTCATTATTTAGAGCTCAATCCTTTATTATGTTTCACTAGAGGTATCCGTACTCATGATACTGTACATATCTCCAAAAAAAAAAAAGATCTGCAATTATAAGAAATGCAATATTAACTTTTTTTTGGAGTAATATTTTCATGAATGTAATTAGAAAACTACTACTAATTATATCGATTAATCCATCTATATTTCCTATATATATATATATTTTTTTAAATAGTGCCTACATATAATTATGATGGACTGTATAATTTGGATCAAATCAAAGTGAATCCCTAGGTACTTCACCTCATTTAAGTGTCATGCTAACTATAATGGATATGAACTAAAAATTGCATTCACGCTTTTCCTATTAGTAGCCTACTATCAAGATCATTTTTATTTATATTATTATGGAACATCCTTCAATTAGAACCTATACACTTAAGTTCGAGTGACTACCTATATAAAATTATGTTGAGTCTTTTAACCAATTAAGCGCACATCAATTTTATACTATTAAAATCATATTACTAGATCGAATGATATGAAAACTTTTCTTATATAGCATTATTGTGAGCGGTGAAACGAAAGGACGGTCACTTCATGATTGCAAGTACAAGAAAAGTAAGAAAGAATTTTATTCCTTTCCTTCCTTAACCTTCTTCAAGAACTCATCATCACCACCAGTGCTCAACATACTTTGGAAGAGACAAGCTGCCTATACTATATATAAATAACTCACCTTTTTTGCAATCGCTCGTCTCTCTCTCTCTGCCTCTCTCTTTTTTCCCCATAGAAACCTTTTCTCTTCTTCTTCTCTCTGTGTGTGAAACTTGTCTAATTTTTTTTTTTTTTCATTTTGTAGCTGCTATAAAGGAAAGCAAAGAGAGAGATATGTACTAGTGTGAATGAGAGTTTCTATAAGAGGAAGAAAATAAGGTGATAATAATAATGACTTGGTGCAATGAAAATAGTGATGAACAGAAGACAAGGTCTCCAACATCTGCCGACAACAATAACAACAACAGCAACAACAACGATTGTACTAGGGAGGCTACTAATGTTTTTGCAAGAGAACCAGAAGCCATTTCGCTGAACAGAATTTGTCCTTCTTGCGGACATGAGATCAAATGCAAGGATCAGAAGGTTCCTTTCTATTTAGTCTTGTTAATCATGTCATATTCGTGTCGTATCGTGTCATTTCGAGTTCTGTTGTTTTCATATCATCAGCATCACCATTAATATATATATATATATAGGGAGCAATTCATGATTTGCCGGGGTTACCGGCGGGAGTGAAGTTTGATCCGACGGATCAAGAGCTTCTGGAGCACTTGGAAGGGAAGGTACGGTCGGATCAACACCAGCTTCATCGGCTGATTGATGAGTTTATTCCGATTCTTGAAGGAGAGAATGGAATCTGCTATACACATCCCGAGAGGCTGCCAGGTTACTATACAAAACATGCATTAAATCGATTTTACAAACGAATTTCATTGCATGGTTCATACTCTCATGATTCAATTTCAAGCAAACATAAACTAACACTAGAAGCGCACTCGAAGACGTTTAGGAATTTTATAATAGAAGGTTAAAATATTGTTTTTCAAATTTAAATTAAGAAATTATGTAAGAAGTTTCATTTTTTTTTTTTCGCGATTTCTATAAAATGAGTATCCTTATTACTAACCAATCAAATCAACACCGTACCGACCGATGTTATTAAAAATAATTGGCTCCATGAGCCCCATGACAATCAATTGTTACCATCATTTATAAGAATTTTCTTCCACTTTTAGTGATTTTACTAATAAAAGGAAAAATTATGAAATATAATAAAGTTAAGAACTCCTGTGGTAATTTACGGACTTATATGAAGAACTACAAGCAAGTTGAGAAAGTTACAAAAGTAAGATAAAAATTTGCAATATTGTTTACAAAGCCATTTTTTTTTTTAAATTTGTGAAATGGCAGACCAAAATAAGTATATTTTGTAGAGCAACGGGGTAATTCTTCACATAGTTTTACAATCATCCTCATTAGTTCGTAACTACTCTTTTTTTTTTTTTTAAGTATGAAATTTGAATTGAAATTTCGCAGGTTTACTCGTACTTGTAATTTGTGTTTAGAATAAAGTTAATAACCCCATTGTTCATGAAAATCCTTATATTTTGTAAAATGCTTGTAAAAGTCGCGTAAAGTTTCTTAATATCGAACCCTCACAAAATTTTAGGGAAGACAACTTAGTAATAACATTGCCAACTTCACAAATTATCTTACATTTATAACTTCTTTTATTTTTTTAAGTTCGTCACATAGTTCTGTAAAATAGCTGCATAAATCTAGTCTATGACTCGTAATTTTTCCCTGTTGTTCGAATAATTACTCAAAGTTATGATAAATTTTATGAAAAGTTCGCAATACATAATATCTGAACTTTAAAATTTCTTTTCTAACATGTGGCTTGTCTATACAAGAATATTCTAGTACACATTGTATGAGTGGCTAACAAACCAATCAAGGAGATGAGGGGTTTGAAGATGGATCCAAAACAGGCACAATTCTTTTAAAACTAAGGGTTAGAACATCTCTTTCAGAACATGAATACTATAAAGAGAATGAAAAATCAGTACTGTAGCTGAAGAAAATTTTATAGAGAAGATAGAATACAAACAAACAAAAAGAAAAATAAAAAAACAAATAAGAAAAACCCCACTTAATCTAAATGATATCGATACACTAATATTAACTTAATTGCCACAACTTCAAAGTAATAAATATAAGATCTGTAGACATAAATTTGTGAATATGGAAACATGATGTCAATGGATTGATGACGATGAGTATAATAATTAAAAAAAACCCAAATATGAGATTAGAAGTAATAAATCTATGAATATTAAAATCAATACTAGTAGATCTATATTACGGTTTATAAGAGGTCTTTACTTATTTAGTTATTATTATTATTATTGGAAGGGGGGAGGGGAGTGAGAGAAGACCATGTAGAATAATAATGTATGTACATACACTAAAAGAAACTACATCAAACGAATCATAATAACATTCTATTGTAGTACACACACACGCACACACATGACTGGTTAGAGAAGTTGATTTGTTATTTCATTTTTTGATTTCACGATTAAATGTCCAAGCTAAAAAGAGAAATATATTATAAATGAAGAAATTAAACAAATTGAGAAGACAAGATTATTTAATCAATTATCTAATTGGTGAGATGGCTTATGAATAATGGATTAAATGATAGATTCTAGATGTTGACGGAGAATGACCAAATTTAATTGCTAGTTGATACTTATAAATCTATAGATGTTGGCATTATAACAAATATGACATACATTTTAACATCAACTAATTCTCTTAATTAAGTAATGCAGGAGTTAGCAAAAACGGGCAGATCCGGCACTTCTTTCACCGCCCTTCGAAGGCATATACAACCGGGAATCGGAAAAGAAGAAAGGTCCTTACAGATGAAGAAGGTGGCGAAACAAGGTGGCACAAAACAGGCAAGACTAGGCCAGTCTACGTTAAAGGAGAACTCAAAGGGTACAAGAAAATACTTGTCCTCTACACAAACTATGGGAAGCAAAAGAAACCCGAGAAAACAAATTGGGTAATGCATCAATACCACCTTGGAAATAACGAAGAAGAGAAAGATGGTGAATTGGTTGTCTCCAAAGTTTTCTACCAGACACAACCAAGACAATGTGGTTCTTCTTCTATTCTTAAAAAATCGGTTGCCTCGACATTGAATGGAGAGACCAAGGCCAAGGGGCATCGAGAGAATGAAGGGTATATTTCTTTCCATTTCGGGTTTCAAAGTTCGTTTAACATCAATTACTATTCCATCTCAAAACCAAACTTCTAATATATCTATATATATGATATCAAATAATGATACAGAATAAGGTATAGAATGAATGTTTTCTTCTTCTTTTTTAAATAATCTTTTGTCTTTTGTTAAATTGTAGTAAAAGCTCGAATCAACTCGTGGATTACTATAATGCTTCCCTCATTTCTTTCAATCAAGGCAGCCAAAATCGAGCGAACTCTCATCAGGCTTTGGTCTCTCATTTTGCCCTCCAAGATGCGTCTTCTTATCGGTGAGAGCTATAGGCTAAGCAGTAATTTGCATGGTGGGTCACTCTTAAAATTTAATGAAGATCATTAAAGGGAACAGACTTGCTCTCTTGAAATAATGATCTTTTCGAGGAAGAAAGTAGGTACATCTGGTGTAAAAAAGTGAAAAAACTATCGTATATGATCGTTCAGAACACCGATTATATAAATTATTTAGCCTCTATCTTAAGAAGGATAAAGGCACTCAAGAATAAGAGACCTCCACAACGAGGATGATATTGATTAATCTTATTGGGGGCATATGTGTATGTTTTCGGGACTATTGTTAGTTCTTTCTTGTTTAGTTGCTAGTACATGCTTTTTACGGTGTTATGTTGTAACTTGTTAAGTTTCATGATATTCATGACCTATTTAAGTGCTACTATTAACTCTCTACAACTGTACAAAATTATTCTTGACTCTTAAAGAAGTTTTATGACTCGTTTGTTCTAATACAACTTTGTTTCATTCTCTACCGATTTACTCTAATGGTTATAAGTGTTGTTTCTCTAGACTCTCAATCTCAATCTTGAGGGGGGTTTCAGTTTCAATGGTACATAATGCCCTATATGTATTGATCATTAGCTGGCACGTACCCTAAATTTTTAGCACATGATAATTTTCAGGAATAGTTAAATATTCATCTATACATGTAGCATATAATTGCCGATTGATCTTTTTTTATTGATAAGTTGTCATGGTTTGGGGAAAAAATGTAATTAAGGCCTTGTTTGTTTTAAGGAAAATAACATAGTGTAATATGTTTTCTCTTTAAACTATTTTCTTGAAAATGATATGTTTTCATATATTTAGATGCATTTACAAAAATATGTTAAAAAACTATAAAGGCTTATTTTAGTAATTGGAATTTTAGCCCAATTAAATACAATAGAGGAGTGTCTTAGACTAGTGATATGGTCTAAGATATTGAGCTTAATTAATGATGTTTTAGAGATATTTGATTTGATAGGTTTGAAATAAGAATCGTTGAACTGATTTTTTCACTCTTAGCCTTGCTTAATTAGCTTATATAAAGAAGTCTTTTAAAGCTTGTTCGAGCTTTGTTTGGCCTCCATAGGCCTTAAAATAGCTAAAATAAGCCTTATTTGAAGAATTGACCTTTTATAAAAGGAGTTGGGGCTTTCTTTATTTCTTAAACCTTATGGGCTTATGTAAGCCCACTTCTAAAGCCGTTTTCCAAAGCCCAAGTCCATATAAAGTAAGAGATAAATTTGGATCATTAGGAGCAATCCAATAGTTGTTAGCAATAGCAGATCTCGACCATTTGTATCAAGTTGATTTAACGGTAGAAATTAGTTGTTAAAATCTATAAATAAGAGACCAAATCTCTCATTTAATGAACATTTTTTATATTCTACAAGGTTTGAGACAAACATAGAATCTTTGCCGAAATATATACAAAGAAGATTAAAACTGTTTTGAGAAGAATAAATTAAGAAAATTTAGAAATAAAGGATTAAATCTACTATCACATGTGCACATACAAGATATCGAGTTCATATGTTCTTCTCCCCATCCCTCTTCTTATCACATCTACACACGTGTTATCAAGTCAAGTAATATTTATGATTGACCTACATGTGCATTGCATGTGATTGGTCATTAATAGCAAACCCCCAAACAAAAACTTTTCGGTATTTGATTTATGGATATTATGTAACTTATAATCTTATAGAAATAAATTAATAGCATGTTATTGTAAATATATTATTTTTAACATGTTCTATTTGAAGTATAATTTATAATTAAATTATAACAAAAATAATATAAATATCATTTTGTTAGAGTCAGAACCTTTATAAAAGTTAATTCAAAAAATAATGCTTCATTTTAAAAAATGTAAATCATTTTCTTAGAAAATATCTGAATTTACTTTTAAAAGAAAAATGCACCTCTTTGTAAAAAAAAAAGAAAAATTACTTAAAAACCTTTTTTCAGCATAACAATCAACAAATAAGGAAAAATTAAGAGTATATTATCTAAAAAATATTTTTCTCAAACAAACGAGGCCTAAAGTCATCAGGTGTGAATAATTGGTACTAGAGATTGTACGCACATCACATCTTCCTGCTGTCAAGAGGTCATGGGCTGAGGAACAATTCGATCTTTGCTAAGAGAACGTGGGACGATGCATCATGATGACTAAAGAAATTACGGTAATAAGTACAACCGTATATTAAAAATATATATATAATATATTTTAATATTTTTAAATTCTATTAAATTAATAAATAACCTTTAAAAATTATAAATAATCCTTCTAAATTTTGATCTTGATATATCAAAATCCACTTTAATACCTTTTAAACCTTAATTTCAACACATTTTATCACTAAAAAAGCAAATACTATTTAAATACTACTAATTTATTGAAATTTAGGAAGCTTTAAAGCACTTTATAAGTTCAAGATATATCTATAATGAAATTAAACTTTAAAGAGTTATTTATAATTTTCACCCAATATTTAATTCAATCCATAATAATGGCAGTGACTTCCACTTTGATGGATTGGATGCTACACATTATTTCGATTCTTTCGTATTGCATTTCATGAAATGAAGCAACCTTTTTAAGATTATTTATTCTTTTGGTAGCTAACTTATGATCAAGGTAAATAGACATAAATTTGGTATGCATCTCGAGCTTCTTCTTAGGTTGGTTTTAGATTTATGCAATTGTATAATATAAGGGTATCCACCATAATTTTACTATAAAGAGCTCGAGGTAAACATAAGATATAAATCTAATTAATATTGAATTAGTTCAGACATATCAGTTTTTGGGTTAAAAATAAATAAATTAAAATTAGTCTAAAATTTATATAAATTGATCATAATTTTTTTTAACCTTGATTTAGTTGATTCACCATATAAATCTACCGAATCGCGAGTTCGCATGTACACCAACTTAGACTTGTTTAACCAGTGGGTCGATTCAAATTGAGTTGTCGGTTTGACTTCGCCCATAACCTATGTCTAGTCCAAGGTACACTAATCCAGTAGGTTCTTGATTCTTCTTCTTCTTTTCATTTTGTATTTTGTATTTTTTATTTTTTAAACCAGCACATAATTGAGTGTCAAAGCCTTGGTTTGTCTAGCTTATAATTCAAACAAATGCTCTCACCTCTCGCAAGATTTAACCCTTCGATGAGAGTATTTCAACCAACTTATAGCCGTAGAAGCAATGGATCGTAATTTGATAATTATTACGTTTAATTGCAACTTACACACCATTTTTCATTAACATGTTATGCTCTCGTTATTCAAATGTAGATAAACATAGTTATATATACACACTGTTGTATACCTTTTATGTATTGTTTTATTTTGTTGAAACTTGTACTTACCAGAGAAATTTTAATTGCATTAGCTTTATCTTTACTCAAATGAAAAGCTTTCAAAAAAATTCCGATAGAATTGATAATGAGATTTTCATTCTGTACGTGCCATATTGAATAGTAGATTGAAAATCACCTTATCCGGGTGAGCTCAATAATGATAATAAACCATCCCATAAACATTTTCAAACATTTTATTTTCAACCATGAGATTAACATCAATATTTAACCGGTAGGTTTTAATGCATTAAGGAACCACATTGCCTCTAATCTTTCCATTTGGTTATCCACAGATAATCTATTTCAATTCGGCAAGCATTTAAATTTTTTATTTTTTTAATCATTATTTTTATTCCCCCCTAATTATTGTACACAGAACATCTTTAGAAAAATGAGAATCGAATATAATTCGTTGTATTATAAATCAATCTTTAGATTATGAATGGCTGAGTAGAAAAATACAGCGGAGCAACTTACTCATTCCGGAGCTCAATAAAGCGAAAAAGAAAAAAAGGAAAAAAAAAAAAAAGAAAAGAAAGAAAGAAAAAAAAATGACAATTTACTGGAAGTTAGTACTGTGGGGCTTAAGTGGGCCTCCAGTTCTAAAACTGCGATGAAGCTGGTGAAAGAAACCATAAAAAAAGAAAAGAAAAAGAAAGTAGGAATATGCAAATAAGCTAGGCCCATGAAGTAATAAACAAGTAAATGGAATGGGCTTGAACGTGATATTGGCCCATTGCTCATTTTGTTCTCGATAAACTATCATAGTGCAGATGCTCTGCATACGGTTAAATCTCCAAGCTAGTAAAAACTAATTTGTTAAGCCACGTTATGCTTTACAATTAAAGGGTAAACCCTATTTTGGTCCCATTTTGTGTACTTAACTTGTTTTAACTTTAAAATATATCCACTTTGACGCCATAACTTCCCAAAAGGGAATTTTTCTCTAACAATCAGTGATTGATGGCTCTTACAAAAAGATTGACGATGGTTGGGGGTATAAGTTGGTAAATTGCACTAAGTCAAAGATATCCGTTCATATAAGATACCCTTAAACGGATATACAAATGTAAAACAAGAATTTCGACCAAAAATAAGATGCAAATGTAAAAATTTCCAGCCATTAGCTATCCATCTTATCACTTGTCTAAATGTATTAGTGATATATGAGAGAAATTAGAATTATTAACTTTTGCTCCCGCAAAGGAACTATTGATTTATGGAGGTTCTATTTGAATACTAATCCTAAGGTGGGGAATCTTATTGTTGGTGTTGGCTGTAATGTAAATGCAATATACAAAAGCTTGCTTTACTTCAATTAAGTACCACACAGAGTCTTTAAGTGACTTCAGTTTAGAGGAAGGTGGAGCTGTTTAAAAAGTCTAAGGGTACTCAGTGAATCAAAGAATAGAGTTTGGAGGAACTGGAGTTCAAAGGTCCAACAAGTACTTAATGACTTGGGCTATGCTAGCTAATGGAAGTGAAGAGGTGTCCGCAGTGTCAAGAGAGTTCATACTTTAGTGCCAATAGAGTTCACAGCCAAATAACAGTTGCTGGAGTAAATGGACAATCATCGTTTAAATGTAAGATAACCGGAGCTCAAAAGCTAGTGCAATACACTAAATAGTTGGAAGGCGTGTGGTTAATGGGACTAAATTGAAGGATGCAAGCAGGTGAAGCTTAAGCATATATTGAATATTGAGTTATGTAAATTTAAGCCAATATAGACATTTATTGGATTGTGTCTTGTATTTACATGAGACTAGGATTTGGGGGAAAAAAAAAAGATATGAAAAGGGTGAAGTGAGAATATGGGGTGAATGATGGGTAGACCTTCAAGGAATATTTGATTGTGGTTGCACTTTAGCTAATCGAGTAGTTGCGCCCAAACATTGGCAAGTCCTTTTATTGTGTGTCAAGGGGTTCGGCCTGGTAAACCCTATAAATATACTATTAGGTGTATTGGTGAGAAGATAGAGTCATACGAAACCTAAAGGCTTCAATAATTACTTAGATAGGTTGTGGGCACCGTGTGTCTATGCTATTACACTAGTGGGTTTATAAATAGAAATACAAATATGATCCTAACATATTTGTATAAGAATTGTGTATCTCATAACAACTATGATACTCCCAAGTTTTTTTTTTTTTTGGGTCAATTTATAATCAAAATCCAAATCTGAACCTATAAAATTTTTTATCAGAATTGTGCGTCTCATAACAAATATGATTCCTAAGTTTTTTTGTCGTTTTATAATCAAAATCTAGATATCATCCTAACAAATTCGCATCAAAAGCGTGTGTCTCCTAGACCTCCAAGTTTTTCTAAAGCTATTATTTATTATAAATAGAATTTGGGCCTGGTATGAAACACAAAGAGTGGGGTAGATTTTTAGCTTTTCCAACGTCTGAATTTTATTATACTCGGTTCTGATGTGTAATGGCTGTTTTTATAAATAGAAATACAGTTTTCTTATCCCAAGTATATATGCTATTATGCATTCTTTGAAGAATAGGAACGTTTGTATTAATTGGACTTTTTTTTTTTGGTCTCTTTCAACATTATGGAAATATTCAAAACAAATAATTGCTTATTGATATTGCCGACCTCATTATAATTTGTCTCACCGAATATATATATATATATATTATTATTCTTTGCTGGAAATACTGGAAAACGAAGATATTTTAACTTTATATCCATTTGCATGACAATAAGAAAGCGATGATGACCCCTTTTGGTAGCTTTGGCATCCGTTCCACAAGCCAACACACACATAAGCACAAAAGCAAAGCGCGCACAATCGTTTTCCCTTTTTCTTGACATCCTACCAATAATAGATTCTGAGTTGCACAAAGAAAAGTTCATCTCGGAGACCTTTCAAATGGAAAATCCCAAGGTAAATAAATTAAAGATATTGTAAGATGAATGAGATAAGATCCAATGTTTTCTTTGTTTTTCATTATATAAACCATTGAGAGTTAATCTAAGAATCTTTCCTTTAAACTTATATTTATGATGTGTTATACACTTATCAACTCCATAACTTATATGTAATGCCGTGCAAAATGTTTTGGTATTAACATATCTCTGGATAAACCATTGGTCAAAACTTTTATCAACATCCCTAGTATCATAGGCAACTGAATTTATAGGATCCAATGAAAAAGTGAGTGAAGCTAAAGATAGTATAAGAAGGTTATTAGGAAATACATAAAATGATATCTAACGCACTCTTTTATTTTTGCTTCATATAAGCACAATCTTTCAATTTTTGAAATTGAGTGTTTTGGATCATATTATACTATTTTTTCTTGGAAAATGTATTATAAAAAATACTAAATAAAAATTATAGAAAATTAGAGAGAGAGAGCGCGCAAGCGCTTACATTTTTTATTTTTTACTTTTTTTCATTATTTTTATTACTGACAAGCTTATATAGTGATCAAAAACTACATTTTAAGTTTTTGGGATTTAAATTTAGTTTCACAAATATAAATACTAAGGATACATGAAGTTAACTTAGTAGGATATATTTTGATTTACCCTTTTTTCCCCCCACATCTTTATCCTTTTTATCTCTTTAGTTGTATGACCTCATTTCCTTTTCCTTTTGATACTTTTGGGCCCTTTTCATGTGGGCTCACTACATATATACGCACGACTAAATTACACAGTGCAACATGTAGGGCAAGAGGTAAGCATGGATGTGAACCGATTGCAATATAAATGTGTGGATTAACAGTTTTGTTCATCAAGAGACCTCAAAAAGATGTAATTCCCTCTAGGCTAGTGGATAGTAATTTTTTTGAATTGTGGAACCCGAGGAAAAAGGGTGGTTTCTTTGCCACAACCTTAAAAGCATGGTTTTCTAATGCTTACATCCTTATCATTGTCTCAATCCTGGCCAAAGGGATCTCTGGCTCTGGTAAGTCATCTAAAAAGTTTGGGCTTATCTAAAATTATCTCTTTTAGAGCACATTCCAATGACAAGTTTGTTTCTAAATAATTATTTATATTGTCTAATTAGTTTAATTGTGGTGGAGAGTATCCGAAACTACCTATATTAACAATTTCTTTCATTGAAAGTGTACCGCATTGGAACATAGTTTCAAAACTTATCAAACAAGTTAAATTGATTTTTTTTTTAGTACACTGGACGCGATTTGCAAGACATTAACATTACAAATGCAATCAAGAGGGTTTGAAATGGGTCTCCTAATGCCCTAATCAACGTCATACCCTATTAAGCATCATGAAACTATCTCAAAACTTATAGGATACTTTAAAACGTGTCAATGAATCAACCAGTAGCTTTATAGGATATTAGCAAGTCACTTGAACCTAACCAATAAGTTAATTTAATTTAATTAAAGTACGTTAAAAATCATATTTCAACTGTAACAAATAAATATCCTAAAAAACTAAATGATTTGATTGAAAACACAAAGCAAGAAATCTTATCGACCATCAACAACATGAATCTGTAATAAAAATAAATAAATATCCGAAATTATGTTAAGGTTATTTTAAATTACGCTTTTATCTTTATAGTAGTATAATATTATTGCTTTTTATCCTTTATATGCTCGGTTTGAATGTCCTGTAAGTTTTTATAAAATCGGGCCTAAACCTATAAGATATTTAGGAAATTTCCGAAACTTATCTCAAACTGTGTTGAAAATACCTTATAAAGTTGTTAGCAGTTTGTCGGGAATGAATACCATGTATGACTTAACTTTCCTATATTCCCAATGGCCACCGTAAATATAATGAGGAAAATAACAATTTTAAGTCAGTTATTTTACCTTTCACTATCACTTGACACAAAGAAAGATCACAGCGCATCAATGATGCTCGTAGTTTTGCATATCCATTTACAACCTATTCCATTACAAGGATAGCTTACACTGGAGTTTCATTGTTACAAGTTTGCATGCACTAGTGCTAGACAAGAAAAGGCTACAAGTTATTTTAATTCTTACAAGAGAAGTTGCTGAAACCTCTATCTTAGCTTCGTAACAGGATCAAACTTTTTACCCACTCAAATATTCTTTTTGAATCCACCAACGTACATGGAAACCATTCAATAATGGAGCTAAAAAGGTTTTGGCCCCCCCACTAGTCCACCCTCAACTTTTAACAAAAATAAAGGCCACCATATGCATTTTCTCTTAAAAGAAATCATCTTTATTCCTTTCGAGTGTCTTCAAGAGAATATACATGAATATCTCCTTCCAAATCCTTGGTCCATGGTTTCTCTTCTTTTCTTAGCCCTAGATGCATATCTTTTAGCCCTAACTAACAACTCATAATACCCAGCTTTTTCCTCCTCGCAAAAAGTTCACCAAGTTTTGTAATGAACCTTTTCTTTTGTTTCTCTCTAGTCTCTTATCATCAACCTTTATGATAAACTTGCACCTTTCCATTTTCCTTGTGGAAAACTTCTATAGTACTAAAATATATAAAAAACATATTTCATCTCCTAGAAATCAATCAATGATAGCTTCCTTTTATATTCACGAACATGATGGAACTAAATCATCATCAGATCCATCCATTGATTGATGATGCATGGCATACGGTGTGCATACCCACACCCAAGAAATCCCTTGTGAGTCCATTATTGTTACCGACCGTACCCTCATCACTTTGTGTGTTACGACGTTTTGCTGGTGGGTACATAGGGAGAGGGTCCAAAGAGCAAATATTGTTTTCAGCTGATGAGCTATCTAGGTCGCTTCCAAGGCTAGAATGTATCGAATTTGACCCATAAAGTCCACAAAACTTTTCAGCTTCGTCCTGTACTTTTCCATTATTGCACTTTAGCCCAAAACTTCCTAGGAAACATTCTGGGTCCGATGAAGTGGCACCCATTTGGGCAGCCTTTTGCAACAAAGCCGTAGCTGACATGTTTGCACCGCTAATGTTTCGGGAAGAGTTCCGGTGCTGTGTACTGTAGAGTGATGGTACACCCACAAGTTGTTGACTTTCGGTTTCTTTGACTTCGCTGCTCAATACTTCACTGTGATTGGATGATGGGATTTTGCTTCCGTAGGCCCAGTTTAGGTTATAATCTGAGGGTGCATGCAAAGGATTATGCCCAATAGGAGGGTTAGGATTAGGATCAGGATTAGGGTTAGGGTTAGGGTTAGGGTTAAGGTTAGGGTTAATTTGGTTGACTACTCCTTGGAGATTTGGGCCCAATGTTGAATGAGCCTGAGAGGCCTGGCCCATCCATAAGGAAAGCCCATGTCTTGTTTGGTGGTGATCTAGGGTTTCGTGTATATCGGCGGTGGAAATTGGCTTGAAGATTGAAGAAGAGAAATTATAGGGTAGAGTAGGTCCAAGATGAGATCCCATAAAATGGTAGGCAACTCCGTTGTTGATGTTGGATGCTGCTGCATTGACCCTTGCTGTTTCTTCTGCCAAGGCATCACAAAATGCCCTGTGGGTGATGAAGCTATCTCTCCTGTTGGAACAAGATAAAATGACTACTAAGAAATATGACTAGACAACAAATATATATTAATGAAAACATATAGTGTAGAGGAAATATAGGAAAGGTGGGAGAAAACTTGAATAGGGATTCTACTTATTTGGAATGTTTAGCAATTGATACAAGTGAATTAAAAGAAAAACTATTTATGTTCGGTTTTTTACACTTTATTAGGAAGATTGTTCAAGTAGTCATAGAAAACAAACATATATCATCTTCTCACTTGGTTGCTCACGAGTAAGCATTCTAAGTGGCATGTCGTTCATGCTTGTTAATTAATTCAAGCAGTCCTATCCTTCAGCATCTCTCGAAATATATTGTTTTAAATATTTAGGTTCTTGTTAAATTTTAGTCCATTCCATTAAAAAGGATGGGAAAAAGTAAAATTACTTAAGATATAGCATGTACAAAATGAAGAATGGCTTTAATATGCTATCTACTAGTGGGATATTTTATCCTTGGAGACAAATAAGATGACACTTCATTGAATGCTAACCTGATGGCATTGTCCTATATGTAATGTAATCCCTATTCAAGTAGTCGCTCTCTATTTATCATTTATAGATCTAACAATCACTTTACTCACTTATAGAACATATAAAGAAGGAAATATAAATATGGAGAAAATCTACACGTTATAATTATAATAGGACAACAATATTAATAAGATAACTTGATAAAATGTTTTCATGGTTTTGCGTAGAACCAAGACATATACTTGTACATGACACACACAAAAAAAAAGAAAAGAAAGACATATACTTGTATAAGATTCAAAGTAGAAAACCTAGGGAGAGAATTTTGTTCTATGGAAAACACATATACAACACCCCGCATGCCATGTTGTACTTTTATAACTAGATTTTCTTGCTAAGAAAGTATTTTTTACCATACTTACCGGACCTTCGAATCCATCGTCAAACTAGATGCCTATAAAAAATTATTGTAATGAGATATTAATGGTCAGATTTCCTTTCCGAGAAAGTACTTTTTATGATACCTGATAAATTGTCAAATCCATGGTCTAACCAGATGCTTATAAAAATTATTATAATGAAATCTCAATGATCAAGCCGGACGTTTCCGTCTGGATGCGCTTGCAATATATGTATATACATTTATTATTTATATACATCATACGTGTCATCTCCGACAAGTTTTATTTGATGTATCTTTTTTTCCAGCATAAACCGATAATCATCGACAAATCGCACAAACAAAAATATAAGAACGCAGTTGTCATACTACAGTACTACCGACGATCAAATTAGAGTGGTACAACATAGGATGCTCTTTTTTTTTTAATTTTATCTTTAAAAAATTTAAGTGTATATATATATATATATATATATATATATATACATGTACATTTGTGTAAAAACCCATTTAGAATACTGCTGAAGAATTACATTCTTTTTGTCACATGAAACAAACAAAGAGCGAGAGCTAGAAACAGAGAATTAAAAAAAGAAGAAGATTTTTATAAGAAAAAAAGGATTCATTAAAAACGATATGTTCAATAACATGTTCTAATGTTATCTCACGCGGTTCAACACATACACATGTAACTGTCTATGCTATTGAAGAAAAAGTTACCTTGAAAATTTTGCTTTTTCACAACTTTAGAAGGAGATGGAAAAAGATCAAAATATGGGAATTTAACAAAATTACCTCGAAAAAAGAGTGCCACAGTCACATCTATACTCCCTAGTGCCACAGGTTTTGGAATGAGCTTTCCAATCTGACTGAACAGCATATCTCTTCGAACACTTCTCGCATTTCCACTTCTTCTCACCATGTTTCCTGCAATAATGTTTCTTGATTCCGGTCAAGTCGCCGAGAGCCCGCGACGGATGGTGGTGCACGCAAGTCTTCTCAGGGCACACATACACGCGCTTCTTTATCTCCTTGCTGCTTCTTTGCTTAAGTTTCCATGGCAGATTGTGGCCTCGGCGATGAAGTTGTAGGTTTTGGTCTCTTTGGAAACCCTTTCCGCATATTTCACACAGGAATCGATTTGTTGCCATTAAAGTCTTTGGTGATAAAGCAACCACTTCAGCCTCTGGATCTGTAATATCACATATATTTTTGTAAAAATAAGAAAATAATTATAATTCATATAAGCAAAAAATCCGTCTTCAAACCCTTTTATGTCATCAAATTTATGTTTCATTTTTTTTCTTTATTGCTTACCTGTAAAATAAAATTGCGAAAATTAACACTCGATGAACGAGCTATTTTTATTTATATAAAAAAAATTAATACCTACAAATTAAATGAATAATTGTTTGGTAGAATTATGGTACACGTAAAGCTTATGTCCTGAATTTACACGAGAACCTGTTATTTCCATGGTGCTGGAGCTGGAAACATACAAAAACCCATAACAACATGGCCAAAAGAGGGAGATTTACCCGGAGTTCCTGGAAGGTTTCTCTTCTTTTTAGCTATGGGAGGATTGGGATTGGATCCACCGGCAGTATTAGCAACTTGGTTTTGAGCAAAACCATTTGGAATCACTTGTTGATGATGATCACTCATATTTCTCTCCAACACAGGTGCCAGCATCAAGCCCTCTTTGCTTACTGAATGACTTGACTAGCTTGATTTGATATATAGTTTGGATGAAAACAAAGCCTACCAAACAAAAGTGTTGTAAAGATGGAAACTAAAAAGCCCCAAGAGAGAAGGTACTTATGGTCTTCTTAGTTTTAGCCCTAACCACCAAGAAGCTTATCCTAATATATACATACATTCATATATAGAATATATAAACATACATACATACATACATATATATATATATATATATAATATCATATCCCCCCCCCTCTCTCTCTCTCTTGAGCAGCTATTTTATATAGTTGCCTTATTTTAATATATAATATTTATGTGTATTAATTAGGTTAATACCAATATAATGCTATATTAGTTATGTGGGGGAGGTTGTGAAAAGTGCACTGTAAAAGTTGCATGATGACACATATGATGAGGTTGATCTCTCTCTCTCTCTCAATATGCCTTTTTCAAATGGAATGATTATCCTATAATTGTTACTTTTGTTTTTGCTTCCCTCTTTGTCAAGTGTACCGTCATCCAATACCTATATTTAAGTACATTCCATTAATTTCATTATATGCTTATATGACTGTTTAGAGACCCTACCGATATTTATTTCTAATCTATTTTGTATGATTTTATACTTCAAAAAAGCAAGTTGGTAATTCTTTTAAGAAAAAGCAATGGTAGCATATACATGTTTGTTGTTAGCTTAAATATTCCGTAAATTTATATGCGGTTTAGAGAGGATTCACAATTGTATTAATTGGTTTAATATTTATTAGTCATTTAATTTTGGAATAGTATTTAAATTACTACATAAACTTTAGGTATAATAGAATTTATGCGGAAAATAGGAAATTCAAAATGATGGGGATAGAAATGAGAGAATGGCTACAATATTTGGTTTAAATCAGCAACTTAAGGATTTCATAGGCACCCTAAGTTTGAAATTATTAAATATTATCTATAATTAAACTTTTACTTATTAAATTTTTAACTTGCCCATACTTGTACATCTTGACCAACCATTTGTTTGTCACATCATATTTTTTAAAATGAGAAAGGTAGCAAATATAACAAATAAAAATTAATTGGATATTATATTTAGAAAGTTCAAACTTCAAGTGCAAAATTTGAAGAGTAAAAGGGTGATTATGTATGGTAATTAGTAATTTTAATCTTTGACGTAAAGTTAAAAAAAAGAAGTAAAAAATTTTGATAATGATTTTTTTTTTACATTATTTCTTTTAATTTTCTAAGCTAACTCAATTTTTCCAGTCAAGATTATCAAGGAAATACTGAAAGGATGATTGTTAGGAATGTAAACAAGTCGAGTTTGGGATGAGTTCATTGAAACAAGAACCTAACCCAATAAAGGATTTATATGCCAAAAACCTGCCTCAACTTGATAGGGTTTTTTTTACTTGACCCGAATCAGACCTGAATGGTGATTAAATCTTTTTTTTTTTTCATACTTCAACTCTTTTTATATGTCATTTCTTTAATTTATTATTAATTTACTTGTGATAGAAAAAAAAAGAGAAATTAATAAATATACCGATCATAAACTATAATATTAATTTATTATTTAAAAAAAAATCAAGTTAGGTTTTCCTATTGAGGGTTTTTTCTAGATTCCGCAACCCGATCATAAATCCTATCGAGTTTTATTTCATGTTCCAAAACTCGATCCTAAACTCTATAGGGTTTTTATCGGATTGATTGGAGCGGATACCCTATTACAACTCACCTGGATTGAATCCCTAATGATCATTGAGGGGACCGTAGCTGCAGGTCGCATGGAATTATGATTGGAATTGCAGTATCGTTTTACTTGCTATTATGCTCAGCTATAAAAAGACAAAATCGCCTTTAGAATTGCCAATTCTTGGTATGTCTTTATCATCTCTTCTTGGAATAATGATTTCGTTAGAATACAGCTAATATATCAGACTCTTCTCACATTACGGACTAAATAATTTAATGTGATAACTGGTGGCCCTTTTGTGTAAGGGGCTATTTAAAAATCAAGAATAGTTACTAAATGTAATTAAGAGAACTCTATACTTGTATAGTTATCCTATAGTAGATCTAATACTATCTTGCTCGTCATATTCTATTTCAAATTTAGGGTATGGTATTCCACACGAAATCTATATGGCAATATTTTTCCTCTCTTTATCTTGTTTTATATTTGCTTTGTGTATCTCGTTCGGATTTATTACCAAATTGGGCTTGCCCACACAGATTGAGCTAAAATTTAGTATTAAAGTGAAATTGATATGTAGATTTGGAATTCAGAGCTAAATAAAGTGTTCAACACACTACAGAAATGATGATAAAAGTATGATATTGAGAATTTTGACTGATGCACAAACCTTAGCTAATAGTTAGTGAAAAGGCAAGGATCATGGTTTATCCAAGCTTCAAGAGAGCATTGAATGAGAGACCAAATTCCACGAAGGACGATGAATTGGCAAATCTCTATGAGAAAGCCTTGAGGGCTATCCATATTTTGCAAAGGTTACTAGCTAAAAAGACAATTACAAGTTCCTAAGGAGGTTGGAATCATTGTATACGATCAAATCTTTGGCAAGTTGTTAGTGTAGAAGCAAAGGTTGTATTTGATTTACATTAGGGAAAAATCATCAGTAAGACAATATATCCTTGAGTTGTAGATGTAAAGATGACTAACCAATGGATGTCATGCTATTTACTAGCATATGAGGATCCTCATATTAAATCTTGGACTCTAGCAATGTATTCGTATATTCTGAGGGATTGGTTTTAAACCAACAAATATGTGCAAAGTGGTTCTATACAGATGGGCAATAGGTAGAGACCATGGATTGCTAATGTACATAGAGTTTAAATTAAATTACATGATTACCAAATATGCATTGTGTTAGATGAAGAATTTGCCTGGATTATCTTGTAATGATTGCCCCTTAAATATTCACTACCATTGGTGTATAGAGAGAGATCCAACAATATGAAGGTTTTCAATTGTGATCTTGTGGTGTTTGCAGGAATCAAGTTTGACAAATTATTTTTGCTACAAGGGATTGTCTTGATTCTATAGTCTATTGTTATTAGGGTGGAAGATTTCTTTTGTAGTGGTACTTATAAAGAAAAAACGTGTGTTAGCAAAGTAAATGGTATATTTATTTATATTCCATCGGATGTTTCACGAGTGAGCCTTATGATGAGAGAGTTTGCAGGAAAGTGATACTTAAGAGACTTAGAGAGTACTTGCTATCGTAGCAGCCGGTGTTGCAAATGCTAGAGGAATCCATACCTAGACAAGGATTTTAGAGTTAAGGGGTGGTTTCATTTGGTTGCAAGATTATGCATTACTCTTAGATTAGTGCAACGGATAAGAAAACGAAGAGGCAGGTCGACAGGACTCAATAGTAGCAGCTGAAAGCAATTTGAGTGTTTGTACATGTTATGTTGCTAGTGCGTTACAATTACCTGTCGCAAAATTATGAAATGTTCAACTTTTAAATATTTATTAAACTTTTTGGATGAAGCTTTTTTAAGTATGTAACCCAATTTATTGCTATATTATAATATCATATCAAATTTATCAGTGTTACATAATTGTTTCTTAATACTGTAAAATAGAAAAAAAAAAAAAAAAGATAGTTATTTGGCATGAAGCACAAATGTAAAAGGATTTAAATAACATACTTAATATATATATATATATGTATGTATGTATGTATGTATGTATAAAAAATTAATTAAATTGAGCAAAAAGTAAATAATTTCTGTATACTTTATCTCTAAAAGAAAAAAAAAAGAAAAAAGAATAATAAGATAAGGATATTAACATGGAAAAGTGTGTTTGACTGGCGAGAGAAATAAAGCAGATACCCATCGCATCACCTTTATTTTTACCTTCATCTTCCCAAAAGGCAAGCTCTTTCCTGTGTTGATGATCAAAGTAAAAGTTTTTGAGCATTCCCCGAAGAAGATGTAAGACACCATTTACATTTTTTCTTTTCGGGCCAAACAAGGAAGGGTGGATAATAGCTGTTTGAGTTAATAAATATAATGGGTTCTAGCTCACCATGGTATTTTCTCTTAACCCGCTTCTAATAACATTTAAACTTGAATATTTTACATGTATGCCATATTAAGATCTTATCTGCTAAAACATACCTCATCTTAAATCCGATGTAGAACAACGGAAATAAAATAATAATAACTTAATGAAATGATATTGTGAGATATGAAAATTGTAGAAAAACAAAAATCAATAAAATAAAAACTTGATTTAAACAATAATTATACTAAAAATAAAACAAAATATAATATTTTTTTTATAATAAATGAGAAACTTGAAAAGAGATATATCTAAGAGCCTCACGTTAATAATTGAACTTTGTTATTATTGCATAATATTATAATGAGTTTTTTAAAAACTTCACACCAATAAGTTATTGATCAAATTATACTAATAAAAATTATGTTAATTAAATCACACAATTGAAACAAATAAAATAGTTTTTAATATCATGATATCTTATATCATAACTTAATTATATGCTTTACTTATAAAATAAAATAAAAATCTATTTATTTCTCTTATCCCACAACATCAACCCTCTACATCCAACTTCGCGTTGCAAGTTCCTGACTTAAATTATACTCATATATTTAGATCCATGATCGTAAATTATCTTTAATTTATTTCTATTTAGTCTTTGGTTCCTTTTTTTTTTTTTACATTCAACTTTATTCTTATGCCGGCTGGCTCTGGTATGTTTGAATTCCTGTCAGGGTATAACTCCAAATCTGCCTCATGCACGTGCCCCACCTGGACAAGAAGGTAAATTCGGAAGAAACGACAGGAACAACAAGGTTAAAGCGAATAATCGTCCGGATGACAGTATTTAAGACCATATGACTTATGAAAATATAATTTTCCTAGTACCATAGTACAAAAGCTCTATAATCCCACTTGGTTATGTATATTTTCATCCTTTGTTTCATGGTCATTGTAATAATTTAAGCAGTTATAACATTTTTTTTTTTCTTTTTTGCCCGGCAAAACATATCACGTTTTTATCGATATCATTAATAAGAGCACTTCTTGGAGAAATGTTAGTTTTTTTTTTTTTTTTTTGGGTGCGTGAGTAGATTAGAGATATTGAGTGTTGGGGTATTTTATTGAAAGTTAGGGACTAGGATCTCCATATTTCAAATCCCGTTTCATGGTGCACGTATTGATGCTTTACTTCAAAGCAAAGAAATTGACCCATCCGGGGCTCTTTTGGGAGATACAAAACAGGATCGATGAGTTCCGAAGGATGGTTATTTTCTTTCTTTCATTTTTTTTTTTCTATTTGCTATTACAACTAAAAATAAATAAATTCAAACTTGGTCCATCTCACCAAAAAATCATTATCTATACCAATAGATTATAAGAAACTCAACGAACAATAGTTAATTAAGAAAAAGCAAGTTGTTAGGAAAATACTCTTTAATTAGAAAAATTAGAATCTTAATCCTAATTATCTTTTATCAAATGTTCAATACTAGTACTTAATGCTTAAAAGTTGAAATATGTAGATTTTTTACACTTGCTTGCTATATCATACATTCGTAGAGAATGTTATCTATGCAAAATGGATTGAGCTACAAGTTTTCATAAAAATTAGGATTCAATTGAAGTTCAAAAATATAAAAGTGATTAAAAGTTTGCAACAGAAATTAGTTACAGTTATTTTAAGTTTTTTCTATTATCACTTCATTATTAAAATTGGTACATCATAAAAAAAAATATGTGGTGTAACATTTGAGATATCATATATATAAGATATTAGATAATACTAAAATTGATGACTCTGAATAATTTAGTTAATTTGGCACATTTTCTTATGACTCATAACATATGAAAAAAACCTTTAGATACTATAAAAGCGACCTAATGATATAATCTATCAAAGGTGTAATATTAATTTGATTTATCAAGCATTACTAATCTGACTAGTTCTGTTTAATACTTTTTTTTTTCCTCATCAGATGAGCACCTTGCATCAAATCAAAGTAAGTAATGAAGAAACTTTCGAATTAGTAAAGAAACAAACCTTAATTAGCTCATAGTTGAATTTTTTTATGATTTGTGAAAAATCAAGTGTAGTGTAGTTGGATTTTTGCAGTTATGTATCCTGCAAGAAAGGTATATTTGTTTTGAATGAGTGTCTTTTTCTATCAAGCCATGAAGAAAGATGCCACATCGTTTTCCTCTATAGACCAAAATTTAAGTTAATACATGTAAATATGTGTGAAATCGAATAAAAGTTTAGGCTATTCTTATCACAGGCACACTTATCGTACATGCATGCGATTAGAATACCCAAGACTGAAAAGAGAGAGAAAGAGAAGAGGGTCTAAAAGACAGCCAGCTGACAAACTCAGTGAATTTTTGGAAGTATGAGAAGTCGTCTCCTTGTGGGCTGACTTCAATTGCTAGCCCTTAATCATAATCTAATAATGTTTTTCTTTTCTGCTTTCTCAATAGTTTAGAGTATAACCTTTTGTCATTTTGTTGTTGAACTTTGGTGGCCTTAGAATATTCTCTCTCTCTCCAACACCTTCTCACAAGCTTCAACTTTCAAGGCCTCTTAAGATTCCTATAAACAAAACCCCACATCCAAGTTAAATTATCCCCCCCTCTCTCTTTCTTCCTGACTATATGAGTTAATATACATAGAATTATTAAGGGTTTGTTGATAGTGGTTTCCGGTATCTGTTAATAGTTTAAATAAAAATATTTTATGCTTTTGAATAATTTTATTATACATCTTATATATATATATATATTTAAAAGTTTTAACCATTCATGTCTTTTCGAAGATAATACATTTATCAAGTAGATTCATTTTCAATAGTATTGATAACTTTTTATTTAAATATCTAAAACTTAAGACCTTTATTCAAATTACTAATATGCAATTTTCACACAAGTTAATGTGGAATAACACAACTTTTGACATCTCCACATTTATATGCATTGTGATTTTTCTTAAGATAATATAAATGTATACTATCAATTGATATCCAAGTATAGTGTAGAAATATACGTAATTTTCTTAAAAAGTAAGTGCATCGAAAGGTTGAATGTTTCCTAATTTAATATTATAACATATGACATCAAATCATCGGTCAACATTTTCCGGTTATTAAATGAATAAATTATAAATTTATGTTAATATTGTATGCCTATAAAATTTATTTAATACGGTAGATAATCCCGGTTTCATTCGGATTAACTTTGGGCTATAGGTATGAGTAGTGTTGGTCATGTAATATTAGTATTATTTCTCTCTATATAAAAATTTTATGAAGTTTATTGGAAATACAATTACGAGCATAAAAATTTCGAATAGAAGTCTTTAGGGAAAAGCAAAATGTTGTCACCAAGGGTATGTTTGTTCTTTAGTTGTCTTTTACTTGGAAAATGAAAAGGAAGACTAGCTTATTTGTTTTTTACTCGAGCAATTCAAACAAGTCCTCAAAAGCATTTCCTAGTAACATGTTATATGGATTTTCACAACCTCTTCTCATCAACTACCTACAACACACTTGTTTCCAAATCATGTGACGATTTCACTGTTTCTTTATTCCTTTCATGGAAGGGTATAAACGAAAAAAGAGAACGACATTTTGTCATGTATCGCAATTATGCATTGAATTCCATGAAGATATATGTAGGTAAGGTTTTTACTTCTCAAGCTTATTATCATTATAAACGGTAAGCTACAACTTTTCATTATATCTGTTTCATAAAATGTGTTTAATTTATTTATTATTAAAACCAAGCGTTTAAAACTTTAAATCTGAATAAACAAGCTTTAATACCTTGGCATGACCTTGATACCCTTGGTAAAATCAACAAAAAAATAATAAACTAATTAACAATAATTATAGTAAAACATGTAAAGATATGCACACACATATATATAATGGGAGCTTTTACTTTTTTTTCTTCTCTTTTTTAAAAAAGAAAATTAGTAAAATTTTATGGTATTTTTATCAAGTTAAACTGTCATGTATGAGTAACTCTAAAAGCATGCTTTTGAAAATTTTATGGCCTAATTGTTAATTTTAAAAATGACGGGGCATAACTCACATGGAACGGATGTCGATGGTATATTTGCCATTCGCCTATTATTAATATCCACAGGTATATTTTCTTAATAGATTAAAAAAAAAAGTAGTTTTAATGTCTACTACTTATTTCAGTAATTTCATCAATATTAATAATGAACACCTAGAGAATTTTGATAAATTTGATTTACAGATCTAGAATACAAAACCTAGTTATGTTTGGCTTTTGAAAAATAAACATAACCCAAAAGAAGAGTAGATGTTCCTCGGAAGGAATCCTTGTTGTAAAAATCCACATGCTTTGCTTACCAAAAGTAGGAGAATATATGCCTTTTCCCCCAACCAAATTCTTTATAATTCTTTATTCTTCATTTTTTATTTTTTCTATTTAGCTCAGCCTTTTTTGCTTTAACTTTTATATTATATTAGAGACACCGAAACGTTAGCAAGTCTAGGCTAAAGTATAACAGAACCCCAACAACCAGCTTTATCGAGCATTATGATGTTCGGTTCTGGCCATGAATATCCTTATGAACCTTTTTAGCTTTGCACTTTGTATGACGGTGGCTTTTGAGATGATAGATATATATGCGATCCTCGTTTACTTTTTTACTTTTTCTTACATACGTGCCAGCAAATTGCTTTATTTAGGATAAACCCTTCCAAGTAAAATTTTTGTAATTGTTGTGAAAAGAAAAAGAGATATGAGAGGGGCAGGAATCTTTAATCAATAGTCATATACTACGCATACAAACTATACATAAGAGGTTAAAAAAAAAAAGAGGGGAGGGGGGTGGGAATAAGTACATGCATAGGTGCTTGATATTTGTGCCGAAGTTCAATTCACACTATGTGGAATATTTTTCTATTACGATGAGTATAGTCAGTATCAAAAAGCCCCAAAGATTGCTGCGAGGTTATTGTGGTAAACTAGGTCAGCAAGCTGACTGCAAAAGGATCACCCGATTAGCCTTTTGCACTGATAGGATAGGTTGTCGCGATTGGCCTTTTTTTTATTTTTAATATAATTTTGTTTAATTTAGTTATAGAAACTAATTTTGGTTAAAACCGATTTTTATTTATTTATTTTTTGGGCCAAAAAGAAAAAAAAAAAACTGATTTTTATTGAAATAGCACAATTTTGCCCATTTTTCCTTATTTTTCATAAACTTTGATGAAACTAAATTTGGAAATTCATTAAAAATTAAATATATTTATTAATTTGCAATGTTTGAAATAACAAATATACTAAATTAAAATTCCCATAAATGCACGTTTTCAAATATTTAGAGACCTAAACATTTATTCCGATATTGATCTTGGAAACGTCCCATTTTATTTTCAAGAGTTACAAGTTCATTTCAACACATATACGTCCTATAATACGACCAAAAATAATCAAATCTAGACAACCCTAGGAGGAAAAAGAGACTATTAACCTTCTAGATGGAGTTGTGGTGATGACAGGTAAATGGATCGTGAGAGAAGCCTAAAGTAATAAGGTGTCACCTAGCAAAACGATAATGGATTCTACTTTTAATTCAATTGACTCAGTCACTGCTCTGCTTGACCAACTATGGCCAAGTTGAAAAGAAGCTCTTGTCGGATAAGATAGCTTTGTAATTGGCTGTAATTGTGTTAATTGATTATTGGCTATGTATCATGACCTCAAAACATAATATAATCATTCTAGGGAAAGTGCGAGGTAGTAAAATGGAATAATAAGAATTGACCATTTAAGTTAAATCAACTTCTTAATTACGGTAAATCCTGAACATGACGAAGTGCTGATCCGATGGTGATTTCATGAATTTGTAAGTTTGTGTCATGGCTAATGTTTGCGAGGATAGAAAAATAGAAAAAAACGTACAATGGCTGAATCTTTTTTTTTTTTTTTGAAAGAAATTTTTTTTTCTGCTACTTACTAATTTCAATGCGAACATACTTGAGGGGATAAAAGTCACGTTCTAAACACGTAAACTAGTAAAGGAAAAACTTAGGGAAAGAACGCTGAAGCCAGTCAAGAACAAAAGCCGCCCTGGGGGGTGGGGTGGAGGTGTTGGTGTTGGTGCTTCTAGAAAATCTAGAAAACCTCGAGGGGATATACCAGCTATAATAGATTCGTTGAGATTTAAGAGAATATAACACTGCTACTGTCGTGATGAAGATCTTCGAGATAGTCGGACAATAATAGATCAGCATTTAAGAAACACTTACATGTTGCTATGAGTACAAGAATCTGAGTTTAAAACCAAGCATCTGACAACATTCTTCACAACCAAATCAAAGAACACACAAGTTCAATATATAGCTTAGATTAAGGAGTCAGATTTTGGTGATTAGCTTTCCTTCTTTGTGTAATCAAATCTTTATACTCGCTGCAAAGTATCAAAACCGTGGAATTAAATGCTATTTTCTATCATTAGTATTTACAATCATTACTCAAACAGTTAAACGCAAGTATATTTCCTTCAAAGCTTTTCCACGAGAAACGAACGTAGATGATAACTATCATTGCCCATCGAATATGACGAGGGGCGTTTATACCCTTTAGCTTCTTCATAATATCTTGGATTACTACTACTGTATCTGCATAGTATACACAAAAATAAATAAATAAATAAATATATACAAAGTATTTTATTTGCGCGAAGCAGACATAACCTTATTGATAACATTTTTTACAATTCTGTTTGCCCTTATCATCAAAAGCCTTGCAATTTTATTTTTCATTAATTGGATTAAACAAATCAATGATCACACTATGATGAGCTCAATCAGCACGCAAATGATAATGAATTTTCTTGTAAAAAAGACTAGAGATTCTCTTTTTGGCATGAAAGCAAAGTTAAAGCACTCACGCTCTCCTTCTTCCTCGACGTGGATTGAACGGTCCCTACGTCTTTTCTAAAAAATTGGTTTACCCTAGAGAGAGAGAGAGAGAGACCTAGAGGGACCATATTAATTTTTAAATGAAAATTAATTGGCATATTGAATATCATATGTATTCTATAAATTTTTCCAACTACAATTTAAATTTCTTTTCAAAACTTGGAGGAGCAATTGGGAAGTAGCCCCTCTCAGATTCCACCACTATATGGAGCTAAATTTATTTGCATGGTTGATGGTTGAGTAACCCTAAATGATTGATTTCTTGGCACTACATACATAGGAAAGAAGGAAAAGACAAAAATGTGTTCAAAACTTAGTCTAGCAAAAGTAGGGTTTGATACATTATAAGAATGGTCCATGCATTCCCCACCATTGATCTAAAGTTGAAAATGCTATTGATAGCTAAATAGACAAAATTATACTCAAAATAATATTTTCAAAAGCAAGGTGCACATATTGATAATGGGACTTAATTAAAGGGGGGACACTAAGGGAACACACGTTTACTACATTGTACAAGTATATGACTAAAGTGCTTTTATGCATATAGATTTTTGTCTATTGGGTCCTTTCTTTTCATATGACTGAATGCGTTTTAATTTAGAACTATAGGTACGGTTGAAAGAGATTTCTTCATTGGATAATAAAGGTAAATGAGGCTAGGTGTGTTTGTTCCAAGGAAAAATGTTAATATTTGTCACAATTAAAATTTTACAATAGTTAAATGCTATTAAAATGATTTCAAGAGGTTATAGATATTAATAACTTATCGTAGCAAGTGGCAATGAAAGGGTGACTGACCACTAGTGATTGTTAGAGTGAGCGGATACAAGATAGAGACTATATCCATAACTTACCTTATCAAGTACAAATTTCTAAATTTTAGAATTGAAATATGTCTTATAATACTTTATAACTACCTTAGAATCTATACCTTATGAAACCTATAAATTTTTCTTATCTTTCTATATTTAAAAATAATAATAATCTATATGTAAAATTATAAATTTTTATGCAAAACTTAAGAAATTTGTTAAAAAAAAAATTATAACAAAACCTATGATATCAACAAAGTAATTTTTTTTATTTTTGTTATTTCAAGTTTATATGATATTAAACAAAACTTATGAAATCTATAGCAAATTGAAATGAAAATTGTTATCTAGAGAGAGACAATAAGCTTTAAGTTTAAGGTCTTGTATTGGGCTTGAGTTGTTTCTTTTTAATATAAATATAATATCATTTTTATATTATTCTTGACCTAAAAATATATAAGATTATTTTCATTCATAAATATATATTATATTATTTAGTAAATTTTACTAAGTGGGTACCCAGTAACATATAAAACCTTTACTTTGTATATAGGGTTATCATACTCGTATTTATCATGTGAAAGTAAGTTTTGGAAAATTGTTATCCAAAACTAAACCCATAACCCTCAATATCTATCTAGAATCTACTTGTTTGAATAAAGTACAAGTGAGTACTTGTGTAGCAAGATTGCTCACTCATCCTTAGTGATAGTGGTTAAGAACTATTAAAAAATGCTAATAGAAAATGAGGAAAATGATTTTCTCTTTATGAAAATGAAAACCATTTTGTTTTCTCTTTCTCATTAACATTTTTAGTGATGGCTAATTACGACCACCAAACAACAACTGTGACCTTTAACTTTCACCATCGTCTATTGCTAAAGTCATTAGTAATTAAGCCACAACATTTGAGATTACAATGATAATATGTGAAAATTATAAGTTTTGATTATAGAAGATGTTGAAAAAATATTCACATTTCATTTTTAATGTAACAAATGCACCCTAAATGACTTAGCATCTAGCTCTTTAACTTTTAGAAATGATATATATTGAAACCTAACATATATATGTATATTAGTTAGTTTTGATGACTAAAAGTTAATATTGATGCAATTGGTGTATGTCTAAGGGTAATGTGTAAATATATTTCTTTATATTTGGTCCATTTGCACTATATTTTAAAATTGGTATTTAAACTTTCAAGTCTTCAATATGGTACTTTCAAACCCTTAGTTACCATTTTATCTGTAATAAAATAATAAAAAGTTATCAAAGAAACTCCTAATTTTATTATTTATGTTTTTATACACTTTGTTATATATAATGTTATTTTTTGTTTTTATAAAGAGCAAAACGATCACTTGAAAGAGTGAAAACACTTTTCTTTTTAAATTTTGAGAATATAAATACTTAATTTCATATACATATATAAGTTGAATGCCTAAGGATCAAATATATTTGAGTTTGAGTCCACTTAGAATTTACCCACCAAAGTCTATTTAATGAGATGATCCGTCCACACCGTTTTAGGAGCAAAGAATTTTGCAGGAAGAATGTGTGAATATGCTGGAAAAAGGGACCATTTTTCCATTAATATTTTATAAACAAGCTAACTACCTGTCAATGACACTCTAGCCACTCATAGTATCCCATCACTACACACTACTAAAGTCGTGAACCAAGGCTACAGTTAATTAGCAAGTCTTTTAATCCGCTTATTTAGAAATTCTTAATTAATGTTCTCTATTTTAATCTTATAAATCAGTATTTCCCTTAATAGGAAAATTTTGATTTTTTTTTAAAACCTGTGTACTGATCATGTTGGGGGCTCGCATTTGATAACCAGCAAATGTTAGTTTATGTTTCAAATGAACGAAATTTGCATTTTCTTACTGCCAATACAAAGCAAATGATACTAGAACCACACATGTAGCATTTCTTACAATAGAAGTGACCTCATAAAACTCATTAAAGTTCTAAAAGATAAGTTTTTATATTTTTTAATTTTAATTATATATTATAAAAAAAATGTAAACATATGTGTCATCAACATTAAATATGATTCCCAACACCACCCCAATCTATTACCACCAACGAATCAACTTCTATAATATCTTTCTTCTTGTTGAGAAATAGATAGATAAATAGATTGCAACTATTTTTATAAACACACTTCATCCCTCTCCTCCTCTCAACGTAGCATAGCCAAGACCTCTCCCTGTATCTTAACAAGTAAGATAGGTTGATCATACACGTTTTCGGAATTTAAAATATCAATTTCCCAACATGATAGAACCACAGCAAAACGTACATCAAAATTAAGTCCTTCATACTGGATTCTAGTGCTAGCTTTTCTCTTCTTTCCTCTTTTTTTTTTTTTTTGCATAATGGGCCTTTATCATAATACAAAATCACGGAGGCCCGGAAATTTTTTTGGGCTCGGAATCTTTAGCTCTGTCCAAACAAGCATATCCATCAGCACATTAACCCAAAGGTGGCAAGAAAATTTTCTGGTCGTCCTTTCCAGAAACTGCAGTATAACTGAACAGCTCAGTGATATAAATATTATTTTATAATGTGATAGATTAAATTCGATTTTTTTATATAAATATTGATTTTATAATAAGATAGATTAAATTAGATTTCTCTTTTTTAATAGTTATAATAATAGTTGGAAGGAACAAAAAAAAGAAAAAGAAAGAAAGAAAATATATCAATAGCATGATATTAATAGCACACTTTTAACTCTACTTACATTATTTATAATTTTATCAATTTATAACTATAAGAAACAGATAATGAGTTGAAAGTGATTGAAATTTCTCCTCTCTTTTTTTTTTTTTTTTACTTTTCAATTTTGATTATTTTACTTTGATGCATTAATTTACGAAGTTCCATAAGTGATGTATTGGCTACTCTAGGTAAAGTTGTATAAGTGAACTAAACGAGCTAATTAGCCTTAAGTCACATTAATCGATGAGTTAAACAAATCAACCTACTTAATAAACAGGTTAGAATATTTTGCCCAATCCACACCACCGTAAGTTGGTAAGTTAAGTGGACTAACCCACTAAACTATGATATTTGACTAATTACACAATTTAATAGGTTAAGTGGGTTAACTCACTAATCTGCTATGAGTTTTTTATAAAAAAAAAATAATATTTTAAAATAAACCTATTTAAAGTAAATATTATTTTAAAATTGTTTTTACATAGACACTTAAATATATATATATTTTTAAGAAATATGATTTCACTTCAAATATTTCAAACTTTTTTTCTTATTTTTTATTTTATTATGATATGAATACCAAATACTGATTAATGGTTCTTTTTTTAATATTTTCCCTTTGTTTTTTTTCTTTTATTTTTTTATTTTTTTATAGGTTAGCAAGCTAACATGACCCATAGTAAGTTAGCCCACTTTAGTCCATAGGTTAAGCGAGGTAGACTAAAAAGCCTTTCGTTTTAAATCAGTCAAAATTTTTAAGCCTAACTCATTTTTTTTTTTTTTATTACGATTTAAATGGACTTACCCATGTAAATTGCCCTACTTACACAATTGTACCCATGTAAGGGTTATTACAATTCTTTCTCTATAGACCATTAAAAAAAATGTCAACAAAGAACTAGTGCACAATTCATTCAACATCAATCATCTAGCTAGGTGTTAGACAAGATGCTTTTATACTCAATTTGTGCAATACGATCTTTTTACTTTATTAATAGTCTATTAAATGAATTATAACAATTGCTAAAGTCCTTTATAATAGATATACTAACTTGACAAGTTTGGTTTAGTTGAAGAGATAAAATAAAAACTTTCAAATTTTATACAACAAAAACGAAATATATATATATATATATAAATATATTAAATTCACGCACTCATAGAGTCGTATCTCCTAGTTTGAGCAATAAGAAGTTCCGATCTAATGTATCAGCCTGAATAGCCTATGAAATGTTAGTGAAGGCTAGTTTCCTTAGAAACCAAGTCCAACTCTCGAATTTAAACTTCTAAAAGAGGGACTCATCATTTCAATTTATCTTGTGTAACTTCTACTATGTGTTAATTGGTTGAAGTTTTAATTTTAAGGAAATCTTTTATATGTTTCATGACATGCATATAAATTTGTCATTTATCTTTCATGGTTAATACCTAAAAGGGAAGATGATGATTTGCATGCTCTATGACATATACTCAAACTTGGGACTAAAATTTGCTATACTAAGTGTAAACACCCCATTTTTGCCCTAATAATCAATAATAATTAATTTTCAATTTTTTTCATTTTTTATATTTTTTTTCTAATTTAGCAAAAATAGGAAAAATATTCAAAAAATAAAATAAATAGGAAAAATACATCAATTTTGGAAAATAATTGCAGAAATGGCAATAAAAAGGTTTAAATAATTTTGACAAAATTTTGAAATTTCAAAAAATAAAAAAATCCCATTGCATATATGCAAATTGCGAAAATAATAAAATCGCGAAAGTGAGCTAGCCTAGCTGGTCCGGACCATGGCTTAAGGCGCGCGCGGGAGGGCTTGGTCAGGGGTTCGAAATGCGGGGGAAGCAGAATCCGCGTTTTGCAAATTTTTTCTCTGCCTGGGACACGTGTCAGCAGCCGATTGGCTGGAGCAAACGCACGCGTCGGGCTCGTGATCGTCTTCAACTTCCGTCTGAGATCACCGGCGAGGAGAAAAATCCGAATTTCGGCCGTTTTGATTCAATTTTTTGCACAAATCCAACAGATCTTCAACAGAAATGAGATAAACATCATCCAATTGGAATCAAATCGCAACAAATCAAAGGATTTGCACAAATCGGGGGTGGGTTTTAATCGCAAATCTAATTTGCTTCAATTGGTGGAAATCCGAGCTTATCCAGCTCGATTTCTTATGCCTATAAATAGAGGATGAAGTGGAGAGGCAGAAGCACGGATCAAAAGTGAGAAAGAGAGAGAATCGAAGCCCCGCCGGAAGTTTTTCACCCGCGACCATCGATCAAGCGTCGAGCAGCCACTAGGAAGCGTTTTTTAAGCAAACCACCGCCACAATCGAGTTCCTCACCCCCGAAAACCTAGGAATCGACACCTTAACCGCTTCAAAAGGCCACCGGAATGCCGTCAACAAGCATCCCCAGCCGCCGTGTCCAATCGACCTGACCTGACCCGCTTCGACCCGACCCAACCCGACTTGCGCATTGACTCAGATCCAGGTAAGTCGGATTTTTTGATTTTTTTGTATTTATTTAGTTATTTTATTTATTTCGAATTTATTTATTTACTTATTTGTTAATTATAATTCAAAAAAATAGAGTAATGTTAGAAATTAGATTAGTTTTTTTTTAGGATTTAATGTAGGATGAATAATAAAAATAAAAATAAAAAATAATAATTATGATAGTAAATAATAAAAATGTAAAAATTTATAAAGAAAATGATAAAAATATTAGAAAAGAATAATAATAAAAACTTAGATTTTAGAATATGATAAATAAATAATGTAGGAGAAAATTCTTCAATAAAAATTATGAAAATTAATAAAAATTAATAAAAAGCAATAAAATTTTATAATATTAGAAATGGGTCGAAAAATAGAGAAATGAAATTTTTATCGCTTAGAAAAATCGTTTTCTTAAATAAATCCAAAATTGATTTTTCCTTAAAATATCATTTTTAAAAATCAAATTATCAAGCTTAGGCTTAGATTTTTTTTAGAAAAATACTAAAATGGTAAAAACATAAATCAAAAGAAATTTCATAATTAAAATTTACAAACACATTAAAGTTTTTCAGGAAAAGCGAACTACGACAAGTTTGATCCTGAATAGTAGGTACGTAGGCACCCATTTGGGGCAACCCTAAAAGAAAAAAATTATTTTCTTAGAATAGATTATTCAAAAACAAAATAAAAAGACAAAAAAAATAATTAATAAAAGATATTTCTAGATAAGGTTAAGATTTTAGGAGATTAGGGTGGTAACCTTAGGGTTTTAATAGGTTAGCCTCCGAACTCAAAAACTCTGGTTTTCCCTTTCCTCTTTTCACAAAAAACGAAAATAGGAAATCATGCTAACTAGTGGTCCAAATTAGGATTGATCTGCTCAATTAATCCTAATTCAATCTTTCCCAACTACAGTTGGGTGGCGACTCCAAAATAAAACGAAATTCCTAACTCAAGTCGAGAGTCTACATTAGATGAGCATAGAGTCTAGTATAGATCGGCTTAGGAATGGGAAATAAAAAATTAGACTTGACACTAAGAATGCTCTAACTATGTTATATTGACCTATTAAAATATGTCATATATAGAATTCAATCGAAGAATGAAAACATGTAGAAAAAATAGAAAACTAGCTATAAAAAACTATATACCATGTGATGCATTTTAATAGGTCAACATAATATGGTTACAGTATTCTTAGTATAGCAATTTTTCATCTTCAAACCTATCAAGTTAATAATTTACCCTTTTCGACTTTTGCATAATTGCAAATTCGTAGAATTATAAATTCCCAAGTAGATCTTGAACCAATACACAACAAGGTGCCTTTGATTCCAATTCGATTCCACACTATAGTGGGTAACTCTTTGGATCAAAATTTTTAGAATAGGTCTTCACAAAATAGGTTTTGCATTCTATACACAAAACCCACTTATCATGATATCTTCCATAATGTATTGTGGAAAAATGTAAATATGAAATTATATAAATTTTTTATTTACATTTACTTACTTTACTTGCACAAAATCATAATTGGGAACACATGAAATTTACTTTACTTGCACAAAATCTTAATTGGGTAACACTTGAAATTTTTCTAAAGACCATGAAAACTTTTTAATCTTGTTTTTAAGAAAATAATTTTCATTTAAAACATTGTTTTCCCTTTATAAGTTGTGGAATGTAAATGGGTAATATTTATTTATTTAAATATTTTTTCCAATCGGCTCTAGTTTGATAACCAGCAAATGTTAGTTTATATTCCAAATAAATCATGGACAAACGAAATTTGCATTTTCTTACTTCCAATACAAAGCAAATGATACTAAAACCAAATATATAGCATTTCTAACAACAAAAATGTCCCATTAGTAATTGTCTTCATAAAAAGATCTCAAAGATAAGTTTATATATATATATATATATATATATATTCAATTTTAATAATATACTATAAAAAATATATATATAAAAGTAAAAAATCTTTTTATTTGATATCTTAATAAGCTGATGTTTTTCCAAACACATACACCGAGATTTACCGTCGATATCAAATATAATTTCTACCGCTATCCCAATCTATCACCACCACCGAACAAATATAATATCTTTGTCCCTTTTGAAAAATACATAGGTAGTACCACGCTGCAACTATTCCTATGAACACACATTCCCTGTCTCCCTCTCAGTGGAGACCAGCCTAGACTTCTCCCGTGTCTGAACAAGTAAGACAGCCTAATCATACACGTTTTCGGAGTTTAAAATATCAAATATCCAACATGATAGAACCACAACAAAAGTTCATCAAAATTAAGTCTTTCATACAGGGATTCTAGTGCTAGCTTTTCTCCTCAAGTTTATATATATATAGTACTGATTTTATAATGAGATGGACTAAATTTATTTATTTTTTCTTTTCAATAGTGACAACAGTGATTGAGAAAAAAAAAGAAGAAAAAAAAAAGAGTAATATGATAATAAGAGCACACTATTAACTTTGCTTGCATTATCTATAATTTTATCAATTTATACTATAAGAAATGGATAAGGAATCTAAAAGTGATTGAAATTTCTCACTTTTTTTTTTCTTTCTCTTTTTCTTTTCAATTTTGATTATTTTATTTTGATGCATTAATTTACCAAGCACCACAAGTGATGTATTGGTTGTCCTTGGTAATTGCTATTATATTTCTATCTCTATAGACCATTAAGAAAATTGTCAACAAAGAACTAGTGCATATAACTCATTCAACAGCAACTATCCGACTAATGGTGTTAGACAAGGTGCTTTTTATGCTTAATATGTGCAGTATAATCCTTTTTACTATCTCAATGGTCTATTAAACGAATTATAACATGTTATAGTTATTCATAATAGATATATTAACCTAACACATTTTGTTTTGTTAGAAAGCTAAAATAAAAATTATCATCAAAAAAGAAAAAAGAAAAACTTAAATTCGTGTACTTATAAAGTTGTATCTCTTAAGAGGACCAATAAGAAATTTCAATTCAATGTATTGACTTGAATAGGCTATGCAATATGAGTCTAAGTTCAAGGCTGATTTCCTTAGAAACCAAGTCCAAATTCTAAAATTGTGGAAGGGGTACTTATCCTTTCTATTTTTTTTATTTTTTATTAATGTCTATATTCATCTAGTCATCTTGTGAAACTTATATATAATGTGTTAATTGGTTGACGTTTTAAAGAAATTCTTTATATCTTTTATGATATGCATATAAATTTGCCATTTATCTTTCATTGGTAATATGTAGAAGTGAAGATGACAGTTTGCATGCTCTATATCTCTTATCTTTAGTTTCTATTGTCATCCTTTATGAGTTTAACTTATAATTGTAGAGATGATTGTATGAGACTTTTTAACGTAAGTATGTACTCTTCTTTGAGAATTTGACATATAAGTTAGTAGCTTACCCTTACCGAATTTTGCATAATTGTAAATTTGCAAAATTATAGATTCTTAAGTAGATCTTGACCCAACACAAAACCTAACACTTAATTCCAATTTGATTCTTTAATCTAGTGGTTAACCTTTGGATGAAAAATTTGGAATCAATCTTCATAGTATAGGTTTTGCATTCTATACATAGAAGCAACTTATTGTGAAATCTTCCATGATGTACAATGGAAAAGTATAAATATTTACTTATATGAAATTTTTATTTACATTTGCTTGCTTGCACAAAATCATAATGCAACACTTTAAATTTTTCTAAAGACCATAAAAACCTTATGATTCAATTATAAAAAAAACTATTGTCATTTAAAATGGAACATATTTGATTTTTTTTCCCTTTATAAGTTGTGGGATATAAATTGTTATTTTTTTTCTTAAAATATCTAAAATCTAAAAAGAAAAGAAAAAAAATGATGAAAATCACTATTTCACACACACACACACACACACACACACACACACACACATATATATATATATATATATGCACATATACTTGCTATTGACCTTAGCTAAGCATTTGCCTAAGTACTCTAACTTTGGTCCACCTCTGCCTAAGGTGGTACAATCAGCTCATCCTAAATATGCTGCTAATTAGCTATGATATCAGGGTCCTCCTATTAATGTTAATGATAAGTTCTAATGCATAACTCATTTAATAGCAACCATCTAACTAATCATGTTAGATAAAGTGCTTTTTTATGTTTAATCTGTATAATATAATCTTTTTTTTTATTATCTTAATAGTTTATTAAACGAATTATAACATATTATAGTCATTCATAATATATATATTAACCTGACACATTTGGTTAGTTAGAGAGCCAAAATAAATATTATCATAAAAAAAAAACTAAATTCATGTATTTATAGTCGTATCTCTTAAGAGGAGCAATAAGAAATTTCAATCTAATGTATTGGCTTGAATAGGCTATGCATTATGAGTCTAAGTCTAAGGGTAATTTTCTTAAAAGTCAAGTCCAAATTTTGAAAATCGTGGAAGGGGTACTCATCCTTTCCATTTTTTTGATTAATGTGTATATTCATCTAGTTCATCTTGTGAAACTTATGTAATGTGTTAATTTGTTGATGTTTTAAGAAAATTCTTTTATATCTTTTATGATATGCATATAAATTTGCCATTTATCTTTCATTGGTAATAAGTAGAAGTGAAGACGATGGTTTGCATGCTATATATCTCTTATCTTTAGTTTTTATTGTCATCCTTTGTAAATTTAACTTATAACTGTAGAGATGATTGTATGTGACTTTTTAATGTAAGCATGTACTCTTATTTGAAAAGTTGATATATAAGTTAGTAGCTTACCTTATCGAACTTTGCATAATTGTAAATTTGCAAAATTATAAATTTTTGAGTAGATCTTGAACCAGTACAAAGCTTGACACTTGATTCCAATTCGATTCTTTAATCTAGTGGTAAAGTTTGTGGATGAAAAATTTGGAATCAATCTTCATAGTATAGGTTTTGCATTTATACATAAAAGCAACTTATCGTGAAATCTTCCATGATGTAATATGGAAAAATGTAAATGTGTTATTATATAAATTTTTTATTTATATTTGCTTACTTGCACAAAATCATAATTGGGCAATACTTTAAATTTTTTTAAAAATCATAAAAACCTTACAATTCAATTAAAAAAAAATTGTTATCATTTAAAATGAAACATATTTGATTTTTTTCCCCTTTATCTGTGGGATATAAATCACTATTTTTTTTAAAGATATCTAAAACCTAAAAAGAAAGAAAAAAAAAAAAGAAAACAAACGGATATATCTTGTTTTGACCCATTTAGTTAAAAAAATAATTTTTTTTTTGGAAAAAAATTTGTTTTTCTTTTTATTTTATCAACGCGAGCAGTTTGGTTTAAGACTTAACTTGAGCATTGGAAGGACAAGGAAGGAAGAGAACCTTTCGTTTCCTTTCCCAACTCAAAAAATGGACGTGAAGTCACTGGCTAAATCGAAGAGAGCTCACTCGCAACACCACACCCCAAAGCATCACCATTCCAAAGCAAAAACCAAACCATCAAAACCTCATCCCTCTCCTTCCTCGGACTCCAATACCGTTAAACAAACATCCACTAACCAAACGGTGAACCGAAAACCTCGGCCCGTTTTGCCTTCCAATTGGGACCGCTACGATGACGAAGAAGAAGAAGAGCTCGAACAAAGCAGGGCTTTGGATGTTCCATTGCCGAAGAGCAAAGGAGCGGATTATAAGTATTTAATTGCTGAGGCTAAATCTCAATCTCAATTTGATGTGCTTTCGTCCTTTAATGACCTGGGTCATGGTAAAGTTTTAAACTTTATGCTGTTTCGTACAATTAAATTGTTAGTTAGGTTTTTTTTTATATATATTTTTTATGGTGTGTTGGTTTATTTGTGGTTACAATGCGATGCGAGTTTAAGATAAGGAACTTTTTCCCATGGTTCAAGAGTTGGATGAATAATTTGGGATCAGGTTTGGTATTGAAAGTTATATGGGTTGTATTTGGTTGTTGGGAATTGGAATCGGGATACGGAAGAATCAAAATAGATAGCATATCTTTTTCTTATTATCGAATTTAGTGAGAATCCGGTGTAATGATTACGGTTACATGTTATGAATTCATGTATTGAGTTTAGATTTCAAAGCTCAGTATGCACGTGTGGAATGGAGACTTCAGGATTGGAGCACGAAAGGGATTCTATGATTTGCTGTTTAGAAGTGTTTTCACCGGTTTTTAGGCATAATGCGGCATATGGAAAGGAAGATAAAAATTTTCAGCTTGACATTGCTTCTGTTGGTCAAGGGCAATCTTTAAGTAAGCTGAGGTGCACATATTGATGAGCGTGATGAGGTTTTGATGTTTTGAGGATTAATAATGTGAGAATGGAATTGAACATAGGGAAATTATTGTTGTGAATATGACAGGGGCTTCAATGGAATGTGAAGAAATTGATTTCTTTAAGGTCTCCTCTTTGTTATGAGAGGTGATGGCATGAATGGGAATCTTTTGACAATCCATTGTTGCATATTAAATAATCTCAGGGGAAGAAATTGTGTTGGTGTTTTCCTCAATCATTATGTTCATTTATGTCGCTTTTTGTAGCTATTCTGAATTAGCATATGAAAGTTTAGTTGGTACGGTTGCATTGTTTTATTCTGAGTATCCTATGAATCTAGGCCCTGTAATTACTATCATAGTGGAGCGTTTCAATCTGATGCATTGCTTTGTCAAAATTGGTTGGCCAAGTCGCATGTTGATAGCCTCCCACAGGTGACTATCGTGCGACACACTATCAAGGAAAACTTCTAAACACAACAGATAGCCTCTAAACAATGACTATTGTACGAAACTAACAATAACAAGAGGTAATTCCAATATTAGATTACTTGAGCTCAAGCCCAGCTGGAGAACCACGCTCTCTCTGCAATAACCAAGATTCAATACAATTTTTTTATATATCCGATTTTCCCTCCCTCCTCTCTTTTAGTCTTTTGGCTCCCTTCCTTCCACGTTAGCCATATTCCCTAACCGCTTCTGTTCTCTTTTGTTTCCACCCACTTGTTTCCACCTACTTGTTTCCACCTACTTGCATATCCACGTCATCGTCACCCTACTCCTTTCCACGTTAGCCTTTCTATTGCCCTTACACTTATGCAATATTTACAAGTGTACCACTTTACTAATACTATACTACACACACTACTCACGCCTACTATATACTATGTAATATCATATAATCTAACTACTATAGTGTGGATATCATATCATTTCCCCTTCCTCCATTGATACACCCTAATCAGTGTATCTTTTTTTTCGGTAATTCTAATCAGTGTATCTAGCGACTCCCACCTATGCATCGTATCAATTGCCCCCTTCGATAAATTGTCCTTGTCCTCAAGGACAAATTCTGGAAAGTGGACGTGGAACTCAGAAGTATCCACCCAAGTAGTATCTTTAGAAGGCTGCCCTTGCCATTGCACCAGCACTTGAGGAACTTGCTGTTGCCCATCATAACTGAAGAATTTTGTTGAAGAATTTAGGAGGAAAGAGATAAGTTTATTATTCCTCTTCTTCTTAATCTTTTTACATAATGACATAGTGTATATATACACTTACAAGAATGCTATATTAGGAAAGAAAGTAAAATCTCCTATCTAATATTTAAATCTTACAGCTAACACAATAATATTACATATATGTCAGCACTCCCCCTCAAGTTGGAGCATAGATATCACACATGCCCAACTTGTAAACTAAAGTATGATAGGTCCTGTGACACAACCCTTTAGTAAATACATCAGCCAGTTGCTTATCAGATGTCACATGATGTAAGCTCAAGATGCCCTCAGTCAATTTCTCTTTGATGAAGTGTCGATCAATCTCTATATGCTTGGTTCGATCATGTTGAACTGGATTTTGTGCTATACTGCTAGCAACTTTATTGTCACAATACAAGGATGGTGCTTCTTTATCTGACAGATTTAATTCTTCCAATATCTTCTGTAACCACAGAAGCTCACAAACCCCCTGAGCCATAGCTCTGTATTCTGCTTCAGCACTTGATCGAGCAACTATACTTTGTTTCTTGCTCCTCCATGTTACAAGATTCCCTCCTACAAGTGTGCAATAACCAATGGTGGACCTTCTATCACTTAGAGATCCAGCCCAATCTGCATCTGTAAAGCATTCTATCTGAAGGTGACCATGCTTGGCGAACAACAGTCCTTTTCCAGGAGTAGACTTCAGATATCTCAAGATACGAAATACTGCTTGCATGTGTGATTCTCTTGGATCATGCATAAACTGACTCACTAGACCGACTACATATGCAATGCCCGGTCTAGTGTGCGAGAGATATATTAGTCTTCCTACCAATCTCTAGTATCTCCCTAAATCAACTGAATCACCAACTCCAACCTGCAGCTTGTGGTTGTTTTCAATGGGAGATTCTGTTGGTTTACACCTCATCATGCCAGTTTCTTCCAAGAGATCCAGAATATATTTTCTTTGAGAAATGAAGATACCTTTCTTTGATCTAGCAACTTCAACTCCTAGGAAATATTACAGTTTCCCTAGATCCTTGATTTCAAATTCCTGAGCCAAAAGTTTCTTCAATTGAGCCGTCTCTTCTTTATCATCTCCTGTCATCACTATATCATCAACATAAACTATGAGAATAGTAACTTTACCCTCATTATGTTTAATAAGTAGCATATTATCCGCATTACTCTGTTGATAGCCAAAGGAGATCATGGCTTTGCTGAACCTGTTGAACCATGCTCTGGGAGATTGCTTTAATCCATACAAGGCCTTTTTCAGTCTGCATACTTTCCCATGTGTTGTTTCATTATCAAATCCAGGAGGGATCTCCATAAACACTTCTTTTTCTAAATCTCCATGTAGAAAGGCATTTTTAACATCAAATTGCTGTAAATCCTAGTCAAGGTTGGCTGCACATGATAACAAGATTCTGATCGTGTTCATTTTAGCTATTGGAGCAAAAGTCTCCTGGTAGTCCACTCCATAGGTTTGAGTGAATCCTTTAGCTACCAATCTTGCTTTGAACTTGTCAACTGATTCATCAGCTCTGTGTTTTATAGTGAACACCCATTTACAGCTTACCAGTTTCTTTCCAGGTGGAGAGGCGACAAGCTCCCAAGTCTCATTCTTAGTCAAGGCTTTCATTTCTTCAATCATTGCTCTCTTCCATTTTGGATCATTGAGTGCTTCCTTCCAATCCTGTGGAATAGACATAGACGAAATGGACAAGGCAAAAGCTCTATAGGAGGGAGACAAAGAATCATAGGAAACAAAATTAGAAATGGGATGTTTAGTACAAGCCCTGACACCTTTCCTTTGAGAAATAGGTTTATCTAAATCATCAAAAGGTAACTCACCAGAAGAGGAGGATTCTTGGCAGCAGAGAGTAGGTTGCACAATGGCTTCTTCTGTCTTGTCTTTGTCTCTCCTCGAGTACTTCTTCAAATCAGGTTTGTCTAAACGCCCAATTTTCTCCCCCTGGATAATAGTCTCCTTCTGACCATCATTTTCTCTTGGGGTAAGATCAGTAAGAGTCACGGAACTAGGTATCATCTCTTCCTTTGCATTATTCTCCCCCTGAAGAGATGACTGGATTGGACTGAAGTAAGGTTCAGTCTCTCTGAAAGTAACATCCATACTTACAAAATACTTCCGAGATTGAGGGTGATAGCATCTGTAACCCTTTTGTGTTGGTGAATACCCAATAAACACACACCTAAGGGCTCGTGGATCTAGTTTTCCAGCATCCTTAATATGAACAAAACAAACGCATCCAAATACCTTTGGAGGAACAGTGTACATATTTTGTCCTTTTAAGGTTTCTAAAGGACTCCGATAGTCAAGAGCCCTAAGAGGCATTCGGTTGATAAGATATGCAGCAATTAGAATTGCATCCCCCCAGTAAGGCTTAGGAAGATTCATGGTAAACATAAGCGACCTAGCAACTTCCAAAAGATGCCTATTCTTCCTTTCAGCTATCCCATTCTGTGCACTTGTATATGGACAACTAGTCTGATGAATTATCTCATGCGACTCTAAATAAGAACCAAATCTGCTATTGATGTATTTGGTGCCATTATCAGTCCTAAGAATCTTTATTTTAGCATCAAATTGAGTGCAAACCATCTTATGAAAAGACTGAAAACAGAAAACACATCACTTTTAGCCTTAAGTAGATATACCCAAGTCATCCTGGTGCAGCAATCAATAAAAGTGACAAACCATCGACTACTAGACAAAGAAGTAGTCTGAGTAGGGCCCCAAACATCAGAGTGAATAGTCATAAAAGGAAACTTGCTTTTATTATTACTCAAAGGATAAGAGTTTCGAGAATGTTTTGCATATTCGCAAGCATCACAAAATAAAGAATCAGACTGAGTCTTTGAAAACAAACTAGGAAATAATTTGCGTAACACTAAAAAAGAGGGATAGCCCAAACGCCTGTGCCACTGCAATATTTCCTGATTAACATCCATATTTCCCCCAAAAAAGGCCTGCTGAAGATTAGAACCTTGACCCCCATCCAACAGATATAAGCCATCGTGCAATCTACCACTGCCAATCCTCTTCCCTGTTTGAAGATCCTGAAAGACACAATGATCAGGGAAAAACTCAATTTTACAGTTGAGATTTTTTGTAAGTGCATTGACAGATAAGAAATTGACAGGAAATTGAGGGACATGAAGCACAGAGGATAGTTTGATATGAGGAGTACAAAAAACAGAACCTGTTCCAGATACTAGGGTGAAAGAACCATCGGCTATTCGGACATTATTTCCTTTTAAACACGGTGAGTATTCAACAAGATTTTTTGAGGAGCCCGTCATGTGTTTATTCGCACCAGAATCAATAATCTAACAATTAGTATCAAGGGTAGCAGAAAAAGCATTACTTGACTGCACAAAATTGGATTTGGCACTGGAAGAAGATTCTTGATGAGAAAAAAGACGCTTGAGATGTTGAATCTCATCAGGAGAGAAAAAAACAGAGTGAGTTATCTCAGGAGTTGACTCCATAGCTTCAGACAAATTGGCCCGAGTAGAGTTAACCTGTTTACCTCCACGACCTCTTATTGGACGTCCATGTAGCTTCCTGCAAGTCTCTTTAGTATGTCGTGGTTTCCCACAATAATCACATCGTAAAATCTTTATGAGAACTATGTGCCTTCAGCTGCTCAAATGAATCACTAGCAGCTACCAAACCAGACTTTTCAACCTGCGGGATATAGAGCATGGCACTGCGCCTGCTTTCTTCCTGTTGAACATAGGAATATGCCTCCTCAAGAGAAGGAAAAGGTGTCTTACCGAGAACATGAACTCTGATCTGATCAAATTCATTATTTAACCCAGCCAAAAAATCATATACCCTTTCTTTTGCAAGTAATTTTTGGAACTTTACTGCATCTCCGGTACAATCTGCCTGAAAATCTTGATAATAGTCAAGTTCTTGCCACAAACCATTCAACTCAGAAAAATATTGGGAAATTGTCATTTCTCCTTGCTTCAAACCATGGACCTTGTTCCGAATCTTATAAATCTGAGCATCATTTTCCACCCGTGAATAGGTGAGGGTTACAACATTCCATATCTTTGCTGCTGTGTCAAGCAGTAAGTATGTTCTTGAAATATGGGGTTGCATGGAATTGATAAGCCAGGCCATTACCAAGGAATTTTCAGAATCCCACTGATGGAATAATGGATCGGTTGCTACTGGTTTGACTTTAACACCGGTAATGTAACCTTGCATTCCCCTAGCTTTGATAAACAATAAACAAGATCATGACCAAGCAAGGTAATTGTTCCCATCAAGCTTGACAGGGCTGATTTGCAGTGAAGGATTATTAGTACTAATTCCAGCAATTCTCTTATCAGTTTCCATAATGCAAACAGTTAACCCAAGCAATTAAGACAACAGACTTAAACAGCCTCGAAGGAAGAGCAAACAGAATAGTTCGTAAACTTTCAAACCCGTACCCGTACACAAACTGTCAAACCCGTATGAATACACATAGGGAAGTGATGAGCGCAACCTAAAGCAAAACCACCTGGACACAACCTAAAAGGAAACGAAATCACCTGGAAAACAGTTGGAGGGCATCGGAAAAGAAGGGCGAGCAAGACAGCGGAAAGCCCACGAAAAACGGTGGCCGGAACAGTTCCCACGCGCCTCACGTGTCGACGGCCGGCCGAAGCTTCAGGTGGCACGTGTGAGTCGCACGCGCGGTTTCCGGTGGTCGGAGAAGAAAGGGTTGGTCGGAAAAGGGTGGCACTCCTCTTGGGATGGGTGGTGTCGACTACCTTCGAAGAAAAAACCTCTTGTACGGCGTTCTAGGGTTTAAAAATAAACCGCACCAGAAAAAAAAGAAAAAAAAAAATTTGACCTAAAAAGTGGTTTTAGGCTCTGATACCATGAAGAATTTAGTTGAAGAATTTAGGAGGAAAGAGATAAGTTTATTATTCCTCCTCTTCTTAATCTTTTTACATGATGACATAGTGTATATATACACTTACAAAAATGCTAAAAATCTCTTATCTAATATTTAAATCTTACAGCTAGCACAGTAATATTACATATATGTCAATAATAACGTTTTCCCAAAATGGCTACAAGTAGCTTAGCCAAGGGTGTTGGTTCCACATATAGATCAGTAGGTAGATTGGTTGTAGATGAGAAAGAGCCCACTGCCTTCTTGAGGAGGGAACTATGAAACATGGGATGTATGCGGCAATGTAGAGGAAGTTGCAAGTGATACGCCACTTTGCCCATCCCTATCCAGTACACATTAGCTGCCAATCTTCGATTTGTACGCAAGAACCCCGCATGTTCCCCAGTGGGAGAAGAATGAAATTCATGCATGAACACTTGTGGCCATTTAGATGCTGCGGGAACTACTAGTCGATTATGGTAAAAGAGAGTGTCTTGTGCAAGGTGGAACCCTTGGCCAGCGGACTCCCCTTTTCTCAACAGTTTCAATTTCTTTACCTGAACTACATCCTCTTCTACTACTTTCTTGATGGATTCCAAATTAGTCCGCACTGGACCAGACATTTGAGCTAAGTGGATATCATCAAAGCCTTGAGACAATGCATCCGCTATGGTATTCTCGCGACCTTGTCGGTATTGGATTTCAAAATCATAGCCAAGCAACTTGGGCAACTAGTTCTGTTGGGCCGGTGATACCACTTGCTGTTGGAGGAGATGCTTCAAACTCTTTTGATCCGTCTTAACAATAAACCGTTTGCCCATTAGATAAGGTCTCCAATGTTGAATAGCCAACACTAATGCCATGAGTTCTTTCTCATATGTTGACTTGGCTAATGTGCGATTAACTAGGGCCTTACTAAAATAGGCAATGGGTTGTTGTTGCTGCTGTAAAACCGCGCCTAATCCTCTACCTGTTGCATCACACTCCACTGTAAAAGGTTGGGTGAAATCGGGCATTGCTAAAATTGGAGCCGAAACGAGGGCTTGTTTTAATCGCATGAGGCATCCTCGGATTGCGCTGACCAGCAAAAATTATTTTTCTTTAATAGCTTTGTCAATGGCTTGACTATATTCCCATAATCCTTGATGAATTTCCTATAATAACCTGATAAACCAAGGAAACCACGCAAACTCTTCAATGTTTTTGGCCTGGGCCAATCAACAACGGCTTGAACTTTGCTAGGATCCATGGCTACCCCATCTTTTGACACAATGTGCCCCAAATATTCCAAAGATGACTTCCCAAACAAGCATTTTTTTCTGGTTAGCATAGAATTGCTGTTGCTGTAGTGTGGAAAAAACACCTCTCAAATGCTCCAAATGAGTAGGCATATCCTTGTTGTAGACCAATATGTCATAAAAAAAACCAACACAAAATGTAAGAGATACGGTTGGAATATTTCATTCATAGTTGATTGGAATGTGGCCGGTGCATTGGTTAAGCCAAATGGCATCACCAAGAACTCATAATGACCGTGATGAGTTCTAAATGCCGTCTTATGGATGTCTCCCTCCGCTATCCTTATTTGATGGTATCCCGATCTTAGAAAACACACTTGCTCCATACAATTCATCCATTAGTTCCTCTAATACTGGGATAGGAAACTTGTCTGGAATTGTCACCTCATTGAGAGCTCTATAGTCCACACAAAGCCTCCACAAGCCATCCTTCTTTTTAACCAAAATTACCAGGCTCGAAAATGGACTAGAGCTTGGTCGGATTATTTCTGTTGCCATCATATCACGAACCATCTTTTCGATCTCATTCTTTTGCACATATGCATATCGGTAAGGCCTGATCGAGATGGGTCCTGTTCCAGCTTGTAATGGAATGCAATGTTCCTTGGATCGGAGTGGAGGAAGTCCTGTTGGGGCAGCGAAAATGTGTGAAAACTCCAATAGTAGTGCTTCCAACTGCGGGTTGGTCTCAATCGCTTGTCTTGATGCGTCTAATTCTATCATCCACAACAACCGGCAGTCATCCTTTTCATCTAGCTTGAGCAACGATTTAAATGAGATTGGAAATCGACATAATGTTGGATCCCCACATAATCTAATTTCTCTTCCCTTATGTTCCACCTTAATTACCATCTTAGCCCAATCAATTCTCACTTCCTCCAATGTCTTCAGCCAAGTCATACCTAATATGATATCCACCCCCCTCACATCCATCATATAACAGTCTATACACATCTCATACTCCCCTATCTTTAAAGGCATCCCGGTACAAAACCCATTATACTCCTTTACCCTACCATCCCCCAAGGTGATGGTGAAACTACGATCATCCGTACTAACGATGTCCAATTGTTTTACCAATTGAAGAGACACAGAATTATGGCTAGCTCTGCTATCTACTAAGATGATCACAGGGTGTTCAGTGAGTTTACCTTGTATTTTCAACGTACAAGGCTCATTGAACCCTTGCATTGCTAATAGAGATAATGATAGCCTTCCTTCTCCCATTGCCACGTTGGTGTTGTTGCCATCTTCCTCTCCTTCACACTCTTCTTCTAACACCAATAATTGAAGAAATTTGCTAGGACAATGGTGATTGGAGTTGAATGGCTGGTCACATTTGAAACACATTCCTTTTGCTTTTTTTTTTTTCCAAGTGTTCTGCGTGTGAGAGTTGCCTCTGACCATGGGAATGTCTCCCTCCATCCTTGAATACACTTGGACTCATCCCTCCTTGATGACTTCCACCAGTAGCAGAGTCACCCTTGACTTCTTTCAACACGCCACCTCCTTCTTTAACACGTCCCTCCTCCCCTGGTTGATAACGCATGTTGCGAAAGGCTGGTGGTCCCACAACAGAGGTCATTATATCGGAGTTAAATTGATTTCCTCTATTAACAAGTGAAGATTGTGCCCCCGAGGAACGAGTTTCTCCTCGACCTCCATAACCTCAATCCGATGACAAGAAAATTCCTCAATCGAATTCTCGTTCGATCTTCACCGCTAAGTCCATGGCTTGATCCAATGTTATTGGTGAAAAGGTGTCGACACGTGTTTGTATATTATCACGCAAGCTGCCCATGAAATATCCAAGTAGTTGCTTCTCTGGCATGGTAGGTGCGTGGGAAATTAGCGATTCAAACTCTTCAATGTATTGATTGACCGTGCCATGTTGCCGTAATTATGATAAACTTTTGAAGACATTAGTAGCTAATAGTCCTCCATACCTCTTCATGATCTTCGTCTTCAGTTGAGGCCATGTTAATTCATTTTCCCGCTGTTGCAACATGCGGAACCAATGATTACATCTTCCTCGCATACACATTGCTGCGAGGATTACTTTTCGTTCTTCTCTAGTATGTTGGGTTGCAAAATATTGCTCGGCCATTAAAATCCAATTGGGGGGATCAACCTCATCGAAGGTTGGTAGAATGACTCTTGCCGCTTTCAATCAGAGCTCATCATCCACTTCCACCTCTCGTGTGTCTCTGTAAGAATATTCAAATCCATCTTCCAATCTACGGCTACCCACGATTTGTTTTCCCCGATCCTTGACCACAGACGTTCCTTCCCCTGCTACTCCTTCCCCGTTCTTGCCCAACCAAATTTCTTCCAAGAGTTTGTGAATTTTATCCATCTTGCCTTGCATCTCCGTCACTTCACCAAACATGGCCTTTTGTTCTCCATCACTGGTTACCAAATGGTGTTGAATCTCCGCCACCTCGTTGTGGATATCTTCCACATTCTTTTCCAAAGCCTCAACTTGAGTCTCCATCCGCGTCATTACTACCCTATCGCGCTTCGAACACAGTCGATTTCAAGTAGAATTAGCGCTTCCCAGTCAGTGGTTTCTCGGCAATGGAACCAATTGATAGCCTCCCACAGGTGACTATTGTGTGACACACTATCAAGGAAAACTTCTAAACACAACGGATAGCCTCTAAACAATGACTATCGTATGAAACTATCAATAACAAGAGGTAATTCCAATATTAGATTACCTGAGCTCAAGCCCAGCCGGAGAACCACGCTCTCTCCGCAATAACCAAGATTCAAATACAATTTTTTTATATATCCGATTTTCCCTCCTCCCTCCCTTTTATAGTCTTTCGGCTCCCTTCCTTCCATGTCAGCCATATTCGCTAACTGCTTTTGTTTTCTTCTGTTTCCACCCACTTGCATATCCACATCATCGTCACCCTACTCCTTTCCACGTCAGCCTTTCTATTGCCCTTACACTTATGCAATATTTACAAGTGTACCACTTTACTAATACTATACTACACACACTACTCACGCCTACTATATACTATGTAATATCATATAATCTAACTACTATAGTGTGGATATCATATCATTTCCCCTTCCTCCGTTGATACACCCTAATCGGTGTATCTAGCGAGTCCCACCTATGCATCGTATCACATGTTATGACAAATCCTACTCCAAACTTATTCCAAGTTACATTTCTGCTGTACCACCAGTCTTCATTCAGTTTCTCTATGCTGCCTTCCCCATCTGCCCTTGAAAAATGGAATGTTCTAGATGAAGGAATTTTTTCTATTATTTCTAACTCAATCTGTCCTGGGAAGCCCTGTCCTCCCATGTCCCTTCTGATTAGACAGATCCTCCATTATTCTTCAGCACTTGTAACATAAGTCGATAGTGATTGGTTTACCTTAGTTTCATCCTTGTGTATTTGGTTTTGTTGTAACCCCTTCCTGCTTTGATGCAGTTGTAACTTCGTCTTTTGATTAATATTATTACCTATTCATCAAAAGAACAAAAAGATGAATTATTACCTGAAAAGAAGGAAGAAAATCTACTACGTATATATGAGGATGGCTCCATGATATATCTGATGGAAGAATAATAGCGAGTATGGTACTTGCTAGCTTTACTCTACGCTAGATTTGGTTGATAGATTCCTCTCTGTTACGAGAGGCAATAGCACGAACAAGAATCTTTTGACATCGATAGTTATTCCACTGTTGCATGTTAAATAATCTCTGGGGAAGAGATTGTGTTGTTTTTTTCCTCAATCATCATGCTCCTTTATGTTGCTCTTTGAAGCTATTCTGTATTAGCATATGATCATTTAGGCAGGACGGTTGCATTGTTCTATTCTGAGGATCCAATGAATCTTGGCCCTGCAATTACTATCATAGTGAAGTGTTTCAATCTGTTGCATTGCTTCTTTAGAGTTGGTTGGTCTAGTCGCATGTCATCAAATGCCTTATTCCAAACTAATGCTAAGTTCCATTTCTGCCATACTGCCAGTCTTCATTCAGTTTCTCTATGCTGCCCTCCCCACCTGCCTTGAAAAATGGAATGTTCTAGACGAAGGAATATTTTCTATTATTCCTAACTCAGTCTGTCTGGGAAAGCCCTGTCCTCGTGCATCCCTTCTGACTAGACAGATCCTCTATTATTCTTCAGTGCTTGTAAGTCGATAGTGATTGATTTACCTTAGTTTTATCCTTATATATTTGGTTTTGTTGAAACCCCTTCCCACTTTGATGCAGTTGTAACTTCCTCTTTTGATTAATATTATTACTTGTTCATAAAATAAATAAATAAATAAATAAAAGAAGGAATATTAACTATTTCTTGAAAAGAAGGGAGAAAAATTTAATGCTCATGTATAAGGGAGGCTCTGTGATATATCTATTGGAAGAATAGTAGTAAGTATGGTACTTGGTAGCTTTAGTCTGCCCTATATATGGTTGATAGACTGGGACAAGTTAGTGTGACAAACATCCTCACTACTATACTATCTTTCTGGCCCTTACGTGTGTTATATTTTTAGCGAACCCTACCCAGTGGAATTAAGGTTTTAGTGTTGCTTTAGTCTATTGTTTTTTTTCCCTAGACATTTGTACCGTTTACTCTTAAGTACTTTGAGTGCATTGTTACGATTATCAGTGTGGGATGATTGGAATGAAATACTTTGTTTGCCTTAACAGGATTGTTGAAAGGAGGAGAAGGCTCTCTGCTTTCAATTAGGGGAGAGGGGCTTTTATCATGGATTAGTGATGATAATTTTGTGGTAGAGGATAAAGCTAGTTCTGCTCATGAGGTACTTGTATTGTCTAATTGTACTTATTAATAAATAGAGCCAAAAGTTTATGCCATGCATTGTTGTGATTTCTCACTGCTATTATTTACCAGAATTGAATTTGCTAGACTATTTCTGGTTAACTATGGTAATTACAATTGCATGGAATAAAGTAATTAGTTTGTTAAAGTTGTACTTGAATGTATATGTACACTGCAGAGTGTGTGGTTCTGTGGGAAAGATTGTACGTCAATTATTGTTCTATTGATGAACATTAATACTGGCTTAATTGATGGGTACCATTTAAGAAGGGATCAAGAATTAGTGATTATGACTTTGATATTAGGTCCTAAAGTTTAGGTTGAGTGCATAAATTTTGATTCTTTTCTCCATCTTTTTATTGAAGAAACTTGTTGCCATGTAGGTTTCAACCTTTGATTTTGCATTTCTTTTTTGGTAAATAAGAAAAAATGAAGGTGATCATTGTTTTAGTTTTTCAAAATTCAAATAGTGTGTTAGATATAAACTGCGTTGCATGAAGGTTTTCAAGATTCTGAAGGAGACAAGTAATTGGGAATATTTCATCCATTGCTATTGTCTACCTATAGACGCACTACATTCAGCATCTTTCATTCTTGTGTTGTTATTCACCTTCTGTCCATCATCTGCATTCTCTTCACAACCCCAATTTCTAATTGCAGCAATGGTTTGTGCAGGCATCACTCTTTTCCCTGAATCTTAATGCCCTTGCTAAGCAACTTGAAAAGATTGACTTGGCTGAGAGGCTTTTCATTGAACCGGAGCTTTTGCCTCCACAATTGGTACGTCAAGTTGCCATAGTCCTAGTTCTAGAGTAGTACCTTTGAAGAACTCATTATGAAAGTATAATGGTGGCAATGATTTTTTATTTGATTTTATTTTTTTTGAGGAATGTATCACAAGTTACGATCATTACATTTATCACTGCTTTAGCTTGACAATGGACATTTGTCATTGAACTCTAATCTTTCTGGAAAAATAACTGCCAAGATACAGTTAATCTTCATGGGATTAGGGTTTCTATATCCTATTTAGTTTACATGAATTAGCGGGTCCAATGGCTCATACTGATTAGAATGAAACGCTAAACAAGTACTTAATCTATTTTCATTTAAAATCTTGAACTATATTCTGGTTATTCCTTTGTTCATTCTAAGCATACCCATATCCAATGGTGATATAAGACTTAAAAAATCCTGTCATTTTGTGGCTTCATTGTCTGTTAGTAAACACTCCATCAACGTGGGGACCCATGGCAGACATCCTTTCTCTTATCATACATCTTCATGATAGAGTTTACATACATTACCCTGCTTTGTCAATTTCATGGTTGGTTTACAGCCCCTCTCACCTGCATTAAATTCTATTTTCTGTGGCTTATTGTGGCAGCATGGAGAGGCTCTTAAAGGAAACACCAGGGAGGAGAGTAGTGACCTAAAAACTCATGGAGATGAAGCTGCTACATCTCCTTCTGATGAGTTAAGTTTGGACAGTTCTACAGAAGTTGGGAAAAAGGAGGATGCGGGTGAGGTTGGAGCATCCATCAGACCTACAGCATCAGATAATTCTGTGAATAATCATGTTGCTATAGATGTGAGCTGGGTAAGATCTATTGAGTCTGCAGAACAAACCATTGGAAATGCTGGCATAGTTGCACAGAAGCAACATTCCAGATTTGAGGCAGCAGCTGCGGAAGCTGAGCTTGATGCACTGCTTGATTCATTTGGAGAAACCAAGATCGTTAATTCCTCTGGCTTGAGGTCCAGTGTCTTTGCAGCTGGTTTATCACAGCAAACTTCTGTTCCTATGTCGCAATCGTCAAAGAAAGGTTGGGATGCACCTAGGCTTAATGCTGCACCTAGTGTGGCCATTATTGATGCTGTTCTTGATGACTTGCTGATGGAGACCTCCAATGTTTCCCAAAACGGGGTCTCACAGCCCCGACAAGTAAATACTCCTCCCCAGGTCATCCAATCTTCTCTACCTCAAGGGAACTCTAGCCCTAAAATGTTGGATGATTTTGATTCCTGGTTAGATACAATATAATTGTTGTAAAGCTAAAATTCCTTGTAATTTTGCCGAAAACAATGTCTTATCCCGTGATTTGTTGCACCATTGCCAATATCTCATGCCATATGAGGTAATATGAGTTTAGATGGAGAGTTTCTGTGATTTTTAGTTAGAGGTGCATTTGTTACATTACACATCCCCTCTGGTGGAAATAGGACTGCCGAGGTTCCTGCTCTCACGTGGTTACTTCATAGTCAAAGGACATGAACTAATTGCAAGCTCTGTTGTGTGTACATCATTGGCGAAAAATGATGGGTTCGATTAAAAAATTCAGTCCTTTATGGTTCTGTTGTGTCATCACAGCACTTTAGCCCACACGAACAACTTAATCTAGTTGAACATATTTAACAATGTTAAATGCTCAGTTCCCTTGGCGATTAGTTGAATAAATCTAATCTACATTCCAAGTTGAATAAATCCAATCTACATGTAAAAAGAGCTATTTTTTGCCTTTCTTTTCAATGTTCACCTCCAGTCTTTGACATAGAGAGCACAACCCAATGATCAATTAACATTATACTCAAAATTATCGATCAATTAGCACTCAAAAGAAAAAGAAAAAGAAAACCACCGAAGGGAAGAAAGTGTTTAAAGCATTCAAAGCCACTAGCCCCCAGCTTCTTCAAGTACCAGCACCCACTCAACGGAAATCCGAGCAGTCACAACTTTCCATCGATAAACGCCGCCTGAAGCATGATCTCTCCACCTATTTGACCACGATCACCACCAATCTTCTACATTCCTCCATAATAGCCAGATCCTCTTCTTCACATCTCATAAATGGCAGGGGTATGGTCCTAAACCCAATAATAGTTGCTTCACAACTTGGCTCATGCAACACCTTTCACCAAAAGTAATCATTGCTTTCAGACAGATGTCAGAAATACCGTTAAACTTTAGACACGGTCTCGTTTGACGCTAATCTTTGGTTATTGAGACAATTAGTGGAGTGAAAAGATGGTGAGCCACGGCTTGCAAGGAAATGCTTGTCGCATGTTTGCGTGTATTGATTAAGTTTGAGATATATAAAATTATGTAATATACAAGTTGGCCAAAAAAAGAAAAAAAGAAAAAAATCCTCTGCAGCAACATTTAGGTAGCATTTGATTACTGGTACTGGATAGAACAAGAAGTATTGAACAGTACAAAAAAAAAAAAATTGTATCATGTTTAGTTTGTTTAGTACTGGATAAGGATTTTTGTGCTATCCGGTGTTTGGAATTGCAAAGTGTTGAATTGAATATAGTAAATTTGACAGTTTTACCCTTTTTAATTACTGGAGAAAGATTTTTGTGCTGTCTAGTATTTAGAATTGTAAAGTACTGGATTGAACATAGTAAATTTGATAGTTTTACCCTTTTTAATTATATCATAGTTATTTATACATATTTGATATTATTATAAGAAAAAACGATTTAAAGGTTTAATATATTATATAAAATAATTCATGTAAATTCATTGATTGAAAAAATTTAATAATCCATATTATAAATTACAATAATTTATGTTATATTTAATAAAATAACATGTTACTTATCATTTTGAATAAGTCACTAGATAGAAAATTCCAAAATTCATCCACAAATCGAATTGATTAGATTGGAACATCAACCACTTTTAGTTTTCATAAGGACAAGGTAGAAAGGGCATAGATAAGATAATAATTATATTAAGGAAGAGTCAAAATGGTTTCAATGATTACGACTTGCTAAGTACATCTGATAGAAAATCTGGCAACTCTGTTGCAGGAGATATATGAGGTTACAACTTTTATAAAACATGAAAACAAGACCAACCGTGCAAGGTACTAAACCAAGGTAGATAGTTATGGAAACCTCAGGATACCATATTTTAGAGAGGTTCGATAATAATAATCCAATGAAAGAAGTCTCAGTTATATAAATATTGCAAACATTTTTTCCATCAATCGATAATTCGCCTAACAATCTTTTGGTATTGGATTGGGTTTTGTAAGTAAGATATCTTCTAACCTTAACACAACAGCTAACACTTGATGACAATTTCTACTAATAGTCTCACTTGATCTATAAAATCTCACTTGAATACTCCTATTTTTTGTATGATGTGCAAGGATGTTAACAAAAATCGCAACTTGTTCTTCAACCGTTGCTCTTCCATTACAATGCATTCCCCTTCGTACCCATCCTTAATTCCCATAAACAATTCGTATCACTTCCATTAATAAGTGAATCAATCACTTCTCGATGCTCATATCTAGCTAATGCTTGCTCATTCAATACACCCCTCTCTACCCTTCTATTCAAAACAAAGTTCATATAATAGAAACCAACAGCAGCCATTGCAAACATATTGATATAGACTCTCCATCCAAGAAGGTAAATCAGAAATCCATGATGATCCATGATCTATATGACATATCGAAGGAAAGCAGTATGAGTGTAACGTTGAGGATCCCTAGATCATTTTCATAACACAAAATATAAGGGACAACATCATATGCTGCATAATCTAATTCAATAAACATAGCAAAAATATAGCAAATGACGTACAACATAAAAAACATACCTCCTTCCATTATGTTTTTCTCCTTAGTTTCCACCAAGCAAACACGTAACTCACAACTTTGTTTCGACATGGCCTTTGTCAAAACATGAAACGAGAAGCGAAAGCTGCTATTGTTGATAAGTACAACTACAAGCCAAAATAAAAAAAAAAGGAGGAAATAGAGAAACTTCGAATACATGATTCAGTCAAAAAAGGAGGAAATAGGTATGGATTATTTTGTTGCAACTAAAGAATTTATAGAATTCATAACAAGTACATGACCCACTTCACTTGTTCTTATTGTTCAAAACTTGATTCGCATCATTTTTTGTCTCAAGGATTGTCCTAATGATATAAATGAAGCAGTTTCAAGCCTCATATATGCCTCTGCCAGATGTGGGGACCTGCCTGAGCTTCGTACGATCCGGAAGCTCTTTGGAGAGCGATATGGTGAACGATTCACAATAACTGCTGTGGAATTGCATCTAGGAAACCTTGTGAACTCTGAGGTTTGAATTGATAATTTAAGGGAAGATCTTCTATATGCTTCCTCTTGGCTCCTAATTTGCTAATGCATTGCTTGATGAGAGAAAATGAAAGAGAGGAGACATTTACTAATGCCATTTCACGTGTGCAGATAAGAGAGAAACTCTCCATAAAGTCGGTTTCGGATGAAGTGAAGTTGAGATTGCTGAATGAAATTGCCAAGGATTATTGTCAAAAACCAGAAATTTTGGCTCTTGAATACACTCCTGAATTTCATAAACAAGCACAAGTATGTCACAATTCTATTAAAGAGGCAAGTTTTGAGATCAAATGTCATATTTTTCAAGGGCAGTGCCAAAATGTTCCCATTTTTATTGCTATAGATGAAAGGAAATGTTGAACAGCAGGGGATTATTGCTCGAGTGGATTCTTCAAGTGCTAAAGAGATGCAAACAATGCTGAAAGAGATCTCTGAAGATAGATTAGGTCAGGGCTATTTGGAGCAATCTAACTCATGGAACGAGAAGTCGGCTTCCAGGAGTTTCAGGAAAAGTAAGAAAATGTCGTCATCTGGGAACAGAATCAGGAGGAGGTCAGTTTCTTGGGAAAGATCAAGCATAGAGGACATTGATTGCTTAGTTTATTACAATGAGCCGAGCAAGAAACTGACCTATGAGCATCGGCCTAGTCACCGCCAATTTAAGCATCCGAAGATGAATCCGGTGGAAGAAAATGAGATATCCGTTGGCTTGGATCAGAAATCAAAGCAACCCTGTGGCACCAATTTGGGGAATTCAGTTCATGTATTCAAGTGTGTGCATGTTTAACTAAAATCATGACCCAATTGCTGCATAAACTGCAAAATGAACACGTTCAGCTTGGAAAGCCCATCCTATCATAGCATTTGTGGTGAAAAGGACAACTTGGAGGATCCGTTAGAGACGAGAAAGGCAAGCGAGGGAAATTGGCGACAACTATTTACATTCGAACCCTAACAATGTCTAAGCTTTTGACCAGACGAAGAGCAAGCGACGAAGGTAGAAAAGCAAGCGAGGGAAATTGGAGACAACCACCATTGAGCATGCGATGAACATTGAAAAGCAAGTAAGAATGTGAGAAGAAACGGAAACATACGAACTTGATGGTGACTTCTGGTGTGATGACGATGACGTTCGAACTTGCAGCCGATTGCACGATGAATCCTGGTGAAGGAGTGGTGCCGATGGGCTTTCGTACTACCTCAATCCCAAGCCAGTACGGCACGGTTGGAAGGTTCATGAAAGGGTTTGGGGAGCAACAGCTAAACAAGAAAAGAGAAGTATGAAGGGCAAGTTAGGAATTTAGAAAAAAATGAATTTTTGTCTAGTATCACATTTTTTGTATCGAATTATACGCGGTACAAAAATTTGCCATTGTCTCTAATACCATATTGATTTTTTGTCCAGTACTTTTTTCATGGATGGCAACCAAACGGAGGACAAAAAAATTTGTCCTATCTAGCACCGGATTTTAATGCCAACCAAATGCAACCTTGATAACAATGATAAATAGTGGGAAAAGTTGTTTAGAAAGTATGTCAATAATTTAAAGTGAATCAATGATATTTTTTAGATTTTATCATTCAAACAAATTAAGGACAAATAGTTTAATCCTTATCAAACACATAATTCTTAATAATCTTTCTCACCATTTAATATTTTTCTTTAAAAATATCAATCAAATTTCTAAACCCAGTTCCTTAACTATTTAATGAGCTATATAATGTAGTATGGTTTTATCAAATGCCATCTTCTCTTTAGATTGCATAACCAAATGATAATTGAGGAGCATCTTATGTGCTATACGCAAAATTTTGAGCTGTATATCATAACTTTTATTAATGAATATGTCAGTGTTGAAAATAAGAATGGATAAACAATTTGAAGAAAATTTGAGTGTTATTCTTTGATTTTTCTACAAAGTTGTTCCTCAATCATGAGTTAACATCTTCAATCATTAGTCAGTTGTTCATTAGTTTGAATTAGAGATTTTATTTGATAATATACATGCAATTTGTGATCGTTACTGGTAATGTGTTTTTTCACATATAACTTCAGTTTATCCTTAACTGTTCATGTGTTTTTTTAGTTTTTTTAGTTTGTCAATAATTTAAAGTGAATCAATGATCTTCAGTTTTAACTTTGAATTTTGCTAATAATTTTCCACCTAAAACTAAAAAAACAACGAAAACGTAAGATTGGTCTCTTTCAGATTATGAACTTTCAAGGATAAACTGAAGATCGGTACAAGCTTCGCTTTGCTTGGATGACAGCTTTCGTATAGTTGCGATTCTCAGAAACGGGAACTGCTGCAAGCCGGAAGGAGATAGTTCGTCCATTAGATGAGCTGATTGATCCCAAAAGCCTTGAGATGAAGAAGATAGTTTGTAACTATCTATCCCTCTAGTTCGGAATGGAGTGTTGAATTTTTATTAGATCTCATTTACTGCTAATCATTGAGCTATAGCAAATCCTTTTATTACCTGCATTATGGCTATTTTAATCCATCACATAATGTTTCTGTTATTGAACAGTAATGCTATATAAAATGTTTTGAATTCGAATTTTCTTTCCTTATTGTTCCTTGACTAGTTAGTTGATGTATATGAGTTATGTGTCAATTTGTCCCAAAGGGGCAAACTTATTTTTAAGAAGCAATTCTAGCAAAAGAAAATTTTGAAATATCGTTGTGAAATCGTAAGTCGATACTATGATTTTAATGTAGTGAAATCACATGTTGGCATTGCGATTTCACTGCCAAAATGCACCGTTTGGTTTAAATGTAAATCACAGTGTTATTTGCAATGAGTGTGAAATTGCACATTGGGCAAACGAGTGTGAGTGCTTACTTGGCGCTAGGCTTGACCCTTATCATATCTCTAGGGGACGACTTAAGATATCTTGGTTAAAAAATTCTTTTAGGGCGGCTATTGGACGATGTAGATGACTTATCTATCATGCATACATCCTTCGATTGATTAGTGGAATCGTCTTTGCGAATAAATTTTCTAGCTTAGTTCACTTGATATTTCTTCCACTTTTGGAAGATTTTCAAGTAGCAAGGTAATACAACTAGGGAGTAGGATGCTTAACTTGGTTGTATAGATTCCTATGCCATGCTATTGATGCATTCACATAGGAAATTGGGGGAGCTATGATTTATCTGTAGATCTAGGTCTGTGATAAATTTCCACACATTGTTTCAATTTGGTGCAAGATCTACATTCCCATGATAATCCTTTGGCATGTTGCTGGCATGCTATATTTGACGTCATGCAACTCGCCACTCACATTTTTATGTAGTATCAAGATGCTCTCGATCGATAAATGCTTGAACAGGTATAATACATTGGTCAAATTAATATTATTTACTTTACTTGTCTATTATTCACTAAATAACTTCATTTCTTGTAGATTTTTTGGATACAATATATGCATGGTATCTTAGAATAGTTTTCCCTTTCATGTCGAGAATGGAGTGATATTTGGCGTGCCCAAGTGCCTTTGATTTGCTTTCATATCGTAGAGTGGCACTATCTTGATTGGGTAATGTGGCATAGTGAAGTTTGGAGGATACTACAGTAGTGTAATACGTTTCTTTCCCTTTATAGGATTAATCATAGAGGGAAAACTGATGAGGATTGGAGGAGGAGACATGTAGTCTACATCCAACAATGGGAGGAATGGCAATTCTCTATTGTTTAGCTAGCGTTTGATGATACATTGCCAGATGAGGTAAATTTTGAGTATTACCCTTGGTACCACAGTGTCACATGATGGTACATTGGTCACTCTGGAGTGATGCTTGGTGTCATGGTGAGTCGCTTTAATCATATCATTATACCTTTATGTTTTTTGCATTTGATTATTAATATACTTGACTTTCCATATAGTCGAATGCCTTTACTCTCATTGAGATGACAAATTCCTTAGATAAAACATAGGCCATAGCAGTTGCTGGGAGGCATCTCCTGTGGGACAATGGTTGTATTACATTATTCACTTTAAATCATCAACGTCATTATTAGGAGATGCCTCCACCTTATGCCACCCGAGGGAGAAGACGGGCTCGTGGTAGGGATCATTGTCAGCAGACAGTGCAAGATTGATCTCCTAGTCCTCTTGTAGATTCTCCACTATCTCACTAAGTGGGGGCTCATCCTTCCCTATTTTACAGCACTCTAAAGTTTTATACATCTGATATCGATCTAATGTATACATCTACGGTTACTGCACCTATTCCTCAAAAGGAGAGACATTTAAGTCTACTAAATATGGGGGAGGGAGACACACAAATAGACACTTGGTATATTTCGTGGAATGAGCCACCATTCCATGCCCAGACTCATTTCAATGTTAGAGGACTTAGCAGCTCTTTTTAAATTAGAGAGAGTTTGGTATGATATGGATGTGAACATTACGAAGGACGACATCGAAGGAGGGATTAAACATATATTTAGCTATATAATTTACACTACTTTTTCATTGAACGTATATGTATTTTTAATTTCGTTTGCTTTAGTTATGTACTTATACTTGTATAGTTTGAACAAATTAATAAAATCATTTTGTTTCTATAACTAATTTATGTTATGAACTTCAGAATTGTCATAGGTTTATCTTCTTGATAAGTTGATTATGTTATATAAACTTTGATATTTGTTATGGATTAAAAAATTATTAAAGACTTTTTCTGACGACTACATGATATCATGAGTTTTGAATATTTTTAGAAGTAAATCACTTATTTTTACAAGAACCCGTTTCACTAAGTATTAACTCCAAAGAATATGGAATAGATTTCATTCATATTAAACATATAATTTCTTTGTAAAAAATTGAATGGAAATCATGTGTTCAATATGTTACTTCCTTATGGAAAATATACGATTTTTATTCTATCTAAAAATCGCAATGTGTACTTATGATTTTGTAATAATGTTTCGAAAATTACCCCTTTTTTATTTTAAATCATTTTTTAAGAAAAAAGGTTTACTCCAATGGGTGCATCCGCTTATTTATATTAATATAAGTATATTATAGATAATCCGATACGGTACCTATATATACCTGTTATGGCCAGAGCGATTTGTAAATTCGAACAATGTCCTTGAAGCACATGACTTTGCTCATCCAAAAGTGCATGAAACTGAAATCACCCTCATTAGTCAAACAAGTCCATGCTTTCTTATTAGCTAGAACCCCCGATTTGACCATTTTGTCCTTTAACTCGAAGCTTCTTGGATTATACGCAAGCTGTGGTGATATTCACTCTGCAAAGCTTATTTTTAATTCAATTCCTAAGCCCAATGTTTTTGCCCTAAATTGGATGGTATTGAGCAATGCTTTTAATGGAAACTATAGTGAAGCAATCGGATATTTTTCTATGATGCTGACCTTAGGTGTTTCTTGTAATAAGTACACTCTTTTCAATGTGCTTAAAGCTTGCATTGGTTTGATGGATGTAAACAAGGGAAAAGAAATTCATTGTATGGTGTTCAGGATGTGTTTAGACGGTGATGTTCTTCTGTCTAATGGCTTGATTGACATGTATAGTAAATGTAGGAAATTGGGTTGTGCACGAAGGGTATTTGATGGTTTGCTGGAGAGAGATATTGCTTCATGGACGTCGATAATTTGCGGGCATATTAATATAGGGAGGATGGAGGAAGCGGTTTTGCTGTTTGAGCGGATGAAAGAGGAAGGCTTAGAGCCAAATGAGTTCACTTGGAATGCGATGATTGCGGGGTATGCTCGGCATGGAGATGGGCAAGCTGCTATGGAAATATTTAATAGGATGAGAAGAGAAGGGGCAGTTCCTGATTTGGTTACTTGGAATGCTTTGATTTCTGGGTTTGTTCAGAGTCAACAAGTTAGAGAAGCTGTACAGGTGTTTCAGGATTTGTTGTCTTCAAGGGTTAAACCAAATCATGTTACAATTACGGGATTTCTTCCTGTTTGTGGAATGATGGGATCGATTCAATTAGGGAAGGAAACCCATGGTTTTATTTATAGGATGGAGCTTTTTATGAATGTTTTTGTCACTAGTGTTTTGATCGATATGTATTCAAAGTGTGGGAGTGTGAAAGATGCTTTAAGCGTATTTGATGCAATTCCTGTCAAGAATGTGGCATCATGGAATGCAATGATTGGATGCTATGGAAAGCATGGTATGGTAGATCAGGCAGTAGAGCTATTTGAGAAGTTGAAGGAAGAAGATCTTGAAGCAAATGAAGTGACAATTACTTGTATTCTTTCTGCGTGCAGTCATGCTGGCTTAGTGGAGAAAGGATTGGAAATTTTTAGGTCCATTAAAGAGGATCACAATATAAAGGTACAAAAAGAACATTATGCTTGTGTCGTGGATCTTCTATGCCGTTCGGGCCAGATGGTTGAAGCTTATGAATTGGTGAAAAATGTGTTGACAAATGTCAATGAGTCCATTCTTGGAGCTTTTTTTAATGGATGTGCACTTCATAAAAGAAGGGATTTGGCCGAATTGATCAGTGAGGATATTATGGCAATGAAGGTAAAAAAACCTGGGACTTTTGTGACACTGTCAAATATATATGCTGAGGGTGGGAGGTGGGAAGGGGTCAAGAATGTCAGGAAGGTCATGCAGGAGAAAAAGATCCGCAAAGAAGCTGGTTACAGTTGGGTTGAGAAGTGGGATGAGTCAGCTATCTCTGCATAGAGACGAAAAACTTGAGAAATGATGAAGCATGATTTTACAATAGCAAGATAGTTAATTTTACCTGTTTGAGCTTCTGGCTGGGTAAATTTTCAAATATTGGAAATCTTTAACAGAAACTAAATACAAATGCTCTCAATGCAACACAGAGAATTAATTATCGACATTAGGAGCATTTTATGAATTGAGGATCCATCAAACTGTTATTAAGTACGAATTAGCTGTTTTCTTCACAGTTCATTTGTTGTCCCTACATGACATTGTCTTTATTTAAGACAGAGTACTATGTCAACTGGGGTGACTTTTGAAACGCTTATAATCAAAGTATAAGTATGTTGTTATTATGGGTGCACAAAGCTGACACCTAATACGTTATATTATAGCAGACAAGAAAAAGGAGATGAATGCAGCAGATTGACTGCTGTATTTATGTTACATTGAAGTGAATCCGGAGTTGTTGGAGGGGTAGCTGCTTTGTTAAATTGCTTAGCCAAAGTATTGGAACAGAAATTATAGCTTTATGTAGGTTGAAGAAGAAAGAAGTCATGGAATGATTCATTATTTTGGTTATTTATCTTTGCTCCGGTGGTGTTTTTTGAAGAAAAGAGGTTCGGGTCACCTTTTCAGCATTTGTAGGCCTTCCTTCCCAATATCAATATGATTACGGAAGCATCCTTTGTGATTTTAAATCTCCGATGACCTCATGACAGGGAGTACAAATGAAGCCTTAACAGTGTGAAACCTGCATGAAAAATATTGCAGCTTGTTATCTGAAAAGAAGGAAGCAACAACCGCCATTAAAAAGAAAAATCATGAATGCAGCAAAACACGTGGCTCTTCGGTGTTCATGTTTATTGATTCACTATGGTCTTCACATTCGGCAGTCCATCTGTGGTGGCCGACAATTGACAAAGGAAATGGGTGGTTTGTTTCTTCATGCACGAGGATGTTCTTAATTGCTAGTTCCTGCTTCTAATATTTATTTGTTCATTCTCAAATGGGTGCAAAAGAAGATTTGTGATGAGGGTGCTTCATGCTGACAGCTCTGACATGTATGATTTTGGAATTTAGGCAACAGTATTTACACCTTAAAGTTATTGCTCAATCATGGGTTGCAGCAACCAGGGTGCTGATTTGTACTCGCTGGTACTGAGAGACTTCATGCCTGAAGATGCTTGGAATTCTTTTTTGGGCTTCTAATTTTTCTCTGTTCGTTCTCAAGTTCATGCAAACAAAACTCTGGCTTTAGCTTATTTCATGCTAACAGCTTCAATGTGTATGATTCTAGAAATTGTAACTCTTGATGGAGGTTCAAAGGCCGCATCTGGCATATATATCACTCATCTGCACTGGCTCGTGCATGCTGGTAGCAGTGCTTCAAAGTTCTTGCGTATATGTTTTGAGATGAATATTTTTGACACTTAAAAAGAAGTGAAAAGGTAACCCGTTAGTCCTTAACTTTTATGTCAATTACCGTCCGAATTCTAGACATTTTTGGAGGAGCACTTAGATCCTAGAGTTTTTAAAAATGGTGTATGCTGGTCCTTTCCTTAGCTAATCTGCTAAGGCTTGCTAGTATGTCAATGTTTACAGGTTTTTGCACCACAGAAATTGCGTTATGGCACTATGGCAGCAACATCAGATTATAAATTAGAAAAGAAAAAAAAAAAAGCACGTTATTTTCAACCTTTAAAGCTTGTATTGCTACCACCATAATGATAGCCATTGGTGAAAACACCACAATATCCATTGCTTTCACCACTTATTTCAACCATTGCCTCCATTTAGAAAACCTTGATATAGAAACCCATGTCCTCTATGACAAATCTAATAGACCCCCTACAATCACAACCATCTCTTTTCGTGGAAACCCAAAAGTGAACATCTTGGACTACCACCATTACAATCATAACCACAAACACAATAACTGCACCCACTAGGACTTGGGATCTTTACCGCAATCTTGATTCAAAATCTAAAACTCATCAACCACATATCTTATACTCAAAAAGGTTTCTTATTCTTTTAGTGATTAACAATCTTTGAGAAGATAGTGGTTGATGAAGTGGTGGGTTTCAACCTTAGCTAGCTGTTTCCATGGGTGTTGAGGTTCCTTACTACTTGGATATTTCATACTTAGAATGAGTTTGGATATTTTGATTTGAGGAGGAGAATGAATATCTGCAATGGCTTTAGTTTCAGTCTAAGTTGCAACACTTCTCTGGGAAGGGGTATGCAGTGCTAGATACTCAAAGGATACAGACATGCCCAAAGCACATGTTTGACATGCCTAAGTATGAGATTATTTTTGTTTAAATGTTAATGTTAGACATGTGTGTTCAACACTTTTAATGAAGTGCTGGACATGCTAAAGACACTTCTGTCTATTTTAACATCTTAGAAGTTAAAATTATGAATAAATAAAATATCCCTATTTCCCCACATAAAACCTAAAAGGTAAAATCATGTCTCTATGGGTGCTTCTCTACCCTTTTCTGTTTTGCTCAAAGTAATTAGTTTATTGGAGCCTTTTCCTGATGGTGTTCCTATATTGTGATCTGTCTTTGATAAAATTGTACTCGAATATATATGCACACTGAAGAGTGTGTGGCATCCCTCTTCAATGGTCTGCATCCAATTTTGTGGGAATGATAATTTACCGCAATTACTATTATAGCTGATTGCTGGACATCACTAGTGGCTTAATTGATGGGTACATAATTAGAGAAGGGAGCAAGAATTAGGGACTATGACTTTAATATTAAGTTCAAAAGTTTTCATCAAATACATATCTTGATTCTTTTTCTACATTTGTTTATTGAAGAAAATTGTTGGCATGAAGGTTTCAACTCCTTTTGATTTTTCTTTTGGTGTATCATTCTTTTAGGTTTTCATAATTCAAAGAGCGTCTTAAATAATCTTACACTAAGGTTTCTGAAATCCCAATGAAACATGTAATTGCAACTTTTCATCTGTTGCTGTCGCCTACCTAAGCTCTCTGCCCGTATCTTTCATCCTTGCATTGTTACTCACTTTCCCCCCATCATCTGCATCGTCTTCACAACCCCAATTCTCTATATGCAACAATGGTCTGTGCAGGCATCATTCTTTCCCTGAATCTTGATGCCTTGCCCAGCAACTTGAAAAGATTAACTTGGCTGAGAGGCTCTTCACTGAACTGGATCTTTAGCCACTAGAATTGGTATGTCAAGTCGCTAATCCTAGTAACAGAGTAGCTTTGAAGAACTTATTATAAACTTATAATGGGACAACATTTATCATCGAACTCTCTAATTTTTCTGGAAGACAACTGCAAGTTTTAGTTACTCTTCATGGGATTAGGGTTCCTATGTCCTATTTGGTTAATGTGAATCGACCAACTGAATGTTTCATACTGATTGGAATGAAACACTGATCAAATACCAAAACTATTTTCATTTGAAATATTGTTCTTGTTTGAGATTTCGTTTATTCTTTTCTTTTTGGTTATTTCTATTATTATACCCACATCCCATGGTGATGAAAGCTGTTAAAAAGCCCATCATCATTTCATAGCTTTTATACCTATTCCTAAACACTTGATCAACGTGAATAAATTATCTGTCTGTTTTCTTTCCCACATCATCATTACTGGCTTCCAAATTAGTTGAAATCTTTAAAAAGTATGTGGAATTTTTTTCTTTCTAGCCTAAGATTAATGTTCCTATTTCTTGGAATTTTACTATAATGAAAAGGGTTTCAGATAATAAAAAGAAAGAATGTGCTTATAGTAGAAGTTTGTGGCACATAGATCTACAAGCACATGTATCAAGCTGTTAATTAATTTTTTCTTATACTGCCTTAAATTCATTTAATCTAATGAAATTGTTTCGCTATACAAAACTTGTTAGTGTGGACCCGTGGGTGGACGCCCTTTTGTTTCTTTATCATAGTTGCTGATTGGGAATTTTTGCAGATCTACTTTCTATTTCATGGTAAGATAACTGAAGTATGAGCTCCTCTGTCTTGTTGTTGTGGCTTATCTGTGGCAACATGGAGAGGCTCTTGAAGAAAGTACCAAAGGGGAGAGGAGAACAGCGACCTGAAAAAATCATTTAGACGGAGTTGCTGCTGCTCCTAATGACATTTGGATGTGATGTGCCCTATAATCCAATTGCAAGAACACCAAGCCAATTGAAGAATTAACCTAACTAAAACCCACAAAATGGTGTGATACCAACAATCACGTGAACCTTAGATTGTGTGAATGAATTTGATCTATTGCCAAGTTATGATGAGGATCAATTGCAATTGCATAATATGTAAAGGATAATACTAAAATGAACCGAATTCCACTCAAATTGGAATTGAATCAAATTTGAAAATTGGAACTCTAATTCACGTGAATAAGAACAAAGTAACATAACTAATTACAACTAGATATGACATACTAGAAATAATTGGAAGCAACTTAAGAAGGATTGATATGACTCACAATACTCCTTAAGCCAACTCGCCCCAATTTCAATTGAAATTGATAAGAGTGTATTGCGTGAAAAGGAACTCCCCTCACGGCAAGAATGGGTAGATTTTTCTCAAGTTCAAAAGTTTCCTCTAAAACCTACTTAGCAAGTATTTATACTTGCTCTAATTAAGGTAAAGTCAACAAAACAAAATTACAAATAAAACCAACAAGTGGCCGGTTTTGAATCAATAAAAGACAATTACAAATAAACCCTTAAAATGGTTGGTTCTTCACTTTCATGGAGCAATTGTTGGACCGGTTGATATAAGTCCATTAATGACCCACAATTGATCCTTAGTAAATTTTACTCGTCGTCCTGTAAAACCGATAAATGTACTTGCTGGAATGTACAACAATTATAGAATGGAAAAGAAGATACTAAACAAACATCCTCGGGGTCTAATTGTTTAAAGAGGACCCTCATCGCTAAATTTTGTAATTCCTTAGCTCTTAATCTAGTGATAAGTCCTGTAGGTATATGATTCTTATCATCTCCTCAGGCCTCAAGAAGATTTGCCCTCAAATCTGATAGGTCTTCATGAATATTATCCGACAAATTTGGTGACAAATTTGCACCATTAAAGGTAGTAGAGATGCCATACCCTCCTAGTAATTCTATTATGTATGCATTGTTGTTGATATGTTTAGTAACTTTGAAAGGTCCATTTGCTCTTGGTGATAGCTTTTGTGACTTCTTGTGAGGAAAACTATCTTTGCTGAGATTAATCCAGACTAGATCACCTGAATTATAAATTCTGGTTTTCTTGTTCTTGTCTCCTTGAAGTTTTTGTTGCTCATGTGTTTTCTAAAAACGTTTAACTATCTTCTGATGAAGTTTCTGAATCTCCTTGGCTCTCTCAACTCCACTTAGGCTTTCTTCCTTTGTTGCTAGACAAGCTATGAGATCCAATGGAAGAGTTGGATTATAGCTATACACGACTTCAAAAGGAGACTTACTAGTTGAATTATGAGTAGACTTATTGTAAGCAAACTCAATAATAGGGAGACACAAGTTCCAATCAGTAAGATTCTTGCTAACCGTTGCTTTTAGTAATGTACCAAGAGTACGATTAACAACTTTAGTCTGGCCGTCAGTCTATAGGTGGCAAGAGGTACTATACATAAGTTTAGTACCAAGTCTTCTCTATAGTATCTTCTAGAAGAAGCTAAGAAACTTAGTGTTTTTGTCAAACATTATACTGTGTGGAACACCATATAATTTTAAAATCTCTTGTAGAAAAAGGTTAGCTATAAAAAGTATATCATCTGTTTTGTGACAAAGCACAAAATGGGACATTTTGTTGAATCTATTAATAACAACCATAATAGAATCCTTTCCTCTTTGAATCCTGGGCAGACCAAAAATAAAATCCATGATGATATTGGTCTAGGGTTTAGTAGGTATAGGCAAAGGCATATATTCACCCAGAACCACTTTCTTCCCTTTTTCTCTTTTACATACTTCACACCTTTCCAGCACCTTATGAACATCCTTTATCATACCCTTCTAATAAAAATTTTCTTTTAACAAGCCTAGGGTTCTCTTCTCACTAAAGTGACTAGACAATCCTCCTGCATGTGCTTCCCTCACCAACAATTCCCTTACAGAACCATAAGGTATACACAACTTTCCAACTTTATACAAAAATCCATCAATCATGTAATACCCTTCAAATATCTTTCTACCAGAACATTTCTCAACAACTGCTTTCAAATATTCATCATGCATGTATTGTTCCTTCAGCAATTTCAATTGTAGAGAAGTGATAAGTACATACCTGCGTGACAAAGGGTTAGCTACCATATTCATGTTACCTTTCTTGTACTTAATCACATATGTAAAACTCTCCAGAAACTCCACCTATTTGGCTTGGTGTTTTGATAGATTTTGCTGACCTTTGAAATATTTTGGTGATTTATGATCTGTATAGATAATGAATTCTTTTGGAAGTAAATAATGCTACCATGTCATCAATGCCCTCACTAAGGAATATAATTCCTTATCATATATTGAATAGTTCAAAGTTGCACCACTCAACTTTTCACTAAAATAGACAATAGGCTTCTTATCATGCATCAACATAGCACCAATTCCTATCCCAGACGCATCACACTCTAATTCAAAAGCTTTATCAAAATTAGGTAAAGTTAATACTGGAGCACTGGTAAGTTTTACCTTTATCTCCTTAAAATTCTTTTTGGCCTTCTCACCCCAAATAAAAGGAACATTTTTCTTGGTTGGTTCAGTTAATGGACTGACAATACTACTAAAGTTATGGACAAAGCATTTATAGAATGAAGCTAGTCCATGGAAACTTCTTACCTCATTGACTGATTTTGGTGTTGGCCATTCTTTAATAGCCCTTACTTTCTCCTCATCAACCCTGATACTAGAACTAGATATAATAAATCTAAAAAATATTACCTCAGTTTGGTAGAAATAACATTTCTAAAGATTTGTAAACAACTGCTGTGCCCTCAAGACTGAAAATACCCCCTAAAGATGCTCCACATAATTATCTAGGCTTTTGTTGTATATCAAAATGTCATCAAAATAAATAACGACAAAATTACCTAGAAACTTCTTCATTACAAGATTCATTAATCTTATAAATGTACTAGGAGCATTACTCAAACCAAACAGCATAACCATCTATTCATATAGTCCATGATGTGTTTTAAAAGTGGTTTTCCACTCGTCTCCTTCTCTAATCTGAATTTGATAATATCCGCTTTTAAGGTCCAACTTGGAGAACACCTATGCATTATATAGTTCATCTAACATATCATTAAGCCTAAGAATAAGATAGCTGTATTTGATGGTAATTTTGTTGATGGCTTATCTATCAATGCACATCCTCCAAGTACCATCCTTCTTAGGGATAAGAAGGGCTGGAACAGCACAAGGACTAAGACTCTTCCTGACAAAACCCAGTTTTACCAACTCATCTACCTGACGTTTCAATTCCTTAGCCTCTTCAGGATTCATATGATACGCAGGTCGGTTTGGTAAAACTGACCCAGGTAGGAAGTCAATGGCGTGCTCTATGCCTCTCAAAGGTGGTAAACCCTTTAGCAATTCGTCTATGAAAAGATCATTGTACCCATTCAATACTTGAGATACCATAGAGGATAGATGCTGATGCCCCTCCATCTCTAGGGCATACTTCATCTGCAATAAATATATCGATCTCTCATCCGTTATGGCCTCTTTTAACTCATATTGTCCCATTAGTAAGTCTTTTTCTTCCCAGTTTTATTAACCTATCTTGGAACCTCTTGGACCCCTAAGGGTTTATTAATTTGTCTTTGAACCTTTTGGACTTTTGAAGGTGACATTAGGCTCAATATGATATGTTTACCCTTTTTCTGGAGCACATAAGTATTTTTGAAGTCATCATATAAAACCCTCCTGTCATATAACCAAGGCCTGCTAAGCAATATATGGGATGCACACATAGGAAGAATGTTACATACAATTTTATCATGATATTTAACCCCTATACTGAAAAATACCCTAGCTCTCTAAGTAACATGAAGACTTTCTTACTCACTCAGCCAATTCAATTTATAGGGTTTTGGATGTGGGGTAGTTACAAGTTTCAATTTCGATACTAATGATGCAGCTACTACATTAGTACAACTACCACCATCAATAATAATAGCACATAGATTACCTTGTACTTTACAAAAGGTGTGAAACAAGTTTTCTCTCTACTTATCATCAATGGTAGGAAAATGAAGTTAAAGTTTGGCGCAGTACATTAATAGATAAATACAAATCACCTCCCTCTTGATTATTGGCCTCATTGACAAGTCCTCCCTTCATAACAACATTTGACATGGTTGATGAATTGATTTGTTGAAATACAAAGATAATTCAAGGCAAGTGTAATATACCTCACGTCAAATGCACTATATAATAATCACTTCAACAATACTCACTTTGCACTTCAACACACACTCTCTTCACGGCACTCACACAACCATGGTGTAGCACTTCTTCAAACCACAATACACACACTTCTACGCCACTCTTACACTTCCTAATTCATGGAAACAACAACAATGGAATAATTAATGAAGGCTTTTCCAAATGGTAAGAAAACAATTTAAAAATAGTCAAAGTGTATTAAGATTAACAATACACAATAACTACTTAAACTTAATGTTTGCTTTTGAATTCAAATTATTTCCAAATCCTCCAAGGCAAGAATAGCAATTCTCAAAATGCACTCCCAATTCCAAATTATTGCAAAGAAATAACAAGGAAACAATCAACACTATTTCAAATGATGAAATTTCAAATTCAAAGACTTTCACTTCTTCCACTCACAACCCAATCACGACAAAGATGCAAGCTGGTTTCAACACTTCACAATACTTCAATTAAATATCAAGCAAGCAATTCAAGGAACAATTCAACATAAGACTTCAAATTTTCTTCACACAATCCAATTTCAGTCTTGAAGGATCAAGAACCCTAAATCCTAATTGTGAATCACAAAAATTCCTTTCTCTAAACCTTTCTCTGATACCAAAAAATGATGTGCCTTACAATCTAATAGTAAGAACACCAAGCTAATTGAAGAATCAACCTAACCAAAACCCACAAAATGGCGTGACACCAACAATCATGTGAACCCTAGATTATGTGAATGAAATTGATCTATTGCCAAATTATGATGAGGATCAATTGCAATTGCATAATATATAAAGGATAACACTAAAATAAACCGAATTCCACTCAAATTGGAGTTGAATCAATTCTAAAATTTGGAACCCTAATTCATGTGAATAAGAACAAAATAACACAACCAATTACAACTAGATATGATGCACTAGAAATAATTGGAAGCAATTTAAGAAGGATTGATATGACTCACAATACTCCTTAAGCCAACTCGCCACAATTTCAATTGAAATTGATAAGAGTGTATTGCGTGAAAAGGAACTCCCCTCATGACAAGAATGAGTAGATTTTTCTCAAGTTCAAAAGTCCCCTCTAAAACCTACTTAACAAGTATTTATACTTGCTCTAATTAAGGTAAAATTAACAAAACAAAATTACAAATAAAACCAATAAGTAGCCGGTTTTGAATCAACAAAAGACAACTACAAATAAACCCTTAAGATGGCCGGTTCTTCACTTCCATAGAGCAATTGTTGGACTGGTTGATATAAGTCCATGAACGACCCACAATTGATCCTTAGTGAATTTTACTCGTCGTCTTATAAAACCGATAAATATACCTATTAGAATGCACAACAATTATATAATGGAAAAAAAGATAATAAACAAACATCCTTGAAGTCTAATTGTTCAAAGAGGATCCTCATCGCCAAATTTTGTAATCTTTTGACTTTTGCTCTAGTGATAGGTTCTGTAGGTATATGGTTCCTATTAGGATGGTTCTATAGGAGGTGGGAAAAAAGAGGATGATGACAGGGGTTGGAGCATCCAGCAGACCGACAACATCAAATACTATGAAAAATGTTCCTGTAAATGTTAGTAGAGTAAGCTCTATTCAGTCCGCAGAGCAAGCCCCTGAAAACTTTGGCATGGATGAATGGAAGCAGCATTCCGGATTTGGAGCTGCAGTTGTAGAAGCTGAGCTTGATGCAATACTTGATTCGTTTTCAGTGTCTTTCAGACTGATTTACCACAGCAAACTTCCATTTTTATGTCACACTCGTCAAAGAAAGCTTGAGTTCCATCTGGACTTAATTCTATTGCGAGCCTGAGTCTAGAATTTAGTCATGAGTAATGTTTGTATTGAAATGAGTTGAGGGCTTATCAGAAAGAACTCTCTAGTCTCATAAACTATTTTAAACTTCTCCTAAGCTGCTAAGACAAATTTCTAATTAACTTTCTTGTAGCGAGGGCTTGAGATCTATTTATGGAGGATTTGTGAATGAACCTCCACAGGCTGTACGGTCTTCTTTAGCTCAGCAAGCTTTAGCTCTAAAGTTTTGGATGATTTTGGCAACTGGTCAGACACAATATAATTACTTTGACGCTCAAGCAACTCTTGTTATTTTGCCGAAATACGATTTATCATCCCGTGATGTGCTGCATCATTGTTCGCATCTCATAATAAATACTGTTGATGAATTCACATGGGCAATTATAATGATTTTAGTTTTAGGTGCATTTGTTACATTACATCCCTCCCTGTTGGAAATGCAAATACAGAGGTCCCTGCTCCCATATCGCAACTAGCTACGTTATGTACTTAATTGGTGAAAATGATGGGTTCAATTAGAAAATTAAGTAGGACAAAGAAGCCTGACTCATTTCCTAATGTCTCCCTTTAGTCTTACAGTGTGTTTAGTAAATTTATGAAGAGTAGAAAGGCATAAAAATGAGTGAAAAGGAAAAGAGAAGAAATGGGCAGAAAGAAAATTGAAAGAAATGTAGTGTTTACTTTTTATTTGAATTCCTACTATGAAAAAAGGAAAGAAATGTATTAATGATGAACAAAAATATTTCTAACTTTATTTATTTAATTTTATTTTTAAAGGCATTTTTATAATTTCTTCTAATTCTTATTGATTTTCATCCTTTTTCCTTCACTTAAAAAAACAACTTAATATTTTAAAAAGTAATTACTCTTATTTCTCTTTATTTCTACGGCCTTCTACTCTTAATTTTTTAATAGCTAAAATTGGATTTTCATTGGTTTCGTTCTTTTTCCATAGATTTCATCCTATGCTAAGCTGTCATCAATACTTCAGCACAATGTACGAGAATAGTTTCATAATTTCTTTTTTAAAAATATTGGGTAAGGCCGTGATTGATGGCTACCCCATGAACGGTGCGCTCCATGGAATTTGAATTAAGATTCCTTACTGTTCAAACGAAAACCTCACGTGAATCGTCGCGAGACTTCACTATTAAGCATATTTAACTAAGTTAAAATGGTCAATTCCCTTATCAGTTGAACTAATCATTAAATCTTATCGTCATGATCACTTTCTTCATTTAACCAAATTGAATAAATCCAATCTACATGTAAAAAAAAAATAAATTTCTGCACCCCTTTTCAATTTCCATCTCCACTCTTCAACATAGAGGAGTCTCCAACATAGGGGAGAACACGATCCAACAATCAATTAACCTTATACTTACAAAATATTCAATCAACTTGCAATCAAAAGCCGAAAAACCAAGAAAAAAAACAAAGCGAGAGAAGTTTTGAAGCAATCAAAGCCACAAAGCCCCAGCTTCTTTAAGTACAGGCACTAATTCACCAGAAATATGGGTAGCCATGACTCTATCCAATCCTCCAAACAGCCTCCCACCGATAAACACCGCCGGAAGCATAACCCCTCCACCAATTTCACCACCACCACCACCAATCTTTTTTAGTTCCTCCAAAACAGCTACTTCCTCTTCTTCAGATATCTCATAAATGGCAGGGTTTGCTCCTAAACCCAATAGTAACTGCTTCACGACGTGGCTCATGCAACACCCTCTTTTACCCATCACTATGACTGCACTTTCAGACACCATATCAGAAATACTATTACAAACGTTAGACATGGACGTGTCTAGAGTTAATCTTTGGTGGTTGAGGTGATTGGTGGTGTGCAAAGCTGGTGGCAATGACTTGTAAGGAATCGCTTGCTGCATATTTGCATGTATTGATTAAGTTGTTGAAAAATGAACTAATGAACAATACGCATAATGTAATGTGCTGTGGGATGGGTTAAAAAAAGAAGATATATATATATATATATATAGACAGAGAGAGAGAGAGAGGGGAAGGGTTTGGGTGTGAAGTGAGATGACTTGAATGGGTCAGAATTCAGCGGCAGTTGGGCATTGCTGTCGGCCACGGCTGACGTTTTGGCTCATGTCACATCCTCCTCACTCCGTTTTTTTTTTTTTTAAATATGCTTATTGCCTTTGCGAGCTTACATAGGTGACCACGTAGGCAACTGTGCGGACGTGAACGCGTCAGGAAACAGTTTTCATTGTTGCGAAACTTTTGGGTTAGCTTAACGTGTAGACATTCAAATGGATTTGCATTCATGAAGCGTTTGGTTTGACTTGCATATTTAGTGTAGTTTGAGTTGCTTTTAAGGATTTTTAATGAATCTGGAGTGATTTTTAAAAGTAATTATTATTATTATTATTATTTTTAAGAACTGAGGGAGTGAAGATGTATATAAACAATAAGTGTTTTCAATACATAGATGGTTGAAAAAATATTATATAAATATATTAAATTAAGTTTATTGATTATTTAATTTGATTTATTAGGTTAAGTAATGGAAAATAATTAATTCAATTCAATTATTGAGATGATTAAGCAAAAATTGGCTTAATGGACTTAGAAAAGGGATCATTCCATTGATCCATCCTCATCTAATTCTTCTCAAGTAGGCTTATGCACTTATAAAAAGGGTTATTAACCTTGGGCTAATAGTAAGTTCATTAGGATAACTCTAAAATGAGTAGATTTCATATCGGCTGTTGATCGCTAAGATAATTTAATGAATGTTATCAAGAACTTATAAATACTTAACTATTCCTCCTCATTGAAAGATTCTTTTTTGGGATTCTGGATATTAGAGAAATTGTGTTCTATTGAGAATTCTTTGCTCTTAAAATTCAAATAAAAGTTCATTCAAAGAATGATCTCCATTGTCTAAGAGCTATAAGGTTGATGCTTGGGGTCCCCTTAGCTTTTTTGTCTATTACTTGTACATTCGAGACTCTCAAGATTGCCTATTTCTCCTCCCTATCACTCTCTCCCTAGTTGACCCATCATGTGCTACTTCCACATCACTTCTTTGAAATCACGTGTAGTGCGATACTCGTGTAATACTCACACAGCTACTCTTATAGGAACCCCTGATCTACATTTTAGTGACTTTGCTAGGGATAGAGCTAAGTAATGGCATCTACTAGGAAGAGAGGACCATTTGACAATATTTTTCAAGAAAAAGATCCTAACACTAAACTAATGGAGTAAAACCTACCTTAAATATCACAGAATACCAGTCAGGGCAATTCATAGCCTGAGGCTCTCATAGATCCTATACAATTGATGCGGACTATGTAGGAGAACACGAGGGCTTTGAATTAAATCATGACCATGCTTGCTCCACTTGTCACAAGGTTAGTTGTTATTGTAGTCACACAATAAGGTATGGCTCTGCTAAACACTAGCATTGTTACGCAGCAAGGTACCGTTTATGTAACTCCATCACATGTAGTCCCTTCAGCTAATCCTCTTATTGGCGAGGAAAACATTCCTCGGGAACAGATCCCTCCACTAGACGTTCCCCTTCCCAATGCTCTTAGTGGATCTAACTGTCAGCCTATCCTTACACTTACTTCTATAGTATCTGCTTTAAGACCTCCTTTGTAACGAAGGAAGACTTAAACATATACTTAAAAAAAATACAAGCAAAATCCACTATGGGAGTGCTAAAGTTAAGATTCCCTTATCATCAATAGATTGTTGAAAAACCTTATTGTAAGGACTATGTTAGTCCTAAGTTCATTTTGTTCAATGGTAAGAAAGGGAGTGCTAAAGAACATATACTTAAGTTTATCGGGACCTTGGAAGTATATAGGCTAGATGATGACCTAAAGCTCCAAGAATTCTCCAAGTCACTGATCGAAAAGGCATACACTTGCTATGTTAATCTCCTTGTAGGGTCAGTTGATTTATGGGAGTTTATGTATAAGCTATTCTTAGAGAAATTCTTCTCCACCCAAGAGCGGGTCACGATAACAAACATGAGAAGAACATGATAGTACTCGAAGAAAGACTTGATAGATTATATAGAGCACTTCAGAGATCGTAACTTAGACAACCAGTATGTATGTGATGAAAGAGAGTTAGTAAAAATTTATGTCTAAGGGATGTTCACCAAGTATGTGGTCTACCTAGAAAATCTCAACCTAAGTTCCTTCTCTACACTTGTTAAGATTGTGAGAAGAACTAATAACTTCATTGCAAGGCAACGAGGAGAAAACGAAGGGTTTAGGAAATGAGCAACATCTATTAGCTCGGTTCAAGTTGAGACTTCTAGAGACGACAAGAAGTCAATAAATGATAGGTCACAAGGCTCTACATTAGCTCTTTCTTTCCCATGCTCAATGGGAAGGGTGCATGCTTTACTTGACCAATGGCTATGAGATGGAAGTATCAAGCTCTTAGGGGTGGATTGTTTATCGACACAAGACAAGAAGAATGATCCCAAGTTTTGTAGATATCACAAGACCATGGATCACCCTAACTTGAAGAAGATTTTTAATGATAGGGTCTGCAATAGAGAACTTGTTATAGAAGATAACAATGTTCATAATAATTCACTAACACACAGTAATTAACGAGGTACTGCAAATGCTCTCAACCATAATTCTAGCACCGAATAAGAAAATGTGTCACACACCAAGACACGTAATGAGTAAGAGGCTTAACTGGGAATGATGAGGGTACATGCTCGCCAAAGGTTATTGCCTTAATGAAGATGACTAATTTTAGAAAAAATTTTAACTTACTAGGGTTTAATGAGGATGTACAGCTTATAGCAGCAATTACACTTACCTAAATTGTTGAGAGATAGTATGGGGAGTGCAGTCTAGCATAGTATATATGAAGAATGGTTAACGTGCATGAGAATGTGATACTTTTTATAGATGCAGACATGTGCGTTAAGAATCCTAACCATAACTGTCATCTTTACATGGAAAGCATGCTAAATGGGCATCCCATTAAGAGGACATTCATAAATAATGGCTCCTCTATAAATATAATGTCGATGTTTACATTCAAGGTTGTAGGAATAGATAACCAGAGCTTGGTGAGACAATCTATTACTGTAAATAGCTTTATTGACGTGTCTACAAACATAATAGGATATGTCAATGTAGATTTTAAAGTTGGACCTATATAGGGCTCTACACGATTCCATGTGATCCATGCACACATATCCTACCATCTACTGGTTGAAAAGAAGTGGCTGCATGATCACAATCTCATACCCTCAACATGGCACTAGTGCATTAAGGGCCATTGGAAAGGAAAAGACATTCATTCTCACTACGAACAATTCGCTTGACCACAATGAGTCATACTTCACTAAGGTTGTATTCTTTGATGAATATGTCAAAGAGGGAGAGACTGCTATTGCAAAACCCTCCGGCACACCACTACCACTTGAGAAGAGACTTAAGAGAAGCACAAGAAAAAGAAGAGAATGCGAGGCTCCCATGGGAGCAAGAAAAAGCAAAAAAGAAATAAGGGAATAGAAAGCTTCATTAGTGAAGATGGGTGAAGGGTGTAAACACTCCATTTTTGCCCCTAATGATCAATAATAATCAACAATAAACAATTACCATTTTTTTCAATTTTTTCCATTTTTTCTCTAATTTAGCAAAAATAGGGAAAATATACAAAAAAAATAAAATAAATAGGAAAAATACATCAATTTTGGAAAATAATTACAGAAATGGTAATAAAAAGGATTAAATAATTTTTACAAATTTTTGAAATTTCAAAAAATACAAAAATAATAAAAAATCGCATTGCATATATGCAAATTGCGAAAATAAAAAACCGCGAAAGTGGGCTAGCCCAGCTAGTCCGAGCCATGGCTCGGTGCACGCGGGAGGGGGTCAGGTCGCAGGTTCGAAACGCGAGGGAGGTAGAATCCGTGTTTTGCAATTTTTTTCATCGCCTGGGACACGTGTCAGCAGCTGATTGGCTAGAGCGGACGCACGCGCCGGGCACGTGATCATCTTCAACCTTCGTCCGAGATTGCTAGCGAGAGGAAAAATCGAATTTCGGCCGTTTTGATTTAATTTGTTTGCACAAATCCAGTAGATCTTCAACAGAAATAAGATAAACATCACTCAATTAGAATTAAATCGCAACAAATCAAAGGATTTACACAAATCGGAGGGAGGTTTTAACTGCAAATCCGATTTGCTCCAATCGGAGGAAATCCGAGCTTATCCAGCTTGATTTCTTACGCTTATAAATAGAGGATGAAGGGAGGAAGTAAGATCACGGATCAAAAGTGAGGAAAAGAGAGAAAAGAGAGAGAATCGAAGCCTCGCCGGAGTTGCCAAGCCGCGGCCACCGATTAAGCACCGAGCAGCCACTAGGAGGCATCTTTGGAGAAATCCACTGCCACGCTTGAGTTCCCCACCCTCGAAAACCTAGGAAACGATACCTCAATTGCTTCGAAAGGCCGTCAAAACGCCGTCGAAACGCCGTCAACGAGCACTCCCAGCCACCATGCCCGATCCGACCTGCGCATCGACCCAAATCCTGGTAAGTCAAATTTTCCAATTTTTTAATTATTTTTATTTTTATTTATTTCTTATTTGTTTATTTAGTTATTCTAATTACTTTTTTGAATTTCTTTATTTATTTACTTGTGATTTATAATTCAAAAATAAAAAATATTAGAATTTAGATTATTTTTTTTAGGATTTAATTTAGAATGAATAATAATAAGAATAAATAATTATAATAATAAATGATAAAAATATAAAAATATATAAAGAAAATGATAAAAATATATATTAGAAAAAATAGTAAAATTTAAATTTTAGTTTAGGATAGATAAATAATATAAGAGAAATTTTTTCAATAAAGAATAAATAAAAATCAATAAAAATTTATAATAATAGAAATGGGTTGAAAAATAGAAAAAATGAATTTTTTTGTCATTTAGAAAAATCATTTTCTTAAATAAATCCAAAATTGGCTTTTTTCCTAAAAAATTATTATTATCAAAAAAAAAAAAATCAAATTATCAAGTTTAGGCTTAAATTTTTCAGAAAAATACTAAAATGGTAAAAACATAAACCAAAAAGAAATTTCATAATTAAAAATCACCAACACATTAAAGTTTTTTAGGAAAAGCGAACTACGGCCCGTTTAATCCTGAATAGCAGGTACGTAGGTACCTATTTGGGGCAGCTCTAAAAAGAATAAAAAAATCATTTTCTTCGAAAAACTTACTAAAAAACACAATAAAAAGACAACAAAAATAAAATAAAAGACATTTCTGGATAAAGTTTAGATTTTAGGAGATTAGGGTGGTAACCTTAGGGTTTTAATAGGTTAGCCTCCAAACTCGGAAACTTTGGTTTTCCCTTTCCTCTTTTCAAAAAACGAGAAGAGGAAATTACGCTGACCAGTGGTCCAGATTAGGATTGATCTGCTCAATTAATCCTAATTCAATCTTTCCCAACCACAATTGGGTGGCGACTCCAAAACAAAACAAAATTCCTAACTCAAGTCTAAGGTCTACATTAGATGAGCATAGGGTCTAGTATAGATCGGATTAGGAATGGGAAATAAAAAAATTAGACTCGACAGGATGGCGACTCTGTTGGGGAGATATCTCTAATAGGCTAGCCACTTGAATCTCCTTAAATCACTTTTTCAAGAAATGTCCTTTTGGTTTGTTACACCACTGCTAACTTTTCAAGGATTTGCTCAAGTTTGGGATTCGGTTATTTACCTTTAAGCAGTTATTTACTTTCAAGTCTGCATGCATGTAACGGTGTGAGTAGATACGATCAAACCCATACCGTCTTAGGACCCTAAGACGGGGGGCCATTGTGTAGGTTTCGAGCGAAGTGATATGATCAACATTCAGGACTGATTAGGCTACCCTACCCAATACTTCGATATGGCCTGAGATCCATTTCTCTGAGAATGCGAGAGACCATAGAGCTTGGGGACCTGTTAGAACCTACCTATCTGCATACACGACGTCATGGGTTGACAACTGATTGATGATGTAATACTTTTATTTTGTTCATGGAGTTCAGATACATTTCCCTGTAATGCTATCGTTGTAACATAGTCCTTTTTGTAATTAGAAAATTTCGTTTGTAATAGATGGCTAGTTCCACAATCGACCGCCTCCTCCGCAAAGAGATCCGAGTATGCAAACCTTTGGACCCAAAATTAGTGCTAGACCACTAGTTCACTCTGTACAACCCAGAAGAGCATGCCTTCATTTAGAAGAAAATAAGGCCCATCCTCTCACTGATGAAGATGGAGATGAACTTACCCTTGGTACAGATCATGCTCCATCTATGGGAAATAGAGCCTGTGGCTTTCTTCATTAGGCCATACGAGATCACTCCCACTCAAGACCCAAGCTAGAGTTAGAGAGTTGAAAGCTATCATTAATGGGAAACCGGTGCCTACGCAGCAGAAGATCAAGAGAATTAGGAAATAGATCCTTATTGTACATTTTCATTTTTGTCAAGTGTCGAACTCCAAGTTTCCGGTATTAATAAAAATAAAATTTCAATATTATATCATTAATCAATTGTTGGCCCCTTTATTTTAGCATCCGTGTGATACATGCATCATATTTTCATACATGCATTAAACTAAAGAAAACGCACGCTAGGTATCAAAGATAGCTCCCAAACAACTAAGCCCTCCCAGGAGCCCAATCTGCACTTGTTCAAGAACCAAAATGGCAAACAGTGGCAACAACAGTCACAGCCGCAATAAGACCAGCACTGACTACATTCCTACAGCCCAGGAAGAAGCACAAGCCATAGGTGTTAGAGGCAGAAAGAAAGAGAAGCCAAGCCACACCCAGATGCGCATTCCACCCCTCCAACAATTATTCAAATAAGCAACTACCATTCAAGAGCCAAGGATAAGCGAAACTGACGTCAACAATGGGAGTCCAACCCCTCGCATGTCCAAACAGTATCCAGCTCTCAATAATTAGTTATGTTATCCTATTGATAGCACTAGGTCAGCTCAAGGATAGGGAACGATTGTTAAACAATTTTTATTGAGACTTCTTTACATAATTCAATAAATTACATTTTGTCTTACTTATATATATTTGCTTTCGTTTCACTTCACTTAGATCTCTTACCATCGAACGTCAGGGACATTTCACGCGGGTAAAAAATGAAAACATTGATATCGTTTCCAACACTGTTGGGTCAACCATTGGAGGCGATATCCTTGACCACGAAATAATACAAGAAAATTGGCAAAAACATGAATAAAGCGGAATTTCAATTGACGAGCCAGTGGAGATAGTAAATCTAGGAAGTGTTGAGAAACCTAAAAACCTCAAGATCGGGACCAATTTAAGTGCTGAGCAAAAACATGAGATGACCGAGCCATTAACTGAGTATGCAGATGTGTTCGCTTGGTCATATGGCGACATGCCAAGATTAGACCAATCAATAGTAGTTCACAGGCTTCTCACAAGGGAAGATGTCAAACCTAAAAAACAGAAATTGAGAAGATTTAGGCCTGACATCTTACTAAAGATTAAAGAGGAAGTCAAGAAACTGCTAGAAGTAGGGTTCATCGAAGTGTTCGACTATCTAGAATGGGTAGCAAATATAGTCCCCGTTCTAAAAAAGAATGGAAAAGTATGTGTATGTGTAGACTTCTAGGACTTAAACCAAGCTACGCCAAAGGATAACTTTCCCCTACCTCACATCGATGTACTAGTAGACAACACTGTAGGAAACCATCTTTTCTCATTTATGGATGGTTTCTCATGATATAATCAGATAAAAATGGTCGAAGAAGATAAAACTAAGATGACTTTCATCACAACATGGGGGACTTTCTGTTATAAAATCATGCCTTTCAGTTTAAAAAATGTCGGGGCAACATATCAGAGAGCCATGGTCGCAATACTTCATGACATGATGCATCGAGAAGTTGAAGTATACGTCGACGATATGATAGCCAAGTTTAAAGAAGAAGAGAACCATACAGATATCCCGAGAAAGTTGTTTAAGCGGTTGAGAAAGTTCCAGCTCGAGTTAAACCTAGAGAAGTGCACTTTCGGGGTCACAACGGGCAAGTTATTAGGGTTTGTCATAAGCCGGGAAGGCATTAAAATCGACCTTGACAAAGTAAAGTCTATACTAGAGCTACCTTCTCTATGTACTATCAAAGAGGTAAGAGGTTTACTGGGAAGATTGAATTACATAGCTCGTTATATCTCACAGCTCACAGATAAATGTCGTCCACTATTCCTTCTGTTAAAAAAGAATGCCACAATAGAATGGGACGATGAATGCGAAGAAGCATTCAAGGCGATAAAAAAATCTCATAAAGCCTCCAGTCTTGATAGTCCCAAAGCAAGGGAAGCCTTTATTCCTATACCTCACGATACTCCCTGAATCCATGGGATGTGTGTTGGGGTAAAAAGATGAAGAAGGAAGAGAGCGTTCCATATATTACTTAAGTAAGAAATTCACAGACGGGGAACAGAGGTATTCAGAAGTAGAGAGGACCTGTTGTGCTCTGATTTGGGTCATGCACCGATTGAGGCAATATACCCTTTACTATCATATTGAGCTGCTGACAAGACATGATTCTCTAAAGTACTTGGCAGAGAAACCCGTTTTGATAGGGAGAATCTCCAAGTGGAAAATGCTCTTATTAGAGTTTGATATCACATACATAAATCAAAACTCGATGAAAGGGCAATCTTTAGCTGACCAATTGGCAAAACACCATGTCGATGGAGATTCCCAAGAGCCACAAGCCTAATTCCCTGATGAAAATATATTAACAGTGGAGAGTACACCAGTAGAAGACTGTAGGATAGACCGAAACCCTAAGTAGAGGATGTTCTACGACGGAGCTGCCAATGTATTCGGTTGTGGGATCGAGGCAGTGTTGATATCCCTAGATGGAACACAATTCCCTTCAGCAACAAGGCTCACATTTCCATATACTAATAATATCGCGGAATATGAGGCATGCATCCTCGGCCTCAAAATGGCTTACTAAATGGAAATCTGTGAATTGGAAGTGTACAGAGATTCGTCGCTTATCATATTATAGATAAGAGGGGAATACAAGACTAAAGATCCTAAACTCGTACCATACCATCAACATTTGACAGAGCTAATAGAAGAATTCGAAGCAATCACTTTCACATACGTCCCGAGAACTCAGAATCAGTTTGCAGATGCACTCGCCACACTAGCATCTATAATTCAGATAACAGGGGGAGTCGAAGTCCAATCGTTGAAAATAGACATTGAAAATCAACCCGCCTACTGTTTGGTAATTGAAAAAGCACAAGATGATAAGCCCTGGTATCACGACATCAAAACTTTTCTCCAAGAAAACAAATACCCTGAAATGGCTAGCAAAAATGACCAAAGAACACTCAGAAGGTTAGCAAGTCATTTCTTATTAAGTGGGTCTATGTTTTACAAAAGATCGTCTAATACCACCTTGCTAAGATGTGTGGATAAAAATGAGGCATGTGAATTGATGAAAGAAGTACATGAAGGGGTATGTGGACCTCATATGAACGGCTACATGTTGGCCCGAAAGATCATGAGGTTGGGTTATTATTGGCTAACCATGGAATCAGATTGCATAAATTATGTTAAGCATTGTCATTTGTGTCAAGTGTACGTAAACCGGATAAACGCTCCGCCCAATGAGTTGCACTCGTTGTCTGCACCATGGCTTTTCTCCATGTGGGGGATCGACATAATTGGCCCAATCACTCTGACAACATCCAATGGCCACGGGTTTATATTGGTAGCAATTGATTACTTCACAAAGTGGGTAGAAGTTTCATCATATGCCAATGTCACCAAAAGGGTAATAGTCCGGTTCTTGAAGAGGGATATAATAGCTTAATACGGAGTTCTTGAGTCAATCATCACCGACAACGGTACCAATCTTAACAACAAATCGATGACAGGTTTATGTCAACAATTCCACATAAACCATAGGAATTCAACTCCCTACCGACCTTAGATGAACGGGGCAGTAGAAGCAGCCAACAAGAATATCAAAAAGATCATCGAAAAAATGATAGTCACTTACAAAGATTGGCACGAGATGTTGCCATTTGCCCTCATGGCTTACAGGACCTCAATTAGAACATCTACTGGAGTTACCCCGTATTCTCTGGTATATGGCACTGAGGTCGTCTTGCCAATTGAGGTCGAAATACCGTCATTCAGAATTCTATCAGAAACGTAATTAAATGAATTAGACTGGGTAAAGAAGAGATTTGATCAACTAAATCTGATTGGTGAAAAAAGACTCACTGCATTATGTCACGGCCAGTGTTACCAACAAAGGATGGCCCGAGCATTTAACAAGAAAATGAGACCTGGATGCTTCAAAGAAGGGGATCTGGTGCTAAAGAAGATTCTCCCGAATGCTCAAGATTTCAGGGGGAAATTTACCCCGAACTATGAGGGTCCCTATGTGGTGAAGAGGGTATTGTTAGGAGGTGCTTTGATATTAACTCAAATGGATGGTCTAGAATTGAGAGACCCCATTAATGTAGATGCTGTTAAGATGTATTATCTTTAGGCAAGGGAATTGAAATTTTGCCAATGTTTATGAAAGCCAATATTCAATATAAATTTTGTTGAGTCCAATTTTCATTTTTTACAAGAAAAGTTAATGTCTCTGAATGGTCGATAATTTCAAACAGTTCTCATTACAACAAACATTCATAAACACTTTACCCATCATTTCACCAATGAATGATAAACATTGAAATGATAATGAATCTCAATAAATTTTGTGATATAATTTTACCTACTTTTGAGCATTAAAACCTAGTGCATTAGTAGGGTAATACTACTATCAAAAGAGCCATGCACACAAGAAAAGAAGCACATCAAGATCTTCAGCCCTGTTTTAAAGCAAAAGTAAGCAAAGGAGAAGCAAACCAACGCAAAGGTTTGGTTGTTTGGTTGCTATCCGTGATAAATTGGTAAGCATATTAGAATAAATAGCTATCATCCGCATCCTTTATTAAGTCATTCAGTAGGAGCATTTTTCAAAAAGCATAGATTAGTCAGCCCACAATAGGGCACTTGTCTAAACATCTCCTTGAAAATGTCAGCCCACAATGGGGCACTTCCCTAAATATTTCTCCACGGGTAGGTTAGTCAATCCACAATGGGGCACTTCCCTAAATATTTCTCCACGGGTAGGTTAGTCAATCCATAATGGGACACTTCCCTAAATATCTCTTCTCAAGGTCAGCCTGTAGGGGTATCTTTCGAAACGTTTCTTCCCCAGGGTCACGAGTATAAGAAGCTACTTCCCACCATAGGTTAGTCAGCCCACAATGGGGCACTTCTCTAAATATCTCTTCTTAAGGTCAACCTGTAGGGGTACCTTTCGAAACGTTTTTTCCCCAGGGTCGTGAGTCTAAGAAGACACTTCCCACCATAGGTTAGTCAGCCCACAATGGGGCACTTCACTAAATATCTCTTCTCAAGGTCAGCCTGTAGGGGTACCTTTCGAAACATTTCTTCCCCAGGATCACGAGTCTAAGAAGACGCTTCCCACCATAGGTTAGTCAGCTCACAATGGGGCACCTTCCTAAACATCTCTTCAAAAACGTCAGCCCATACGGGCACCTTTTGAGACATGTCCTCTCACTATAGGTTAGTTAGCTCGTAAAGGGGCACTTTCTTAGACACCCTTTCTTGAAGTTAGCTCACAGGAGCACCCTTTGAAGCTATCGATTAGTTAGCCCATATGAGCACTTTTCGAATCTATCAATCGGTTAGCTCAAATGAGCACTTTTTGAAGCTATCGATTAGTTAGCTCATAGGAGCACTTTTCGGATCTATTAGTCAGCTCTGAAGAGCACTTTCAAATCTATCGATTAGTTAGCTCATAGGAGCACTTTTCGAATCTATCAATTAGTCAGCTTGTGGGAGCACTTTTCAAATTTATCGATAACCAATTAGTCAGCTCATAAGAGCACTCTTTGGCGGTATTCCTCTTCAAACAGTCACTAGTTTAGTCAGATGCTTTTGTTGACAGGTAGCCAGCTCATAAGAGTGCTTCCTAAGACGATCTTCTCTTCAAGGTTGCTAGTCCGATAAGACGCTTCCTATCATCAGCTATTCCACTTACAATTACATACTCCCAAACAATCTTCGAGATGTTTCCTATCACCAATTAGTTAGCCCATAGAGCACTTTTTGGAGGATACATTACTTTAGATTGTTAGGTTGTTTAAGACTATTTCCTTAACAATACCAACCATCACAAAATACTCGTGGGTTTATTAGCTCATGAAGCATTTTCCTACTAGAGACCAAATTCCAGATAACCAGCTAAACCAAAGCGTTATCCATTTAATCAAGAGGCCAAAAATGGCGTCTTTCTTGTCTTTATAGTTAAGTTTTTCAAACTTTACTACAAAAATGGGTAGTTGTAAACACCTCATTTTTGCACCTAATGATCAATAATAATCAACAATAAACAATTATCATTTTTTTCAATTTTTTTCCATTTTTTCTCTAATTTAGCAAAAATAGGGAAAATATTCAAAAAATAAAATAAATAGGAAAAATACATCAATTTTGAAAATAATTGTAGAAATGGCAATAAAAAGGATTAAATAATTTTTACAAATTTTTGAAATTTCAAAAAATACAAAAATAATAAAAAATCGCATTGCATATATGCAAATTGCGAAAATAAAAAATCGCAAAAGTGGGCTAACCCAGCTAGTCCGAGCCACGGCCCGGTGCGCGCGGGAGGGGGTCAGGTCGTAGGTTCAAAACGCGAGGGAGGCAGAATCCGCGTTTTGCAATTTTTTTCATCACCTGGGACACATGTCAGGAGCTAATTGGCTGGAGCGGACGTACGCACCGGGTGCGTGATCATCTTCAACCTTCGTCCAAGATCGCCGGCAAGGAGGAAAAATCGAATTTCGGTCATTTTGATTCGATTTTTTTGACAAATCCAGCAGATCTTCAACAGAAATAAGATAAACATCACCTAATTAGAATTGAATCGCAACAAATCAAAGGATTTACACAAATCGAAGGGAGGTTTTAACCGCAAATCCGATTTGCTCCAATCGGAGGAAATCCGAGCTTATCCAGCTCGATTTCTTACACTTATAAATAGAGGATGAAGGGAGGAAGCAAGATCACGGATCAAAAGTGAGGAAAAGAGAGAGAATCGAAGCCTCGCCGGAGTTGCCAAGCCGCGACCACCGATTAAGTACCGAGCAGCCACCAAGAGGCGTCTTTGGAGAAATCCACCGCCACGGTTGAGTTCTCCACTCTCGAAAACCTAGGAAACGACACCTCAATTACTTCGAAAGGCCGCTGGAACGCCATCAACGAGCACTCCCAACCATCGTGCCCGATCGACTTGACCCGACCCGCTTCGACCCAATCCGACCTGACTCGCGCACCGACCCGGATTTAGATAAGTCAGATTTTTTGATTTTTTGATTATTTTTATTTTTATTTATTTCTTATTTATTTATTTAGTTATTTTAATTACTTTTTCAAATTTCTTTATTTATTTACTTGTTATTTATAATTCAAAAATAAAAAATATTAGAATTTAGATTAGTTTTTTTTAGGATTTAATTTAGGATGAATAATAATAAGAATAAATAATTATAATAATAAATGATAAAAATATAAAAAAATGTAAAGAAAATGATAAAAATAGTAAAATTTAAATTTTAGTTTAGGATAGATAAATAATATAGGAGAAATTTTTTCAATAAAAAATAAATAAAAATCAATGAAATTTTATAATAATAGAAATGGGTTGAAAAATAGAAAAAATGAATTTTTTTGTCATTTAGAAAAATCATTTTCTTAAATAAATCCAAAATTGGCTTTTTTTCCTTAAAAATTATTATTTTCCAAAAAAAAAAATCAAATTATCAAGTTTAGGATTAGATTTTTCAGAAAAATACTAAAATGGTAAAAACATAAACCAAAAGAAATTTCATAATTAAAAATCACCAACACATTAAAGTTTTTCAGGAAAAGCGAACTACGGCCTGTTTGATCCTGAATAGCAGGTACGTAGGCACCCATTTTGGGCAACTCTAAAAAGAATAAAAAAAAAATCATTTTCTTAGAAAAACTTACTCAAAAACACAATAAAAAGACAACAAAAATAAAATAAAAGACATTTCTGGGTAAAGTTTAGATTTTAGGAGATTAGGGTGGTAACCTTAGGGTTTTAATAGGTTAGCCTCCGAACTCAGAAACTTTGGTTTTCCCTTTTCTCTTTTCAAAAAATGAGAAGAGGAAATTATGCTGACTAGTGGTCCAGATTAGGATTGATCTACTTAATTAATCTTAATTCAATCTTTCCTAACTACAGTTGGGTGGCAACTCCAAAACAAAACGAAATTCCTAACTCAAGTCGAGAGTCTACATTAGATGAGCATAAGGTCTAGTATAGATCGGATTAGGAATGGGAAATAAAAAAATTAGACTCGACAATGAGTATACTACTTATGACAATATATAAGATCTGAAAACGATGGATTGTCAGGGCTTGAGAAGGATGTTCCATGAGAGACTTTATCTGATAGTGATTAGTGATTTATTAAGTACTAAAGTCAAGGTTAAAACTTGACATTACTTTTGAAAATAAAGAGTAGATTTTTCCACAAATAATAAAGGTTTCATTTTCTTTAACCTTTGCATTATAGTCTTATATACTCGTGCTTTAAGCCAAGGTAATGCCTTAGCATCTTAGCTTTCATGCCTTAAGCCCAGGTGGTGCCCTAACACTCGACTCTCATGCTAATGCTTCTAATTGTGAGTGAAACTTGCTCATTCCCTTAAAGCTAGCCATGAAGCAACTTATCAGCTTGAGTAGCATTTAGCCAATTTACTCCTATATCCCAATGAATCATCATGTTAAAATCTACACAAGATTCATGATTCACTAAAACAAGTATATAAAGGGTAGTGTAAACGTCAATGTTGACTGGTAAGAGCTTTGACTCATAGGTGCATGATGGAAAGTCAGGCATATACAATGCAAACAAGTAAGAGCTTTCACTCTTAGGCGCACGATGAAAAGTCAGGCATGAACAATGCAAATTGGTATGAGCTTTGACTCTCAGGTGCACAACAAAAAGTTGGGCATGTACAATGTAGATTGGTAAGAGCGTTATCTCCCAAGTGCATCATAAACCACTATAGATAAGTAAGAAAATTAATCTACTTGTGCTCAATCATAAAATTTCTATCATGGAGTATTTTTAATCTCTTAATAACTCATTAAATAGTTAATTAGTGGGAAATATCCCCTTGACTAGTAATAGAGAGCTCATGACTTCAGGCAACGAATGCCATTATTATTGCTTAAGCATGATTAAATATTTTCTCAAAATAAATCTCTTATACATCACTGTTGACAAGAGAGAACTTTGCTTTAATGCGCGAGATGACTTTAGAGGCTTCTTAGATCTAAAGAGTCTAAGCAATCTCATATCTATGACACCCCTCCAAGTAAGTCTTTGCATCACTATTACTAAGTGAAGGCATTATCTCCTAAGTGCATGATGATGACTTACGCATATTTAAATGACGTAAGTCACAAAGAGGCTGTTTAGTGGTGCTATTAGATGAGATGGCACAACAAAATCGTGAGAGGAAAAGTTTTACCTAAAATCTAGAGTTGCTGCTCCATCTTGATGAGACATGTTAGCAGCTGGGGGAGGAGAGATAATCTAGGTACAGCACGCAAAGAAGCAGTGCATCAACATAAGCATTAATCTCACTCCTCAACCGGTAACTCGATAACAAAGTAGCTTCTTCGGATCATTTAAATCTTCAATGTTGTTACTAGCATCAACTTCAAAAGCTCAAATATGCTTGACCAGGATAACAACAGGTTAAAGGATGTAATCCCCAATTGGCACATAGAAGTAAAGAATAACCATCCCAGCATTCTTCAAAAGAGCCATGTACTTTGATTTCAAGCTAATGTGCTCTACCCAAGACTTCCACCCAAAGGGTGACTACTTGAGAGTGTAGTCTAGGAGATAAACAGAAGAAACTCTCTTCTTCCATTCCTAAAGTGCAACATTGAATCACCTTTGATGGTGACCCTCCAATCTGTTTGAGGCTGGTTGTGCTTGAGACCTACTAAGGCCTACTGTGCTCAAGTCCTTCTACGCGCAACGCATGCCATGATCGAGGCTCGTTATGCTTGAGACCTAGTAGGGTTTACTGCATGCAAGGTTCACTCTATTGGAGGCCTACTATACTTGACCTTGTGACATTATTGCTCCAATAGGATTAATAAACCAACTTCTATCACCTGCAATGATAGAAGGAAATACAAGAGCTAGCAATATAAGATTTATTCATATGAATATGTAAGTGCACAAAATGAGAATACTTAATCCCATCTATGGCTTAGACTTGGAACTTGGGGATACCTCCCCTTAGATCCTTAAAGAAACATGGGAACTACACTTTTATCACACTCGCATGTGGGAACCATCATTGGGCGGATGTAGTGCTAGCATAAAAGACCCTAAGCCATAGTTACACTTCTATCCTGCTCTTGTGCAAGAATCACTATCGAGTGGAAGTGATAATGATATGAAGGATTCTGGCCTTCTTCAAGAGAGCAATATTATTTGACCATATGGTGGTTTGCTTCACCTAAGAACTCCATCATAATCGTGGTGACTTCTTGAGATAAGCAAACTTGCTCTAGTTTAATTGTGATAGGAATGCTCCTATTGAGAACTTTCTACCAAGAAAAGGAATGAAGTTCCTATCACACTCATGATCAAAGGAATAAGAGGGATGAAGTCCTTCTCGCTTGTCAAACTTGATAAAGTAACTAATTACAGTTAGAGCAAATTTGGAGGAACGAAGTTCCTATTTGCTCTTTAAGAAAACTTGTGACCAAAGTGATGGGAAATTTTCCAGCACCATAGATGTTTTTAGAACTCGATTTGGATGATAGTCTAAATCGCTCATATTTCACTTTATTTCTTTTTATCTAATAAATATTTGAATAATAATCCTACAAGTACATTATTATTTCTCCATGGGATGCTAAAATGTTTTACATTAGTTAATGGCCATGGGACATCATCAGATTTGCATCCAAAGGCCGCTGCGATTGATTTCACTTCGAAGCATTGGCTCTTGAAGAATTATATTATTTTTGTACTTTGTAATTGTTCTTTATACCATTTTATGTTGTAATTTCTTTTGGGACATTTTCATTTGTTTGTAATTTTCATTTAGGAACGATCACCCTAAAAGTGGCATAGTTGTAATTTTGTGGACTTTCTAACCTTAAAGGGAGCAAGTATAAATATTTGCTTAAAGTATGGTTTTAGAGGATTTTTTTTTAGATTAAACACATCACTTTTATGTGAGAGAGCTTAGGGTTCATCCTAGTTCAATCCCCTCTTATCAATATCAATCCTAAGAGTTAAAATTGTGCCGAGTGCAACAACTTGAAATTGTAAGTTGTATCAATTTCTATTTGTAGTGTTTTGTTTTCTTCTCTAGTGTGTCTGTCTAGTGTTAGATTGAAACATTTCTTGGTCAGATTTGAATTATTATTATTCGAAATATCGTGCTTCATTTGAGTTACTATCATACTTGTTTTTCCATTCATCCATTGTGCACAATTCTTGAACTGTGAAATTAATCCATTTGGAAAGTGGATCACGGAAGTGGTTCTTGTTTTTTTTATTAGTAATCACGTGGCTTTTTCAAGTATAATTTGTGATCTTCATTGAGGAATAGTTCACTGTGTTAATCATTGTATGAAATACATCATTTGGATCAAAGATTGCATTTAGGGTTTACAGTCCAATTTTGCTCTAAAAGTAAACTGAATTGGTCTTGTCTTTTAGGGTTGTTAATTGGATTGTTTTTGCTTGTGCTTAATTCTCATTTAGGCACATCACAAAGTTACAATGGCATATGTCTTGTCAAGTCGCTATCTTACCTACAAAGGCTCAACATGGAAGGAAACATGAGAATTAAAGCAAGAAGGAAGACTATTATAGAGATTTCGAGCAAATTGTCTCTAGAGAAGTTGTGGCAGCTCTAGGACCAATCGGCTCAGGAACTACTTCGTTGATTAAACTACAGAGCCGCTTCACAGAGGGTTCCTTGAGTGAACTATAGTTATTGAGCACCGCATTCATTCTTTATGCTCCAAAAGCACACATAGTGAGAAAGTAGTGTTAGAGCGGTCCTAGAATGCACCGTAAGCAAAGGCAGTCCGCAAATAGCACTCCAAACATTCCTAGAAGAGATAAATCTATTGAAGATATTAATTTTGATTTATTTCTTTTTTTTGTTTTATTTAGTGATTAGACAAAAATCTTACATTGTAGGATTAGATAAGTATGATTGAATAATGAATAAACATGTTATCCTAAGATTACTAGTTAGTTATAAGTTTTTGCTATTTAAATCAGATTGTAATCTTTTTATTGGATTTGATCTGATATAAAGAATAAGATTGGAATTCACGTTTTTGGCCATCTGAACTTAGTGTGTTGTTGCTGTGTGTGTGGAGTTTACAAAACTTTGCTATCGGTATTTTTTTTTCTCCTTGCTATTGCTATATGCTGTTGCATTGTTGTGTTTCCTTGCTGTTGCTGTTATTTGCTCTATTTTCGAAAGTGAAAATATTTGTTATTACTACTCTGTTTCTATTTGGTTCTATAAAGTAGTCAAATTGGTATTGTGTTTTCTTTAATTGGTATTAGAGTCACAATGAACAACATAACCCAACTATCAGTTCCTATCTTAGATGGGAAAACCTACAACTGTTGGTGTGTTCAGATGAAGGTCCTATTCGAGTATCATGATCTACTCGAAGTGGTGGAGAATGGAGTGATTGCATTGGCGGAAAATGTGAGTGATACGCAAAGGGCAACAAATCGTGATCTAAGAAAGAAAGACAAGAAGGCGTTATACTTCATTCATCAAGGAATGAATGATGAAACGTTTGAATAAATTGAAGGAGCCACCACATCCAACGAGGCATGGAATATCTTGTCCACATCATACAAATGTGATGAGAGAATTAAAAGGGTACGCCTCTAAACACTAAGGCGACAATATGACCTGTTATAGATGGAATCTAATGAATCAGTTGATGTATACATCAATAGAATTCATGTGTTGACAAACATCATGAAAACGAATGGTGAAACATTGTCTGAACAAAGAAAAGTTGAGAAGATTTTGAGAACCTTACTTCTAAGATTTGAGCACGTTGTAATAGCAATAGAAGAGAGCCATGATCTGTCAACAATGATGGTCAAGTTGTTATCTGGCTCACTATGAGCACATGAACAAAGGATGAACGAAACCAAATTGGAAAAACCGATTGAGCAGGCCTTTCAATCGCAAATTTCCATAGGGAATTCCTACCAACGACATGGCAACTTCTGTGGTAGAGGAAGAGGACGAAATGGCAACCAATTTAACAAAATCAGGAGTGATTTGAGCCATGGTGTTGCAGATCAATACAACACCTTTCACAACATCAAGCAAGTTAGTAGCCGTGGGCGCAGCAGAAGACGATTCGACAAGTCTAATGTAGAATGCTTCAGCTGTCACAAATGAGGACACTTTGCAAGTAAGTGTAAACTTAAGGATAGAACTCCAGCTGCAAACTATGCAAAAGAGATATGCAATCAAGAATTGGTTGATAGTGATCATGCACTCCTAATGGTCTCCTCATCAAGCGAGATGTCTGATTGCCACACTTGGTATCTAGACACGGGCTGCACAAATCACATGTGTGGTCGGAAGGAGCTATTCGCTGAGCTTGATGAGACATTCCAAGCAAAGGTGAAGTTTGGAGATGGTAGATGTGTCCTAGTGACAGGGAAAGGAATAATTCTTATTACACTGAAGAATGGAGATCATAAGTAAATTTCTAATGTATTATATGTTCCAGATATGAAAAGCAATCTACTAAGCATGGGGCTAATTAGCCGAGAGAGGCTATGAGATGCATATTCCTGGAGATGAATTTACAATTTGAGACAAGCAAGGTACATTGATCTTAAGAACTTGTTTATCGAAAAATCGTATGTTTTCTATGGATATAAGCAAGGGAGAATTCAAATGTTTGGATGCAATCGGAGATGATGAGTCGTGGTTGTGGCATATAAACTTCCAAAGTCTAGAAACACTGGCAAAACAAAACATGGTGAAAGGACTACCATGAATCCAACATCTAGACTAGCTATGTGAAGGGTGTGTTATTGGCAAGAACTACAGAACGTCATTCTCAAAAACAGTGGAACGAGCAAAATCACCCATGGAGCTAGTTCATACTGATGTATGTGGTCCAATGAATACCATCTCAATTGGAGGAAATAGGTACTTTCTAACATTTATTGATGATTTTTCGAGGAAAACTTGGATTTACTTGTTGAAAAGTAAGGTTGAGGTATTAGATTGCTTTAAGAAGTTTAAAGTATTTGTTAAAAAACAAAGTGGACAAATGCTCAAAGCAATACGGAGTGATGGAGGAGGTGAATATATCTCAAATGAATTTAAAATGTATTGTGAACAACATGGAGTACAACACAATACAACATTTCCTTACACTCCCCAACATAATGGAGTAGCTGAAAGGAAGAATCGAACTATCTTAGACATGGCAAGAAGCATGCTGAAAGCAAAGGGAATGCCCAATAATTTTTTAGCTGAAGTGGTTTCATGTGCTGTGTACTTGTTAAATAGATCTCCCACTAGAAGTGTTCCTAACACAACTCCTATAGAAGCTTGGAGTGGATTTAAGCCAAATGTTCAACATCTAAAGGTCTTTGGTTCTATTGCTTAAGTTCACGTTATTGCAGCAACAAGAACGAAGTTGGATGATAGAGCTGAGAAAACCATTCTCATTAGATACAACAAGGGGGATATAAGTTGTATAATCCAATGACTAAGAGAGTTAAAGTGGGTCGTGATGTGACATTTGTTAAAGATGAAATGTGGAAGTGGAATGCTGATGTTCAAGAGGATTCCCAGAAGTGAGTTATTTGTGCTATTGAAGAAGTTGTACTGGAATTAACAATAGATGGAGGTGCGACTCAAGTGATTGACATAGGGAGACCAAGAAGAGAGCATAGACCACCTGCATATCTACAAGACTTCAAAACAAGCTTTAGTGGTGAAATTGATGATGGAGAGTTAGTATATCTTACCTTCCATACAGATGTAGAACCAGTAGTACTTGAAGATGCAATTAGAAATCCTAAGTGGATAACTGCTATGAATGACGAGATGGTGGCAATTGACAAGAATAATACATGGAAGCTCACTAATCTTCTGCAAGGACACAAAGCTATTGATGTGAAATGGGTTTACAAAATCAAAGAAAAGGCAAATGGTGAAGTTGAGAGGTATAAAGCCAAGTTAGTTGCAAAGGGATTTGAGCAAAGACAAGGCTATGATTATGAGGAGATTTTTGCGCCTGTTGCAAGAATGGAAATCGTGCGTCTGATAATAGCATTAGCTGCTCAAAGAAAATGGAAAATTCACCAAATGGATGTGAAGTCAGCCTTTCTTAATGGATCACTCAATGAGGAAGTATATGTGAAACAGCCACCTAAATTTTTACAAAGTGGAAAAGAAGACAAGGTGTATAAACTCAACAAAGCCTTATATGGTCTCAAGCAAGCACCAAGAGCATGGAACAAATGAATTGATATGTTTCTTAGTGAAGCTGGTTTTCAAAAGTGTCCTTCTGATCATGGCTTATATGTGAAAGTTAACAATTCTGGAGATATACTAATCTTGTGTCTTTATGTTAATGATATAGTATTCATAGGAAGTAACTTTCAAATGATCAACGAGTTCAAGCAATCCACGAAGAATGAGTTCGAGATGACAAATCTCGATCCTATGTCTTATTTCCTTGGCATTGAAGTTACTCAAGATGATGATGGAATCTTCATTAGCCAAAAGAAATATGCAAGTGAGCTGCTGATAAGGTACAAAATGGAAGATTCAAAACCGATTCAAACACCAATTGAAACAAGTTCAAAGCTGGTTAAGGATGGTGATGAACGATGTGTTGATCCGACATACTTCAAGCAAATTGTTGGAAGTCTTAGATATTTAACTTGCACAAGGCCTGATATATGTTATGCAGTAAGCTTGATCAATAGGTTCATGGAAAGTCCTCGACAGCAACACTTACAAGCAGCAAAGCGGATCATGAGATATATCAAAGGGATGCAAGATTTTGGTTTGTTCTTTACATCAGCTAAAGAATGTGAACTAGTGGGATATTCGAATAGTGATTGGGGAGGAGATTTGGATGAAAGAAAGAGCACAAGTGGTTATTGTTTTTTATTTAGACGAACAACATGTTCATGGACAACGAAGAAATAGCCTATTGTTGCTCTATCAACATGCGAAGCCAAGTACATAGCAGCAGCATCATGTGTTTGTCAAGTGATTTGGCTCAATAATATAATAAGTCAAATTGGATGTGAGCTGCAAATTCCTTTGAAGAATTATGTAGACAATATATCAATAATTAATTTAACTAAGAATCCTATTTTTCATGGAAGAAGCAAGTATATTGATATAAGAAATCATTTCCTAAGAGACCAAGTTGCAAAAAGAGTGATCAAGCTGGAATATTGTAGAACTGAAGATCAAATTGCAGATATCTTCACCAAACCATTGAAGATTGATTCATTCTTCAAGTTGAGAAACCTACTTGGAATGAAGAACTCCACAAATCAAAATTAAGGGAGGATGTTGAAGATATTAATTCTGATTTATTTATTTCTTTGTTTTATTTAGTGATTAGACAAAAATCCTACATTGTAGGATTGGATAAGTATGATTGAATAATGGATAAACATGTTATCCTAAGATCACTAGTTATTCTAAGTTTTTGCTATTTAAATTAGATTATAATCTTTTTATTGGATTTGATTTGATTTGATCTGAAGAATAAGATTGGAATTCATGTTTTTGGCCATTTGAACTTAGCGTGTTGCTGCTATGTGTGTGGAGTTTACGAAACTTTGCTGTCAGTATTTTTTTCTCCTTGCTATTACCGTATGCTGTTACATTGCTGTGTTTCCTTGCTGTTGCTGTTATTTGCTCTGTTTTCAAAGTGAAAATATTTGTTATTGCTGCTCTGTTTCTATTTGGTTCTATAGTCTAGTCAAATTGGTATTGCGTCTTCTTCAGAATCTCTTCACAGAAACCCAAACAACCGATCTAACGTCCTAGACAGAACATTTGAGAGTTATTCATTACAGAACATTAGGTCCCATGCTGAGCTCTCAACATCTCATCCTAATGGTGTGCAACAGTTACAGCAGCAACTGTAGGCACATGTTATGGTAGTTCTACCATTCCTCTGAAGGAACTTAAGTCAGTACATAGGGTGGCCAACAGTTGCCTATGCCTAGTGTAGGTGTACAGGATGTAGAAACAGATCCTTAGAAATGCCTCCACGCAACATTACAACTCGCAACTGCTCTTCTTCAACAAATTTAACAAGGAAAAGGAACCTGATCAACTCATACACTGGAATTTGAAGTATTAGGAGGCATAATCAGTTTACCACCAGTTGCTTCCATGTTCTGATGAATAAAATATGTGTTAAATAATTAGTAGTAATCTCAATTTTATGTTCCATCAACAAGATGTTTAACTGCGTAGCTCTCTGTTGTTTTAAGGGAAATTTACGAGGTCTGATGATCAGTGAGGTGATGTTGTGCCCAAGGATGTGAATGCAACTATTGCTACCATCAAGACCAAGCGCACCATCCAACTTGTTGACTGGTGCTCTATGGGATTGAAGTGCGGTATCAACTACCAGCCACCAACTGTGGCTCCTGGTGGTGACCTTGCCAAGGTGCAAAGGGCAGTCTGCAAGATCTCCAACTCGACAAGTGTAGCTAAAGTGTTCTCTAGGATTGATCACAAGTTTAATACCATGTATGCAAAGCGTGCTTTCGTGCACTGGTAACACGAGCAACTCTCGGCGGCTGAGATCACCAACAATGCATGCGGGCCATCGTCCATGATGGCTAAATGTAATCCTCGCCATGGTAAATACTTGGCATGCTGCCTCATGGAATACCATGCCCTCCCAAAAGAACAAGGACCCTCTAGTTCATAGTTATAATAAAATTGTTCAGGATACGACGAATATGCATTGCCAAGAGCATGACTTTGCCCCCATGGTTCTCGGGAAAATTCAGTCTCAACATCAGTGTTTTTTGCTATAGTGATCGCAAATGAACATATGCAGAAACCATCACCTCAACAACAATCGGTCACCGTCCAGTCAATCCGAGGCAGAGACGAACGACGGTGGCACTAGCGTCATCGGCATTCTAGATGATCTTTTCGAGTGCTGTTATGCCTTCATGATAGGTCAAGAGGACTTCGCGGATTCGGCGCATGAGGTCTAATTTATGACCGAAGTCCTCTATGAAGATCGAGGACGAGTCCATTCCGTAGACTGAGTTAAAGTTAAGGTTTGGTCACCGTGGCATCTGAAACAGCTTGTTTTGCGCTATAATCGGAATTGGACGAGTTTGACGTGGAAAAGAACGAAAAAGAAAGAAACGAGGGTTGTTGAATTTACCGCTGTGATTAGTTGACGAAGAGTTAGGGAAGTCGCAGCTGTTGATGTTCAAAATCCAACCTCCTGCAACCAGTCAAAGGACCAAGAAGAGTTATGAGAAAAAAAAGAAGAAGAAGAAGATAAACGTGAAATATTTGAAAAAAAGAAAGAAAGAAAATAGAGAACTTGCCAATTGAATTGGAGCGAGACATCGACAGCGACTAAAATTGGGATGAAATAAAAAGTTTGATGCCATGCTTATATATGGGCAACGTGATTATGAGAAGATAAACAATAAAGATTTAGTTTTGAATCCTTTTAGATAATTTATTGTGGTGATATCGGTTGGAGTATGTAAATCATAGAGAAATATATCACTTGTTGGATGAAGATTTGAGATTGATTCTGTTTTGATATTAATACATCTCTATTCGAAGAACTTTAAAGGGTCGTAACTTTTTGTTTATGTAAAATTACGAAATCTATAATATATATATAATTATTTGAATCTACTATGATTGGGACTAAACTATATTGTTATTTGGTATTTTTATGAGGGTAAAATATATTTGTTTTTACAGTAAACTGAGATTGATGAAATGCTTTTTCTGGAGCTAGGGTGTTCTTTCTTTGTTTTTTTTTCATGGAAGACATATACAAGATCATTACGTACACATTTGAGACATTCAACGACATTTGAGGAGATGGAGAAACTTGCTGAAAATCTAATTTTATCAATTATATTATAAGAAATATTACGGTCTCAGGCAATTCTTCACCTCTTAAGTGATACTGTATTTCTATCTCAGGCAATATCTATTTTTGATTGGCTAAAGGCAACATATGCAATTAAATAATGTTGCAAGCTTAAGCGCCAAGAGAAAAAAAAAATTATATGCGACGTTGGTGCCAAGTTTTTGTAATATGAATCGTGCAAGTGTGTATACGGCAACGATATAGCTATTCCACAAGCATGCATGAGCCAAGCAATTCCTTAGCCATTAAAAAGGCTTATCTGATGCCCAAATCCGTTTAATTTTGCTCAAAGGACTTTAGTCAGGGGCAAAATATAGAAAGTTGAAAAAATATTATATAAATATATTGGGCTAAGCTTATTAATTATTTGGCTTGACTCATTAGACTAGATGACATGATCTAATGAATTTAGTCCAATTATTGGGATGATTAAGAGAGAATTGGCTTGGTGGGCTTGAAACAGAAATCGTTGAACTAATCTGTTTGCATTCAACCCTTCTTAAGCAAGTTTATGCACTTAAGGAAAGCTATTGGCTTTAGGCCTATAACAAGCTTATTAGGATAACTCTAAAATAAACAAAACCCATCTCATCTATTGATCGCTAAGATAATATGACGGATGTCATCAGGCCTAAGAGTTTATAAAGACTCACTCATTTCTCGTCATTGAAGGATTCTTTTTCAAGATTCTAGAGATTGAAGAAACAATGTTTCATTGAGAATTCTCTACTCTCAAAGATCAAATAAAAGTTCAGGCGAAGAACAATCTCCATTACCTAAGAACTATAAGGTTGATGCTTAAGGTCCCCTTAACTCTCTTGTCTATCACTTGTGCATTCGAGATTCTTGAGATTTGCTGTTCCTCCTCCTTTCCACTCTCTCCCTAGTCATCCCATCGTGTGCTATCTCTACATCACTTCTCTGAAGCCATGTGCAGTGCGGTACCTGTGTAATATGCATGTGACTACTCTTACCGAAACCCCTCTTCTACACAGTCCAAAACTTGCTGACTACAGGACAATAAATACAGTAGCCCCCTAAGCAAAACATAGCAACTTAAACAATACAAATATGGCACAACTTTATCACCAAACTAACACATCAATATCTAGACAAAGTTAAACCCCAACCTTCAACAATTTAAATAAGTATCAATACAAATACTAAGAGATTTTTTTTTAGAAAAAAAATGTGAATAACTTCAAATATATTAAGTTTGTCTAAAATGTACAAAAATGCAAAGTAAAGTATACACAAAAGTCTATCTCCCACTATTTCTTGAGAAAAAAGCACATAATATGTGATGTAATGCGCTGCTTACGTCCTCGACCATCTCCATCAAAAGAAGTATGCAACTCTTATGTAAGGTATTGCTATGTAGGTGTCCTGTCGAAATCCTGAGAAGGTACTAGACTCCTCTAGTTAGAACTTTCACCATGTTGTAAGTTATGGCATCTTTTTTGCGGAGTTAGTGGAGTGGAGGTAAAATAACCATGATAGTTGGAAAGAGGAGTCTAAAAGGAACTAGAGTTAGGCATTGAACTACTAATCATATACTTAGTCATGTAAGTGTTACTATGTGGCTTTGGGTGTAAAGTTGAGATAGGTGCAACATCAGCAGATGCTTTCAGTGGCATAAGGTACCTTAATAAGTTGGGTACACCTACTTGCTATTAACTATAGCTAAGTGTCCACTTAAGTCTTTTGACTTTGGTCCTACCCCCTCACTAAGATGGTGCAATCAACTCATCCTGAACACGTTACTAATTAGCTATTACATCAGGGTCCTTTTATTGATGCTAATGGTAAGTTCCATGAAACAACTAAACCCTGCCATGATCCTTTAAAAATTGCATCCCACTTTCAGCTAAAGATATAGCGGCCTATGATTAGGAGATAGTCAATTTTTTTTTAATGTATTAGCCTGAACAAAAGATGTATAGAAGAGAGTTAGTACAAGTTTAGTTATTAAGTTAATGGTCATACTTAGATAATCAAAGCACCCCCTATTTGCACTAAGCGAGCACGATGCTCATTCCACATTGTAATGTATGGGGGGCATGCAAGCTAAGCTAGTCAATATTTGTCTTTCCCCGTAAATCATTATCATGTAGTTTTATGTTCGTGTTAACTAGTTATGGAATTATCTAGTAACCATTAAACTGGCAGATGACACAATGGAGGTAGCAGAACTTTACAATGTGAAAGGAGATAAGTGGAACTCTAGCTATCTAGATGTGCTTCCCAACTTTACAAAAAGGGGAGGGGTGGTGGGGATTAAAATGTTCTCTTCAGGATAAGGTTACCATACGATCTAAAATTTAATATAAAAGTGTTAGTGTTAAGACACTACATATTAAAACATAAGAATAATTTAACAATACACTTTTAATACCTAGTGTCATGTTTTCTTGTCAAAAGCATTACGGTAAGAGAACACTACATGAGTAGGGTGATATTGAGTATCTTGGTCCATCCTCCATTGAGCAGCTAAGGGTCTCTTGTCATCTATATAAACATCATAGTGACTTTGAGGGGCTACATGTGGGAATCTATCTCAAGCCTACTTATAGTAGGATAGTTGCCTTGCCCCCATCTCCTCACTCTAATTTCTCGTATATTGGACGATGATACAACATAAAGTTGTTAATACAACTAAGTCAAGTAGACGAACCCCCAATTGTACTGCCCTATAACGATGAAGTCCTCTAAAAGTGGTAGAAACATGCAGTAAATGAGGAAGCTAAATTTATTTGCAAATACAAATCCTCATAGCAATTATAGTATGTCGGCACAAGTGTGGCACCTAACCCACTCTTCATTAGCACCTACTAGCAACAACTTGAACTCATCTCTTAACCATGAATGGCTTACTTACACCCCCCCCACCCCCCCCCTAATATTCTTCACTTTAGGGCTTTGTCCAAGCAAACACTCCATCATACATACCCATAGGAGGTAATGCTACTTGTCACTACTTGCTTATTAATGGGAAGACTAAATCGTAGCTCAATGTCCTATAGGGTAATCATGGCTTCCCCATGAGCCATGTGAAACATATGAGTTTTGAACTTCCAATGCTCTACTGAGGCTGTGTTCAAGTGCTAGTCAAGCTAAATAAATAGCAATCAACTCAACCCTAAAAAACTCACTTGTGTGAGATATAGCTCGATGGGTGCATCTAATGAAATATCCCACTAGTTGCTATGTAACTTCAACTCACGTTGCTGGACTACAAGCTAAGAGTCTCCTTAAAAAGACATGTTTGAATTGTATGTCACATCATTCATAGATGAGGAAACACAAGTATTTAAGTGGCATAGCAGATACCTCTCCATCCTAATTGGCTTGTGAGTGGTGACTATCTTGGTAAGTAAGAGCCAATTTGTCTACAAAATGAAACAAAGTATGTTAGTGCCATACAAAATGTAGCCTTAAAAATAATATATGCAACATTAAACGTCTTTACACGATCTTCCTTTATTTACCACACTTGTTTTTTTGAAGACATATTCTTCTATTGTGGCTCTCTGTTTTGCAAAGACTACATGTTACTCGTCTTCTCTTAAGATTAATTTTTTTTTTTTTAACATAGGGGGTTTAGATGTAGCCAGAAATATAGAAACTTAGGTGTTGCCTAGTTAATCTCATCTCAAATTGGCATAAAATAGGTTTGATATATTTGTAGTTGATGTGCCCACTTATACCAAGGCTTAATAGTGAGAGAGAAATAAACCCTCAAATACACCACTATTGCACATGCATGTGAATATGGAATCCTATATATCTATCATTTATTACATGCACATGTGCTATTCTTGAAGTCAACTATATGAGTCATGCCTCCCCCCCTTTAATCTATTCGCTACTTGTTAGCTTCCTGTTATCACCTTAAACACTTTATTGTGTTTACTGTAGTTAACCACCTTATGGGAACTAGCCCGTTAACTCCACTTTTCAATAAACATATATGCGTATTTTATAAGCACCTTATTCTCTGCTATTGCTTTTATGGCATCATTGTACCATTCATTCTAGTTAATAATGTAATTATAGAAAATCTTCTTTACGAAAGCTATCATTGGTAAACCTTAGAAATTTTTCAAAATTGAATTATGGGCTTCAATAATATTTGTAGTCATATTGCCAAAATGGTATTCCCCATCATGCACAAGTGTCCACTACTCTAAGATAATGTTAGTGAACTAAGCCGGGGCACCTTCCTTTATTGTATCCACGTGTTGTGTTATAAGTTCAAATTTCCTTACCTATTCTTACAATCTTGCATATGTTACCAATTTCTTACATTATATATTATTATGAGTTGTATTAAAATTGCTTGTTATATGGCGTATATAGAACCTCTATATAGCAAGTGGAGGCCTCCATCTAACAAAGTCTTTAATAATTGTGGAATTAATACCCTTGTGTTTATAAAAAATGAGGCAAATAGTTTCACGTCCTTCTTGCTTGCCTACAATATGTTGCTTTAGGTGTCTTAGAAACCATCCCCATGCCTCGATTGCTTTCTCATCAATTAAGGCAAAGGTCAAGGGGAATGTATGGTTGTTTCCATTAGTGTTGCAAGTGACGAGCAATTTATGAGTGTAGTTTCCATATAAAAAAGTGCTACTGGCTTGCAGTACTTGAAGGCCTTCACTTATTAACCGAATGTCCAAAAGACCCACTTCAAATATGACTCCTTAGGTACTGGCGATCTATAACACCCCCTTTAAGCCATGTTCTAGGATTACTATTCTTAATTGTATTAAGAAGTTTTGGTAGCTTGTTGTACGATTTTTTCTAATTGCCATATACGATCTCAGTTGCCTTTTGCTTACCTTCCCACATCCTTCTTATAGATATTGTGTAGCTAAAGTGATCTTCCACTATAATCTTGAGAGTGGCAATCTTTATATCAAGTTCTTTTCTAATAATATTAAGAAAGAAACCAAACATCATAATGAAATCAAGTTGAGGATCATCTTGGTTTATGATAGGATTTACACGTGTGAGGTCCCTTATATTTAGTTATAACAAAAAGCTCCTCTAACCTTTTTTTCTTTTTGCATGCTCGTAGCCTCTACCTATAATCATGTCCTTTTTTGCACAAAATATTGACCACTCAATACTCTTCAATTCTTCAACATTAAAGCTACAATGGTTCTTGATGTGATACATCTTAATTGCTTGAATGAGATCTTTCTTAGTGTTGAATCTCATCCCCTTATTGAGTTCTCCACTGTTAATCAAGTGACTAAACATTACATTCTCGATTTCCTCAAAATGCATGTAACTATCACCTTTACCAGCATTAAAGAATGGAATAGCATCTCGAACTTCTACATTAGCCATCTCATTTTCGGATGGATTTACCAATGCTTGCATGGATTGAAATAAGCTAAAAGGGTTTTCTCAAGGCATCTCAAAAACAATGTTTTGATGTGCCTAATAATTACCTGTGGAACTACTACCATCACCATCAAACTTAGGATCACCCATATTAGGCTTATGGAGGATCGAACCAATTTCTTCTTTAACTTCTTTTTCAACCTCACATGACTATTGAAACATAAGTATTGAATCATGCTCTTCAACAACTAGTGGATTAACAATAACTTCTTGCACATACGATGTTGTATGAGTAGAAGTGTTTGGTTGGAGTGTGCATTGAGGAGGATGAAACCTTGATTTCTCACTAGTATTGACATACAAATGTTGTATACACTCATCCCCTAAAACTTCAACCATTTCAACATGGTTCTCGACATCATCATTATCCTTAATAGCTATTAAGTAATAAGATACATTGGCAATGTGATAGTGAGGATGTCTATGTAATATCTCTACTATAACTGCATTAGGATCAATACCAGTTCTTCCACATATCCTATGAAGAAATTCATCATATTTGGTTTTTATTTTTTTTTTTTTAGTTTCTTTATCACATCTCTATCATACTCCTACTTCTTATTGCCACTCACAATATTCCCAAATGTATAAACAATGAACTTCACAAATCCAACCATTTTCAACCTACTAATATGAGAATTTCACATGTTAATTCGAGCCTAACAAACATGCTCAAGCCTAGTAAACATACACAACACTTCTAAGGCTTGCAAACTTATACTATATTTCATTGAGGCATTTTAATAAACACTTACCATGTAACATCAATTTATAAACATATCTTGCTTAATCTAATGTGCAACAATAACCAATACATACAAAATATCATCCATACATTACAAACAAGAAATTACACAACATATTGAATAATTTAATCAATAGAATATCCTTGTGTATAATATACAACTATTAGGGTTTATGTAGATTTTCCATGTAAATGATGGTAAATTGAACTAAATCTAAGTAAATAATAGTAGAAAGATGTTTGCATTACCATTTTTTGTGAGAAAAATAAAAATAAAAATTAGGAGATTTGAGAGTTTTATGGTGAAGGGAATTCATAGGGAAAGAGAGCATGCGAGTCTGTTGCTAGAACTAAACTATGTGTTTATGCCTTTTGTTTTATTCGAGTTTGAAGGGAATTCATAGGGAAAGAGAGCATGCGAGTCTATTGCTAGAACTAAACTATGTGTTTATGCCTTTTGTTTTATTCGAGTTTTGTTTTAAACGATATTTAACATAAGGTAAATACATTGTATACACTTTTAGTTCAATATTTTTTAAAATTGTGAAGACGCATACTGTATATGCGCTTCACTCCCTATTTTCACAATAATTAAAAAAAAACCTTTTAATAATTATTTTTAAAATTCACCTTATGTTTGTTAAAAAAAAAAAAAAACTTGCTTTTAAACCCAAGTTTTTTGAGTAGTTGATAAGTTGATCAATGTTTGTTTTTTCCAAAAATAAATGTGATTGAATTAGTTTAATTGAGTTTAACTCAATTTAATATCCGAAATTTAATAAAGATGAAATTCTTTATAGACTTTCGATTAAAATATTGTCACTATTTTGATGCTTTTAATTTTTTATAATATTTTTTAATTCTCAATTTACTATATATTCTTATCTTCACTATAAAAAAAAATGATAAAAAGATGATATAAAATACTGATAAAGCTAAAATCAATTATCCATTTTTCAAATTGTACACAAACCATCATTATTATGCCCTCTCCATTCCTTGTTATCCTAAGTCATGTAATTAATGTATATTTCTATACGAATAGAATTTATATATATATATATATTGTATACGCAATAGACTACTAATATAATAAAATGATGGTGTATTCACTACACGATTTCTCACTTTCGGTGCAATGGAAAGTTCAAGTCAGATGTTACCATCAAAAATATTTTCTATTTAGTAGTTAGAGCTGTAAATTGCGATCTCTTTATACGTAGAATTTTTTAGGTTGCCAGCAAATGAGAGCCATGGATTTAAAAGTCAGCAGAAAAATATTCAAATTCTAAAAATGTGTAGAGGACTATTACTATTATTCTTTTCCCCTTTCTTAATATTCCACGTTACAATATGAAGGGTTTTCTTCTAGATAAATCGAAACGTCATGGATTGAAGAGAAACCTTGTTTTGACGTTATTGGAAGCTAATTTTAGAAGAACATCAACCTAATCTACGTCCAGAGCATTAAGTTTGTTTTTTATGATTTTATCTAAAACATTTTTTTTCTAGATAAAACATTTCTTATTTTAAAAATAAGAAGATGACGCTTATATCAACTTGGATTATGAGGCTTGCTTTGTCCTAAATTTTTAAATTCATATAATATCCTTCTATTTCTTTGAAAGCTTATTCGGAAGAAACTATTTAATAATTTATGGAGAGTTTATGGAGAATTTAATTCTAAGATATACTTTTCTGGCGTTGCTTTTCCTTCCCCACCCAAAAGAAAAAAAATAAAATAAAGAGAGTAAAAGTTTAAGCGTTAAATTTTAAAAGTTTAGGGTGTTGTTGATTTTCACCATTTTGCTTGGTGCAATTTTTATAAGTGTGTTGTTGTCTTATTGGGTTAATTCTATATAATTTAAAATCCTAATGGTTTTTATGAAGACCTTAGTTACACAATAAGAAAATGTAATTTTAGAACTTCTAATTATTTGGAGTACTAAAGATTCCATTGGAGTACCCAAAAAAAAAAAGCTATATATTTTTTCATGATTTATTTACCCTTATTATGTGTAATTAATCTCACTACATTGAAATCTTAGATCCATTACTATACAAAAATCCTTGTTATAATCGTTACAACACGCAGTATATATTGTGTAGAGGGCTAAATTCATTATATTAAGATATTAGGCTAGACCAACCGTAGTCTTAGGCTTGACTCTTTGGATTTAGTAATAGGGTTTAAGGAGTTCGGTCTATAATTGGAATGACTTAAGGAGATTTGACTTAGTGGGATCGGAATAGGGATTATTAGATTGATTCATCCGTTATCAACCTTTCTTAGGTAAGCTCACACTCAATAAGGCATGTTACTGGTCTTGAGCCCATTACAACCTTATCAGAATAACTTTGAACAAGTAAATTTAATCTTGTTTGTCGATTGTCAATGTGATCTCATGCATGCCATTTAGCTCAAGACCCTATAAATATTCAATTAGGTTTCCTCGTTTAGGGAACTTTGAAAGTGCTTTAGAGATAAGAGAAATAGTGCAATCTTGCGAATCTCTTATCTTAAAGATTAAATTAAAGCTCAAATCAAGAATGAATCAATACTCGAGAAAAAACAATAAAGTTGATACTCAATAACTCTCTCATTTGTTACAAGCATGTTTGAGATAGTCTATTCCTCCTCTCAACCTTTTCTTTATAAGTCTTCTCTTGAAGTATTATTTACGTGTCACTCCTCCGAGTTCACAAATAATGCGATACTCAAGCGATAATTCATGTGACGGTATCGCACAAAGCCTAGCTAAAGGACCTTTACAATGGAGAGTCAAGTAAAATTGTATTTACTTCTAGAAAATGAATTCATGTAGGTAATATAAATCAATTTGGAGTAATACATATATATATTAAACGTAACTACCAAGTTTTAGTGGTCAATGACTCAGTGGGATTTTAATCTCATTGCCAATGTTTTCTCTTCCTATGGACCCCATCAATTTATCTTTTGCACATATATCTATAGTTATATATAATGCTACGAAATTGACAATTTCAAGTAGAAAATCAAAACCACATCTGTCATGCATATCATGACGTCGATTTGACGTCTTCATTATGACAGATATGATCTCAACCACGGTAATACATACAACTTCTTCTGCTTCTTTTTTTCGGTATTCTTTCATTGCAAACCCTATCCGGGACGCGATCCCTCACGTCACGAAAAGGAACGGTTTCTTGGTGCTGTTTTTTCAGTCATTTGGGTTTCACTTTTTCGAATGTAAACGAGTGTTCCACGAATGCTAAGCAAAGGTAGTGCCATAGGGTTTGGTTTCTTGCTGAAGGAGAGTGATATAATACAAGTAAGCATTATTTGGCACACCTTTTGATCCACGTTTTTCAAAGACTGAACCAATTCATTGGTATATGTATAATTGAAGAACAGATCTCGATCCAATTTTTATGGTTTTATAATTTTACGAGACCTTTTTTAATTAAATTTTATATATATATTTTTTAATAAAAGTTTGATAGAATCCTAATTTAAATCCTTAAAATTAGTAGAATCCTGATTAGATTCTACAATTTTATGTGTTGTAAAGTTTTTGACTTAATAAGTTAATATTCTTACTTAATCGGCCTTTAAACTACCCCATCATACAATTTCATTATTTTTCTTTAGCCTCTAGTCATGATTCAACATAGGAAAATACATAGGTATTCAAATTTCTAACTCGCCTTCCCTCATTTAAACACTGCAAACTCAGCTTTTTTCTACTTCTCTTTTTACTATGACTTCAAATTTGAGATTTTTCAATATGGTAATAGAAAGAGATGATGATAGTTTTGATAATAACAAGATAGCTGATGATTATTTTAGCTTAATATTTTTATTATAATGATTTATATTGTACTTATGTTATAATTTCATATATTTGGATAATGATTTATGTTTAACTATTTTTATTAAACTTATATTTTAACTAGAATTTATAATGAATTTAATTATTTCATCATGTATTCTAAATTTTTCATTTATTGTTCTAAGCATAATAACAATTTCTAAATATTAATTTATATAAATTGTAGAATTTTACGATTTGATTTTATTATCCAATTCTATAAATCCCTAATAAGTCTAAGTAAAATATCGATTTTAACAACCATGTTAAAGAGTACAACTTTCTACAACCACAAAGCATGATTTTCTCTAAACAAGCCCCTAGAATTCCTACAATATTCTTATTCTACTCAATATACTTAACAGCATATATAGAGAATTTATAGAAATCCGAACTCCAAACTTACCAAGAAACCAAAAAATAAGAAGTTACATTAGCATACACATCTAGGTTGATCAACCATGGCTAAAACTAATCGACTACAAGGCACCAAGAAACCATAAAACCAGGAAGTTGCACTAGTACATGCACCTAGGTTGGTTAACTATATTTAAACAAGTTGGGATTAATGATTGACTACTTTCCTTAAAAATAAATTGCCTCTTCCCCATTTTACAATTTAGCTTCTCTTTATTAGTGTTTTATGTAATATTCCGAGAACCTAAGTCTCATCTAAATTCAAAGACACACTCAATAGATCCCCACCTTGGTTTGAATTCTTACATCTTGACATATATATACACATTCAAGTTCCACCTACTTGCAACTCCTTTGATTCAAGTTGCCCATCGCTTGGCTCTAAGCTATCTAATGCATTGCCTAACCCACAACCCTTCATCATCCTATACCCAGACCATTATGAACTTTACACTAGTGATATCTCCTTATTATACTATCTATCACATATCAAGTCATCAAATACTCTTTAGAATTCTCTAGACTCACCTTCTTGTAAATTTTGTTTACCATAAAATTCCGTGTAACACCAAGATGAGGTAAAATGTATCATTTTCTCACATTGCAAAACATGCCTTCACAGCATAGTGAACATTACCAATAGGGTTCCTTGCCTAAATATTTAGATCTAAAACAAAACCACCAAGAGTTATAGCCTCTTATAATGGAAACAAATTGTCAAGCCTAATTTTTCTCATCAACGGCAAACCTTTATGGGGCATCTTCATGTAAATAGATCTCATTTTACTATAATGATTGGCACCATCTATTACATTAAAAGATAAAGCATCCAAAAACAATCCTAACACATATCTCAACTATGATATTGTATACATCCAATCATCATGTAGTTTGATTTAGACTCCATCTATGCAAACAATTTCTAGTCTCTACCCATTTCTTATTTACATTAAACCATTTTGCATAAGCCTTTAGTTTCAAAATTTTCTCCTACTATACATGTGAAAAGTACTCTTAGAAGCCAGGACCCTATTCAAGGAACTCCCTTGATAGTTAGATTCCAATAACAAAATTTTGTCTAAAGACTTCGTTATTGCTACTATAATAAACCACTTTACCTCTACCATATTTCTTCTAGCATCAATTCTATCTCTCGTGTATCTTTACCTTCACTCGAGCCTCTTACTTGCAATGAAAGCGGATCAACCCCTGGCGTTAATGCTTTTGTTTAAAACTACCACTACCAGTGGTACTTAGGGATGTCAACGGGACGAGTTTTGTCGAGTTCCCAACCCACCCGTCCCACTAAAAACCCTATAGGGTTTGGGACGGGTTATGGGTTTCATTTTAAAAACCTTGTAGGGTTTGGGAAGGATAGTGAGACAAATGTTAAACCCGTTGGGATCCCAAACCCGTTAACATATATATATATATATAATTTAGTTAATAAATTATATTATTATATATTTAATAAAAAAATTTAAGGGATTACTAAGATAGTGAACAGTATAGTTCTCACAAAATACAAACACAGCATAACACACTACACCTACACCTGCACTACACATTGTCAATTTATCATTGAGCTGACAGCTGAGAGCCTGAGACACAGACACGACTGGAGAACACCGTGGACACCGTCACACTGACTCCACTCCCACACAATCAACAACACACTGCACAGCACAAACAGACACATACATAGCGAGTAGCGACAGTGAGACCGACTAACCGAGACAACATACACATAGACACATGTCACAGCTAAGCACTTGACTCTTCAGCATTGCATAGAGCTACAGACCGTAGACACGACTCGCACTCCAACACTCATTTTCACGTTTCACCACACAGACACAATGACACACATTGAGCCAAGCCACCCACCCACGTCTACGACCACGGTCCACTCCTAACTCAACTCACAGTCATGGTCTACTTCCACTCGATGTATACGATCCACCTCCACTCGAAATTTAAGACGCAACTGTTTCTACCCTAGATCTAGCTGGAATTGGAACTCGATCTCGTTCTCGTCGTCGCTCTCTTCCTATTTAAGTTGTCATCGCTCGTCGCACACATCAGCATCAGCTCAATCTCGTTCTCCTCATCTCCCTCCTCCTATGTAAGCTGTTGTCGCCCGTCGCATGCATCAGCATCAGCTCGATCTCATTCGGCAACCATCGCACTCACTCGCACTGTCAGGTACTGGGAGATTATTATCTTTTGAGCTATGATGATGCTATACTATTGTCTGTTATTATAGGCTTCTCTAGGAAGATCAAATGAGAAAACATAAAAAATTGGTTACTAGATTAGGAATTCGCTTTCCTTCATATTAATTTTTTTGTCACTTGCCTCTCTCACACAACCATGTGTATAAAACCCACGCAAATAATACACGGCCGTGTCTCAGACTGTGTACTCAACCGTGTGTGCTTTTGTGGATTTTCCAAGCTCAACACATGGCCGTGTCTTCAACTGTGTACTCAACTGTGTGTGCTTCTATGGATTTTCCAAGCTCAACACACGGTCGTGCCTTCAACCGTGTGTTCAACCGTATATGTTTCTATGGGCGTGTTTCCTTGACACATGACCGTGCTCTTCCCTTATTCTTTCCAAAAAGCATTTTTCTTCGTGTTTTCTTATCTGATCTCAATCCAAGTTGATATCTTCTCTCAAAATAGTGGTCCTCAGTCTTGAAACTGAAATATTTTTTTCTTTTAAGTATCAAAACTCTTCAAAATAACATCAATTTATTACATATACCACTAGAATTCATCAGAAATACAAGTGTTAATTTGTACTTATCAATTGACTAACTTATGAATTTAGATATTGGATTTCTAAATCACAACTTAAACCATTAGCTAACTTACGAATTTGGAAACTAGATTTTTGAAGTTTTGATGTTGTATACTAAATTAACTGACATCATTTTTTGGCAAGAAGAATTAATTACGTGAATTCTATATTATGTTTAAGGAATTATGCTAAATTTAGTATCATATTGCTCATTACAGCATTGGATGCATGATCCTTATATTGTATGCCTTCCTCTCTTCCTATGCGCTGTATATTGCATTCTCTACCTAGGCAAATTTGCAAAGGAAAGTGTTTACTAATAAATGATTTTTATGTTCTTGATTTTATGGGAATTTTTTCTTTGTTTGATCATTGTTTCTCCCAAATACTCATTTCTTAAGATGCCTATATCTTTTTTTTGTCATTGTAGCCACATGATTTAACATAATGCGTTTTATCTGCAAAACTTTTATATTCGTTCTATTTAATGTCTTGCTATGGTGTCACAAATGGAGGATTATGCATTTGATTCTTTTATTTGTATTTTGTTTTCATAATTGCTGGCACTTGTACTTATGTTGAAGATGAATGTTATTTTTATTTACTTTTATATAATATAGAAATGGACGAATTTGATATGCCCATTGATGCACATCCCATTGATGTTGAAGAAGAGGAAGGTTCATTACCATTACTTGGATCTGCAACAAAAGCACTAGCAACAAATCCCACAAGCTCAACAAGTTCTCAAGTAGGAAGCAATGCTGATTAACGTGATAATCCCAATAAATGTAAGTTGACTTCTCTTATATGGAATGATATGGTGAGAAAAATGGTTAATGGAAATGATGTTGCTATCTGTAATCATTGTTCCAAAACACTAAAAGCAGGTAGTAAACAAGGAACTAAGCATTTGTGTAATCATTTGGAGAAATGTATACAAATGAAGAAGCAGAAAGACATAAGGCAATGCCTACTATCCATTGAGAAACGACAAAATGAGAATGAGAGTTGTTTGAACATAGGAAATTGGACTTTCAATCAAGATATTTGTAGGCAAAGACTTGCAAAAGCAATAATTGTTCATGAATACCCCATTTCAATAGTTGAGCATGAGTATTTTAGGGATTTTCTTGAAAGTATGCAACCACTTTTTAAGCATGTTAGTCGGAACACCATGAAAAAGGAAATCATGAACATCTATAATGGGGAGAAGGAAAAATTGAGAGTGTTGTTGAAAGCACTAAATTTTCGAGTTGCAGTAACAACGGATCTATGGACATCAAATTAGAAAAAGGAGTACATGACTGTCACAGCACACTTCATTAATCATAATTAGAGACTTCAAAATCGACTCATGGAGTAAGATTCTTTACTTATATTATCTTTTCATAATCAATAATGGAAAATTATCTTATATTGAGGTTTTTTATATTTTCATGCAGTTTTTTATATGTTCTAACACCACACACAAATGAGGTGCTTGTTGATTGTTTGTTTAACTCGTTGATGAGATGAGGATTGGATAAAAAATTATCTACAATTATTGTAGATAATTGTTCTATGAATGATACAATGATTACAACTTTGACCATGAAATTAAGAAGAGATGAGTTAATTCTTCGGGGAAAGGTCTTGCACATGCGTTGTTGTGCGCATATTTTAAACTTAATTGTAAAGGAGGGTATGGCTGTGATAGAAAGTGCGATTGAGAAGGTCTGTGATAGTGTTGCATTTTGGTTGGCGACACCATCAAGAGTCGAGAAATTTAGAGAAGCATGTAAGCAATTGGATATTCCATATGATAGAAAGCTTGCCTTAGATTGCAAAACTCGGTGGAACTCTAGATATAACATGTTAATGATAGCCATTGGATACAAAGAAGTTTTTTGTAGAGTTCAATTTATGGATAGACATTATAAATGTCTTCCCACCAATGATGATTGGGAGGTAGCAAAAGCAATTTGCCAAAAGCTAGCAATCTTTTATGAGGTAACTAATATTTTTTCTGGTACTCAATATCCAACTGCAAATTATTATTTTGAAAAGGTTTTTGAGATTAGAAAATCATCGGTTGAATGGAAAGGCTCTTCAGATGTGAATACTAGAATGATGGCGGGAAAAATGTTTGATAAGTTTGAAAAATATTGGGGTGATATACACATCATTATGGCTGTTTGTACTGTTTTGGATCCACATTTTAAGATGAAGGCCGTGAATTTTGTGTTTCTTTCTAATTATGGAGTAAATGCACCTGTAGAGATTCAAAATGTTAGAAACATTTGTTATGAGTTAGTTCATGAATATCAATCAAAGGGTAGATCTCGACTTTCTAAAGGTTTGAATAGTAGTAGTAGTAGTAGTTCTTTTCGGAACATTTCAGCAACTACCCAAACTGTTCCTTTCGATTCTTCAATAAAATCAAGATTGGTGCAATTTTTTAGCACCATTAATACTGATGGCCAAGTCAAGTCGGAATTGGATCACTATTTAGAAGAAGTTGTGTTACCTTGGACTAATGATTTTGATATTCTTAGCTGGTGGAAAGTAAATGGAATTAAATATCCTACATTACAAGAACTAGCTAAAGATATGTTGGCTATTCCTGTATCTACGGTTGCTTCTAAGTCTGTATTTAGTACTAGTGGATGAGTAATTAGCTCATATAGAAGCAGACTAAATCCCGATACAATAGAAACATTGATGTGCAGTCAAAGTTGGTTATCAAATAAGATAAGAGGTAAAAATTTTGATTATACAATAATAAGTTCTTTTATACATGGAGCAACTATTATTTGCATAATCTTTAATGTGTTTTATGGTGTTTTTTCTCCCTTTCGATAGGTTCAAAAATAGATGATGAAGAAGATGGGATTTGAAGACACTGAGAATCAATTGTCAAGTAAGAATTCCAAAAAATATAAGATTAATGTCTTTTCTATATGTGTTTAGAATTTTTCTATTTCTATTAAGACTTGTTAACTATATTTTTTTGTGTTATTTATTAAGTTACACGATTGGTATAGTAATTTTATTTTATTATAATTAAAAATATTTTTATGTTGACAACTTTATTTATCAACATGTAGATTTTCAAATAATATTAAAATACATATAATTAAATACGTTGAAAGTGCAAATATTATTTATTTTTAAGAACATAAGCTATATTTTATAAAAATAATCATAATGAATAAGTAAAAATTTTAAATTAATAATAGAATTATTTTTTAAAAAAAATTCTAACGAGTTTGAGACAGGTTTCGAGTTACTTATTCAAACCCTGTAGGGTTTGGGAAGGGTAGCGGATATTTCATAAAAAAACCTGTAGGGTTTGGGCCGAGTTTGTGAATCCCCATAGGATAATGGGACGGGTAATGGGATTACTGATCCCGGCCCAAACCCATTTCGCTTACATCCCTAGTGGCACTCTAATTTATCTTTAGCAATTAGATTGTCTATAACCTTGTAGCCTATATATTTCCTCCTACAATCTATTTGGTTCTTATTTTACAAATTTCTCTTGATATTGTTTGTTTATAAACTGTTCTCAACTTATAAAATGAAGATGATAGAGAGCATAGTAAGATCATTGCCTAATCATATCTCAACCTTAACATTTAATATGTTTCATATTGTCAATGAGAGAAACAAACTTCAAAATATGTTATCTTACATATGACTCCATACTCATCCAAAGTGAATAAAATATTTCCTCCAACACTAACTAATTAGCAAGAGGCTTGATCATCTATAGTTCTTACATTTCTTCCATTGTTGTATTGTCCTCGAGTACATCATGCAACGCACTCTTCATTAAACTAGACTGGATCTTTGTTGGGGGCTTCTCATTAAGTTCCACCTACCCTTCATCCATTATAGATTCTGACAACTTATTTAACAACTTTTTAAAGCCTAGCTACACCTAGATCTCTCACATTCTCACTATAAAACCAAAATTTATGCATCCATCAAACCTTTTGATATATGACTTTATCACCATCTCTTCAATGTGTAATTCACAAACTTAAAAAGTCCTTCATCTCCTCACCTTACTCTTGTACCAATTCTTAATACCAAATTTGAATTTTAGTTTACAAATCATAGAATAGACGATAATTAGAGAAACAAATAAGTATGAAAAGACAATTTGATTCACATAATTAACATGGAAAAAACCAAAATAATAATGGTGAAAAAAACATGGGTAAGTCTGAAGAGATTTACCAGTGTTATAGTAATAGTACAATGGTTCTCATAATTATAGTCCTCTAATAGGTCTTTAGGATTTCAAAAACTCTCTTGCTTAGTGAAATAAACTTAACAATGTATATATAGAGTTTATAAGAAACTCAAATCTTAATACACATTATAGGAAATAATATAGACACTAATGTTATGTTTGATACATCGGAATGAGCTGGGAATGGAATCACGATTTTAGGTCTTATTCCATTTCCTATGTTTGGATTCATTATTAAAAAAGTCAAAATTGTAATTTCTCAAAATTAGCAATTTCGACTTTAAGGCAAATTCGATTTTAAGGGGTCGAAATCGTGATTCCATTCCCCTAAATTATTAATAATTACATAAATAACCTTCCCTAAATGTAACCTCATTAATGTATACATAAATTATCCTTCATAGAATTAACATTACTTGAAAAAGAAAGAAAGAAAGAAAGAAAGAAAGAAAGAAAGAAAAGAATGATGACACTCAAGAAAGAACAACCATATGGAACGATACAACACCAAAGCTTCCAGGTATGTTACATAAGATTATGTTCTATATATATAAATTATATGATACACATGTATATAGAGTATATGTTATATATTTCTATGTATATATATGTATGTATGTAGTCTTATGTTTTCTATACATAATTTATATGTTATGTATAAATATATATAATTGTAACAAATATAAAGATTATATATACATGTTATACATGTATACATATAATACACACATACAAATTAGTATGTATGTATGTATAACAAATATATAGATTATACCATTGTTATATATGTTATATACATATGCATATACAAAATATAATATACATATGTATATATTTTGTATGCGTGCTATACATATATATATATATATATATATATATATATATATATATATATATATACATACGTATACGAATGATATGTTTGTTGTATATATGTAATTATATAAATTAAAAAAATATATACATGTACGCAATATCCACAAATTGAGGGTATTTTTGTCAAATACCACCATACACTCATTCTATTCCAATCTAAATATGATACAACCAAATATAATGAGAGAATGGAATTAATGATTCTATTAATGTTTCTAAAAAAAAAAAATGAATCGGTCAATCTATTCTTGATTCCACTTTCTTCTAATCCATTTCATTTCAAACTATTTTTGCATATCAAATGTGATATAAAAAAGCATAATATAGAAAACTACACTAGCAAATATGCTTAGTATGGTAGATCACAACGTAAAATAGTCAACTACTTAGATCGGCATTTGACTAACCTTCTTGAAGTTGATAGCTCAAGCTCTAACATGCCCTTTTGTACTTATGTTTATGTATATTGTCATTCCACAACCCAAGTCTCATGTAAATTAAAAAGATACTCAATTCGTGTGTGTGTGCATGCATGCTTAGCACTTCAAATGACTTTATCTTGTTTGTTGCTTATTATATACATAGATTGCATTAAACTTCGTGGTATTGATAATTATACTCTTTCATCTATCCTATGTTACTTTAAATATATTTTAACACATCACCATCATTATCACTATCGATTCCTACCACTAGTGGTGATGATTTGGTAATAATTCAATAGTGCTGCAATCATGATATAGTGCTTGAGGTAATGAGTTGATGAGAGATGGTGCAATGGGGTGGTGGAAGCAGCAATAGTAGTATTGGCAGTGTTAAGGCGGTATCGATTGCAATGTGTATTAGTAGTATTAAGGATGTAGGGGGAGAGGATTTTAAGTATCATGCTAGTTTGTGGAACCTAAATTTCTCGCGTATTTTATGTTGTTTTTCAATTTTTTTACCAATAAGAAATATGATACTAATTTTTTTTCCTCTTTTTTATCTATAATAGAAGGTCTTTTGTCTAGTACTTAATCCTTTTTACACATCAAATATGGTAAAACTTGTTTTTTATTGTGTGATGTCTCAAAAATAATTCTAATCCAATGCCACCAAAGTCTTAACTATGTTTCTTGATTGTTTGACCCTAACTTACTTGTTCAACTTATTTAGAAAAACAAAGAAGCATTTTGTATTCATTAAATTTTATTTAAAATGTTTTGTGTATATATAGGTCAAGTAAATGAGTACCAAGACATTTGTTCAATATTTATAATATTCCTTTCAGATGTTATATGAGTTATTTATTAATAAAAAATAGTAATATATGTATATATATATATATATATATATATATATATATAAAGATGCATTTTTAATCGCTATATTTATGTACATTAAATTATGTCTTTTCTTGAAGATTCATTATCCATTATATTATTTTTTTTCATCAATTTGTATGTAAAAACATATATTTTCATGATCACAAATTTTCTAAGAATTGCATCCTTTTATATTAAATCATTTCTATTAGAAGCCTAATTAATACAGAAAGTTTCAAAAATTTATATATGTATATATATAATGATCACGGCACTATTTAGAGGCATAAGATCATGACACGTGTCAGTACTTGACAAATGAAGATATTTCCCTTGGGATCCTAAAATCCTTGGTTCACTGGGTCAAACCAACTGTATATGTCAGTTTCTAGAGTTTAAACGCTTGATAACATGAATCTTGATCAACGGTCAGAGCTAACTGGGATTTTTTTTGCAAAGGCTGGCACGAGTACGACATTCTTGGATTAGTCCGTCTTCTGATGTCCGGTTTGGTTTCAGCCTTGACAAGCTCTCGGTTCACTTCCTCCAGATTCGATTCGATTCAACGTCAACTCCCTTGAGCCTGCTCAGCTCTTATTCATCAAACATAATTATTGATGCGGTTGGTGAATTTCTAGACTCATAAAAGCATCCGGCTTCTACCAGAAAGAGAAATGTGTTCACAATCCAGCTCCACCGTGGAATGATGCCCTCCACAACAAAAAGTCAAAGAAGGTGGCTCCTCCAAAACAAAATACAATACGAATGACGTTGACCTGATTAACGTTTGACAAACCCAAACCACCTTAAGTCAGCCCACGCCCTCAAAGAACCAACCGTTTCGCTAATCCTATATGATTATATTAATTAGCCTTCTTCCATCAGCTATACGACGCCTAGTTGCTATGAAGATTGCACATTTCCTTATTTCACATACACCCATATCCTTTGATACCAGCCTTTGAGCATATGCATAGATGTGGCATTGTCTCTACCTCTACGTAAGCAGCGCAACTACACTTACTAGGCAGATGCAATCTCAAAGTATGACAGAAAAGGGATACATGGAAATCAAAATGCTTCTCCCTAATTACATAGACATAAATTTGAACAAAAGTCCACTCCTCCATCAAATCTCTGCAAAAGATCATCGGAGTTGTTGATGGCCTTTTAGCAATAGTATGTGCAATTTCTCTTGAAGCTTCAATTTTCCTCCAAGTGAGAAAAAGCTGGCTTGTTGGCTATAGCTTGACAAATCATCTTGTAGCTTCTCCCTGCGTTACACTGGTGTGAGTACATCAGATGATGCACATACCCATAGCAGCTAGCTAAATGAAACAGAAATTTGAATAATGATATTTTACTATTGAATATGATGATGTACAACTCAAATCATTTTAATTATACACCAGTTTAAACATTATGTTCAATTATGACTTAACGGGTGAAATCCCAATACATCCTTGCCAACAATAGGTAATGGAAATCAATTTGGAGTAATGCATTTAGTGAACGCAACCATAAAGTTTTAGTGGTCAATGACTTAATGGGACCTTAATCGCATTACCAATATTTTCTCTTCCTATGGACCCTATCTATTTGGATTTTGCATATATATATATATATATATATTTGTAATGCTACGAAATTGATTATTTGAAGGAGAAAATCAAAATCATATCTGTTAGGCATATCGTGACGTCAACAATCGATGGTATTCTTTTAATGCAAGCCCTGTACGAGACGCAATTTCTCTAGTTACTGAAAGGACCGGTTTCTTGGTGCTTTCTTTTCAGTCATATAGGTTTCAATTTTTTCAAATGTAAACGAGTATTCCACGTTCGCTATGCATGTAATCAATTTGTGATAAAATGATATTCGATCAATAAAATTATTTTACGAGAAACGAATGTGATGACTTTTCTTTCCTTTTAATCGTGTGATTTTAATTAAATCTTGTTGATGTGCTTTCTTCAAAAACATATTTTATGTGGGCTTCAAGATGTTTCTTATGATATGAGGCTTTAACCAATTTAATGACATGAGACTACTAAATATATTATTTTCAATTTTATTGTTTCTTTTCTTGAAAATATACATATATGTATTTTATTTATTTGGTAGTGATTCATTTATTGTTTATTATTAGTATATTTATTGTTTTTATTATTTTTTCTTATTGATTTCTAAGCTTTTCCATGCTTCTCCATATTGCTCTGCAATCCCATATTTTTTTCTTGGTCATTTCATATTCTTCTACGGCAATCTTTTACTAAGTTTGGTATTAGAGCTATTTTCTCTTTGTCCAACATGAATTTGGGAAAGAGAAATGGAGAGTAAGAAAATTTACAATTTTATGTCATTAAAATAACAAAATGATAGTGAAAGTGGATACACATGCTTAAAATGATGAAATCAGGAGTCGTGAGGTTGTTTTTTTTTAAAAAAAAAAGCAATTTTTATTTTAGTAATCTCTCCTCCATTACATTTGTGAGAGAGAAAAAATAGAAGTTACTTTATTTTGGTAACTACTAACCCAATACCATATATGATAGAAAATAAGAGATTATGTGAAATTTTCCGTTTTATTCTTGAATATATTTGAGTTTTGTAATTGTGATACATGATTTAATTACTTTTTAAATGATTCCTAAAGCTAAAATAGTAATTGACAGATATAGAGTCCAAAACTTAATGTTTTAACTTAATAATATAGTTATTATACTTATGTAACTTACTTTTAAATATGTTTTTAGGGAAAATCATAACTAAGGAGATAACGTCTACGGTAAAGTTCAAATAGATGATCAAATTTTAAAGTGACTCAAATAGTGGATTTATGTTACGCTAAATAATTCAAACAGGGCATCCCATTATAGTGAAATTACAAACAATAACAGATTCTCTTGTTGAACCACTGAATATGTTTATGGGACAATAACGGATCATTTGTTTGAATTACTTAGCAAAATGTTAATATTATATTTTAACCACTTAAAAATTTAATCATTTATTTTAATTATTTAGTATAACATTAATCATTTATTTTAGTCATTTAAAAATTCGATTCCCTCTTTGAACTTACTCTAAACGTTGATTCTTTCGCTTTAATTTTCCCTATGTTTTTATGCATAATCATTAGAGTACATATACTCAAACATATATATTACATTCTTTCAAAACCCTATACAAACATGTATTAAATTAATATACATATAATCGTGTGTGTGTGTCTATATAAGTAAAATAGTACTTACAAGTAAAATCATATAGCTTTCTAAAATACTAGTGTTAAATACGAAATTATACATTACATTTAAACCCTTTGTATATGTACACATATATGATAACAATCCAACTAAGTATATATTTTGTGCAAGCAATAATATACGTTCATATCTTTTGTATAACATACTATATATTTATTTGCAAACAACTATTTATATAAGTATATAGACTTTTGAAAAAGTTGTAATATGTTGCACTTAATATTATATCAAAACATAAGCTTTTAACTGGTACATGGAATACTTATTTACATACATATGTATGATAGCAATACGAATAATATAGCCATGAAAACTCTTTTAAGTGGTTAGTATATTGAGCATAAAACGTTATTGCAAAGTATATAGAAAACACCTTTTTATATAACTAGAACCATATATATAATATTTTATATAAATGAAATTCCAAAGGTAGTTTATATTGAATACAAAGTAGGATTATAATTGGTATAAAAAAATACTTTATAAATATGTACTTGAATATAGTTATTATATACCAATTCACAAATATGAAGTAATGATCATATATTTATACACGTATGTATCCACTATTATATATTTTTAATAGGAGAACGGTTATATAAGTAACAAAATACCAATACATAATCTAAAAGGCATATCACAAATACTTGCACTCTTATTATAAAATATCATATTGGTTTATATCACTGAATTATACAATGGAGACATTATATCAAACATACAATCATTGATTAAGGCTTGTGTAACTTATTTTAAATTTTCTAGTAAGCTTTTATATTAAGATCAATATATTAAAGTAATTAAATTTTTTATAATTAGCCTTTGTAAGAACCTTGAAAAATTAAAGTTGTGAAAATATTTTCCTCACCACCCTAATTCGAAAGTACTTATATTTTTGTTTATATTATTTAGTTGTAAAATAGATTTTTGAAAATTTTAGGATATTACATCTTGAATACATAATTAAATGTAAATAAGTTTATTTAACAAAAGGTGAAGACCATATATACACAACATATATATAGCATCTTTTCTTTAATTATTCTTAAATTTTCATTTTACCAAGTTCAAAGTTAAATGCAGCAACACGATGTTATTTTAATTTAGAACCCTACGTAGTATGCAAGTTTTGTAGCTCATTAAGAAATATTTCTCTAGAAGTGATAAGCATGTGACGCTCTGATGGTAGGTAGGGCAAATAAAAATCTAATGAGATCATGTATCAAATTATGCTTATTTTGCTTACTATTAAACATGAGCTTCATTCCTAATAAATGTCTTGCGTGCCATATATAAAATCATGCAACACCATAAAAATAGAAAAAGCTGAAAAAAAAAAAGAGATAATTAACTAGAATGAATATAAAAAGAAAATAAAGCATTCAAATCATATAATAGCACATTATTACGATACAAAATAAGTCATATAGTATGAAGCTGTATCAATATCATCAAACTAAACATACTAAACCAAAGTAGAATATACTGCAAGATCATTATAATGAAGAAATTCAAAGTATAATATAATATATTAATGAAATGAGATATACTATGTTATATTGAGTTTGTTTAAATGGACTGAGATGTAATACCTTTTGCCATGTATTCTAGTTAAATATGTCTTTTTCAAGACTCTACATAATAGCTATTTAATAAAATGATACTAATATAACATATAATGAGATTATTTATTACGTAATATTAGAATCTTAATCTTTATCGCTAAGATAAATGTAGGCTCTACTTTCTGATTTGTGATGCTAATTATGTTGTGTATATATAGAATATACTTATTCTTTCTTTTGGTTCCCAATAAAGCGGTACTCCTTACATGTCTAAAAGAATTTAGGTACATAAAGCTAAAGTCGGATTCAATTAAGGTTAATTTTCTTATTGAGTAAGCTTTTATATTTACTAAATAGGCTTTCACAATTACTAAGAAAGCCTCTTCGTATATTAAAGTACCTCTTTTAAGGAAGCTGCTAAGTTTACTTAGAAAGGTTCTACCTTTTCTAATAAGGCCCCTACTTCTATAAACTTCTAACCTTATTAAGGAAGCTTTTATCACCAATAAGAAAACTTGTATCCTCGTTAAGGCTTTTAAGGAAGTTTTTATAGTTCAACTACTAAGAAACTCCAAGGAAGCTTCAACGTTTCAATTATAATCTTCAACACATACGCAGTGGATCTTTTATGCACAATTAACCATTATTCAAATTCAACAACACATGCATACATAATAAATAAACATGATAATTTTAGAAAACAAACATATACTTATCAAAGTGTTTATAGAAGATGTTATGCTTTTTTAAAGGAGCCAAAACCTTTAAAATTATAGAAATACAATGTCTATCAGCAAAACATTGTGTTATTTTGGATTAAAAACATTCGTAATCCGTCATACTGGTTAATGTCATAAGGCTTCAATTGGTACCATTTTATGCATAAAGGTGGATGTATCAGTAAATAAGAAAGGTTTTGTTAATGAAAGGTGAAGAAATACCCATTGACAAGACCCATATATACATAAACATGTTTGGTTTGATATGCTTAGTTTAGTTATTTTCATATTTTATAGGCATGTTGGTATTCCTATCATAAAGGCTTAACAAGAATTAGCCTAGTGCTCAGTGGAATAATAAAAAGTTTTTTAACTATGTTCCAAAGTCCAGTTATAGTCGAGGTCATTCGTTAGCAAAAAGGTTAGGTACCCCATCTAAGACAAGCATCCCTGAAATAGCCTCAGGACTTTATCTATAATATCCGAGCAGTCTAGAATCCTGAATTTCAAACCATACTAGATCATGGCAGTAAGTTGCTTTCTTCAATCATATATTGAGGGACTGTCAATCACCGTAGAGTCTAAAATTCCTTCATTTTACCGAGTTAAATGTTAAGCAACAAGATGTCATTTTAAATTTAGAAACCCCCATACACAGATACTTCTAATAGGATATAAATTTTGTAGCTAGTCTAGAAATTCTTCTTTAGGAGTGATAATCATGATAGGTATGAGTAAATAAAAATCTAAGTGTGTTGTTGAATTTGAATAATGGTTAATTGTGCATAAAAGATCCACTACGTAGATTTTAGAAAACAAACATATACTTATCAAAGTGTTTATAGAACTTATTCTGTCTTACTTCAATATTATAAGCCACCTTTATTCATGATAGGTATCAAAGTGTTTACAGAACATATTCTGTATCACTGTATTCAAAGTGATTCTATAGATAACATATATAGAAGATAACATATATTTCATCTATATAAGCCACCTCAAAGTAACATATTCTGTATTACTTCAATATTATAATGTATATTTTTGTTTTAATTCTTGATTAAGATGTATTCCCCCATGTCTAGAAGAATAGCAAACCAAAATTCTTATCATATTTAGAGTGAGATATGGAGAAATTGTTAAATTTAGGTATACAAAGTTGGAGTGAAATATAATTAAGGTAAATTTTTTTATTGAGTACTATTAATTAAGTTTAATTAGACTTTTACATTTACTCTACATCTACTAAAGAAACTTGTACCTTTATTAAGGAAGCTTGAGCCCTCTAAAGAATAAGTGATTCTATATATATAACATAATTAGCATGCTAATTATGGAAATCCCTATTACTTCTACTAAGCAATTTTCTATAACTAAGTAGCTTCTTCGTTTACTAAGGAAGCCTTACTATGGGAGTTTTATTCTTATTAAAGAGGCTTCCGATTTATTAATGAACTTTTAAGGAAGTTTTTATGTTTTAGCTATGAACTTCTATCTTTACTAAGAAAACTCTAAGGAAGCTTTTTCTTTTCTATTATAATCTTTTACAAATATAGATATAATCTCATAGAGGAAATTCTCTCAATTGGAGAGTGGTGTAACCAACAAGGAGATGTTTTTCAATAAATTATTTACTGACTTATTTTATATAAAGTTGTTATTACAGTGTTTAATGGAATTTTAAATATTAAATAGTCGATAATTCATGTTCTCAACTCATGAATTACTATTTAATAGTCTATTTATCATTTTTTTATATATAAATGCTTTATCATTGTAAATTGTGTTAAGTCTATATTGGTAAATAGCCTATCATTATAAATTATGCCAAGTCTAGATTGGTTATATAAAGTGGAGAAGAGTAGAGATTTTGGAGGTGTGACAAATAATTTATTTTTATTTATATCTTATTCATTATTCATTTTCGTATCACATAATAGTTATTATATATCTATTCAATTTCTATTAAATTACAATTCAATCTACCCTTATCCCATTCGATGAATTGCAATTTATTTTTATATGGTTTTCTTATTGAGCTCAATCCTTTTCCAATTCCTTCTATTTCTATCTTCATTTCTTCATTCTGATATCTATCATAAGTAGTCATAATTAGATTTGTTTGTTTGCATTTGTTGTCCTTTTGTTAACTATGTATAGACTAATTTTTTGTTGCATTTTAAACCTAATGGAGGCCACTATCTTGATTGATTACCTGATCCTAAGTGACATAAAAGTTTTCCTAGAAGATGTAAAGAAATTTAATCAAGTTAAAATTGATGAGCAGAATGAAGTGCATGCTATAACTAAGATTATTGTTGACAAAGCCCTTAACAAGTTAGTTGTAACTAACACTTTAAGGAGAGCATGGATTTTGTAAATTAATATGAACCATTTTCTCTTAAGTTTTGCTAAGAAATCATGCTTTTACAAATCAATGCAAGACTCTTCATGGGCTGTAATAGGTCAATGTATGGTGATTGAGGAGTGGAAATCTAATTGGAATCTTGACGATATTCCTTTAAATAATTTGTCCCCTAGCATAGATCTTAGTAGCTCCACTTCAGCAATCTTCCTAATCTTAGTATCAATAATAACATGGGTGTTTTTCAGCATAAGATTTTCTAGCTTAAGCCCATTTATTTGGACTTGATTGAGTCAAGATTTTGATAAAGGAGTCATTGAAAACAAGCTTGTAGGTGAATTGTAGAAAAGCCGGAAAATGTAAGGTAATGTTTCAAGTATGAATAGTTAATTGATTAGTGTTTTAATTCTGGAAGATTGGGTTACTATATTGAGAATTATGAGTATAAAAGAGTTTTTGTTGAATTATGGGTTCGAGCCTAAGAGTCAATGTGCCTCAATCTTAAAGTAAGCAAGAAAGGGGAGAAGAACCAAAGGATATGGGTAAAGAAAACTTAAAACCCTATCCCTTCTTCTAGTAATACACACTCTCTCAACCTTAAACCTTACCCAAATCTCTACCTTGTCTTAAAGAAAGATAGGTTACCCATGCTAGCAAACTTAACTCATAGATTAATCATCCCCTGTCACTTTAATTAGCTAAACACAAGAGCCAAACAACTCTTTGCAAACCTAGTCATTCTAGCTCATGTATACAACTCACACAAATTCAAACACAAAAAATCCATTCACCATTTATCGTCAATAAAGCATTAATGTAATAGCAACAATCTAGTGCCATAATTGATCTTAGTTTACCTCTTAATCAAACATCCCTTTCTACCTTATACCAAATCTAAATTCCTTCCAAAAGTTAAATAATAGATTATTTAATATGAGTTTGAATCTCTATAGCAATTGAATTCAGAAGCATCATAGAGTAAGGCCTTTGACCTAAAACTTGATGTTTCTACTCAAAAGGCATCTATAATTAAAGCAATGGATGACTCAAAGTGTTCTCAATTAGCTTCAAAGGTGATGTGTTAAGAGGAACTTGTTTCAACTTTAAAGAGGCTAAACATAAAAAGGGAGTTTAAGGTTGAGGAAGAATATGGAGTAGGAAAAAGATTCAAACTAGAGATAGAAAAAGGTAGTTTAAATAATGAAGTTGAAAAAACATATATATTGAAAAGAAATAAAAAAAAAAAGAAAATTGATGGAAACCAATAATAGTTTTTTAAAAAGGAAACCAATAATAAAGAGCGTAGATTAGAGCTATTGAGAAATAATTGAGGGTGGAGGAAGTTTCTATGTCCAGTGGAGCAGTATTACATGTGGACTAGCTTTATTGTGGAATACAAATATGAATGTGGAGATTAGGATTAACAATTTAAGAACCAAACCATTAACATGGACATGATACAACACAACACAATTATAAACGGGTTTAGATTGGCAAAAATCAATACAAATAATAAACAAGTTAGACTTGAAAAAAAAATGCTAAAATTTGTGTTCAAGTTCAAGTTTGGCATGTAAACTTATTTATGGACCTGTTTATTAAACAAGTCTTGTAAATATATCAAAGGTTCAATTGAACCCGTTTATTGTTAATAATATTTTAAATATATTTAAGTTTATATTATTGTCTCCAACAACTCCTATTTAGGTCATTATGAAAAATAACAAAAGTTATTTAACCTTTTTATTCTAATATATAAAATATGTAATTTCTTGATATCCTTTTTTTTTTCTCTTTCCTTAATTTTTTAGTGTAACATGTGTTATATTTACATATATAGTTGTGTTATGAATCTATAGATACCCAGCATTGATTATATATATATATATGTTTTGTATATTATTTATATATATATCTGCAAGTGAAGTGGACATGTCCAACAAGCAAGCAAAAACCTAAAGGTTGACGTAGATGGATCTTGGGTAACAACTAAAGATACATGACTGTAAATGCAGCAATCCATAACAATCAAGGGCAATTAGTGGGTGGAGTCGCGAGAGGAGAAAATGCAGAAGTGGAATTACTTAGTTTAATTAATTAATGGGATCCAGTTGACTTTAGATAGACAGTGGCAATGTCTCCTTTGAATTGAATAATAAAGATTCATATCACCTATGGTACACAAAAATGATTTGAAATAATATCAGCAATGAAATGTCAATTATATATCAAAACATTCAAGAAAATAAAATGGAATTATATATGATAATATTTATCAAAAATGCTCTTAATTCATAAATGTAATAAATATATATTAATGATATTAAAAATATTATTTAAGTAATTACCATTAATAAAAATAGAATGAAATTACGATTTTACCCCCATAAAAATAGAATCCAATTCCCCCTAAAATTATTGATTCAAAGGAATGATTTATTGCACATCAATTCTAATATACCAAATGTGACACATTAATAGATTTGTTGGCAAGGCCTAATCCAGATGTCCATTGGGCTTATGCAATGCACTAGTCAAATCTTCAAGAGATCTTCAACAACACAAATCGTTTAGCTTTTCTTACGTCAATCAAAAAGCCAATAAGCCAATTGTGTAGTGGCTTGGAAGGCTTTAAATATTGAAAGAGGAATGTGCCCTTTGCATCTAAGGGTATGTTCCCCTTCGCTCTTTAGAAGCTTACCTCAAGTGATTTTTAAGGTGTTATCAGGTCACGTATATGTCTCAGGCCCATATCGATCATGGGTAACCTATAGATGAAACTCATTTCCATTTGGAGTTTAAAAATAAAAAAACTGGCTAATGTTCGACAAACTCAAGTACGTTAGGTCAACCGGACTCCCTCGAAAAACCGATCGTTTCTTTAATCCTATATATAGTTACTCTTCTTTCATCAACTAATTATAACTGCTATGCAAATTGCATATTTCCTAATGGAGTCTATCATATTTTACATACCCCCTATCCTTTGATACAGGCCTTTGAACATGTATAGATGTAGCATTGTCCATAGACAAGCATTACAATAACCGCACATTACATTTATTTGGCAGGTGCAATCTCAAAATTTGAGGTAAGAAAACAAGGAGAGATAGGTCCCTAATTGGCAAAACATAAATTTGAACAAATGTCCGGCCCTCCGTCAAATCTTCTCAGCTGGTGAGGAGTTTCCTTTAGAACGGCAATCTAAAGCCCGGTGAAGTGCAGGCTTTCCATGGCCTTAAGAGGTCATATGACCATCAAGTCAGTTTACTCAGTTTTGGAAGTAATCCAACAGTTCCTGAGGATAAAAAGGACCCAAATACTAAGAAGAACAAAAAATTACACCTTCATTATCATTTCTTTCCGCTGCTGAATTCCAGCTTCTGAAGACTCAGCAAAAGATCCTCAGAGTTCAGGAAAACTCTGTTTGTGGAATTTGAAATTGTATGCGCAATTTCTCTTGAAGCTTCAATTTTTCTCAAAGTGATAAAAGCAGGATTGTTGGCTATAGCTTGACCAATCAACTGGGCACTCGTAGCTTCTCCCTGCATGACACCAGTGTGAGCACGGTGAAACAGAAATTTGAAGAGATGATTCTTAAAAACCATGGTACTTGTAGTTTAGAAATGTTTCTTCCCCCTTACCACAAGAAACCAAACATATCTAATTATTGGTTCACATAAGCACAATGCTTTAGGCAAAAACAAACCTGTGCTCTAATAATAGCACTCTTCTTGTCTTGTTCGGCCTTTTCCACAACAAACTTTGCTCTTTCAGCTTCTTGTGCGGCCACCTGCTTGGCCTCAATAGCAGCAGTAAACTCCTTACCAAAAGTAAGGCTGGTAATGGAAACATCATCCAAAGCAATATTAAAATTGGCAGCTCTTTCTGTCAATATCTTCCTTATTTCTCGACTAACGGTCTGTAAAATACCAGTAAAGCATACTGATTATACAACTATATATGCCCTTAGTAATTTAAATATAGTATGTTTAGAGCACAAATACCAGAGTGTTTAATGCAATTAAAAGCAAGTATGTTGATTTCAGCAAATAAATTGCTCTCTCACAGCATAGTGGTAGCTATTGGCTATTTCTCTTGAGAATAAATTAGAGCTGTAACAAGGAAATTGAGCACCCAAAAAAGCTCACACAACAAGATGCTTTGAGTGAGGACATGAAATAAGAGTACTAGCACCTTGAAGAAGAATAAGGAGATGGCTAGCTGCTTACCTCTCTTTGCGTAATAAGCTGGCTTGCATTATACTGTGCAACCACAGCTTTCAAAGTTTCATGGATAATTGAGGGCAAAACTCTCTCATTATAATTTTCACCTAGTGTACGGTAGACTGTTGGTAGCTGATCTGCTACAGGACGAGTAAGAACTCGAAGCCCAATTTTAACCTGTTCAAGGAAACAAGGCTCAAATTCTATATGCAAAGTTGAAAGGGATAATATAAAGTGATAAATAGGTAAGGCATTCAGGCTTCTCTTCCCAGTAACATCTCCACAACAAAATTGCTGTGAAATATCAGAATAGTATGTCTTGCCATATAGCTAATTATTATAAACATAAGAGGGCAACTTCAAAAAGAGAACTTGACATTTGAACTGGTATATCAGATACAGAACATTTTTCCAACAGGTGTAAGAATCATGAAAAGGTAAAAGCGACGATCAAGGACATGAGCACTCACTGAATCAATTTTGAGATCAATGGAAAGAGAAGGAATAAAAACATGTGCAAGAATCATGAAAAGGTAAAAGCACACGAACAAGGACATGAGCACTCACTGTGTTGATTTTGAGATCACTGGAAAGAAAAGGAACAAAACATTCTAAAGAAGTCACAAAAGTCAAGGCTACGTGAACTGATGATCTGTAAAAGCACTTATTCATGAACTACCAAATTACAACTCATATTTACATTGACCAAAATTTACACTTTCTTTTGGTTAATTACCACAAGTTAAAAGTCTTTCACTTTGCTCCCACTCAACAGCCTTCATATTGACAGCAGAACTATATCAATGTCAAGCAACAGAGATTACCATTTGAAGATCACGACTTCCAGAAGTACTCTCTACCAAATGAGGACGTGCACGGACATCATAGATGACTGGCCTCTCAAACCATGGGATCATTAAGTGTGTCCCTTCAGGATAAACCTGCACATCCCACAGTAATTAAGACAAAGTATTATATTGAGCAAACAAAGCCATTCACAAAGTTATTTTTCTAAGAACAATAACCATGCCTTGGCTGGAATCTCATATAACAGCATTATTGCCTCAGAAAAGAGAGGAGTTAAATTTTCTAACTGTAAGTTGCGAATAAAGAATTTCAACTTTATGATGGCACTCATCATAATGAGACACACAATGCACAAATAAAGATAATTCAAAAAAGAAATCATGTGAAATCAATTTTGCCATTTCATTGTCCTAAAACTCTCTAGACATGGCAGTAATAGCAGAAACAAGAAACCAAGCATTGGTTTTCTTGTATCTTGTGCTAATCCAAGAGTTACAAAGTATGAACCACTTCAAATTTACGCAGCCAATAACTGACAATCAGCTACCTCAAAATGAATACTATAATTTTATCAACTGCAATGTTGTATCCTGATGATACACAAGTTGAAACTTTATATAGGGAGGTAGGGAATGTGTAATCTAAGTATCAAGCTGGCATTGAGATAGAGAATGTCAAACATATATTATTTGACCAAAAATATGAAACTGTGCTGATTACAACAGCTAATATATGAGACACAAATATCACCTTATCCTTAATTCCAACCAAACGGTTGAATACAATGGCTCTGTGACCTCCTTCAACATTGTAAAGACTGTTAACAGCTCCATACAACCCGAAACCAGCAACAACTCCAAACTTGACTAAATCTGGTAAAAGACCGCCACCGCGTCCCTTGGGAACATTAATTTTGAAGTTCATGTTCCTATAAAGGGTACAAGTGGAAGATTATTATGCTGTTTCCAAGACACTGAGACCTTAAGCTAACCTGTGAGCTTTAAAAGCATAGTATCAACACGCATACCTGGAGCAAAAAGATAACATAGCATCGCAACAAGCAAAATAAATTACTAATTGAGATCAATAAAGAATTCTCGGCAAAGCATACAAAAATAGCGGGGAAGAAATCCCCCATATTGTAGCCCAAAGAACAAATAAATAAACCAATCTCAAAAAAATCCCCAAATGGACCGATAATCACAATTACTATGCACAAACATATAAAGTTGAAGGGTTCTGAGTCCAATTATAAAACTATTCTAACATTACAATGAGCCACCTCAAAAGGCACAAATTTGATCTTAACTTTCAGATGACTCCAATGATACAAATTTATAAAAACAGAAATCTCTTCAGACCAAAACATTACGCACTTAGCAAGATCTCAAATGTGCAAATCCAATATTGCCTTTGCAGCAAACCACACGGAAAATGCTAACCTGTGATATTATAAAGGCAATTCTTTTTTTTCATATTTTCTGGAAGAATCTTAAACATTTTTCCGGGAAATTGCAGATGCACCAAAAACTACTGGGGGGTTGCAAAACAAAATATATATAGTACGAAGCTGCTTCTAAGCATACTAAGACGAGAAATAAGATAGGACACAGACGTACCTGCTGAAGCAGTGTAGACAGAGAACCAACTGTTGTACCGAAGCTGTGGTGTAAAGAGAGAGATAGAAAGGGAGATTACTCTAGGGTTTATGTAAGGTTTGCATTTCTTGACAGAAAAGCCAGAAAGTAGCAGGGTTTTAGTTTAGGGCTTAGTGAAGAAAGAGAAGAGGAGGGAAAGATGAAATTGGGCCGGGCCGTTACTGAGTCTACCTAAGAGAAGCGTTCTTATGTGTAGCTAAAAAGGTACAATAATATAATTCCGATTATGAAACTATTTTTAAGTAAAACCATCTATTAATTAAATAAAACTGTAACATATATTATATCACTAAATGATAGTATTTACCCTATAATTTATAAAAAACTTAATTAATATTTTTATCATAATAATCTTTTGAGTGAGTTTATTAGTTTTACCAAAAGTTTATTCTAAATAAATATCTGCATATGATAGAAATTTTATAATTTAATTCAATAAGGATCAATCATATGCTTTAATATAATAATCCTAATTTCTCTGATTGTATGGATAGACGTGGAAAAATATTATACTGATAGAAATTTTAAAAAATGAAATTTTCAACATTATATATAATAATTAATTAGTTTAACAATACCAGTATAAAGTAAAATCGGATCGATGGCATTTAATATCGAAATCTTAATCTTTATCGTTATTTAAACCTATAGGCTTCGATTATTCTTTCTATCACCTCAATAAAAGTAGTCTCTCCTGTATGGCCGAACGGAAAGCAAACCAAATTTCTATTACATTTCGAGCCATGAGTTTAAGATATTAAAGAAGAAACTGCTAGATTTAAGAATTCAAAGCTTTATTGAATTCAAGTAAGGTCAAATTTTTATAATGAAAGTCAATTGGATAGAGTTCAAATTGAGATAATTCAAATTGGATTATTCTGTATAAAATTCTATGACATAATTATTAAAAAATGATTATATGATATTATTACTTTCTTAATTTCAATAAAATCTTTCAAATTATAGTAAAAATAAAACTTATTAATAATAATACAAGCTATCGATAATTTTCATAGAGTTATTGATATTTGTTTTTTTAAAATAGTAAATCAGTTTGATGTACAATAAAAAAAGCCCATTATCAGTAAAAAAAAATGACTTATTATTAAATCACCTTTAAATAACTGTACTATACAATTGTATTAATATATACTATACTATAATGAAATATTCAAAATTATAAATAACATGTGTGTATGTTGCTTGATCATTATCTATAGCTCATTCCCACTTACAACTATTGAGGGCTCCATTAGAAATGCCCGAGCACAAGGGTGGTTAATTGATTCTTAAAATGTTAATTTTAACTTCTAAAAAGTTTTTGAAAATATATATTTATTACCTAAAGCCTCTCAAACAATAGTTTTAGAAGTTAAATTATAGTTGTCTCAAAAGTAAGATCATCCTTTTTATCTTATGCATATTATAACTATTGGAAGTGAGAAAAACCAAATAGGATTCATTATGTTAGGAAGTCATTATTCATACTATTAAAATACAACTATTTTGACAAGATCAATTTAAGAAGTAAAGAATGAAAGGATTTTTATCAAAAAATAATTAACAGAGGGACTAACGAGTATAGAATTAACACACACTTACTAGTACATTATTATTCATTTTTATGGTTAATTGTTTTTACATTGCGCATTTGTCAAAAAATAAGATTAAAAAGAAGAAGAAGAATAAGAAGGAAAATTCATTTAATTTTTTTATTAAAATAAAAAATAAATTATATTTCTTAAACCTCGTTTGTTAATGGCATGTAAACTTTCTGGTTTTCAACTCTCAATCTCCAACCATCTTCTTTGCAATAATTATATATAGATAATTTATTTAAACATTAAGTTTGAAACTAAAATAGATCAAATATAGGAAAGAAAAAAATTCTAAATATTAGAATTTGAATGGATAAGGGTTTGACACCAAACAAATACTAATTAGATAAAAAAAATGGAAATAGAAGGGCATTTATATCTTTTCACAAAGTTAAATACAAAAAAAATGTTTCTATAATGTTAAATTTATTTAACTTGATTTTATTTTGGGGAAAGGAAAAAAATTTCCTTTTTTAAAAAATAAACCCTAAAATCATCAATTAAAAAAATATATCACTTAAAATCAATATTTGAAGTGTTAATTTTACTATTCATAATTTTCATATTTGATCTTCTTTATTTTTATTTTTTTGTGAAATCACACTTCAAATACTGATTGCAATTGTAGACAATAAAATTCACACTTAAAATACGACTTAAAATCAAATCAAATATAAATAAGATAAAAAGAAAGAAAATATCAAAGACCCGACAAAATTGTACTACTTTTATGGAAGTTTTAGTCAATTCTTTAATCAAACAATGTTCATTAAGCTGCTCTGTTGTATATACATGACATCCACACACGCTATCCAAAAATATTATTTTGTATATTACATTTATGCCTTATCATTAAACCCTGTAAATGTATCTGTAGCATCTTCTTCACTAATGGAACTAACTTTTCCCTTTCCCTTGCTATTTTCTACTTCTCTCCAACTGCTCTTGAACGAAATCTCACCATCATAAGGAGTTCTTCCGGCGATGATCTTAGGATTGTCTTCCTCAATTATTTGGAGAGCCATGGTTGTCGATGCGGATTGGCTCGGGCATGTTTGCTCGTCCTGCACCTGCACTTCTTGTTCTTTCACTATTTCAGCAGGCCTAAGATAGCTCATCCTGGATTCGGGAGAAAGCTCATGATACTTGATCAGGTACTTTTCTGAGATCGAAGTGTCGGGGGATGACGGATTGGGTGAGTTTTGGGTTAAAGTGGATCGATTGCTGGAGAGCCTTCCTCTTGCATTCTTGTGCCAGTTTTTCAGCCCTTCAATTACTTCCTCTGTAAATACACTTTCCTTCATCCTAGAGCCCATCTATTAAAGGAACAAAACATAACAATCAAAATAAAATTCACACACAACAGATATGCTGCACTAGAATTAGCATACATACCGTTAAAATCACGATTTTACTTATACAATTTTATAAACTTACAATTTTAGTAGATCTTTCCAAGTTGACTCGAATATAAAATCATTTTCATATAAACTCATGATAAAATCACGAGTTTACATGTAAAATTAGTACAATCTTATATTTTTAACTGAGTTTACTTATTCTATATCTTTTAGTTAAATGAACTAAAAATTAAAAATTACAATTTAATTTTCATAAGATATAAATATTATTAGTTCTTTAAGAGAATTAAAATTATAATATAAGATAATGTTGATAGTAATACCAATAATGATATTGATATTGATGATGAAGATGATAACGATAATGGTGAAGAGAGAATTAGTGATAATTTTGATTATAAATTCTAATTAAAATTTATATTAATTTTATTTATTCCATCTTATATTTAATTTTTTTATGATTATAATAAATATATCTATCGTTTTTTAAAACTATTTTACATAAATTATAAAAATTTACGCTTTTACGTTTCGATTTTATATTCTAACTCTATAAACTCTCTAATGATTATAAGTAGAATTGCGAGTTTGACAATCTTGCATACTCTGATATAGAATTTACATCATTAAAAGCATATTTCTATTTTTCCTATTCTTTGCTTGATGTTTTTACAAGGAAATGTTCATGCCGATCTGTAGGCTTAAAACTTTCAGATCGGAACGGTTGTGAATTAAGCTTAAATATGGTATCAGAGCTGGTATTCACCCTAAGCAGCCGGTAAAATCGTGCATGTGACACAAGTATGCTTTGTTTCGCTTGGGACTGGTATACGAAGGTGGATGAGAGTCTCACATTGCTTAATTCCGTAGGTACTTACATGCATGTTTAAACCTTCTATTTCATTAGCTAGCTTTTCAAGTGATCTTAGGTTTCTGATAAGGTAAGCCAAGATGATCATTAAATTAGTTCTTTGGGCTAGTACCATGAGTTTGATGATTAGATACTGAGAAACAGCTTAATGTTATGAAAGATGAAAGCGAAAAAATTCTACAGACGCATGAGATTCGACATTTCTACCTGTGAGACAAGCGCGTAAAGCGGAAGGGTAACATAACCACAGAGGAGTTGCACGACCAAACCAGTACATATCCTGATGATGAGCTCGTCCGTTCTTCGATTGAAGCAAGATCTCAGACCAAACATGTACTGTTATCGACAACAATATTAGCTAACAGCAAACAAACTTCTCATACATTAAACGTTGGATTAAAGTACGGCTACCTACCCAACTCCATGCAAAGAATGCCAACTGAAAGGAGTTCTGCAAGCAAATTTAATAACTTATATCAAAAATTCATTGCCATCTTGAAAGCTTTAAAATCCAGTCATTAAAAGGTGGCGTATAATTGAGGAGCAAATTATGGGCGGATAAGGATTGATTTTCTTCTTTTTTGATCTCATCGAAAATTATCAGGGATTTGATTTAGATGCCTACCTGGATCATGATGAACTGGATTAGATGGAGAAGCCATTCGGGTCGACCAAACCAGAACAAGTTATCACTTGGTTTCACCAGAAATGTCCCTCTAGCTATGGAGTTTGAATTAGAACTCTTCAAACACATCTTTGTTATTATCATTTGAAGCTTTGCTCCCACAACAAGTACAATCTGCCAAACAATGTATGAATCATGAGATTAGGAAAATGGTAGTGAAATGTAACATCAGTATCTTAAAAATCCTGAACGAAGTTAAAAAAGAAAAAAAGAAAATTCTTGAGAAAACTAGTGATCGTACCACGAGGGGAATGATGGGTAGCCAATAATAATTATAAAACTCTGCAACAAGAACAAAAATAAATAAATAAACCATGTGCAAGTACTTAAAATTGAAGAAACATAGAGGTTCCGTACGAGGTTTGCGCAAATTTCTGCATGATACACGTAGTGTGATGCCACACCATGTGCTATGCCCTAATAGTGTTAGTTTAGTATGATGCCATACCATGTGCGCTGAAAAATATGAAAAGTATAGAGAACATCCAAATCCAGAATCTGCAACAACCACGGGCAAGTTATGTTTTGAATTATTTTGTCCTAATAATGTAAAATTTTTCACATTGCGATACTTTATGGAGTCAGAACTATTACCTGATTTCTACTACTTTCTCAAATTCCTTGTCAAAAGCTCTCTGGATGAAGTTTTGGAAGTTGAAATTGCTGCCTTCAGCAATATTGGCCTAGCACAAGGAAAAAATAAGAGGATAAAGGAACTCCGTTGTTAATTCTCATGAATTGGAAGATAGATGAGACGATGATTGCTCATTGTCATTGAGCAACCAATTTCAAGTGAGCTAAGTAATGTGATGGAATTAAGTAATCTAATCGGGAAATCGCAAATCTCATGCCTCAATATAGATTTTCTTAATGTGTAACATGAAATTTTACACATTCCAATATATTGATCTCTGTTATAAACATTTTTAAAGATTATAATTTTACCTATTAGGTAAACTTAATAAGTGTTTCTAAAATACCCTTTAAAAAAATATGATATTATTATTCCTAATACATATTAACTATAATTTAACTTCAATTATCGTGACCTACTTACCACAATGAACCCATTTCGAAGTGTGAAGTAATCAGCTTTCGATATCGATCCCCTGAACTGCCGGAAGAAACAAGCCTGGAACAAGAACATAGAGGAAACAGGAGTCGTCAGGATGCACAACTTGGGCTTGGGGAAATATTGTCCCATTGAATGTAGACTATAAAAAATAATAACGATAATAATAATAATAAAAAAAAGACAGGTCTTTTAGTAAAATCATTTGTCCATTACAATGCCTTACTTACAGGCCAGAGCAGAATTGGATGTTTGCTCCAAAATTTCAAATGCCGTTTTCCAAACGACGTTTGGCGGACGAGCCTGAACCTCCTTGGATCTGAAAAAGATCACAACTTCTTGTTGATAACGTTCTAAATCCATCAGGAATTTACACGAATATGCCTTCCTACTGAGTATTTCAGCATTATATAAGATAAGCTATTTATTACTTGCTAGAATATTGGAGTAAATAATAACATGAATCAATGCAATACCATGAGCCACTTGATACTCTACAGTTCGTGTCTCCTCCTCCCAAGCATTCCATTTTGCCATCTGCTAACAAGGCCGAAATTAACAAAATTTTAGACCAATGATGCACTTGTTTTCATAATAGCCATTTCTTTTGGAAAAATTTCTCAAATTAAAGGTTCCTTTTGGAAATAAACCAAATGTTACTTCGGGAGTAAATTATACAGTCGGATGAACAGTCATCTTCCATAGTTAATCCAGTAACATGTATGGTAGTAATTAGAAAGTAGATTTCTAATTTGATTGTGGGACTGGAGGGAAATAATTTCATCAAATTGCCAAGCTAATTGATTACCCTTGCGATTCCGAGGCACATGGTCACAACGCAATATAGAATGTGACAAACGGCCAACACTGGGATGAAGAGATGTAGCTGCATAATTCCTTGGCTCGAAATTAAGGAAACCAGGCCCTAAGCAAAACAAATTAGACAAGATTATATAATTCAAATGTACATGTTACTTTATTTCTTAAAATTACAAATGAAAAGTTTTAATTGTTGTAGTATGAACAGCTTGTTTATATTAATTAAATAAACAATAGATGTAAGAATTAAGCTAATTATCCATGAAAGGAAAAATGTTGAAGTTTTTATAGGACAAGTAATTGTGTTTTCAATGTACTCGTAATTTGGTTGGCTATGTCCGGTAGCAGTCTAGGAATATAATTTAAATTAATTTAAGCAACTTTTGGGAATCTTTTCTTCTTCTTTTTTTAATTTTTAAGAAGTTGATGCTGATTTGACTATTTTAAGCCATAAATTCTTAAAAAAAAATCATATTCCTTCTACTATGAGATTAATAAATTCCAATTATCTTCTAATTTTTTTTATAACTTACTTGTAATTTTTGTTTAAAATTAAATATTTAAAAAACTCATATTAAAAAATTATATATAATAAAGGAAATGGCATATAATCACCCACCCATGGCATTTGCTCACCTAGTAAATTGCATGTAAATATGATATTTCTTTGATAGAATCATTACAAAAATATTGTAAAAGATACTCGATTGAGTTTCAGTTCAAGTAAAAATTTGAAATTTCAAGTTGATTTCAATCTCAAGCTCAGTGTTGAGTTGTCCCATTTTAATTTGTTTATATTCATAATAAAAGTTTTTGGTCATTAAAAAGATAAAACTGTTTTTTATTTAAATTTAAAGAAAATTGAGAGCAAAAAATTTTACTTTCTTAAAGATATTTAGGCATTTTATATTGCATAAGGGTAAATATATGAGTTTTTTTCTTTCTTTTTTCCTTTGTTATTTTGGTATCTTATTTTGCGTGTTAGAACCAAAAAGAAGAGACACTAAAAAGACACAGGAAAACGAGTCCTACTACTTTACCTCACAAGTCACAACATCCTCCTTTTTAGTCTGCATTTATGTTGGAATAAAGTTTCTTTTGCTTTTAAGTGATATCTCTTCTTTTATATATATATATATATTGTGACGTATAAAATTTTTTTTAATAAGTATTCATTTTTTACTACATTACACAAATTATCAGCAACGGCCTTTATTTGTGCAAATCAACATAGCACGTAAAATGAAGATGCTGACCTTGATATGGTTGACCAAGGTTCTCATAATTAAAAAAGCTCACAACATGCAGTATTATATCCAGTCCTAACACATTACATCAATGAATTAGTTATGAGTAAGTAATAAAATTCTAACACATAAAAGTATGAACAGTAGTTTTAAAAAAATATATATTATTATTATCATATATTTAGATATTATTAATATTTATCCATTATCCATTCAAATTAAACATGTAGTATATTAGTATGGATGAATCTTTTTTCCATATTCTGGGTGAATATATTCACTTACTTTTGCCTTACAAAACGAGTCTTCTTCGTTGTCAGTTGATGAAAGGGTTGCGTTTGAGGCTAATCCCAAAACTTGGGTTGCGGACGAAGCTGCAGGCTTCACCATTTCCACTGGATCTTTGCATGGATGAAAGGAGCTTGCCACTGCCTCGCTCACGCATATTCTGGTTAAGGGCACTTCTGATACGGTCAGAAGAAGCGATATGAAACCCATCTGCATCATCTCTATGCCATATTCATAGAGTATTATGAATGATAGTTAGGATACAACAATTAAAAATGTAAATATTTTAGCTTTTACATTGCATATATACAACCGATATAATTCATTATTTGATCGAGAAAACTCGCTTCTCAAATTTAAATTCGTATGTTATATTTAGATTAGTCGAATCGTGTATTGCGTGTTATGTATTCTCCAATTGTATGGTGTTATCATATTATGATAAGATCGTCGTCCCCAGCACGCGAACTCATCCAGGAGAAAAAATAAAGATAAAATAAACCACGTATTTAGTTTAAATGTGAAATTGATGTATAACTTGTCCATATAACTAAATACGTGATAGAAATATGTACTTGAGAAAGGAACTGTTACTGCTCACCTATTTTAATCTTGTCAAGTGCTTTTCTCAGCGACTTTCGCCGCCGTCTCTTCAGAAACTGAAACGAGACAAACAAGCAAAACGACATTGCATGTAACCGGTAAAACCTTAAATATTATATCATTCGACAAGTAACCACACGAACGCTGGTCTCTGAAGAGACAACATGGAAATTTTCAAAATTTAAGTTGAAAATACTATTCCGTCTTTCTTTCAGCCTGTTAGAGTAGAAGGTAAGAAACGAACTAGTGATTGAATAGGTAAAGATCGATCACACACCTCAGCTAAGTGATGAAGTCCAGCTTCAATTAGAGAAGAAACAATAAAGAAGAACAAACAAAAAACCGAGATTGCCCATGTCGGCGTCTCTTCCAGAGACCGACCTTCTCCTTGACCTGCCATGTTTACCTCTCTCGAACTCGACTATGGATTATTGCAGTTGCAGGGGAAAGTTGGATGCCTGTGTATATGTATATATGCTTGCAGTTTCGGCAGCTGAACTAGTTGGCTCTAAATTAATATATGTGGAGGGTAATATTTTAAGCTGCACGTATATTATAAAAGAAAATTTAGGATTAGCCTTCGTGGTGATTTAACCTGAATTGCCCCTTAAAATATGAAATTTGGAAATTGAGTCTGCAGTTTCATTGAAAACATAATATATTCATTAAATATTTAGGCAATATTTAAGCTAAGTTTTTTTCCTCCCTTTCCCTCGTGAAATTTCTAATTCCAAACATAAAATGATCATCCACTCTCATTTTGTTGGAATAATGCTAAAATCACTAATCAAAATTGATTTTTTTTTTTAAAAAAAAAAGAAAAATCAAACATTAAGTATGAAGTTGCTAAAATGTTATACTCCATTAAACATTTAAAATCTTTTTGACAAATTTTACATTCGAAATTTGAATACCCAATAAAATCGATGGATTTGTTGGTAGGATAATTTATTGGATCACTTTAGTTCTTTATATATAAGACGACTTATTGAGGAATAGGTAATATTTGAAAGAAATATTATATTTCAATATGCTTGTGACTTGAGTTGAAATTATATTTTATATATTATTGTTTGATATAATTAAATATAATATATATAAATTATTTCCATCCTTGTAATAAAAACAATAACAATACAAAATTATATATATATTTAAATATAATATATATGATATATTTTAATTTTGTTGGTTTCTCAAAATCTTGAGAACTCCCCAACCAAACATGTTTTCATCAATTTGACAATTTTCATTCAAGGTATGTAAACCGAAAGGAGAAAACAAAAATATTTCAAAGCGAATCAGATAGTATGTATATTCATTTATCTTCCAACATATATATCTTTTCCGTCGAGGTTAACATCGTTGTGAATAAAGTCTACTATGTAGACAACAAGCGTTGACAAAAAACCTTGTAAGGTAACTGCATGTTGGCCACGTCAGCATCAAGTTTGTCATCACATGTCAAGAGCAAAATATGAAAATGAGAATTCCCTACTCTCGAAAAAAATAAATTAAACATGTCCACATGTTTGCACATGTTTCAGTGGATATAACCCTTGATATCTGCTAAGACATATGCAGATTGGGTGGCTATTCATGCCAAATGCGGATTAAGATGAATAAAGTAAAAAAAGAAGAGGTAGAAATACCATTGTATTTTAAGGTAATAAAGATATCATCATAAAATCATTTTAAATGCTGAAGCTAGTACAAAGTAGTCTTGAATATTTTTAGAGTGATTTGAAGGTAGAATTCCGATTTTCTACAAGCACCTTTTTTTATTTTTTAATTTGTATTTATCCCTTTTAGTTATTTTTAATGATAAATTTCACAAATGATTGCCTAAAATACCGATAGCAGCCGACTTCAAAGGGTTTACTCTCTACACCAAAGCTCTACCAAACGAATCTATCACTGACATCATATGGTTCTAGCATTATTTTGGTAGCATCCCCAGTAAAAGTAGATCATCCAAAAAAAAAAAAAAAGTGGGATAAGCTCAAGTTCGAACCTTGAATCATATGCGTATACATTTCGACTTCAATGTGACATTGAATTACACGACTCATAAACCCCATCATTAGGACAAATTGAGATATGGATATAGGTCCCCTGTCTAATTCCTTTGCTTGAGCTAAATTTGAAGGGAGGAGATCCATTTAGATGGACGTCGGAATTCTCCGTTGTAAGGCACAACCCAATCGAATCAATCTACAGATGGGAAAAATCAAGTGTAATAAGAAAATACATCTTAATTCAGTTGATTAACATAGACTTAAATGAAAAAGGATGACAAAGGAGATGATGTAGACATGGACATGGTGGTAGGTTTGCCCCATGACTCACCACCAACTCGTTACCCCAGGAATAAGACTTTAACTTACGTGCTGTACAGGTCTACCTCTTTATTCGGTCATATACTTGAACTTATGCATCAATCAAGACTTAATTGGACTACACGGATGTTCAAACATATAATTAGACTAGAGCGGAATGCATAAGCAAAAAATTAGACATAAATGAAAATGATGATTACATCAATCTAATAATGTCGATTTCAATTCTAGTGTCGTACAGTATTTGTAAACTCTAAAAATGCATGGAAAACATGCAAATTATAATGATTATTTCTATACCTTTCTTTGGTGCTACTTAGATTGCATTGATATAAGTACTTGCTATGCTCGTCTTTTTTCATGAACTGTTTTTCACCTTATCTGCTTCCCTCCAATCACTTGCTTGAAATTTTGAATTATTTAAGAACTTATCTGATGCCAAAGTTCGAGCAATTAACAAAATAGGAGTGGATTAAATAGAAATAAGAAGCTGGTGGAAAGATGAAGCCATTGATTATTTACATCTAATTGACACAAATAGCACTAACAAAAGAGATAGTAATAATCATTGTAATACATATTTAACTCTAAAAATTTTCCATAGTTTTTCAAAGTTTTCAAATACTCTGCAATGCTACCATTGAAATCAATATTTGACTGAAATAATCATCATTTTTGTTTATCTCTAGTTCTTGACTTGTATAATCTGCTTCATCATAATCATACACTTGAACATATGTACCATTCTAGAAAGTCTTTAGTGATGTGAAAGTTCAAGCATGTAGAAGTAGAGGTCGGTAATAATTACTTTCATCTAACATGTACAAATGGCACCATATAAAAGAAAGCTAACGATGATTGCAATATGAATTATAAATGTATTTGTAAAATTTTATGGGAAAAAGTATATTTTTAATTTTTAATGTTTACTTAATTTTCTATTTAAGTCCTTAATTTTTTTTAAATTTTATTTGATTTTTTAATATTTTTAAAACCTTATGAAAATGAGGGTTTCATTAAATATACTAAATTTTTTGTTCATCTTGAACATGTATTGGCTTCTGATTAGCTCTAAATTAGTTGTTTAAAGTAATGAGGGTACACACAAATTCTTTGGCTTGTTTTCTTAAATTTAATTATTATTTTTCTATTTTTATTATTTTTACTATATTATACCATTAAATATATTTAATATTATTTTTTTATTATATTAAGTAAATAAATATATTTAATATTATTATTTTGTTAATTCAATTATTGTAGACTAATTTAAAATTGATATGTGTTAACAAATTGATAGAAAACTTCATAAATTTGACGGAATCTTTTCTTTTTTTTTTTAAGGTTTTGAAAACATTAAGAACTCAAATTAAAAAAGAAAAAAAATTGATAACTCAAATAGAAAAATAGGTAAAGTTGAAGGCTAAAAGTATACATTTCCTAATTTTATAATGTGTGGAAAATTTTAAGATTATAAGGTGTAAATGACTTCTAGATTTTAGTAATTTTGTTATTTTTTTCTTTCTTATTACTTCATATAAAGGTAATAGTACCCTTTATTTATTTTTGATATCGCATTTCCTTATAAATAGAGTAGTAATCCTGTATATATAATCCTTCCCAAAAAAACAAAGAAATTATTATCTATTAGATATGAGAGAACGACAATTGAGAATCCGCAATAACTAAAATAAGAAGGTTTCACTGTTTCAACGGGGTTAAAGACCCTTGAACTGGCCTCGTAAGACCGGCGGTCTTAGAACTCGTGATGGAACTGCAAAAGAAAGGATGGTTCCCGGCTCGACCTTTGGCAGACCCGGCAGGTTTCCACGGGTTGGGACGTGCTGGGTATATAACCATGCCAATGTCTAGATTGATGATGAATTGCAGGGTATCGATGAAGTAAGATGCAGATTTTTTAACACAGGAGGGGAGAGAAAACACATGAATGAATGAGGAAATCAGGATATGGTGATCTTATTGTAATGAACTACCAAGTGAATATATAATTGGTCGACTCTTCTTCTACGCAACAAAATTAAACATAAATTGCTGATAAATGTCGGTATTTGGCCGAAAAGGTAAATAAATAAATATAAATAAGTGCCGGTATTGAAATTTCAAAAATTGTTGATGAAATTGCCAATAAGCCGCCATCAAACATAAATTCAGAAGTTTGTGTAAAACACGTGATTGTATCGTTATTTTATACAACTATCATAAGTTTCACAATAATTTCATGTATGACAAATATATATTTAAATTTTCAAGTGATTCAATTCTTATGAAATTCTAAATAAATAAATAAATAAATTTTGTTAAGGATGTTATAATCAACTTTTGTTGATTTGTGAATTAGGGTTTATATTAAACAACTAATAACCTGTAGGGTAGGGGGTTTAATATATGAACGATGTCGTAAGGAACTTAAACAAAGTATATTGTTTTCAGATTAATGATCTTGTCGTTTAATCTTGTCCAATTTGAAATCAGTCAAAAAACACCAACTTTTATTAATATGGTAAAAGAAATGTTAGAAGCCGCCCAAATCTGGTGGATACTAGCTAATATCCTATAATCGAGCATCTTCTAAATGCCAAAACCTACTGAATTAGAGAATATATATATATATATATAGCTTGCATAAGCAAGGAACCACAACTTTGAAAAAAAATTAAAAAAAAAAGTCGTCGAGTTAATCAATCTGGTTACACAAGGCTTTGATAAACAGGAGGCTAAAAAGTAAACTTATTGTGTGGCGATGATAATGGTATGCCGTGGGTAGATGGTATGGTACTCCATCCTTATCAACTTGCTTATCATTTTATCAACAACCACTTCGTACTCTATATAGGTACGGAATTCTTCAATGTCCCCGTAGATTCTGGGGGGCAACAACGTACGGAAGGTCCAACTCCTCTCCTCGCCTGCCTTTTCTTACAATTAAAAAGATTCGCACAGCCTAGCCTAGCAGAACCCCAGACTTCTCATCTTCTCCATAGCTTATAAAATGAATTTGGGCCGGTTAGCTAGAGGTGGCGAGCCGCCCTGCCCTCGCATTTGAAGTTTTGATTCTAAGCTAGTTTAGTTTACGATTCTAATTTTCTAAAATTTTCAAATTTCTTTTAATTTTTTGAGTTTTCGAACTTGTTTCATTTGACTGTTATTGCTAATACAAATCCTGTCGAATTTCATTGGACTTCTATCTATTGTTATAATTTGATAATACCTTCAGAGGATTTATCCATTCAGGAAGTATTCATAAATTGACAAACTCAATATTTGTCTCAAATTACAACATGTTCAATGCAGTCCATGCTGCTAATGAACTCATAATTTCATAATTTTAAGAATTATGTATTTGTATATTCGTATCATTGAAGAATATATTACACATTGTTATAATTTAATTAGTTTTTTTAACGATTTTAGAAAATTTTTTGAATTAGGATGCTGCACTGAAAAGTTTGAAAACCCTATAGGTGATCGTTCCATTTATGTTTCATGTAACTCATACAAAAATTAAGCCAAAAACTTAATTTTTTTTTCTTGCCACTTGACATGTTATACTATACGGTTCTAACGTGACATTCCATGGGAAACATTTAATTTTTCATTGAAAAGTTGAAATTATTCATAAAATTATTAAAAATTATGTATATATAAATTAAAAAAAAATCGAGTAAATGTGAAACACTAGACTAAATCATCGGAGGATGGAAAATTTTGATTTATCAAAAGATATAATCATAATTCATAAGACTAGGAATGGTGCCTCTTTATTATTTCTATCATCTCTATAAAATTTCTCTAGTCTCACTTGTATTTTTCATTCAGTCTTCAACCTTGCTATTAATTTATATATTAGTAACAGGGATTTAATGGTGATCAATAATTGAAATTTAATATACATAATAAGTGGACCATAAAAGATTCTTCATCTCTATAATCAAAAAAAAAAATCACCAATAATATATACCATATATATATATATATATATATGATAGATAAACACAAATCAAATTTAGATAAATCATCGTGATAGTTGATAGTTTTTTAAAAAACTAGCACTAGCATCTTGTGAGAGGTGTTATTGGATATTATCATAAGATCCCTTGTTCATGTACAGGGTCTTTTTGTGAAGTGAAAATCTTTATAGCTAGATCGCTCCATACCTTATCTTGTACCAATTTAAAAGAACCTGACGCTGCCAAATGTAGAGTCACTGCTGTAGAAGATTACAGAAAAGACAAGAATGACAATGACGAGAGGAGAAAGAGAGATTTGAAAGATTAAGATCGTCGTTACTTTAGTAGCAGCTAGTGCCCTTGCAATTAAATATTCTGAAAAAGAAAATAAAACAAATGGAAGTAAACGCCATCACCGTACACATTTCACATGAGAGAGAGAGAGAGAGAGCCCGTACAAGTTTCCTAAGATTCCGTACCGACCGATTGCTTCTATTGGTTCGTTTACTAGGAATATCACACATCATCCACGTCCATCTTTTTTGTTTTGGATTCTTTACGATCCTTAAATTTTGGTTTGAGAAGTCGTACTGATTAAAGAATGGCTGGGCAGTTCATCTTATTGTGTTATAGTGACTTTTTTGAAATCGATGTTGCATTATCCATAAACATTTCGTTTTTGAAAACCACATGCATCTAACTTGCAAGAGTATTGACGATGATCACGAAAGTCAATCACGAAGAAAGTATTTAAAAAAAAATTATAATCAACATATATAGAAATGGTTTCTCTTATTCAATTGGATAAGCAGATGTATATGACATGAAAACACCCAACCATATAATCCATGTTTTCTGATTATCATTTTGTTTCGTGTTCTAAGGTAGTTATTTCTCCGAACAAACTTACGACATATAAAACAATATCTTTCTTGAACCGAAAAAAAAAAATGTTTCTTAAACCAAAAATTAATTATGAAAGTAAATTTTGAAGGATATAGTGGTATTATATTGACCGACTTTATCTTGAAAATAAAAAAATAAAAAAAAATAAATTTATTACAATTTCATAATAAACGTTTGACATAGCTACCATTGCTCCATACAAAATAATTCGCCCATGTCATATGCTCAGTCTAATTTCCAATACAAATTTCAGATGCTTTAGCATTTTTGAAATAAATTCAGCGATAATTGAACATATATCCCTTAAACTATTGTTCCGCATGTGTAAACGGAACTCCCAGCCCTAAACCTTCAAAATATAGCTACCTTTCGTAACTTTGAAAAATATATATGTAACTATCATAGTGATTCAATGGGTCCCTGGTAGTTCAACCACCGAACCTATTGGACTTGTCAGGTTTTACTCATCTAAAAAAAAAAGAAAAAGAAAATTAAAACTATTTTCACATGAAACAAAAAAAAAAAAAAAATTTGATTTTTATTCATAACATTTAATGTGTTATTATTATTAATAACATAAAAAATAAATACATGGTTTGATATTTATAGACTTCATTATACTAAAAGAGTATACATGGTTCAATATTTATAAACTCCATTAAAAGGAAGTTATCATTCCTTAGTAGTACAAGATTAAAATGAACTTTTATCTTTTAATTTTCTTTTGTATACTTTTGTTTCACATTATTAAAATGGTAATTTTACTTGATATTATTCTATATAAATAAATATAAATCCCTTTAATTTTTTACAAAATAGATTAAAAACTATTAAGAGTTTTATAATTTTTTTAATTATATATTTTTTAAATTAAAAAAAATTAAGGTCAATTCATGAATTTGAAATCAGCAGATGCTTGGAATCAGGTCCAACAATTCCAAGGCTGGTTCTTGATTTTGGAACCTCGAACCATCGATTCTGCGTTCAGGTCCGGGGCAGTTCTGCCTCGTAAACATGTTTATAATAGTTGCATTTGATCAACAGTTTAGGTGTTATTTTTCCAAATTTGTTCATAAATGGAAGATATGGAATTCCATGCTTAATTAGGTTGTAAATCCTGGATTTTCAAAAGAACTATCGTCGGATTTCTTCTTTCTCCGATAAATCCTGGTGTTATATGCTGAGGTCTACTTTGGCCTCGTGATGTTGCTTATATTTAATTTAATTGAAACTTACTGACGATAAAAGAATTATTTAATACAATCTTGGGCTGTTACGCAATTTTGTCTCCTCTTATATAAAAATCGGTTAATATTGTAGGCAAACCTTAACGTCAATATAGTCGATCCAGGAAAATTAAAATACAAGTACTTACGTAGACAAAATCATTTTTCTATATGTACGATATAAACCTATTGCATAATATATACGTTCAATTTATTTCACTATAACCTCGAAGAGAACAACATGATCAGCATCTCGCCATTTAAGATGAAGATATGCTTATTTGGTCATATCTAGGTATTTGAATACTCATAAATATTGACGTCATGATGTTTTTGTTTCGTGTCTAGGACCAATCGCAGTTTGCATTTGCTTACGCAAATTAGAAGAGCAGTAAGTTTTGAATGGATGGAAAGAAAGACGACTAGATTTTAGATATTGTGCTTGGATATATACGAGCCATGAGTTGAAACGATAATAAAAATAACATAGAAGTTATTTTATATCGTATATGGAAAATGCATTGTGATGAACTAATCGAAGTTTCTAGGTGAATTTTCCTCTGCTAGACTCAAAGCGCCATTCACCAGGGAAGAATTTCAAGCATCGGATTTATATATTCCTTGGCAAAATTTGATAGGCCCCATAAATCTGGAGATTTTGCTTTGGTTTGGGCAGGTAAAATCCTTCGTTCGGATGTATAAAAATTCAAAAGAATATAATATTGAAATTGAGAGGGCAGCCCCTTAAATTTAGGCCTTGCCTACTTCCCTCCCGGAAAGCATATCCTAAAAAATTCCAAAGTCTTCGAATAAAAAAACTGGGATCACAATCAACATGTTGGAGTATTGCATGTGCAATAAATCTCGACCCACCTATACGCCTCTGAATCAGACATCCTTGGACAAAACATGACACGAAATAATAAAAGGGTGTTGTATTAATAATTTCGACTGCAAATGGTGCTTATCGTCTTGCTTATCAGTTATCACCTACTATGATGTATATTGCCAGCCGCGATAAACCTTTTTTTTTTATAGGATATGAGCCATCCTTTGACTTTAGACCGAGGTACGAATATATTTATTTTTATAGCATCCTTTTCCTAATAAATCTCTAAGTTGATTCAATCATTTCTCCTCGTTCAATCAAAGGGAGCAATGGATTATTTAGGAAGCAGCGATGTAACCGTGTTTACCTTCCACGAGTAGATGAAGAATAAAGAAAGATTTGATTAGAAAATGAGAAATTTGAGAAATTTTTTAAGATTTTTCTATTTGATATGCTTATGGTCTAACTACTCGATAAAATGACGTATTAGATCGAGTCTTTAGACATTGGGATGCCATGATATCGCATCTCAATTGCGTATGCATAACGTGTTAGACATAGTGTTAGAACCGTACGAGCAAATTAGGTTAAAATGAATATTTAGGTTGTAAGCAATATTTATATTGTAGTCAAACGGTTGTTGCATACTTTCCATTATGAAGTACAGGCAATCTTTAGAAACTAGAAGGTGGATGGGGTTATTTCTTGTGCTAATATGATGTCGAATTTCTTTTTTGCTAGTTAAATTGTTTATATAGTCGAAGATGTTAAATGATAATGGAATTGGACTTGATTCATGAGATAATTATGTCTTCCATAAATATGTCGTGTTTAAAAATAAAAGACAACATCGACACATATTTCCGGGCAATTCATGATGTGTCAAGGACTAAAGGGAGACTAAGATACGACACTTCATGGGAGAAGTCGAACAACTCTTCACTGTCGTGTGAGCAAGAAGAATCAAGACACGGGAGTAGATAAACGGCTAGTGATTTATAAGAGATGTATATTTTGGGATATTATCTTTTGAGCAGTCCAACTAATTAGTTAAACTCAGTTACGTAAATAATGGAAAAAGGAAACTTGTAAAATATAAAGATATTTATGAAATAAATTTTGGGAACTTTCACTGGTATTTAATGTGTGTGTTATGAATTTCAAAGCAAAACCCCTTAAAAGGAGAAAAGCTTCTATCGTAGATGATTGTATCATTAAATCTTTTTACATCTTGGTCTTCATGTTGCATGGTGCAACAAAACAATGTCCAGGAAAGCATCAAAATTCGATGTCTCGTGCTTGTACTGCCGATACTATTTTCTGTATAAATAGATAGTACTATTTTCCTCTCCTTTGGATTTACCATATGGATTTCCAAGCCGGTCTTTAACAAAAAAGATGGAAAGAAATCTGGTTCCATGATTTATTTATAATTTATACAATAAGCACAAGCGGTTGGCGATAATAACTACATATATATAGTACAAGATAATAGAGATAGGTTTTTAAATTAAAATTCCGTCAAGATTAGCAAAAAAAAAATATATATCGGGAGACACATCTTCCCATCCGTATATAAATATAGCAAAAGGAATTGAAAGAATATTTAAATGTACAAGTAGAAAGATAAAACAAGGTGTAGCCATGTCTCTCTACTTGGAATTTGTCATCACAACCGTCATTTGTCTTGGGACTTCTTATTAATGCCGTGAGTGGTAGTGTATCGGTGACCTAGTTTAGACATGGGTTCAGTTTAGAACCGGTTCGAAATTGTTGAGTCAAGAGCTGATGGGAAGTGGAATTGAAACTAGCTCAAGGAGGAAGGGTTGGGTCAATTCTTTTGACGCAGCGATTCAGAGGTCGGTTCGGGCTCTGAACCGGTTCTATAAAGTTTTTTTTTTTTTTTTAGATTAATTTTTTCTAGTTATGGTTTTTTTTTTATTAGTGGTTGTATTAGAGCTGACTCAAACTGCCGATTCAATCCATATATGAACCAGTGGGTTCATGGACTGGTTTGGGGCCCACTGGTTTGCCGGGCCAATTCAAGGGCCTGAACCAGCCAGGCTGGTCTAGATCGGTTCACTGGCCAAAACCAACCCTCTCCTATGTCTAACCTAGTCCACTATTAGTGTAATTTAGAATCGACTAGCCGATTAACCAGAGTTTATGCAACCTAAGCTCTGTTTGAAGTTATAGAGTAGACAACAGGGAGTGAGTGCTATAATTTTTAGTACGACAATGGAATAGCCTAGGGGCATGCATGCAAATCATAATAGGAGAATTTCTCTTGGGGAATGTGCTAGGCATGTAAATAGGTTTATAAATAGCTTTTATTTCTATTTATGATTTTTTTTTTCAGTAGAGATAGGTTTTGTATATATACTTTCTTTTTTAATAGAGATAGGTTTTACATATATATTTCTATTTGTGATTTTTTCCTAATAGAGATAGGTTTTACATATATTTTGTTATTCTGTTTCCTAATTTCTTACTTATACACTTGTATATATATTTACAACCTTTCATTGAAAGCCATTATTTTTTGCCTTTCACAATTGAATCTCTTCCTACATGATATCAAAGCTCTTTTGAAAGGTACTAGAGTTTCTTAAGCCATTGCTATCCACATGTTTTTCAGGCAGCCCTCAGTATAATTTAGAATCGACTAGCCAATTAACTAGAATTTATGCAGCCCAAGCTCTGCATGAAGTTATAGAGCAGACAGTAGGGAGTGAATGCTGTAATTTTTAGTACGACAATGGAATAGCCTAGGGGCATGCATGCAAATCGTAATAGGAGACTTTCTCCTGGGGAATGCACAGCATGCGAGACTGTTATTGCCTAGATAGGATCAGGGCTCAAGTGCAACTTCATGATTGCAGACTTAGATGCGATATATATCCATTTTCAGAATCATGACATACTTGAAGGACCTTAAAAGATAACTTCTTTTTTTTAATCATTGTTTTAGTTTAAAATTTGACCTTTGTTTAAGAATCATTGAGATAAAGTAGATAGGTCTTAAAAAAAAAAATATTGATATAATACTTAAAGGTTTAAAATGGATTTCTACTTACATCTCTATTTTTTATTCTTGACACTAAATTTAAAATTAAAAATCTACTTTTTTAAGATTTTGAAGGGTTGAGAGATATCCTTATACATTTTGGAGTTCTTCAAAATTATTCAAAAAAGTTTTTATGACAACAATCGAATTTTAAGTTATAATTAGTGTGAGAGCCACAAAAACATAAAAGAAAATGCTAAAGAAATCTCCACAAAGATTTAGTGATAAAGTGAAAAAATTCTTAACAAGGAAAAGTTCTTAAGGTGCTAATGTGAGGAATAAGGTTAACCTTAGCACTATATATGGTTTATGAACATGTTTAATAAGAGGTGTTTGGCACACCTCTCAATACTAAAGAACTCCTAAAGCTCCTTATGCATTATATAAGATTAGTTAGAAAAGTTGAAGTCTTTAGCTAAGGATCCCAAAAGGCTACCAATTTTTTTTTTTTAAGTATTGTTTAGATTTAAATTTTATATCTCAAGCCAGGTAATTAATATAAATAAAAAATTTGATGATAAAGTGAAGAGTTCTTAAAAAAATTTTCTTAAAATATTAATATAACACTTAAAAAAAATATAACAAAAATATCTTTTATATTTCAGCGTTAAAATAACAAATTAGATATTATATATAATGTTAACATGTCACATAATCATCCTTCTTATTCCATGTGTTGGTGGAAAAAATAAAAAAAATAAAATCCCTCCCATCATCATCTTTCTTAACCCTTTTTCTTACCATACCCGCATGCAACTTCCTCCTTTCATCCATGAAGAAAATATGAAGTTGTGAAATATTAAAAATAACCTTAAAATATTGCAGATAATGGTGGCTTTTTTAGCATCATGTGACGGTGAAAGGCAACAATGACGACTAATCGCTAACGGTATGCGCCAACAAGAACACGGAAAATGATAGTGGAAGATGGGTAAACTGATTTACTTGTTTTTAAATTAATATTCGTGATGAATATCTACACCTCTGGCCATTAGTCTCTACGTGTGTTAGAAGTGATTGGGACATGCCTGACGTTGTCCGGCCCACCCAGTCCACCATGTCGGCCCAAGTCATGTCGGGGCGATTAAAGGGTCATTCTAATGTGCCCGTGCACGGGCTGGCCTGACCCAATGCTCTAGTCTAGGTTGGACTTAATACAAGAAATTTTTTTTTTTTTAGTGCTATCGGGTTTAAAATAAAAGATAAAGTCAACACAATGTTGGACATCGATATTGCTCTCTTGTCAAAGTGCACCTGTTAACTAATTTGAGTTCATTTTAACATTATATATTGATAAAATAGTTTTTAAAAATTTTAAACAAATACTAAGTAATTACAAATATGATACTAATTAAAGAAAGTACAATTTTTAAAAGCTTCTACTTCCTTAGTATTAGGGTGTTTGATGTTCATATAATACTAGGAGTTACAATTAACTTGATTTATTGATCATTTTTTACTATAATATAAAAAAAATGTCTATTGCTAATTTATGCTATCTCCCTCTATCAATCCTATAAGGAAACTTGTCAACCTTAGCTCTTGGGATGGCCTTAGCACACATTCTCCTTTCTAAACCTCATATCTTTCTCCATTATTATCAAGTTGCAAATCTATTAAAGTAGATCTCTATATTCGCAGATCTCTTACCCATCTACAAAAATATTTGTAAATCCATAATTTATTAACATTCTTGGTACCAAAGATCCACCATCATTGCATAAAGCCAATAGAAATCGATTTACTATAGGTTTGGTAGGTTAATGATTTGAGTTGGCCAACTAGATATAGTTGGTTTATTAGTAGCACTTTTTTAAGAGTAAGTAGTCTTTATTGTACCTATTATTATTTCTCTTGTATCTTGTAGAACCAATCATGTGGGTATTTGATCATGTATCTTTTCATTGGAATCATATGTCTCAGGAAAATCTTTGTAAGAGTCCTAACTATCTTGATATGGATCAAAAGCAGGATTTGGATAAAATTATCTTGGTTTTGTGGATGATAGGATATCTCCATGTCTTGAACTTGTCTCTAAGAATAATATTGAGCTAATGCTCGTTCTTTTTGTAGCCTTGTTTTCTTGTAATCTCAGTTATAATCCTGTAGAACTTTTTTTTTGTAGGCTTCTAACCAAATTTCTTTTGAGACTACCGTTGTATAAAACTTTTTTTGAAGTTCTCAATATTGAAAATTATTTTCTTTTATATCAAAGAGAAATCCATCTAACACTACATGATTTGAGAAAGAATGATATAAGAATTTTTTAATCTTAGTTTATTCCCATGGTAATTGAACAATATCCAAAGTTCTCTTTGTTATATCTTGGACATTTCTTCATCATGTTTAGGTATTGTTGGTTTATTAGTAGTGTTTTTTTTTACTGTACTTCTCAACATGGCTAAGTTTTATGACTGCAATAAATACCAGAGGATCCTTATCTAGAAATATTGACTTTTGAGGCCTTTTTTTTTGTCTTGCACAAGGCTAACGTTAAAAAAAAAAAAAAGAAGGGTAAAATCAAATAACAAGAGGTAAAAATGGGTTGAAGATTTTTCAGTCGTCCCCTATTAGATGTTGCTGTCTATATCCCACCGTATTCACAAAACTGATATGTGGGCCTCTTCTTTGGATTTACTATATAAGGATTTCCAAGCCGGTAATGAACATGGAAGGATAAATAAGGCACAAGTGGCCGGTGATAATTACAATCATCATCTGTGTTGGACTTGTCACTAATGTCGTGAGTGTGGCACTGTATCTGCGTATCCAGCCGATCAACTAACCAGAGATCACGCAGACGCAGCTCAAGTTGTGTATGAAGTTATGTTGAGCACACAGCAAGCAGTGAGGGCTACAATTTTTACTGCGATGATGAAATAGCTTATGTCATGGGCATGCAGATTGTAATGGGAGACTCTCATAATAAGGAGTGCAAAACGTGCCTTGTCAGCGCTCGAGATCAATTGTATGTATTGTCATCGTCCAGAGAGGAACGGGGCTCAACTGCAACTTCAAGATTGCAGGCTTAGATTCGAGATGTATCCATTTACGGAATGCCTGTATCCGATATTCCGATCTCTAGCCTACAATGAGATGTACCCCTTTTTTGTTTTTCAGGACTTTTCTTGTCATAATCAAAGTTTTAATATTATCGTAATAATTTTAATATTTTGTAAATACTGATGAATCAGGAGTTGATCATCAGAGTACAAATCAATGAACTTTTGAGTTATCTGAAAAAATGATTCATTATTGTATTATGTACCTTAGTTGGTAGCTTCCTTACCTGGACCTGGATACATGTTATAAGTTATTACTATTAACTTCATGGTTTTGATTTCCTCTCCTTATAATTTCTTTTCACTTATCGAAAGACAGGAGCAATATGGTTATTTTCATCAACATTAAATCTAGAGAAAAAAGGAAGAATCGAACGGAGCTAATTCAAATTCATGGGAGAGACAAAAGTCAGTAGATTAAAAGGATTGGATTAAGATTATTGTAGTTTAGTGATATGATTTTTTTTAATATTTTAATTGGAAATGAAAAATGAATGGATTAGACGAAAATAATTTATTTTTACTAATCATAAAACTCATCATTTTTATTTCAATCTCATTGCTATGGATCATATCCACTGACGTCAGCCTCCATCCACATGCAACCATACCAACTTCTACCAATTTTACTTACTGCCAATCCCTAGGCTTGGTATGATCGGAAATCAATCATAAGATGCCTTTTCTTTCTTTCTTTTCTTTTGTTTTTTTTACAATTTTTAAAATTATTTTTAATATATTATTTAGTTAAATTTATTTAAGAATATTATTGTATCAAAACAATTAATTTAAACTAATAAGACATTAGCAAGTGTTCCTTAATTATTATTAATAGTTAGTTATAAAATACAGACTACCTCTTTATTTAATAATAATAACAATATGATTATAATGTGTAATTTTATCAGTTTTGCTAACTTATATTGATAAAAACACCATAAATTATATGTAAAATAGAGTTTAGCCCAGTAAAATAATACTTATCACGTCCCCGTATCTTGACTATACAATCAATTAAGCCTTAGAGATCCCTTTTTAGTAACCTCCATAGCCATTGTTTTCTAAACACATGATAATTTTAAAATATGAGTAAATCCTACTTGTTCTCCAGAGAAGCTTTACTAGGAAGTGACTTCTCAACTCGAATGGAAACAAATTTGCATTGGAATCAAAGCTACAAGCTTCTTCAAAAACACCATACCATAGCTTTCTCAAAAACAACAAGAATTTATGCCCATTAGACAATTAGATGGCTTCACTTCACCACCTGGGTTAACACCCTCTCTCTATGAGTCAAAGCTACAAGTTTCTTCAAAACACAATACTATAGCTTTCTCGAAAACAAGAAGAATTTATGCCCATCAGATAATTACATGGCTTCACTTCACCACCATATGAGCTAGGTTAACAGCCTCTCTCCACGGTACATGGATACCCCTTTCGACACTCCATAAGCGCATGGGAATTTGATGGGATGATGTGCCCACTTCTAATTAGCACCCTTGCACTAGCTATCATCCTAAATAATTTCTATTTTCTTAATTGTATTATAACTTTTAATTAACTATTTTATTTTTCAAAACCATGTTTAGAAATTCACTAGATTCTAATTTATCCGAATTAATTATTAGATGATTTAATTTCTTTTTATTATATTACATATAGATTCAATCTAAGTTTTATATTCTTAAGTTGTAAATTGATAAGTGTATTAAAAGATTCTAGTTTTAATTTTTTTTTTTTCATTCCAAAACCTATATTCTTTTTTTTTTTTCATGATTGAATTTCAAATGGACTCAAAATAGTATTGTATGTCAACATATTTAATGCCATTTGAAAGGAGGATGATGATTCTGTTTCTTTTATTATTATTATTTTAAAAAATTCACTTGAAGGGAAAAAAATTATTGATCGTGTCATTGTTAATCGGCCATTAAAAAAAAATCGAAAAACCTCAAAGTTGAACATATAAATTAACAACTTTAAGTTAAATTCTAAATATACCCTTTATGCTTTCTTTATGTACATATTTAATCTTAAATGCATATCGAACAAATACATATCTTAAAAGAAAATTTAAAAAATAGAAAAAAAAAAAGAGGCGGGTAGTTCCTTCGCAAAGCAAAGGGGAAGCAAGCATGGTTATATCATAGTTTTGCATTGAGCTAAAATCACGCTTGGGGAAGTTAAAAAGAAAAAAAATCAAAGAAAAAGACATGATACTTCCGGTAGTGAAATTGGGAACATTAGCTCTAAAGACATTCTGCAAACCCGTAGCCAACCGCATCAAGAAAGAAGCCTCTGTCCATCCCAAATTCCGTCAGTTCATCATCGATTTCGCCCAGGTATTTTTCTCTCTTCTTCCTCCTTTTTTATTATGTCAGGTTTGCTGCTTGCTGCTGAATCTTGTGTATGATGCATGGAGTATAGTTTAACCAGAATCCAGAAACCCAAACCCTACTTGAAACCCCAACTGTATTTTTTATCTAAGTTAAATGGCATCGGGCACTTTTTTAGAGGCCAAACCTAGAAAGTTGATCTCTTTATTGATGGGCTTGGTTTTTTGTAAAATGGGTAATCGATGTATTTCCCTCATTTTTTCTTGCTGTCAAGCAAATTAGGGTGCCTTTGTTTCGCCGAGAATGCTTTCCGTAAAGAATATTTTCCATACTTCATACTTTACTTTCTTTTTCCTAGTATTTATTAATCGAATGTTGTTGTGCTAACTCTTAGCATCTAGTGAACAGCACGATGGAGGACAAAGTCTTCCGTGCTCGTTGGGTGTTTCCATCTGTGGTGCCACCAACAACCTTCTATAATGAATATTTAATATGAACATGGTAAAGGTGTGTGGAGACACTTGCAAAGATGAAACTTCTCAACTTTTCATATATTTCTGTTTTGGTATTGTTTAATCAAGTGTGAAATGTTTTTCCTTTTAAGCCCTTGATAAGTGCCTGGCGATACCTGTTTTCAGGATCCTATTTAATATGTGCCCTTCCAAAAGTGAGGTTGACAGTCTAGAGCGAATAGTTATGGTTGATATGGAAGGTGTCAAATAAAACGACCAGGCTAGTCCATTTCCTCATTTTGGTTCTTGAACTGGTTCCATGTTGGTTTTTTGTAGTGTGCAGACATTTGGAACCGGAACTTGCACATGACGAGGTCTTTGTGCATTGAAATTAACCCGGAAATAAGAAAGATTAAAATTACCTGTTTTAATTTCTGCTAATGCATTAAACAAGGGAAGTACCCTGAAGTTGACCTTTCTTTTTTCACCTAATGTATTTGAGTTTGCCTGTTTGTCTCTAGAGTACTGCTTATCAATCTGTTTGCTTTTTATTCACCAGGCAAATCATAGATTCACAACACAAATGCAAAGACAGATATATGGCCATGCAACTGATGTTGCTATACGTCCTCTGAATGAGGAGAAAGCTGTCCAAGCAGCTGCTGATCTTGTTGGGGAAGTCTTTGTTTTCTCGGTACAATCTAACTTCCTGTTTGATGCCTCTTTACTATATTTGTTTCCTTGCAAATATTGGGCCTATGTGTTGTCTTGAATTTGCACTTGCTACTGTAGCTGTTTATAGCTATAGACTGTAGCAATATAGTTTGGGGAGCTTTGCTACTTAAAAAGGGATTTACAGCTTGCCACTGCAAATGTGAGAAAAAATAGCTGTGTAGAAACTTAACGCGAAGCTGGCCTTAGAATATACATGTGTTTGCTTATTCTGGCAGATGAACTTTTTGTTGCATTTGATATTTAACATGTGCATTTCTGGAGAGGTGTTGGCTGTTGATTTAATCTTGACATTTGTGCTGGAGTGATAATTAAGCAGAAGATTAATACATCTTTTCCCATCTTATTCCCAGGTTGCTGTTGCTGCACTTATTTTTGAAGTGCAAAGAAGTTCTAGATCAGAGGCTAGAAAGGAGGAACAGCGAAGACAGGAAATAGAGGTACTTATGAATTAGTGCTATCCATTTTACCCATTAATCTGACTCCATTACATGAACATACATTTCTGAACACCAGAAGTTCACAAGTGCTCCACTCCATTAAATTGAATATGTTGCTCAAATGTCTTCTTCTGTCATCCTTCACCATGCTGGGCCTCAATTTTATATAGGAAACACTTGCTAATATTTCCTATGATATCAAAATCTTGTTCCAAGTCAAGGCTAGCAGCATAAGAAACAGAACTTGTTTGTTAGTGCAATATAGATTTAGTGATTGCTGAAGCTATGCTATCTTGAGTATGTTTGCATGCTGCTGCTTGGACATATTTGTACAGTACAGTATGTCCACATGCTTAGTTTCTTAGGTTGACAGTTATATGCTTTGTTTTAGGCTATAAAGCAAAAGGATGAAGAATTAGCTGGAGAAATTGAGCTACTTAAACACAAACTTGAAGAACTTGAGCAACTTGCAAAACGGCCTGGGCTTTCAGCCATCTTCAATTTCAAGCATGCACATGCAGCTGATGATGGAAAAGCTAAACCTTAGTAATACCGCAAAAGGTTTCCTGCATATTTGATAAACCGAGTGACTGAAATTTTTCCTGATTTGTCGCTTGTGGCTTGGGAGAGTTTGCTTAAAAATTTTTGCTCGCATTTGACAGGCTGAATTTACCAACAGTCATAGCATGTATACAAAAAGAAAGCCCTGTAAAGAACTGGAGGAAATCAATGTATATGGAGGCAGAAGCTCATTTTTGGGAAGGAGTTGTATGTATGATGTCACGTGTGAGATTACATATCAAAGGCTTAACAACAATAATTTAACATCTGATTATCAGGTTTGACATCTTAAGGATCGCCTTCTGATAATCCTTAGTCTGCTGCATGATTCATTCTTCGCTTTATGCACCGTGAGACATGATTTGCTCCCTTATATTGGTGAACTTTTTTGTGTGGTGTTTTCACAGCTACATATAATATAATAAAGTTGATAGCTTGGTGGTGTAATTTATGTCCAAACATGGTGCATGCTTATTCTGTTGCAGATTCACTTGACTCTTCAAAGCAGAAGATTTCTTGCATATCAGAAGAAGGCTTATTTTGTATAAAAATGACGTATCATTGGAGCATAATTTGGAGCTCTTTGGTGTATTTGTCAATGTAGGATGGCTTTGCTTTCTTATAGCGCAGAACTTCTCTTATTCCATCACAATTCGCTCTTAACTCACTTCTTTACCGGAGCCTAAAAGATTGAACTTGCTCTGCAGTATGATGAAACGTCCAGCTGATGCTCCAGGATTCAATTGTTGAGCCCATCCATCACAAACTACTGCTCATCCTTGGATTCTTAGCTCAAAGTGTTCAGCTAAAGCCACTTCAGCAAGTTGGCTTCAACTGAGGGTTGCAGAGCAATTCGGCTATAAGTTCTAACACCAAAGAACACTTAAGAAAAATTCTTATTTGAAGTGCATTCACTTCTAAATGCACAGGATAACCAGCCTTGAAAAATCCGTACTTCTTGTTCTAACGTCTCATCTAAAGTGGAAGTTTGAGGAGTAGACATTGGGGAGCCATGCTATGGATAATCTTTAGCTTATGCAATCGCACTCGTGGTGTAGAAGTTATGGCAAAGGACCTTAAATTTCCAAGATGATATGCAAATCCTGGTAACCAGTGCATAAAGTTATGAAAGATTTCGTGGGGTCTAGCAAATGGGAAGTCGCATTCACTGTACTGGCTGTTATGATTAGTGAGTCCTATGGGAAAGGTGTGTCAAATATAGTTTGCTGCTTTCGGAGGAAAGTCCTCCGTGCGGCATTGTTCTAGAATTGAAAAATATCGCTATCATAGTAGTTTCAAGAAGTAACAATTGTGACCATCATCAAGAAGTAACAACTAATGTCCAGTAGGAATAAATCATCATAAGTGGAGAAAATGATTTTGATTTTTTGTTTCTTTTTCTTTTTTTTTAAAAAAAAAGAAAACCGTATTCCTTTAATTGTCTATTTTTGTGATTGTTGACTACCATCTTGATAGTTAGCTAGTGCTGTCACTTTCAATTATCAACCACACCACTAAAACTTACCAAATCTTTTAACATTTTGAAATTATTGCAATAATTTTTTTTTTGATCAAGTAAATTTTATTAATCCAAAGAGAATAATTTACATTGCTAAAAGGTAATATACAAGACAATCAAGGTATAAATATAGCAACATAGTACTTTTTAGGTAGTACAGGCTTTATTTTACATTAATGTAGTATACATTTTAATTTGGTATACAATAGAGTCTATGGTAGAGAATTTGCCTTTCAGGCGTACACGGTTGTGTGTACATCATATATAGTATATTGAAGCTGTAAGAGTTGCACTCCATGTTTTAGCCACTAGGGTTGAAAAATCCACTATCGCCTCCAGAGCACTCATGGTTCCTTGCTATGTACTAAATGAGGGAGGGCATTGGAAACAGTCATAGACCAAACCCCATAACACCGATGTGTAGCCACAGGTAAATAAGAGATGCTCATGGCTCTTTCTACCTTGGTTATAGAGGAAGCATGTAGGAGACACTGAGATCCCCCGTGAGATCATTCTATCCAAGGTTGCTAGTTTACCTTGTCAGGCTAGCTAAAGTATGAATGAGTGCCTCGGTAAGGATCTGCTGTTCTATATTACTTTGCACCATGGCATAGCAGTGTCTGGGGGGCATAAGAACTCATAGCCGCTTTTGATAGTATACTCACTTGAACTTAGAGTGCTTCCAATAAAAGTGGTCTGAGTATGACGCATTCGAGCGTAGATATGCTAGTATGTGAATGTTGTTCCAAAATGGGGTTGCCGGTATTTGCCAGTCATTATCATTCATTAGGGAACATAGTCTCGTTGTTGGAGGAAAACCCGTATTACCCCTTTCTCTAGCACTGAATAGCATGTCCAAAGGCCTTATCGGGAGCCAATAGTCTGCCCAAAGTGATATCTTTAGCCCATTGTTGGGTTCCCATTGGAAACAATGTTGAACCCTAGTCTTCAATTTCAACAACTTTCTCTAGGACCACAAGCATCTAGCAGGTGCCTTAATAGACCAAAACCTTCTCCCTTTAAGAAGGGTGGAATATACCCATTCAGGCCATATGCTCTTTGGTCCCTCCTTGCATAGGTGCCAAATGTGCTTAAGTTAGATAGTCTTATTCCATTGAAGTAGGTTTGAGATTCCCAGCCCCCCGCACCTCATAGGTTGGCACACTTTCTCCCAACGGACTTTGGTTTTGGTGTGTGTATTTGGTCGACCACTCCATATTCGGATGAGACGGTCGATCCTCACTATGATGGACTTTGGGACGATGAAAACTGAGGACCAGTAAACCTGCATGGAGAATAGGATCGACTTTACCAATTGGAGCCTACCCGCATAAGACAAGTATTTAGTAGTTTAGGTAGTGATGCGTGCTGTAATCCTTTCCAAGAGTGCCTCACAATCCACTTTTCTAAGCTTAGAAGATACAAGTGGTACCCCCAGGTAGCGCACTGGCAGCTCCTTTTCACAAAACCAGATGGTAAGGAGGATATCTTCTCTAGTACTCGATGTGATATTTGAGAAGAATATGTTACTTTTGGCATGATTAGCCTGTAGGCCGGAGAGGGTATGGAAGTGTTGTAAGGTTTGCATAACCAGACGTGTGGACTCCACATTCCCATGTGTGAATATAAGTAAGTCGTCGGCAAAGCAAAGATGGGTTATTCTCTCAGTTTTGCATCGCCAGTGTAGGGTGAATTGAGGGTTGGACGTTAGGCTTCTCAATGAATTGGATAGTACTTCCATCCCCACTACAAATAGGTAAGGGGAGATAAGGTCCCCTTGTCTCAAGCCCCGTTTTCTAGCAAAGAAACCCGGCAATTCACCATTTATGTTGACAGAGAACATGGGGGTGGTGATGCATTGTTCAATGAGGGTGCACATGTGATGGAGGAACTTCATTGCTTTCAGGACTGCCGGTAGGAAATCCCAATGTAATGTATCATAAGCTCTTTGTAAGTCCACATTTAGTGTGCATCATGGGGGTCCTGATTGTGAGTGGTATCTAGCTATCAACTCTTGCGCAATAAAGATATTGTTCATGATTCTTCTTCTCGGGATGAAGGCAGATTGTTCCCTTCCAACTAAGTGCGGCAAGACCTTTATGATGCGTGCAGCAAGGATCTTGGATATCGCCTTGTAAATTACATTACAACAGGCAATAGGCCGGAAGTCCCCTATCTTAGTAGGATTAGCTACCTTTGGGACTAGGGAGATGATTGTTGCGTTTATTTGTTTGAGGAGATGGCCTGACACAAGGAATTCTCTTATGGCGGTTATCAAGTTATCACCAATTATTCCCCAAGCTTCTTTGAAGAATCTGGCCGTATACCCATTTGGTTCTGATGCCTTCTCATTAGCTTGGGATGTAAAGCCCCATTTTATCTCCTCATCTGTGAACGGGGCCTCAAGCTCATTACTTTGCTGTTCACTAAGAGTTCGTATCACCCTATCTTCAATGTCCTCTAAACAACAAGTTGTGGAAGGTGTGCCATACAGCTGCTGGAAATGGCTGACTATTAGGCCACGCACCTCTTCCTCTCCAATTGCCTCACTGCCATCCTCTCTGGTTAGTTGGTATACAACATTCCTATTATGCAGATTCTTCATTGCTTTGTGAAAATAGGAGGTATTTTTGTCACCCAGTTTCAACCACAAGGTTCTTGACTTTTGCTTGTAGAAGCTCTCCTTAGCACCTCTTAGTAGATAGTATGTTCTGAACGTAGCCCTTTCTTCCTCCATGCTGGTGAAGGTACCTGTGTTAAGCATCCCCTCTTGGACTTGGGCTAAATGATCCTTGGCAGCCTTCACCCTGTTGGATAAGTCTGAATATTCTGTTCTATTCAGTACTTTAAATGTCATCTTGCGTTGTTTCAGCTTCTTTACCACCTGAAACATCTTGGAACCCTCCACGTCTTCTTGCCACCCACAATGCACAATCTCCTTGAAATCCCTATGGTCCGCCCAAAAGTTGAAAAACTTGAACGGTGTTTTTCTAGCCCCTCGTCCATGATCAAAGCATATAACTGCAAAGGAGTGATATGATAGCATAGGTAGAAGGAATTTGGCTTGAGTTCTCTGAAGGGAACTAAGCCAAGAATGGTTAACCATAATCCTATCCAGCTTTCTTAGTATGGGATTTGTCACTTGTTTGTTGGACTAAGTGAAAAGATCTCCTGATTGCTTCAGGTCTTCCAATTTCACTTGAGCAATGCAGTTTTGGAGGTCAACCATAGCTTCAGTAAGCCGCATGTTTCCCCCCCGCTTTTCAGATATGTATCTTGTGGTATTGAAGTCTCCTAGAACCACCCAAGGGCATGATTGCATTGAAGGTGCTAACTCCCTAAGATCTAGCCATAGCGATCTTCTCTCCTAATTATAGTTTAACCCATAGATGAATGTGATAGCTAGGGTCATGTTGTGACATAGATTGGTGGCTGTGCAGTGCACGTATTGCGCATGCTCTCGTTCCACCCTAACATTCCAATCCCTTGGCTTCCATGCAATCCAAACCCATTTCCTTGAGGTCGTATTGATCCACACTTGCCACTTACGCCCCATCATATTTTTAATGGTGTCCTCATTTGAAGGGTTGACCCTAGTTTCAAGTAAACCAATAAGACTTATTCCTTGGGCTTCACAAACCTTTCGCACTTCCACGACCTTTATGGGGGCATTTAATCCCCGTATATTCCAAGCTGCTATATACATGGGGATGGGATTCCATTAAGTTAAGTAAATTGTCTTCTCCTCTTGTGCTGCTTCTTTTTCGCCTGCTAGAGGAGGAGGAGCTGACTGGTTCTCGAAGTAACTGAGGTATCAGTTTGGCAAGGGGGGGGTATGCTCAATGTCTTCTAGGTCACTCGCCTTCGCCTTGGTGCCTCCGGTGCATGTCCCAACTCCCCTCCTATCCCCTTCTGTGTGTGCACGCTTAGCCGTGTCAACGGAGGGCAGTGGAGTTATGTCCTCCATGACCAATTCTGCCATACTTTCCTTTCCTTTTGGCATGACCACACACGACTCCATTGCGTCCTCCTTTGCTGACTTAAATAAGGGGTCTAATCCAGATTTCCCCATCTCCTCTGGTGTTATGTTTGTATCCACCTTGGAGGTATCCTCGTCCGTTCCTCCCCTCTTCTCTTCACACCGCTCATTACTACGTGGAGCTTTTGTTTCCACCGCACTTTCCTTCCCTTTCTCCATGCCTTTTCTTGACCGGCGGCTTTGTTTCCATTTCTCTTCGTTGGCCACATGCTGATCAGTTGTGGCTGGTTGCTTCGTTGGAGGGGCTTGGCCGCACTTGTGGCCAAAGACATTACACTCGCCACACCTAGGGGGTAGCCATTGGTATTCAACTTGGACCAACGCGGTTCTGCCATTAGCTCTTTCCACCTCTACGGTGGTTACAAGCTCCTCCCGCGCATCAATCTCCACTAGTACTCTAGCGTGGTTTGCCATCTGTCGTGACATGGTGAGGGTGTCGGCTTTGAGGGGAACTTCTACATCACTCGCAATATAGCTTATCCCATCTGCGCTAAGGAATTCGCAAGGGACTCCGGTGAGTTGCGCCCAGACCGGCAGCTTGGTTGGCTGGGGTTTATCGAGTGATAGTTCCCTAGTTCCCTCCTCCATTTATGTAGCATGACAAACCTCTGAGCAAAGTACCAATGTTTCTCCAAAATGGACGTGAGGTCCACCTTTGGTCCGAACCTAAAGCAAAAGACACCTTCCTTGTTGCCTAGGACCTCTACTAGTCCAATCTTTCCATAGCCGAAATGCAATAGTTTTGACTAGTTAGTATGGTATCCTTTCGCCTAAGAAGTATCCTACAAGGGTGGTCTCTCAATAGTTGGCACCATGGTTCTCAACTGCCAGCGGAATGGTTACTCGAGTAGTGGAACCCTTGCTCGCCGGAGGGATGAACTGGAGCGGGAAGTCATAGGTACCAGCTGTGGAGCCAGTAACAGTTGGCCTGGGTTGGTTTGACGCACAGGCAGCCGCGTAGGACTTCGGATAGGTGGAGGTGGTCGCGTGTGGAACGACCGGTGAGTGGTGGTTCCCGATCACTTGGTTTCCCTTGGTGCTTGTAGCTTTGCCCAAGGTGGTTTGGGTGACAGACCTGACATAATGTGGCAGTGGGTTGTCATTGGTTGGGTGAGTTGACATGGGGGGACAAGCTAGCTGCAAGGTGGCCTGGGTTGACTTGGCACAAGGCTGTATGTTTCCATTTCCGTCTTTGTTCTCCTGGTTGCTTTTTAAGGGAACAAAAGTAATTTTTGTTTTTTCCTCTTTAAGGCAGGCGTTGCAATCCACCTCTAGGGACATGCTACGGGTTCCGATTTGCTGGTTTCCAATGGTTTCCATTTTGGGAATTGTTGTTGTGGTGGGTTATGGGCAGGTAAGGGGTGTGTATGGGGTATTAGGGAAAATTTTTTGGTCACCTAAAGGAAGTGGTCCTCTAGGGATGTGGGTTAGAGAGAGGAGAGAGCATTTTCTCATGGGACTCATAATTTCAATACTTTAATTTGATTTTTTAATTATTACAATAATATTTTATAACCGTAAATTCTATTTATGATAAATGCTGAAAGAAAAAACACAAAAGACATAAAAATGTTTTCCGCATAGCAAAGAGACAAAGTTGTTTGCGACTGGCTTTAATTATCTGTCCATAAGGAAGTGGTACGCATCTCAAGTCACAACAACTAGACCAGCCAGATAAACCAAACATAAATCTTATTACATATGCGGCCACCCAAGTTATATCCTATATAAACAAAATAAAAATGAAAAACCATCTTTTTAATTTTCCTTTTTATACATATTTGACCTGACTTATTACCAGAACTTAGAAATTACAACAAAAGATCTTCTGGAATAGATCCAAAAGAATCGTTAAGAATTGTTCAAAACTTGGTGGAAGAACAACTTCAATGCAACCTTTATTTTTCACCTTCAGAAACTCTTTATTGGTAACCAAACAGGCCTTGGAAGGAGGAGTTTCCCTCGTGTAGTTAGTGATGAACTGAAGACCAAGAATTTGCTTCGATCCAATTGAAGGCGATGGGGCCTAGAAAAGCGTCTGGGATGCCACAGGAACTCACCAGGGCTAGTGCATGCGGCCTTAGATCAGTGCAGAGTTTTAATAATTCTTTCCGCACTTCACCAGCATTCTCAGTTGATAAATAGCCATAACGTAAAAATGAAACATCCTCTTCCATGCTGATCAGGGCATACATGGATCGAAGCAGGCCTAATATGTCCTGCAGAAAACATACGGGATACTGTAAATATGTTCTGCCCAACCCTTTCATGAAATAAAAAAACCTCACTCTGAAAAGGACGGGTGTTCCTCGAAGGAAGCAAATACTCAACGCTTAATGCAAAGCACTAGAAATTTGTTATGAAGACCCATAGAATTCAACACTAATAGCTGCTGTACGAGTTCTTTAGATGTTACAGAATCACAATCGTCTTGGGCATCTGAGAATCTGAACCAACATATGGATCAAGTCTTCATTTTATACCAACTATAAACCCTACCACCTGAATATCTTTCAAGTTGATTATTAAAAGCTTGATGAATCCTTGAAGTTGGAATTTGATAGAGGGATGAATATGCAGATGAAGTCATAGCAACTAGGAAAAGAAACTCCCGAGATTAGGTCTCTATCAAGAGTAACTCTATATTTCTTCTCCGGTGTTTAGACCATGCACGATACAGTAAGAGGCATGTATCATGGGTATTACCTTCAAAGAAGTTGCAGAGGAGGCTTCCTCAGTTTCTATGAATGACTGCAGGATTGAACGTTCAGCGAAAGCTCTAGCCAGGTCCATGGCAAGCTGATAACTCTGCTTATTTACAAAGACAAGATGTAAGAGGCAAATGAGAGAGGGAAGCAGGGAGGGAGGTGAAAGGGAGATTGAGAGACTTCCAGCAGGGAGAACACATACCACATTGAAAGCATATTCTTTACTTTGTCCCTGAGCCTGGTACTTCAATACTTCTTCAGCAAAACGACGCAATAAATCTCTTTCTCTTACATGGAAGACATCAATCTGATGTCCAAACAATATGTTACGCATTCATATTCTAGCTACTATAGTAAAAGACCATTGGAATGTGAAAGTACCTGGAACTGGCTGCTTCTAAGGGTAGAACTAGAGAGCTGCGATGGAATAACTGGACAAGGACTGTTCATGTGTTCCAGTCCCAACCCTTTAAATGGTTTCTTTCGCTTCTGCACTGCCACATATTCAGCAAAAAGTGCCTTGCTAATCTGAATTTCATAATATACACCGAATTATAAATCTCCTCATATTACAGAAGACAAACCCCAACAAGAAAGATGAGCAACTCCAAAAAATTTTACACAATGAACAAACCAAAAGTGACTGGTATTCTCCAAATATGCAAAACTAAATCGAACAAAAAACTTTTGAAGCAAATTAGTGTTCCCTAATTTTTCCATCTTTTATTTTATGGTAATTATCTGGTCCTCTAAATTTGCCTCAGAACATCTCTAATCGGCATTTCTGCTAGATATCTCACCAACCTGTTGCATCAATACGTTATTGTCACCCTCAAAAGTGGACTGTACATCAAATTCACTTGTCAATTGGCCAATACGATTTTCAGACTTAAGACCTTGACCACCACAGGCTTCCCGACATTCCTGATACAGTTATCATACATCAATCGGTCAAGTTATAGAAATGCATATGTAAAATTCTCTTCAAGTGCAGTTAATTACCCGAAGAGTTTGCATGTTATGCCAGGTGAATGTAGCTTTATATGCACTTGAAACAATGTGTATAATCTTGTTTGCCTCAGGTGTCCTATTCACGTACAGCGTCTTCAATTTATTCGCAGAGATACACATAGCGTATCTGCCAAAATGAAAATAAACATTGAACAAAAGTTAGTACACAGATGACATTATCTCCCCACCGAATGATGAGACAAGCAGAGTCTAGAAGCAAAGACTCAATAAGCATTTAGCATCTAATGGTGTGATAAACTGAAGACAGGTTGGACATTTAACTCATCCCTACATGACATAATAATAAATCGACGGAGTCAAGAACAACAACCAGAGGGAAGACAATGCCCTGTACTATCAGGCAAAGTGCTGAATTAAACGATGAATAATTAATTATCATAACAAGCATCTTGAAACGGTAAATATTTCATGCATAAAATTTTGGAAGCTTTTGTCAATTGTACCATTTTGTCAGTAATATCTTTTGGCTATTTATATTTTTCTTTTACTTCACTTATACCTTTTCATTGATAATACCTTTGGCCAAACAACTTTTTTTCTTTTAATTATGTGTCCAAGACGAATCCTCATGCAAATAATGGTTTACAGAGTTTTTACAAACTTTACATGACTTGATGTTACATTCCCTATAATTTCAAGGTTGGGAACTCTTTTATTTTGTATTAATGCAGAAAGACCATTAATAATCATATAAAATAAGTAAGAAATATATATTTATATAAGTAGTTCTAGTATCTAGAACATATATGAAATAATTCATGAGTATAGATCATCAATTTTAGTCGTGATAATCCTTTAACTAAATTTATTATTTTCCTTAAAAGTGATATACTTCAAATCAAAGTGGACACAAAGCGTTGGGTTTTAACTAGTCCATCCTAATAGCAGGAGCTTTAAGAAGGAAAATAAACAACCATTGAAGATACTGAGAAATACTAACGTCTTTGCTAGAAGAGGTAAGAGTCTCCGTTGATGACTTGGGTAGTCAAGTAATAATACTTCTGGCTTATTTGGTGCAGTTGCAAAGGCCCTCCTTGTTAATGCATATCTAATGGCTGTCGCAAGACCAACCTGACAGATATAGTTCAAGCAAAGATCATGTGAGACGCGACTCCTTGAGCAAATGTCCAATAATAAAGTACGACATTATAGGAAGGCTTATTCAAGTCACCAACAGCTCAAACGGCATGTCAGATACCTTGGCAGAATAAATGGAACTGACAGCAATATTGACACGTCCCGCCGTCAAAGGGGCTAGAAATGCAGCAAATCTCTGTAGCAGAAAACAGGAGCTCCACTTCTTGAAACCGCTTGAACATGCTCATTCATCTACATAGTGAAAGAATGGGAACAGTAATTTATTAGCTAGTTCCAAGTAGACGTACCTGATCTGGATCTTTTATAGCACTCAGATACTGCCCATCAGGTGAAACATCAGCCACAGAGTTCAACAAGTTTTCCCGTGGAATTCGCACGTTATTGAACCTAATAATCATACGCACGAGTCAAATAATATGCATTGAACCTCTCTAGTTTTAATACAGCTTTCACACACTGAAGCGAGCTTCAGAAAATTGCATCTTACCATATCCGACCATTATCCACACCATTCAGACCAATCTTGTGGCCACAATCAGCTATATGTATGTTAGGACATATGTTACCATCTGCATCTCTTATTTGAACAATGAATGCATGGACTCCTTGATTGGTCCCATTAATATTGAGCTGTGAAAAAGCTATTGTATGTGTCGCATGCTGGACAAGAACAAGAGAAGAAAAAAAACATATTTAACCAGTAAATAACCAATTTTGTTGAAGTTCGGATTTTTTTATAGAGAAACCAGGGTAACTGAAGATACCAAAAAATAATTTGGCAAATGATTTTTATGCAAGCAAAAAATCCCAAATAGATAATTGGATGAGTTGCGTGGAAAAATTTCTTACATTAGCAGCACCCCCGATCCAATACTTTTGAGCAGATTCACAGGGAGTGTTGATAACAAACTCTCCAGTTTTTGGATCATAAGTAGTCACTGTTTCGATTCCTCGAACCTGGGAAGATAAAAAGGACAATAAAAAATTCTTAAGGTGGAAACATAGGAACAAGGAACTGAAGCAATTTTTTTATGGCTGGTCCAAATAGAATGGAGGTGAATGGAGGAGCTCCTAAAACAAAGAGATGAAAGATAGCACAAAGAAGATTTGCATACGTTACTTCCATGACCTAACTCAGTCATCGCGAAGCAACCTTTCACCACATAATCCTCAGTGTCCCTAAGCCATTTATCATGATGACGCTTTGTGCCAAAAAATCGAATGGCACCGCCCCTGATATAACCAACAAAGTGAAGGTCAACGTAACCATCATTAATATCAGGATCGGTTAAAGCTGGATGGGCCAGCTGCGCCGCTCCTGGAGGGCTTTTTGTCTTGACATTTGTAAAACCGTCCGAGAATATTCAAAAACATTTTCCGTGAAAACACATCCCCGGTTTTGTTTTTGCAGCGAAAGTAACTTTGCGTCCAAACTCGGGATAGTTTAAAAACATCATCCAAATATAGCAAGACATTAAACCAAGAAAATTCAAAATTTTCGAAGAAACTGAATTAAGAAATATACCATAAAAGGAAGTGAACACCAAGTTTAACAGAGAGTGAATGATCATAAATCCCCAAAACTTCCAGAAAAGCAAGCTTTCTCCTCTGATCCTCTATACTATTCCTAGTCAACCATCCTTTAAACACTCCTTTCTCAAGCAAATACCATATCCTCTTCATGGTCATCTCTCTCTGTTGTTCCATCGTCTGATTATAATCGGGACTCACGAAAACCTTTGAACCTAATTTCCTGGGGTTAAAAAGCTTGCTCTGTATCATTATTCCGAACAACCAATCGCGATCGGGTATATTGTGGTCGTCCAACAGGGCACGCATCTGGCGCCTGTCGAATTGGGTTTGTTCGGTGAGTTCTGGTGGCGTGTAGGACAGACATAAGTTAGAGTCCAGGATTTGGGAGGAGATTTCTGGGGTTTGTGTTGATGGTGTTAGGTGGTCGTGGAGGATTTTGGTTCGGAATGACACGCGATCCATTGGGATTTCGGATTAGGGCTTTGGCAATAGGAGAGAAAGAGAGAGAGAGAGAGATTTGGGAATGAAGATTGAGTTTGAGAGTTTTACAAGATGAGGGAGTAGAAATGGAGTTTTGAAGAAGGAAGTTTAGTGGGAAATGTTTGACAGTGAGGAGAGAGAGAGAGAGAGAGAGGTGGGGGGGGGGGGGGGGGTGGGGTGGGTGGGTATAAGTGTTTTTACGCGCGTTTTTCAGCGAGTGTAAGGCCGTTGAGCTTGTTGGGTAAGGAAAAGGTCAGGTGTAGTAATTAGGCGCGTGAGTTGCAAAGTCCGGCGACTAGGGTGGTGTGGAGGATTTAGACAGTGAATAAAAAGAGTGATAAAAACAGGCAGGTGTAACAGGGAAATAAGAACAGTACCACAAGCAAATTCGTATTCAATTTAGCTTGTATTTTTTTAGTCAAAATATAGTGAGAAACATGTAATTTTTCATTCCTTTCTCTATTTCTTACATGGACAATATATATGTAATAAGATTCTGCTGTTAGAATCCTCTAACAACTCATGTGATTAGTTAAGTATAATTTCTGGAAACTCCTCTATTAGACAGGCTTAAGAGATGGCCTTTATTTACATCGGCTGGACTCTCAGCATTTGGGCCTTCAGCCAGCCCATATTTACCAACCTCGTTTCACATCTCGCCCGAACCAGATAGCGCCCACACACACACGCACTCTCACTCGACCCATGCAGCACCCACACACACACACACACACACACTTCCCTCAACTCAACGACAAATCACTTTTCACTTAAACACTTTACTTTCCCCTTTTTCCTTAACGTTCTCAAATGTCTTCACCCAGGAAACCCTAATTCATCTTTCCCTGTCACAGTCCCTCCCTCTCGAGTTTCCCTTGTCCACAAGGGAGAATGAGGATATCTGAGCCGCAAATCATTCAAGAATTCCCAAGTCGCATCTGCTGGAGGCTGGTTGCGCCATAAAATAAGTCCCATGGTCTCTGCAACATTTCCTCTTTTTACCATCTTCCGGTCTAAGATCTGCAACGGATCTAACTCGTCTTCTTCGTTTATTGCAAGTAACGACGGAAGGAATTCGTTTCTAGAACCATGGTAGCGTTTCAATTGTGATACATGGAAAGTGGGATATATGTTCGCTTCAGCTGGTAGCTCTAGACGGTACGCCACTTTCCCAATCTTGTCCAATATTTTGTAAGGTCCATAATACTTAGCTTATAGTTTTTGATTTAGGGTTCTCTTTAGGCTTCCTTGTCGATAGGGTTGTAACTTAAGCAAAACCCCATCCCCTATGTTAAATTCTCGATTAGTTCTCTTCTTATCAGCTTGTTGCTTCATCCTGTTCTGAGCTCTTCGGAGATAAAATTTTAGGACCCTAATTACTTCTTCTCTCTCTGTCAACATACTATCTACAGTAGCATTTCGAGAATCCCCAGGAATGTATAGTAGATGTAGTGGTGGTGAATACCCATATAGGACCTCAAAGGGGGTCTTCTTAGCACTTGAGTGGTAGTTAGTATTGTACCACCATTCTGCCACTGCTAGGTATTGGCCCCATTTCCTAGGATTGTCGCTAGCCATGCACCTAAGGTAGGTTTCAAGGCACATGTTTACCCTCTCAGTCTGTCCATCCGTCTACGGATGATAGGCTGTTGATAAGTTTAATTCAACTCCTTGTAGCTTGAAGAACTCTTGCCAAAAGTGACTAATGAATATAGGGTCTCTATCACTAGTCAAGCTTTCTGGTAATCCATGCAGCTTATATACCTGTTCCAAATACAACCGGGCTACCTAAGGAGCAGTTTAAGGGTGGGGAAGGGCCATAAAGTGTGCATATTTACTTAGGCGATCCACTACTACCATAATCACTTCCCGCCCTTGAGACTTAGGAAGTCCCTCTATAAAATCCATAGTAACTTCAGCCCAGCATGTATTAGGTACTGGCAGTGGTTGTAACAAGCCAGGAGTAGCAATATTTTCAAATTTATGTCGTTGACAAATCTCACAATCTCGTACATATTGCCTCACATCCTTCTCTAGCTTGGGCCAATAGAAAACAGCACTTAATTTCTTGTAGGTGGTATGAGCCCCTGAGTGCCCACCTAGCACCCCATCATGATACATTCCTAGTAGCTTCCTTTTTAGTAAGGTCGAAGGTCCTACCACACATCTACCCTTCCTCCTCAATATCCCTAGATCTAAAGTGAAATTCTTACAAGCCTTCCCACCTTTAATTTGGTTCAGGATTCCCATATAGCCCCCTGGTAATTCCCAACTGTCTTTAATTTCTTCCATTAGCTCAGATGTAGTGACTATCACAATCATGGTCTTCAGTTCAGCCTGCCCAACTCTGGACAAGGCATCTGCAGCCAGATTAGCTTGCCCACTCTTGTATTGTATCTCATAGTCCATTCCCAACAACTTGGTTAGCCATTTATGCTGACTAAAAGCAACTAGTCGTTATTTTAGCAAGTGCTTCAAGCTTTGATGATCAGTTTTTATCACAAAGTGTCGCCCCATTAAGTAATGCCGCCATTTCTCCACTACATGTACCAAGGCTAGCGATTCCTTCTCATATACTGACAACCCCCGTTGTCTATGAGATAAGGTTTTGCTGAGAAAAGCTATTGGATGGCATTCTTGCATTAGAACAGCCCTAATTCCATTCCCATTTGCATCAGTCTCTACTACAAATTCTTTAGTATAATCTGGTAGGCTTAAGACTGAGGAACTTACCAAAGCTCCCTTAAGAGTTTCGAAGGCCTATAAGCATGTGTGATCCCAATGAAAGTTATCTTTCATCAACAACATGGTAAGGGGCCTTGCGATAACACTATAACCTCTGATGAATCTTCTATAATAACCCGTCAACCCCAAGAATCCCCTTAGTTGCCTCAAATTTTTAGGTGCTAGCCACTTAACAATGGATTCAATCTTCTTTGGATCAGTAGCAACACCCTTCTTACTTATAATATGCCCCAAATACTCAATCTGTGTTGCTCTAAATATACACTTGGTCCTCTTAAGGTAGAGCTGCTCTTGTTTGAGAATTCCAAATACAGTCTTTAGGTGTTATCCATGGTCCTCTAGGGTTGGACTGTACACCAAAATGTCATCAAAGAAAACTAGGACAAACTTCCGTAATATAGGCCTTGAATATATGATTCATAAGGCCTTGGAAGGTAGACGGAGCATTGGTTAAGCCAAAGAGCATTACCAAGAACTCGTAATGCCTTTCATGTGTCTTGAAGGCTGTTTTGTAGACATCCTTAGGGCACATCTTTATTTGATGGTAGCCCGATCTTAAATCGAGCTTACTGAAGTAGGTGGACCCATTCAATTAATCAAATAGATCCTCAACTATAGGTATTGGAAATCTGTCCTTAACTGTTTGTCTGTTCAACTTACGATAATCAACACACATACACCATGTGTTGTCTTTCTTCTTCACCAAAACCACTAGTGACGCGAATGGGCTGTGGCTGTGTTAAATAATCCCACTCATAAGCATCTCCCTGATCATCTCTTCTAGTACTGTCTTTTGCACAGTGGAGTGCCTATAGGGTCTTATGTTAACTATCCTAGAATTCTCCTACAGCGGTATCCTGTGATTATGTTTCCTGACTGGAGGCAACCCATGTGGTTCCTTAAATAAGTCGAGGAATTCTTCCTGTAGGTCCATGATAAGAGGGTGTAAACCCTGCTATACTTCCTCCTTAACTCCCTCAACTCTAACCTGCACCATCCAGCATTCACACTGCACAGGCCTTCCATCCATAATTATTGTACTCAATTCAGTTGATTTGATAACCTTCAACTGTTCCCTATTACCAACCAACCTGTATTCCCGACTATTCAGCTCAAAATCCATGGTTAGGTGTTGGAAATTCCAACGCATGGTACCCAATGATTCCAACCAAGGCAGTCCCAATATAATGTTACACCCAGATAAGTTCAACAAATAAACTTCTGCCACAAATTCATACCCTTGTGTTTTCCAAGTGAAATTGGAAACCTTGCCCTTGCTATAAACATCTGTCCCATCAGCCAAGGTTACCTTCATTGGAGAAATGTCCGTAAGGGGGCAGTTAAGTCCTCTAGCAAGGCGTTCATCTATAAAGTTTAATGAACTGCCAGTGTCAATGAGGATACCCATCGTCCTCTGTTTGTATGTCCCTTGAATCTTCATGCTACATAGTGAAGATCCCATTCCCGTGTCCAATGCATTGAGGGTTAGTTTAGCAAAGTCAGTCTCAACACCCATTTGTGGCTCTTCCTCATTATCTACCTCTATTGGTTCTTCCTTTGCATCCACTACCAACAGGTTTAATCGCTTCTTACAGCGATGTCCTGAACCAAAAGGTTCGTCACACCAGAAGCACTGCTTCTTCCTTCTTTTCTCTTCTAGTTCCTCAGGTGTCAGCCTCTTAGTTAGGCGCGTTTGAGGATTTGATGTGTTTGGTGGTCTTGATGGGTTGTAGTGTTTGATTAGATTGTTGGGGTTTGGGTTTGATACGAATCACGCCAACGTGTGACGAAACCCAATACCATTACGTTCGGAATTGCTACCCAAGATGCCAAACAATTGAGTGGAAACCATGACCCGTTGCCTATAAGTGAGGCAAGAACCTTGGTATATTATGTAGACGCCACAATCGGAATGAAAGACCGATTGATAAGTCGGGATGAACGCCACAGAAGAAAATCCGATAAGTTTTAGAATAGTTCTTTAAAGAACCAAGAGATGAATTCTCTCAAAAGTGTTTTCAAACTTGTATGTTGTATATTCTATGTTCTATTTGTTCTAAACCCTCGGAACTTTATAGTAGGGTTTACAATTCGTAACAATAAAGGCCCAAAACAACATAACATCATTAAGTTGCATAAAAATAACAAAACAGGGACTTAAAGGTCGGCGGCGTTGGAGTCGGCGTAAAGCATATACACGGCCGTGCCTTCTAAACGTGTATGTTTTTGTAGATATTCTTGACACCATACACGATCGTGCCTTTGAACCGTATATACGACCGTGTATGATTTTGTGTAATCTCCAGACTCACTACACGGCCGTGCCTTGTAAAGATACGCCCTCTTCAATCCGTATCCGTTATGACTTGTACAAGAGCATGGGCATTCTCATAGTTGTTCCAATCCATTCCAGCTTCATGATTACTCCAATCCTTTCCGGCTTCGTGGACATCCTTTATCAACCCGTTAAGTGCTTCCTTGAATCGTTTCGCTCGATTTCTTGTGATCGGTCCATGTGGCACTTCAAGAGGATCCACATTCCATCTTCTGGCTTGGCTCCCATCATGGCTCTCATCATTCCCCTCCTCTTGAAAAGGATTTGTCCTCAAATCATCGCCTACATCAAAAGGACTTAGATCAGTAACATTAAACGTAACACTTACTTGATACTCACCTGGTAAATCTATCTTGTATGCATTATCATTGATGCGCTTAAGAATTTGAAATGGTCCATCGCCTCTAGGAAGTAATTTAGATCGATGCTGCACAGGAAACCGCTCTTTGCGCATGTGAACCCAAACCCAGTCTCCAGGTTCAAAGACAGCTTGTTGACGACTCTTGTTGGCTTGTTTCACATACTGCTCTATTCTTCGCTCAATGTTTAGCCTTGCCTTCTCATGGATCTGTTTAACAAATTCTGCTTTCTTTTTGCCATCTAAATTAACATACTCAGAAATAGGCAAAGGTGATAAATCCAAAGGAGTTAGTGGATTAAAACCATACACAATTTCAAAAGGAGTAAACTTAGTAGCAGAATGCATTGTACGATTATAGGCAAATTCAACATGCGGCAAACAATCTTCCCAACTTTTAATGTTCTTTTTAATGACAGCCCTCAATAAAGTAGATAAAGTTCGATTTACTACCTCAGTTTGACCATCAGTCTGTGGATGACAAGTAGTAGAGAACAATAACTTAGTTCTTAACTTAGCCCACAGGGTCTTCCAAAAGTAGCTCAAGAACTTAGCATCTCTATCCGATACGATTGTTCTAAGCATACCATGTAATCTCACAACTTCCCTAAAGAACAAATTAGCAATATTGCAAGCATCATCTGTTTTCATTCTAATTTGGTGATATCCGCTTTTCAGGTCAATTTTGGAAAAGACACTAGACCTATGTAACTTATCTAACGTGTCATCTAAGCGAGGAATGGGATGACGATACTTTACCGTGATGTTGTTGATGGCGCGGCAGTCGACACACATTCTCCATGACCCATCCTTCTTAGGCACCAAAATCACAGGCATTGCATATGGACTCATGCTTTCTCTCACGTACCCCTTCTCCATTAATTCTTTGACCTGCCTTTGGAGTTCCTTTGTCTCCTCCGGATTGCTCCTATAAGCTGGTTTGTTTGGAATCGATGCTTCGGGTACAAGGTCAATCTGGTGCTCAATACCATGAATAGGTGGTAAATCCTTTGGAATCTCCTCAAGGAAGACATCTTCGAAGTCCTGCACAATAAACACAACCACACTAGGCAATAAGTTAAATAGTTCGTTAGTATTCAAACAAGTTTCCTTAAAAACCAGCAAAAACATAGGTTACTTCATCACTAACGCTCTCCTCACTACACTCGCTCTTGCCACACAACTCTCCTTTTCACTCACCACCAAAGTTGATCCCCCTTCAACTAGGTCTCTCAAGCTTTTTCCAGCCTTCCTCTCTTTTTCCTTTTGATATCGACTTTTGTGTTCCTTTTCTTTCTCGCTATCTTTTACTCTCTCACTCTCCCTCTGTTTTTCACTCACCTTATATTTTGCAAAAGACTATTGTAGCTGCAACTAATCCTCATACACCTGTTTAGGTGTTAAGGGTTTAAGATTAAAGCTTTTTCCCTGGTGAACAAGCGTACACTTGTTAGAAAAGCCATCATGAACAACCTTCCTATCAAACTGCCATGGCCTCCCCAACAACACATGACACGCTTGTATCGGCACCACATCGCATAATACCTCATCCTCATACCTACCGATGCGAAAAGCAATAAGGGTTTGCTTACTCACCTTAGTCTCACCACTATCATTCAGCCACTGCAATTTATATGGACTTGGGTGTTTAGTAGTCTTGAGTCCCAGCCTCTCAACAATAAAATTACTCACCACATTAGTGCAACTTCCTCCATTAATGATCAAACTGCAAATATGATCACTTAGATAACATCTAGTATGAAAGATATTCTCTCTTTGCACCTCCTCTTCTTCCTTCACCTGCACATTCAAAGCTCACTTCACTACTGCCACTAACCTCCCTATTGCAGGCTCCTCGTCATCACTAGCATCCTCTAATGGAGGCATATCATCCTCTTCACTATCCCCCTCAGTCTCATACTCACCATCATCACGCAGAATCATAACACGCTTATTCGAATATTGACTAGCAATATGGCCTCTACCTTGGCATTTAAAACATCTAATGTCACGATTTCTAGGAGTAGAAGAATCAGGTTTACCTTGGTTACCAGGAGTAGAACTCGCTTGTCTCTGCTCTCCTTTTGGTTTGGTGGGTAAAGGCTTTTCTTCCTTCTTCCATTGGTTAGTCTTCCAGGTGGATGAACCAGTACCCTGTTGAAACCGTGCAGTACTACTACCTTTCCTCCTGTGTTGGTTCTCAACCTTTATAGCCATATGAACCATATCTTCCAATTCTACATAATGCTGCAATTCTACGATATTTTGAATTTCTCTATTCAATCAAGCAAGAAACCTAGCCACGGTAGCCTCTCTATCCTCCTCTACATTCGCCCTGATCATCGTTACTTCCATCTCCTTGAAATACTCATCCACACTTCTACTTCCCTGCCTAAGAGTTTGCAATTTGTTGTGCAATTCACGATAGTAATACGCAGGCACAAACCGCTTCTTCATCACCCTCTTCATCTCTTCCCACGACTCAATAGGTGGTTCGCCATTCCTTCTTCAATTCAACATTAGTTGATCCCACCACACTATGGCATAATCCGAAAATTCAATGGCAGCAAGTTTCACTTTCTTTCTCCCACTATAGTTGTGACAATCAAACACCATCTCTACCTTCTTCTCCCACTCTAAGTACGCCTCGGGATCATTCTTTCCTTAGAAAGGAGGAATCTTCATCTTTATACCACTCAATTGATTATCCTCTCTATTCCTATCTCCTCTATCTTCCCAATCCCTAATTCCTCTATTCCTACCACTATATCCTCTATAACTCCCAACAGAAGGTTCATCAAATTCATCATCCGACATTTCATCTCCACCCCTTTGTACTCTCCTAGAACGACTCTCCCTCTTACGCCCTTGGAAGACGTTTTTAGATTGCTCTAGTTTTTGCTCTACTGTCTCATGAATTTGTTCCATCCCCTCCTGAAACATCCTCTTCATCTCACCCCTCAATGCCTCAATCACTAACCTAGCATCAAACCTTCCCCTCTCACTTTCAGGAGAATGTTGCCTCGACATAGTTCCTGTAGAAAAAGATTGGTACTAACACAAATATATATATGATTAAGCCTCACGATACACTCCCTTACGTGTTTCGCTCCAAGGATGATATCGCACAGTCACTCGTGTATTCTCACAAGCAATAATGATATCAATTCACCAATTCCTCTTCTCAATTCTCTTAGAACTAACCCAAACTACACCAATTCCCTTCTATAGAATTCAAAACAACTCTAGGGCTCGAAATTTTCCTCTTTTTCTTTCCGATTTTTTTTTTTGTTGCCTTTGTTTGTTACTCTTGATCACGTTCCCCCCCCTTTTTTTTGTTCTTTTGTAACAAACGTGAATAGTAGGTACTACACTTTCAATAGACAATTAACACTATGAAATTGAGTACGAACAATTGATATGAACGATTGGAGTTAGGGTTTTGATGTTACCTTCCTCAAACCGAACTGATGTTTAACAAACCTAGGCTCTGATACCAAACTGATACGAACTACGTCAATGTGTGACGAAACCCAATACCAATACGTTCGGAATTGCTACCTAAGATGCCAAACAATCGAGTGGAAACCGCGACCCGTTGCCTATAAGTGAGGCAAGAACCTTGGTATATTATGTAGACGCCACAATCAGGATGAAAGACCGATTGATAAGTCAGGATGAACGCCACGGAAGAAAATCCGATAAGTTCTAGAGTAGTTCTTTAAAAAACCAAGAGAGGAATTCTCTCAAAAGTGTTTTCAAACTTGTATGTTGTATATTCTATGTTCTACCTGTTCTAAACCCTCGGAGCTTTATAGTAGGGTTTACAATTCATAACAATAAAGGCCCAAAACGACATAACATCATTAAGTTGCGTAAAAATAACAAAACAGGGACTTAAAGGCCGGCGGCGTTGGAGCCGGTGTAAAGCATATACACGGCCGTGCCTTCTAGACGTGTATATTTCTGTAGATATTCTTGAAACCATACACGGTCGTGCCTTTGAACCGTGTATACGACCGTGTATGATTTTGTGTAACCTCCAGACTTACTACACGGCCGTGCCTTGTAAAGACACGCCCTCTTCAAACCGTATCCGTTATGACTTGTACAAGAGCAAGGGCATTCTCATGGTTGTTCCAATCTATTCCAGCTTCATGATTGTTCCAATCCTTTTCGGCTTCGTGGACATCCTTTATCAACCCGTTAAGTGCTTCCTTGAATCATTTTGCTCGATTTCTTGTGATCGGTCTAGGTAGCACTTCAAGAGGATCCACATTCCATTTTCTGGCTTGGCTCCCATCATGGCTCTCATCAGGGTTGAGGTTAGGTTTGTTTGTGTTGATGAGGGTGGTAGTGTTTTTGGAGTAGGACTGGGTTTTACTAGACGGTAGATAAGGGCTGGAATTGGATGTGTTTGAACCGTATGCTATGCGTGGTGTTTTTAGGTATTGATTGGTGGACAACAGGTTGGCTTCCTGCAATTTTGCTAATGAATAAGTTTCCTGTTGGGTTTGTGGGTTGAACATTCTAATGGGGTATTGTATAGAAGGATGTAAGCCACTCATAAAACAACTAATCAAGTAGTTTTCGAGTAGCTTGACCTGAGTAACTAGGTGTTCAAACTCTTCCAAATAGTCTTGCAGTGCTCCTTGCTGATGTAATTCCTTAAGCTCAGCCATGGGGTCTTCATAGGCCTTCTCCCCAAACCTTGCCTGCAATGCCTTCACCAATTCACCTCAGGTCACCGTATGACCTTCTTCAATACCTTGAATATAGGCATAGTACCATTTTAAAGCCTTTCCTTCAAGATACATAGCAGCTACCCTTACCTTCCAAATTTCAGGGGTTAAATCAATTTCAAAATATTGTTGTGCTTTGTATAACCAATCCTTTAAATCTGACCCATCAAACTGTGGGAAATCAACCTTAGGAGCTCGCGATTGCAAGGGATGATTAGATATTGTAGCAGTGGTAATGTCTAATGTATGTTTATCATTCTTGATAGGAGACTTATCAAGATCTGAAGAATGCTTCCCAGAAGCCTCCATCTTCTCCATACGGTAAGATTTCAATTCGGTTATTGACAATGATTGTTGGTCCATTAGCTCCTGCATCCTCCTGAGAGTGTCATTGATAGAGTTCAAGGCTTCTTCCATTTGTTCCTTAACCGCAGTCCTTACAACTTCATCAATCTTCTTGGTTTCTCTTGTTTCCATGGTTCAGGATTTGAGGCTCTGATACCACTTGTAATAGGGAAATAAGAACAGTATGGCAAGCAAATTCGTATTCAAATTTAGCTTGTATTTTTTGTAGTCAAAATGTAGAGAGAAACATGTAATTTTTCATTCCTTTCTCTATTTCTTACATGGACAACATATATGTAATAAGATTCTGTTATTAGAATCCTCTAACAACCTATGTGATTAGTTAAGTATAATTTCTGGAACCTCCTCTGTTGGACAGGCTCAAGAGATGGCCTTTATTTACATCGGCTGGACTCTCAGCATTTGGGCCTTTAGCCAGCCCATATTTACTAGCCCCGTTTCACATCTCGCCTGGACCAAACAGCGCCCACACACACACGCACTCTCACCTGACCCAGGCAGTACCCACACACACACACACTTCCCTCAACTCAACGACATATCACTTTTCACTTAAACACTTTACTTTCCCCTTTTTCCTTAACGTTCTCGAATGTCTTCACCCAGGAAACCCTAATTCATCTTTCCCTGTCACAGCAGGCTTTAGGCTTTGAAGGCGGCATGGTGTTGCATCCCGTCCTGGTCCAATCCTTGATCCTTAAACCTCTGCAATCACTTCCAAATGCGGGTTAAGAGGACTCACGTCTTTGCATTGGCTTTAATTTTTGTGAGATTGTCACTGTTTGGCGCCTCTCTCTCTCTCTCTCTCTCTCTCTCTTTGTGGCGCTCTTCGATGAGGATACTCGTACTATTTTTGTTCTCCGTAATTTTGAATTTGTGAAAAAGTTAAGAAATAAAGAAAGAAAAGAAAATTGGCTTTAACTATTATTCCTTAGGTTTAAATCTTCGAGGTTTTAGTAGTAATATTTATTATAAAATTATAACGGATTTAAATTTCTTTTCATTTTCAAGATTCTTTTTTTTTTTATTTCAAAATAAAGTCACTCAGTACAATTTCATTATAAATATTCGATATATTTATCACTATTTTCTTGCCCTTGGGATGATCAATCAAAGTGGATGTTCCATGCACAATTTTTTAAGGTCCTTTTTTTCCTGTATTTTATTTCTTGTTTTTTTATTTATATTTTCATTATATTATGTAATTAAATATATCTAATAATATTTTTATTATATTCTGTTATTAAATATATTTAATATTATTATTTTATTAAATTAATTATTATAAACTAATTAATAGAGTTTATGGAAATCTTTTTTTTTTTTTGTAAAATTTGGAAAACATTAACACTTAAATAGAAAGGGAAAAAATAAAAATTTAAATAAAAAATTAAACAAATGTTAATAATTAAATATACATTTTTCTCCTAAATTGATTTATGTAAATTACATAAAGAAAAATAAGAGAGTTCTTTGAGATAAAACAGGTGCAACACCTTCTCCTTGAGCTTTCTTTAATTTATGTTTTCAAGAAAATGTAGATACTGGCTTATTGTATGGCTATGATTATTAATTTTATACCTATTTCTTGTGTTTTGCTAAAGACCTCTATGTTTACATGGATTGAATGTATAGATTGATGACATGGCATTATGCATTTAACTACTTTCCTATTTAATTTATCTATCATTCTATCTCTGGTGATAATGCGAGAGTTTTGAGTACAACAGTCTTTAACAATTTCCCCCTGTTTTAGCAATTAGCCATTTCCTCAAAGTTGAGATGAGGAAAGTTTTCCTGGAAAAAGTCTATATTGTGTCGGGTAATGTCTTTAGGAACTCGGATTTTTCAAATCCCTTATCGTTTTGAAATAAATCCAGTACAAGTTATCACGTTCCAAAGCACTCCAGTGTCAACAACCACTCATAAATGCCTTTCTGGGGAGAGAATATTTTTTATGTGCTTTAAATTCGGAATTTTTTATGTCTCTCAAGCATTTTTTATGAGACTATTCGATCTCATTATTAATTTCTGTATTAATTGTAAGGATTTAATAATAATTAAAGATGGAGATTTAATTTACGTAACTGAATAATATAAGAGCATTTCCAATCCCAAAAGCCTAATTTAAGTACATTAACACTTTAAGAATCTTTCCTCTCCAAGGATCTCTTCACTTTATTCCTAGAGCCTCGAGAAGAGTTCTTAGGTCTTTAAAAAGTTCCTATGTGACACTCACAAGGAAAACTAACAATAATAAATTTGAGTTACTTTAAAGGATGCTTAAATAATATAAGGATCTCTCTTCATTTTTTAAAAGTTCTAAAAAGTAGGTTCTGATCTTTAATTTAGTGTAAAAAATTGAGGGTAGGGATGCCCTAACAAAAATAAAAACATTAATTGCATGCTTACTTTTTAGAATGAAATAAACAAGAATAAAAAAAATAGAATAACTATTATCAAGAATATAATACTGAGAATTTTCTATTCTAGTATTTACTTTATGTAATTTTTTTATCATAAGAAAAACTTATTTTTGTATTTATTCCATCTCATTGATTGTAATATTAAGTTGAAAATATGAATAAAATTTTCAATTTGCTTCTATTGAATCATTAACTATAGTATTTATAAGGGTATATTGATCATAATATTTGAATTTTTTATTCCCTCTATAGAGGAAATGCAAAATTTCACCTTAATATTTATTTTTAATAGAGTGAGAATAAAAAAATCCTAAGAGTTAAAAAATTTTCTTCCATTTTTTTTTAAATAAATAAGATAATAGACGGTTAATAAAAAAATAACTATTATATCCCCTCTCTATATCTCTAAATGTCATGATTCTTCTAATAAAAGAGTTAAAAGTAAAACAATTAGAAATACATCTTCTGTTTTTTCTTTTCTTGAATTATACCCTAAGCCTAAACGATTAGCAATATTCATCAATATAACTCTCTTGCTAGTAATGTAAATGCAAGGTTCCACAAGGTACAAAACCTTATAGAGGATGGTATGTATCGAGGCGCAGTAATGCGAGTTGTATGCATTTTCATTACTATATTTACACATAAGTTTAAGTAGAAGGTCAATCGTATGCAAGACATGAATAACTATATGCAATGAAAATATTACATAATCAACATGAAGTACTTAATCTTAGGTTAAGAGCCATGTTGAATCCTTAGTTGCCATGTGTCAGGTGAGTTTCAAAGAGAAAACCTTAATGCAGGATGACTTCGAGTTTAAGAGGAAAGTAAAGTAGGATAGAATAATTTAGGAAATTCCCATCCAGACTAACGCATGAAATTAATTCTTATGTATACTTTTTGAAATATTTTTCGATGAATTTTTTTTAACTTTAATATATGAATTTCAATTATGAGAATTGTCCATAAATTATTAACAACCATGACACTCTTTATTAATCCCTTTTCCCTACTCTTACGCTTAATCCATTGTCTCAATCTAATTATTTTCACATGATGAAATGTCCAATTATACCGTTGATGATCCTATATTTTAATGATACAAATCGAAACTAATTTGTGGTAAAGTGTTTTGAGGATCACAATAATAATACCACCTTAGTATCAAATACGAGATTAGCTTGGGTTCACGGTATTCGGTATGATTACCAACTTGAAAACGAATATAATTACTATGTGAAGAAGGTGTGGTATTGTATCTTTTGAATTTCAGCTATCTCTATCGTCTTAATACTTATAAAAAGTTTTCGATATCAGTTAACTTAAAAATGATTGATTCGAATTTTTTTTATTTTTTTATTTTCCCAGTACGTTTCCTTGAAGTTTCAAAGTCAAACATGTGGTTCTACTTTTCATCGGAATTTGAGACATGACATAAAAGCACATTCTTGGTAAGGATAAGCCAAAAGAATTGACTAAAAGAATTCGAATGAAGAAGGATTCGTTAATTATGTTTGAGCACGAAAACTTCGAACAGTAACCAGCTTTTCAACGGATTAAACAAGATCAAGTTACATTTATAGAAACACACATGGCCTTGTTTTTCTTCTCTTCTTCTTTGGTTTAGGAGGTTGCAAGATAACCTTGATTGCTGCATCGAACACTGCCTTCACATTCTGAAATGCAAAACAAAAATGACATCAGATTGTAACATTATAAAATCCCGGATTTTCTTGTATAATCTCAGTTAATATGTAGACCATGCATCCTGGACTCTTAAATCTATAGGGTCTATATAGAAAAATAGTGAATCCCATAGATCCAATGAACAAAACACGTAATCCATATAAGAGATTTCTCTAAAACCCTTGTGTCATTGGTTGAGGAGTAATATTGTTAGCGATAATAAATACTGTAATGCACGAGATCCAAACTTTCATTTTCAGTGAAATCTCTTAGGTCAAGACAGCACAATGGCTAGTTAATTAAATAAAATTATGGAGATGCGGAAGTTCATCAAGGGTGAAGTTTGATTTACTAAAATTAACAGTTCACATAAAATGTTGCTTCAAACATGGGTTACCAGCTGAGTCTTTGAGCTACATTCAATGTAAACAGCAGCACCAATGACTTTTCTCAGTTCCTCACCCTGCCCAAAATCAATTGATTGCATTTAACACATTGGTTCATTTTTTAAATTATCATAAGTTTCACAAAATGAGGGGGAAAAGTACAGGAGGAAAAAAAAAAAAAACCTTGAGCTTACCTGAGCAGTTGAGATAGGTATAGCACCAGGATGATCAATCAGATATTGCTTGTCATCCCTTAGATCTGCACTTAAATCCCATTGAAACCGTAAGATTTTTGCTCAACAATCGCAAGATCATCGAAAAATTGACGAGATATGGATTTGCTTCCTCTATTTACCTAATTTGGTTCCCACAAGAATAATTGGCACAGTTGGAGCATAATGCCTCAGTTCAGGAATCCACTAATAATTTCACCAAAACAACGTTGAAACCATCAGTCGGTAGGTGCTTCCGGAAAACATAAACCCCAAAAAGAAAAAACCCTCTAAGACAGTGATTGTTACTTTACCTTCTTAGAAATATTTTCATAGCTGGCTTTGCTAATGAGAGAAAATGCCAATAAGAATACATCAGCTCCTCTGTAACTCAAAGGCCTAAGCCTGTTATAATCCTCCTGTCCTGTATGGTTTATTATTATACGTCATACTCATACCATACCAGAATTCAGGTTCACAAGAGTCTCTGCTGATTATAGCTCTATTGAACGATTTAAAATGAGAACTCAACACTCACCAGCAGTGTCCCAAAGACCAAGGTTCACTGTGCTGCCATCTACCACCACATTAGCACTGAAGTTGTCAAACACAGTAGGCACATAATCCTAGGATAAAAAGGGAAAAAAAAAACCCAATTTAACTAGGAGTCATGACATGGTATGCAAACCGAAATACAACTTACGAGCATCGCATCGAGCAAGATGGAAATGCCAGTGAGTATTATATACGAACTAGAGACGATATTTCCATATGGACCAATGTATCAGGCTCTGTTCCGGTTTATTTTTAAGGGATGTGACTGGAATTCACCATTTCATTTAATTATCTAAATTTTCACTAGAAATTCAATTCACTTACAATGTATTGTAATGGACCTAGTACAGAAGCCAATCCATCCATCGTAAAAACGATATTTGAATTTACAAATGTAAGGGTAGAGTTCGGAATTTAAATTCAGTGTTATAACATAGCAGAAAATGGACAACCAAGAAAAGCCATACCGTAGGAAATGTATTGCTAGTGTAGGAAATAAGCATGCATGTTTTACCAACAGCTCCATCACCAACGGTGACACACTTGATAAACCTAGCTGTGCTCATCTTGTAAATGGGCTCAACAAAACCTGAAAACAACTTCCAGTTCTATGAATTTCTTGTTCAGGTGGAGGAAGGGAAAATATGAAGGAAGAGAAGAAAGAGATAGAAAAGGAAAGGAAAGGAAGACAGGTATTAAAAGCTATGCAAGTACTCTGGATTTTGAACAGAAATGGAGGGATATGTCATAAGTGGGGTGCCTTTGGAATTTAATAAGGTGAGGCCTCATACCAACTACTTTAACTATTCATTTGATTTTTACAATGATTGCTTTAAAAGCTTTTCTGTTCCTTTAAGGGGAAGGGGAGAGAGAAAATGCTAAAGTAACACACAAGATGGGTTTGGTGTTGGTGTTAGTTGGTTAAGTGCTGGACAAGGGATGGTTTTAAAATGATTAGTGTTTCATACATATCATAATACATTGCTTCATTATCATAATACGATGAAACTAGGGAATTCGTTATAAAAAAAATCAATCAACAAGAGTCTCGCGGACGAGATTTTCGACCGACCAATGATAATCTAGATAGTCAGGATGGGGGGTTTGGTAAAAAAAAAATTACAACTCATCCCTAACTTGCCTCAATATCGTCCCAATCAGCATATGTATTAGCTTTTTGAGAAACCAAGGAAAATCAACAACAATCAAAAAGAGTTTTTCCAAAAGCTTGATATCTTCTACTATCCCATTAATCTTTCATGAACGAGCTTTCTTGGAAGTAAACATATCATAGACTATCTTTGCATCTGCTTTGATGGAGACACACGGGCGGACATAGTGGAGGACAGAGGCTGACACGGTTCCAGGCATGGCTTGAGACACGGCCTGGATATAGTAGAGGACACAGACGCTGACACGGTTCCGGGCACGGCTCGGGACACGGCTTGCAGAACTTTCACAGAAGCTTACACGGTTTCGGGCACGGCTCGGGACACGGCTTGCAGAACTTTCACAGAAGCTTACACGAGTTAAGACACGGCTTGGGACACGGCCGTGTACTGCGCTCGTCACATGCCCAGAGACATACATGGCTAGAGGCATGGTCGTGTATGCGACAGGTTATAGACGTGTATTTTATTATTTATTTCCACGTGTACGCTTAGATTTTCCCCTTTTAGACATTTTACGGGGAAGTATAAATACCCTTTTGTCAGATATGCTAGGGTTACGTTTTGTTTTATTATCAAATACATTTCGTGAGAGAATTTTCTCCCTTTTCTCGGTTGTGCGCAACCAGATTTGCATCAAAGAGTGTTTCTTTGTTGTGTGAAACCAGTCCATATTCGGATTCGTTTCGTTTCGCTTTCCATGCTACGTCAATTGGTATCAGAGCAAGGCTATTTCCTGTGGAGATGTCAACTCATCAAGGCGATGATAGCTGTAAACACCCCATTTTCGACTTATCCAGGACACGTGGCAGCATCTGATTGGCTGGAAGAAACGCACGCGCCGGGCGCGTGATCGTCTCCTACCTCGAGCCTGAGATCGTCGGCGAAGAAAAAATTCATATTTCGGCCGTTTTGATTCGATTTTTTTTGCACAAATCCAACAGATCTTCAACAAAAATAAGATAAACATTATCTAATTAAAATCAAATCGCAACAAATCGTTGGATGGGCACGAATCGGAGTTGGTTTTTCAATCGAAAATCCGATCAACTTCAATTGGAGGAAATCCGAGCTTATCCAGCTCGATTTCAAGCGCCTATAAATAGAGGAGGAGATGAGGAAGCAAGATCACAGATCAGAATTGTGAGAGAGAGAGAAAAGAGTGTAGATCGGAGGAAACCCAAAGTTGCGACCGCCGATCGGAGTTGAGCCACCACAAGGAGACGTTCTGGGAGTAAACCACCACCACCATCGGATTCAGCACCCTCAAGAAGCTAGGATTCGACACTTCACCCGCCGCAAAAGACCGCCGGAACGCCGTGAACGAGCCAACCCCGCCGCCGTGTCCGACCGACCCGACCCGACCCGATCCGACCCGATCCGACCCGACCCGGATCCAGGTAAGTCGGATTTTCTGGATTTTTTTTTATTTTTATTTAATTAATTATTATTATTTATTTATTCTAAATTAATTAATTTATTATTTGTTATTTATTTATTTATTTATTTATTTATGTGTTATTTTTAATAAATAGAAAAATGTAGAAATTAGATTTTTCTAGAATTTAATAATGTAGAAAAATAATAAAAAAATAATAAATAGATAAATAAAAAAATAAAATAATAATAATAATAATAAAATATATAGAAAATAATAAAAAAATAGGAAAAATAAATCATAACATTTTAGATGTCAAATAGGATAGATAATAAACAAAAATTCCCAAAAAAATCACAAAAATCACAAAAATTCCCCAAAATCACGAAAATCAACAAAAATTCCCAAAAACCACAAAAATCCCCCAAAATTCTCAGAAATCACAAAAATAACAAAAAAATCATACAAAGTCATAAAAAATCATAAAAAGATAAATAAATAAGTTTTAGCACTTAGAGAAATCATTTTCATCAAATAAATCAAAATTGATGTTTTCCCTACAAAATCATTTTTCAAAAATGAAATCAAGCTTAGGCTTAGGGTTTTAGGAAAAATCCCAAAAATGGTAAGAACATAAATCGAAAGAAATTTCAAAATTAAAATTCACCAATGCACTAAAGATTTTCAGAAAAGCAAACTACGGCTTGTTTGATCCTGAGTAGCAGGTACGTAGGCACTCATTCGGGTCAACCCATAAAATAAATGAAAAAAAAAATCCTTTTTCTGAAATAAATTCAAAGACATAACAAAAATTAACAGAAACACAATGAAACACATTTCTAAAGATGAACAATTTTAGGAGATTAGGTGGTAACCGTATAGGTTTTAATAAGTTAGCCTCCGGACTTAGAGACTCTGGTTTTCCCTTTTTCTCTCTTCTCATAAAAACGAGAAGAAGGAATAACGACGACTAGTAGTTCAAATTAAGACTAATCCGCTCCTTTAGTCTTAATTCACTTTTTCCCAACAACAGTTGGGTGGCGACTCCAAAAATCAAACGAAATTCCTAACTCAAGTCGATGATCTACATTAGATGAGCATAGGGTCTAGTCTAGATCGGATTAGGAATGGGAATTCAAAAATTAGACTCGACAATAGCGGTCGTGTTCTTGACGGTGTTCAAGAGGCGAGGTTTCAAGGGAACCATCAATGGGTTCCAAGGGCAGAATTCGACGCAATGCATCAGAAGGTCGGGCGTATGGAACGGCGCCTTGATGAACTGATCGAGCGTTTTGATGCTCTAGTGGTAGACCCCAATAGGGTTGGAGGCACTGGCAGAAATCCACCACGTGCGGTGGAGGAATTCGGGGGACGCGTGATCCGACCTGTCGTTGAGAACAGGTGGGGGCGTGTGGAGAGTGAAGAGTCCAGCAAAGAAAGTGATGACATGTACGGGAGTAGGCCACGACAAGGGCGTGGTGGTAGAGGTGGTGGTCATCGGATGGCTCATCATGGAAACCACCATAGAGAAGGTGATTACAGGAGGAACCGTTGAGGCTATGATCAAGGGGATGGGGGAGACTATCGTTTGAAGGTTGACATCCCATGGTTCGATGGCAGCCTCAACATCGAAGGCTTCCTTGATTGGCTTGCGGAAGTAGACCGGTTCTTCGATTACATGGAAATTCCCGAGGACCGTCGTGTAAGGTTGGTGGTATGCAGGTTGAAGAGTGGCGCCTCGGCATGGTGGGAGAGGCTACAAAGTAGGAGACAGAGGGAAGGAAAACACCTGGTGAGATCATGGTATCGCATGAAGCAGTTGCTGCAACATGATTTCCTCCCGCCGGATTATGAGCAGATATTGTTCCAACAATATCAGCGGTGCCGCCAAGGACAACGTTCCGTGCATGAGTATACGGTAGAGTTCATGAGGTTGGCGAAGCGGAATGATTTGAGGGAGAGCGAAGGTCAGCAAGTTGCAAGGTATGTAGAAGGACTGAAGCTCCAAATTAAAGACAAGATTGGGGTTACGATGGTGAGAACCCTTACAGAAGCAAAGAACTTGGCTCTTCGAGCTGAACTTGTGTTGCAGGAACAAGGGAGTAGATATGGAGGAGGACGGAAGGGATATGTAGGCGAAGCTGTGGGTGGTGGTAGTCGGCCGGTATTTGAGAAAAGTAGGACTACACCATATAAACCAACTGAGGACATGTCCAGGAGGGAAGAGAAAAGTGAGGGGAAGAAGCCGATGGAGCAGAAGGGAGCTCAAAGACAGAATAATCCCTATGCCAAACCTATATTGGGCAAATGTTTCCGATGCAACCAACCGGGTCATCGGTCAAACGAATGTCCATCGAAGAAGAGCGTCAACATCCTTGACAGGGAAGATGATGAGGAGATCTGCTGTGAGCTCGATGGAGAGGGAGAATATTATGAGGAAGAAGAAGAAACAGCGGAACCAACATATGTAATTCGGCGCATGATGCTCACCCCGAAGCAAGAAGAGATCATGCAGAGACACCAGTTGTTTCGTACACGGTGTACTATCATGGGGAAGTTGTTTGAGCTAATAGTAGACAGCGGCAGTTGCGAGAACATCATAGGAAGGGAGGTTGTGAAACAACTGCAGCTACCCATCAAGAAGCATCCAAATCCGTACACTATTGGTTGGATTAAGGCAGCCGAGAAAATTGAGGTCAAGGAGAGATGCAGGGTACCTTTCTCAATAGGGAAGTACCGCGATGAAGCATTTTGCGACATTGTAGACATGGATGCTTGCCACATCTTATTCGGGAGACCATGGCAATTTGACGTAGACGCGCAACACACGGGCAAAGAGAATGTCTACAGGTTGGAGAAGGAAGGTGTGAGGTACACCTTGTTGCCGTTGAAGAGGGAAGGACGTGCTAAAGGACAGAAGGTTGAGAATCGTTCATTCTTAACTATCACTCAGTCTGAGAAGGAAGTAATGGAAGACTTAAGGGAGTTGCGAGTGGTGCACACCCTCATCGTGAAAGGTGTGACCGAAGGAGGGGAGGAACTTGATGGAGAAGTGCCAGGGGCAGTGAAGGATCTTCTTGAGGAGTTTAAGGAAGTGGTTCCAAACGACCTATCTGAGGGGCTACCCTCTTTGAGGGACATTCAACACCAGATAGACCTGGTGCCCGGAGCTAGTCTCCCAAACCTCCCGCATTACAGAATGAGTCCCAAGGAAGCCGGGATTCTACAGGAGAAGGTCCAAGAGCTTTTGGACAAAGGGTTCATCCGGGATAGCTTAAGTCCATGTGCGGTTCCAGCGTTGTTAACTCCCAAGAAAGATGGGAGCTGGAGGATGTGTGTTGATAGCCGAGCTATCAACAAGATTACCATAGGGTATAAATTCCCTATACGCCGCATCGAGAATATGTTGGACCGTTTGAGTGGCGCTACTATCTTCTCCAAGATAGACTTGCGGAGTGGATATCACCAGATTCGGATCCGTCCTGGAGATGAGTGGAAGACGGCGTTTAAGACCAAGGAGGGGCTGTATGAGTGGCTAGTGATGCCATTTGGGTTGAGTAACGCACCGAGCACCTTCATGAGGGTAATGAATCAGGTATTGAAACCTTTCAATGGTCGTTTCCTTGTAGTGTACTTTGACGGTATTCTAATATTTAGTAGATCCGAGGAAGAGCATTTGGAGCATCTAAAGTGTGTGTTATCTACACTAAAGGTGAACAAGCTGTTCGCTAATCTAAAAAAGTGTACGTTTATGTCAAGGCGACTGTTGTTCCTTGGGTTTGTGGTTAGTAGTGAAGGAGTGATGGTGGATGATGAGAAGGTGAAGGCGATTAGAGAATGGCCTGTTCCTAGAACTGTTACAGAATTAAGAAGTTTCCTCGGCCTAGCTAGTTTCTACAGAAGATTCATTAGGCATTTTAGTACTGTTGCTGCCCCCCTAACTGAATGCCTGAAGAAGGGAAAGTTCCAATGGGGCGAAGAATCTGAATCGAGCTTCATGAACTTGAAACAGAGATTGTGTAGCACTCCTGTACTAGCGCTACCGGACTTTGAGAAATTGTTCGAGATAGATTGCGATGCCAGTGGGGTTGGAGTTGGTGCGATACTATCACAAGAGAGAAGACCAATAGCTTTTTACAGTGAAAAATTGTGCGAAGCAAGGAGGACTTGGTCTACATATGATAAGGAGTTCTATGCCGTGGTGAGGGCCCTTAAAGTGTGGGAGCACTATTTGGTTGGGAAAGAGTTCATTTTGTATTCGGATTGTGGGGCTCTTAAACACTTGAGTGGTCAAACCCGAATTAGTAAGGACATGCACGCCAGATGGATTGAGTTCTTGCAGAGATTTCCTTTCAGATTGATGCACAAGTCGAGTGTGCACAACAAGGTCGCAGACGCCCTAAGTAGAAGAGCGAATGTCCTACTTACTTTAAGTGCGGACATTGTTGGGTTTGAGAAGCTAAGGGAATTGTATGAAAATGATAGCGACTTTAAGGACACTTGGATTAAGTGTATCAACAGGGAACCGTGTGACGACTATCATATCCATGAGGGGTATTTGATGAAAGGGAATCAACTGTGCATTCCTGAAACTTCTTTACGGGAAAAGCTTATCCGAGATCTGCATGGTGGAGGACTGGCGGGACATATGGGTAGAGATAAGACCCTAGCCGCAGTAACTGAAAGATACTTTTGGCCTCGGATAAGAAGAGATATGTATCGGATTGTGGAAAGGTGCTACATTTGCCAAGTGTCTAAGGGGCAATCCCAAAACATGGGCCTATATACTCTTCTTCCCGTATCATCAAACATCTGGGAGGACCTATCGATGAATTTTATACTGGGTTTGCCTTGTACCCAACGAGGTGCTGACTCCGTGTTTGTTGTAGTTGATAGGTTTTCCAAAATGGCTCATTTCATTCCCTGCAGGAAGACCGCAGATGCACGGGCTATTGCGCGGCTGTTCTTCAAGGAAGTAGTGTGGTTGCATGGAGTCCCAAAGTCCATTACTTCCGACAGGGATAGCAAATTCCTTAGTCATTTTTGGAGGACTCTTTGGTATATGTTTGATTCATCATTGAATTACAGCAGCACCGCTCATCCTCAAACTGATGGTCAGACCGAGGTAACTAACAGGACCCTCGGAAACCTCATCAGAAGCATCTGCTGCGAGAAGCCGGGACAGTGGGATCAAGCATTGGCTCAGGCTGAATTCGCTTATAATAGTTCCGTCCATCGAACTATTGGGAGGTCACCATTCTCGGTGGTATACACCAAGACACCACAACATGCGCTGGACTTGCTCAAATTACCCAAGGACATGGTGGGTGATGTGGCGGCTAAACATATGGCGGAACAACACCAAGCCACTACTGAGGAAGTTAAACGAAAGATAGAGGAGTCCAATACACGATACAAAGGGGATGCAGATAAGCATAAACGGAAAAAGCTCTTTGCAGTGGGCGATCAGGTAATGGTTTACCTCCGAAAAGAGCGTTTCCCTGTAGGGAAATATGGGAAACTTCAACCCAAGAAGTACGAACCCTATGAAGTTGTACATAAGATAAATGACAATGCATATGTTGTACAACTCCCTGAAGATATGGATATCTCCTACACTTTTAATGTTGCGGATTTATCACCTTTTCACCCCGATGATACGCCTTTATATCCGGATGAGAACTCGGGGTCGAATTCTCCATTAGTGGGGGAGAATGATGGAGACACACGGGCGGACATAGTGGAGGACAGAGGCTGACACGGTTCCAGGCATGGCTTGAGACACGGCCTGGACATAGTAGAGGACACAAACGCTGACACGGTTCCGGGCACGGCTTGAGACATGGCCTGCAGGACTGTCACAGACGCTGACACGATTCCGGGCACGGCTTGGGACACGGCTTGCAGAACTTTCATAGAAGCTTACACGGGTTAAGACACGACTTGGGACACAGCCGTGTACTGCGCTCGTCACATGCCCAGAGACATACACGGCTAGAGGTACGGCCGTGTATGCGACAGGTTATAGACGTGTATTTTATTATTTATTTCCACGTGTACGCTTAGATTTTTTCCCTTTTAGACATTTTACAGGGAAGTATAAATACCCTTTTGTCAGATATGCTAGGGTTACGTTTTGTTTTATTATCAAATACATTTCGTGAGAGAATTTTCTCCCTTTTCTCGATTGTGCGCAACCAGATTTGCATCAAAGAGTGTTTCTTTGTTGTGTGAAACCAATCCATATTCGGATTCGTTTCGTTTCGCTTTCCGCGCTGCGTCATGCTTCCACAACAATTCGGTTCCAATTTCTTTCTTCGAGCTGAAACAATGCCCTCTTTTACTCCTAGGGCTTCTACTAACTCACTGGTGCGCACACGTGAGATAAACCGCTGTTTGCTGCTACTAAACTTCCCGACGAGTCTCGGCGAACAATGCCAATTCCTCCTTCGCTGGTTGCTTGGATTTGAGGCGCTCTCACAATTAATCTTAATAAAAAAAATCACTTGCTGCAGGTGGACCATACTGATTGAGCACGCTGGGTGGAGAAGATTGGAAAGTTACTCTGCTGCTAAGAGTTTCTACTGTGCATCTTGGCCTACATTTGTTGGACAAGATTCTATAGTTAAGAAAAAAATAATAATCGAGAATTCAAGTAGAAAAGTGTTTAGGACTAAATGTGTGTTTTTATATCTATAGTTTAACATAAACGATAGGAAATGCCCAATTTTAACCCATCAAGTACTTAGGTTTGATTCTTCACTTTTTCCTTATATTTATATCTCTAGTTAATTTAGATTAAAATCCCTTCTTTATAATAAGTTAATTCATATTGTTAATTGTAGAAATAATCTTATCCTTGATTTTATAATTTCCTTTCAGATCCTATATAAGTACATTCCATTTTTATACTTAAGATTTTCCAAAAGTACAAAAATATAACTAAAAGAAAGAAACAAATAAAGAAAGGTTCAACACCCTTTATTTATAATTATTTATTTATTTTCAGATACATCTTTTGCAAATTTCATATCTCAAACAAGCTCGCAATCTTCCCATGTGTTACCTAAACTCTCATCAACAATCTATAAGATATTATTTACTTTAATAGCCTCGCTCCTTGCATGTCCATTGATTAAACATCATCTTTCTTCTTGAACTCTTTCTTTTCTTACACAAATAATTCAAAAACACCCTTTCGGTGGTTTTTTTTTTTTAATGAAGCTTTGAGTAATATTAGGAATATTTTGAGTAATTTTATAAACTGAGAATAATTTTACAATATTAAGTGGATATACAAATTTTTATGTAGTTTTATGAACATTAGAGTATAAATATGAACTTTATAAAGTCATGAATATTAACTTATTTGATGAAATATATAGTGATTTTATCAACATTTAAGTTCACAAAATTGCTTAAAGATATGTAATGATTTCAATGTTATGAACATTTATGTGAAATCACTTTTTTTGAGTATTTTATAAAGTTAAGTAAAATTATGAACTTTTAGTGCTACTACAAACATTAGAGCGAAATTAAAATAAAGGAGAATTTGCAGATAACTACTTAAATTTTGATCTTTGTATGAATATACTCCGGACTTATAAAGTGTAATTTTTTTTGTCGTGTATTGTATCTATTAAGAGAGGAGGAATTCAAACTTAGTCTATTGTATTGGGAGACCGGTGTTCTTGTTAATTAGTTACAAGGGCCTTGGCTATCAAGTGTACTTTAATGCCTCTAAATTCTTTATAAATTGGTAATGTTCAATGACTTTAGCCTTTTCTATTTAAAAAGAAAAAAATGCACCAATGGCAAAATTTAAGTGATGTTAAAATATATTTTGACAAGTTTTAGAGTGTGCATCCCTATAAAGGTTAAAGCTTACAAAAGGTCATTTGCATAAAAGGTTATTCCAATTTATAAGAGTGTAGAGGGATTTAAAGTACACTTGTAGGGAAATTTGCTAAAATAATGTATTTTTGTTAAATAATCATGAAATATGGTGTCGAGTAAACTTATTTCCAAAATAGGTGGTGAAGAAGCGGACTGGGAACGCACTTTTAGTACAATTGCATTGAAGGCTCATTCTAGGTATATATTTTTAGTACATATCGTGATTTTTTTTTTTAATTTGAGAAAATTTATCATTGAATTTTTTTTATGAAATTAAAAGTTTGCATAAGAATAATAAAAAAATAATTTTCATAAATTTAAAAATTATAAAATTGATTTAAAATATATTAAAAAAAATTTACAATACATACTAAAAGTGCAAACTCGAAATACGCCTTTGGTGCAAATGCATTGAAGGCTTATTCTAGGTATGCGCCGTCAGTACAATTGTATTGAAGGTGCATACCCAATCTGCACCTTCAGTACAAATGTATTAAAGGCACATTTCAAGTATTTGCCTTCAGTATAAATTACTGAAAGTGCATTCTCGATATGTGCTTTCATCATCTAATTCAAGAATAAGTTTACCGGTACTCTATTTTATGATTATTTTTTAAAAAATACATTATTTTAGTGAAGAGCCCTATACTTGTAGGTTTAGGGGTATCTTTGTATTGAGGTCAATATTTATGAAGGTTATTTACATTTTCCTTAAAATAAATAAGTGAAACTATGAATTATAAGAACTCTTACAACATATGGCGAGGTTTAAGGTGGGGGGGGGGGGAGTTGCTTTTATGTGGTTTAAGCGAGTTTACAAACTTGAGTAGAATTATAAACTTTTATGTGAAATTATTAACTACAAAATAGTTTCACAAATATAAAGTTTAGTTACAAACTTATGCAAAGTTACGGACTATAAAGTAAAATTAGGAACCCTTAAGAGTTTTTATTGAAAATCAAACATAAAAATCTATAGTAAATCCACAAACTTTTGACTAATTTTATGGACATCTAGGACAATTTATGAATATTAAAGCATTTTTATGAATTGAAACCAATTTATGAGCTTACACATACTTTACATTCTCTTGAATGAAATTATGAACTTAAAGATATCTCACAAAATTAATCAAAACTACTAATTTCGAAGGAAAGGAAATGCTTATTCAACTATTACTCTTAACCCAATTAACACAATGTTTAAACTAGCTACATTTATAGAAGTAGACTTGTGTTGATGGAAACATAATATTAATATATCAATAATGGTGAACATGGTAGAAAAACAACAAATTTAAGGTTAGTAGTGGTGGATTTGAAAATTTAGGGTAGGGAAGGAAGAGGAGGAGTTTAAAAAGGAAGAGTAATGACATAGCTACCTTGTTACACTAAGGTTTGATAAGCAGTTTAGAGAGAGAATACTTTTGTTTTCATTGAATTTTTTAGAAAATTTAATAAATAATTAGGTAACAAAAATACAATTATTACAATAAAACTATAAACTTAATAGAAAATTAAAGAAAAAGAAAAATTGAAAAAAAAAGAAAGGGGAAAAGAGAAAAAAAAAATTCCATCCATTCAAGGGTAAAGAATAGCTAGCCATAACCGGATCTTGGGTTGGCAAGAATTATACCAATTCAATGATAGGTCATGATCCAATTTTTTATTTATTATTATTATTATTATTATTTACCCACTATAGTGAATGGTTTGTGACTCCCTGTTGGAGTGGCCTCTTTTAGGCCAGAAAAAGGCTTAGGCGTAGTCGTCTGCCACCATAAAAGGGGTCATATGACTCTATGAACTTGGTGGTGGTATGGCTAAAAAAAATTATTATATATATATTTTTATTTGTATGTTTTTTTTTAATTTTTTAATTTTTGCATTTTCCTCTCTTTTAATTTATTTTGTACATTTTTAACTATTTTAGTTAATATTTAACAATCAAAATTAAAAGCATGAAATAAGGATGCAAACTAGTGGGCTATTATAGTGTATCTAGCTCATTTGAACTCAATATTTACCTAATAAGATAATATTTTATACAATTTGGTTAGAGTTTTGGTTAAAACATCAAATTCTATAGGATTTTAGGTCATATTTGGAGACAAGTTTAATACTCAATAGGGATCTAGAACTCACTAAGTCTTACGTATTTTTTTATTATTTCTATTTCATATTTACAAAGGTTTAGCAAACATTATTATCAAACCCATTATTTATTGTGACAATAAATAATATTATAAGTTATAATATTATTTATTTTTTGATAGTTTTAGTCACTTTGTTTCCATTTTGTTTGAAGTAAGAATTATTCAATTATGAATTTTAAAGTATTTTTAGTAAAATTGTATGAATTAATTGAGTGGGTTTTGAGCAATGTGTTGGTTTCTCCTTAGCTTAGTAGACAGTTTCGAACATGTGGTGAAAAACTCTATAAGTTCTAGGATGGTTTCGAGATATTAAACATGGTATTAAGATAGGTTAGAGTTTTATAAAAATCATTTCAAAATTTTTTTGCATAGGATTTTAACATTTTCCTCATATGGTATGTATATATTATGCAATATTTTATGTGATTTCAATAATGCAAAATTATGGAAAAATTATAAATAACTCTACTAAATTTTGATTATTTGATATTTATAAATGTAAAACTAAGAGATCATATTGCTTATCTAACCCTTATTTTGAAATCATTTATCACGATATTTTAGTATTTCTTTGAAAAAAGATAAAGTAAATGTGTCATATGTTTTTTTTACACAAATAATATTGAGATTCGAAAGAACAAGATTGTAGAAGTGTGTGCATTCACTTTAATAGTATTATAGGTTATTAATAATATTAAAAAGTCTTTCTCGATAGAGGATTCCATTAACAAGTGGCTAAGACACTTCATAAAAATTATATATGATAAATTTAGTGCCCTTAATTAAGATACCGGAAATAATCACGTGGGAAGGAACGTTTTTAGAAATATTTAGACAAGTGGAGGAAAATTTACCATACACAATCTTTACGCCCCCTAGGAAATTATCAAGACCCATGAGCAAAGGTAAGGTTTAAGACTTTAGAGCAATCAAATAGGGAGGAAAAAACACACACACACACAATGAAGAATGTTATTATTTCAGGTTTGAATCATATGAAAATGGCTCATTTATATGTTCTCATTCCCCTCATTCTCGTATTATGTAGTTAATTTAGATTAAATTCCTTTTTTATCATAATTTAATTCGAATTTGACAAGTGTAGAGATAATCTTTTGTCCAAGAAAGTGAAGGTTAATCTTCCTTGATTTGATTCACTTTCACGTTATATAATATCATAACCATATTTTTTTTAATCAATCGTAAAATATGCTACTACTCATAATCAAGATTTCTTAAAGTACAAATATTTTAACCAAATGAAAGAAATAAAATAAAAAAGATTCACCCCCTTAGATGATAGTTATTTCTTTTAAAGACCATCTAATGTAGGACAATAAGATGATTTGCTTTGATATCAAATTGAATGTAAGATAATAAAAGTAAAAAATTATAAAATATAAAAATTGTGAAAAAGCATGAAAATTAATGCGAAAATTTAATCTAAACAATGAGTATGCTAAGAATATTAAGAAGATCACTAAGAAATATTTCTTTTTAATTTTTTATAAAAGAAAATAGTAACTTGAAAGAAATATATCTAATAATTTCATACCACTAGATATAGATAATTACCTCACACTACTCTTGATTTGTATGGTTTCGTGCCACACGATGAATTTTAATAACTTTACACCACCCTTGATTTGTATGACCTTACACCATCGATAAAAAAGAAGACATCATACCTGACTTCAAAAATATTTCTATTATTAAATATTAAGTTATTCTATATTAAAGTGATTACAATCTTTGCCTATTTATAAATATAACAATATTTAATATTCTAAAAAATTAAGAAAAATAAAAAAATTACAATCTTAAAATAAAGATATTAATCTAATTAAATCCTACAAATAAAAAACTAAATCTATTCAAATAAAAGATAATAATAAAATAATATCTAATCTAAATAATATATAAAAATTATCTTACTATATCTACTTTTTCTTAATCGGTATTATCATCTTCGTGTAACTTTTGTATCTCAAACAAGCTCTTGATCTTCCTATGAGTTACCTAAACTCTCATCAACAATCTATGAGATATTACTATTTTAGTAGCCTCTCTCTTTTCATGTCCATTGATTAAACACAATCTTGTTCATCTTCAACCTTTTCTTTTCTCCCACAATAATTTAAATACATCCCTTCTCCTATATTTCTACGAAGATCCCATTATCATGAGGTATGTTTATATTCATATTCTGCAACATTTAATGTGATTTCAATAATTTAAAATTATAGGAAAGTCTTTAGGAATCATGTGCGTGATAATGTTCTAATCCATGGATTTACAATTCTTCTTCTTTATTTAGGATGCAGAGGAGTGATAACATTAATAACAATAACAACGACGACAATAACAACAACAGCAGCAGCAGCAACAATTCGTCTTTCGTACCGCATCCGGCATGCGCAGCATGCAAGCATCAAAGGAGAAAATGCGACAACAAGTGTTTATTATATCCTTACTTTCCTCCAGAAAGAACCATGGCTTTTCAAGCAGTCCACAAGGTTTATGGTGTGAGCAATGTGTCAAAGATGATCCTAAGTGTTAGAGAGCAGGACCGTACCAATGTTGTCGAATCACTCATATGGGAAGCAATGTGGAGGAAGAAAGATCCCTTGTTCGGGGCTTATGGGGTGTGTCGAAGACTTCAAGAACAGTTGGTATGCTACAGAAGATTGAGTTTCGAGCAGGCCGCACAATTGAACCAGTTGACAACATTGTATAAACTTCCCAGTTCTTCTAATCTTGTCGGGTGGAATCCCATTAACAACCATGGTGAAACTGATAATCATGGTGGACAAGCAACCGATGTTAATACTAATACTGCTGTCACGAGTAATTATATTCCCGGTAATGATGCGATCATCAATTCAAGTCCACATAATTGCCCCAGCAACGCCGTGCAAATTCCGGCGAATTTGCAAGAAAAAGAAGTGGCTTTTGTTGGTCAAGTGCAACAATATTTTCACGATGATTTCAATAATCATCCGCAATGCTTTCCCTCGAGTGAGTTATAATTAGGGTTTTTTCTAAAGCTTAAAGGAGAAATTCATTAACTATGGTGCATTAGTAGATTCTTTGCTTTCTATTATAATGAATCTTAAAAAGAAAGGGAAGAAATTGCATATGGAGATTAATTTACTATTTTTCAAAGAAATATATGTCTATCGTATCGAATGTGATCTAATAAAATGCTTTCAATTTATTAGGATCTAGATTTAAAACAACTTATTTTTTTATTAGTTTGTATTTTCATATACAAGGAAACGAACTGTTTTCTTTTTTACATGGATGATTTTTAGGTACATTGAAAGATGAATCGAAGAACAATTGCTAGATGGGATAAAGGTGTTTCACGCCAGCAAAATGAGTTCCCTTTTTGAGATCTTTTTGCTGCTTTTAGAGAAATTGAAGTCTAAGAACCCGTAGACAGAGCAGCTAAGCAAGTCCAGACTACAAGCAAAATCAATCATGTAATATATAGTTCGTAAAAAAAGAAAAAAAAAACTGAAATAGTATTTGTGATTTTATTTTAGATTTGGATTAGAAGAATGATAGTAGGTTTTGATACATTTTCATTGTTCATATGACCATAAACATTGTTATAAAGCTGCCATGATTTCCGCGGAGAAATACGAATAGCATCTTTGTTACACATAACTCTTGCATATTTTTACTTGTTTTAGAGGGTTTTTTTTTTATTATTATTTTATTTTCTTATCCTACTTATGTCCCGCAGAGAAGATGTATTATGTATAAAGTACAATTGACAAAATAACTTGAGAATAATAAAATTATTTTCTCTTTAAAATCGATATGTTATTCTTCCTTTTATTGATGTGATTCCATTGAAATCTTATTAATATGATCGCTTTGTTTTTTTTTTTTTTTGCCAACTACCAATACAATCCGGAGAGGAAAGAATCCAACTTAATCAATTCTATTAGGAGACTAGTTATTATACAACTAAATTATAATTCCACTAATATAATTACTTCAAAAGCTTGCTGGTATGAGTCCTTTAAGAAGCCTGTTATGATTTGTTGTTGTAATAACAAATCCAATTGTTGTGCAAGGCTACCTAATCTATTTTTTAGGCTTATCATTTCCTTTCATATATATATATATATATATATATATTTGTCTTTAGTGAATTCTTAACATATTCATTATATTCATCATTTATATTAAGTTTTCTTATTGATTTATGTGTTTTTTTAATGTCAAAGCAAATAATCTCTTTTATTTTTCTTTTTGTTCATTATATGTGCAACTAAATGTGGTAACTCTATTTCCTTTATTCATATTATTTAACAGAACGAGTAATATTTTTTTGGATGAATAGGAACAAGTAATTTGAGTATGACATCTATCTCTCTTACTCCTTAAAAATATCACGAAAATATGGACGGTTATCTAATAGGTTATTAATAATTTGAATTTTGGAATAAGCAATGAGAGTTTTTATCATAGTTAATAATTAAAAACATAAAATATTTTTTTTTAAAGAAGAGAAATAATGAATTTAATAAGACAATTATTTCGTTTTTTTTTTTTTACACCGATATCGAGTGAGAAAAGACTCACGGTATATCGCATGCCACTAAAATTATCCAATGATGAATAACGAGTAACACTATTTTTACATATTGCAACTTATTGGGAATGATAATATATTATGCAGATAAATGATTAAGTTTGGGTGAAAGTTACTAGCAAATTTGATATCCAGAAAAGGAATGTGAAAAATGGTCTTCTCATGTTACAAGAATAAATTATTATTTACAATTGTATCTTCTTTCCAAGGTTCAAGAAAAGTGATGGAAAGTAAATTTTCTGGGTAATGAACCAGTTACCTTTTATTCATTTTCCAAATCTCTTTATAATCTCATGGGTTATGAAATATTCATGATGAATGAGGCAAAATATTCAATAATGGTGGCGATTTGCTCTTTATATGGGCAAGTCTTTCTCCATTATCGAATGATTTAGTTATAAACGTTGAAAGCAATTAATTTTGACTTAATATTTACAAAGACCAATCACATAGTTTCAGGTCAATAATAATAAGTAAGCTAGGAATTCTAGAGTTTTGAGATGGGCTAAAGGATTCTTTACTATTTTTTCAGATATTGAACAAACTAATCTAAATCCTTATAAATTAATTTATTCTTGATTAATCTAATGGAAGAGAAGAATAATGTTAGATATTGATTTGTCCCCAAGCAATAAACAATTCATTCTTAAATACCAGATTTCATGCTATATTCATTTGTCGATACAAAAGTTTGAGATGCGCATTTGGATTTGATTGTTCGTATCTTGACGAGGCTTCAAAAAAATAAAAGAAAACAAACTTAGCCAGTTCATTTATCAAAACTAAATCTTGTGAAGGAAAATCAATGTTGAATCAAACTTATCCATTCCATTTGCAAAAATTAAGTTTCAATATTTTTTGATACCATAAAATGGAAATATTTTAATAATATTAGGGTTGCAATTTTCTTTCACGACCATATTCCAATTTATCCCACTATAATTACGACAACTATAGTTAAAAAAGAAAGAAAGAAGAGAATATAGAAGTAAAGCGCATGCCATCGGAGGTAATACAAGTACAACGGATTTACAACTAAGTTTAATTGATTTTATAATGATGAAATAAAATAACTATTTATTTTTTATATAGCTATTATTGTGTTTACTTTGTAGAATAGTTATTTTATAAAATTTTTATTTTTTATTTATTGTGAAATAAGGATAAGCAATTCATATCTATGATCCTAGGCATATCTATTTCTTGGTCTTTTCTCAACACATCTCCATAGCTAATAATGTCTAATAATGATAATTCAATAGTCAAGCCATGGAGTGGGATAAGGATAGATTGCTAATTTTGGATATATTTCTAACATATTACTGACGTCACGTTAAGTATAATAAAATAAAGTAATAGCTATTATTTCTTTATTATATTCATTAAAAATTATAATTCTATTTCCGTCTTATTTTATTCTATAAACAAAATGTACCATTAGTAGAAATAAAATACTATCAATAAAAATATTAGATCTAAGTGTGCCATTAGTGATGCAGCGCGGAAAGCGAAACGAAACAAATTCGAATATGGATTGGTTTCATACAACAAAGAAACACTCTTTGATGCAAATTTGGTTGCGCACAACCGGGAAAAAGGGAGAAAATTCTCTCACGAAATGTATTTGATAATAAAACAAAACGTAACCCTAATATGTCTGACAAAAGAGTATTTATACTTCCCCGTAAAATACCTAAAAGGGGAAAATCTAAGCGTACACGTGGAAATAAATAATAATATACGCATCTGGAATCTATCGCATACACGACCGTGCCTCTAACCGTGTATGTCATTGGGCATGTAAGGAGCGCAGGACACGGCCGTGTCCCAAGCCGTGCCCGGAACCGTGTCAGAGTCTGTGACAGTCCTTCAAGCCGTGTCTCAAGCCGTGCCCGGAACCGTGTCAGCTTCTATGGGATACCCTGATCGAATACATGGCCGTTATACACGACCGTGTATGGGAACCGTGTATGTCTCTGTGGAATATCTTGGTAAAATACACGGTCGTGCTTCTGCCCGTGTGTAGAGGCCATGTATACTTCTGTGAGTTCCTTCCAAACACTACACAGCCGTGGCACAAGCCGTGTGTCTGCCCAATGCCTCGTGTGTCTCCATCATTCTCTCCCACCTGTAAAGAACTCGACCCGAGTTCTCTTCTTGTGAATATGCTTTCCATGTCGTTCCCTCTCTTTGAATCGTCTTGATTTATCCCATTTATCCCGTCGCTTGATCGTGAGTCGCACTACATCATCCACCACACTCAGAGTAACACTTGTCACCGAACCTTTTATTAAATTCCTTCGCGTCCAATCCGGATGGATTTGAATGTTAATGGGAGAATCATCTTCTATGTCGATAGGGAGTAATAGAACAGTTGTACTTATTACCTCTAGTGCTTCCTCTGGGTTGGAATATAAGTTTTTGGGCAAAGCAATAAACTCTACATCCTTAATCCCCTTTGTTGGTGCAATGAATCGGCTCAGAGTATCCTCAATCTCCGACTCTTCAGTAACTATCATCATCCGTTTGTCATTCAATAATGGTGAGTCCTCAATAGCTTCTTCACCAACACAATTTTCATAGGCTTCAACTGCTTTTCCACTGCCTCCACCATCATCAATCAATGTACTATGATCGTCAAAGGTTGAGTTTTCCTCTTGTTTGACCATCTCCTCCTTAAGCACTTCCGGAATTAAGTTTATCGGCTTAGGTGTTTGTGGAATTTTCTAAAGAAGGATTCGCTCGTAATCAAGGGGAAAGAACTTTTGTTCTAACAAGTATTGCATCATAAACCAAGTCCAAACCTGTTCTTTACCCTCAAGGCGTCTTACTCCTCGAAGTCGTTCCCACCAATACAATGCATCACCTCACAAACGACTCTCCACTAACTCTATCTTCATTCCCTCTGGAACCCTCATATGGTCAAAGAACCTTTGTATGTTCTCTACCCAAACCCAAAACTCATTCAGACTCTCGGTACCATCTAACTCCAATACAACATATTTAAATTGAGAAAAGATTTCATCTTTATACCTGTAATTATATCTGTTGTACCATCTTATGTTACCATAGCCTCTTCTCTTAGGCAAATTATTAAAAATCTCGTCTTCATCATCCGTATCATAAGTAACAGATCTGTTCCTTGGATCGCCTTCCGGTCGTCTCCAATAAACCTGCCTGCTACTGTTAGTATTGGATCGATAGATCAGGGCCTCACGACGCTGTTCCTCTCGCTGGATTTTCTGACCCATGGTCTCCTCTACCACCCTTCGTACTGGTTGCCCGTAACGTAGGACTTCCGTACCCCGAACACCATCAAGAATACGACTGCAGTCATCACCGTCGTTAGCCGACATCCCCGCAGGAAATTACCTTGCTCTGATACTAACTGACGCAGCGCGGAAAGCGAAATGAAACGAATCCGAATATGGATTGGTTTCACACAACAAAGAAACACTCTTTGATGCAAATCTGGTTGCGCACAACCGGGAAAAAGGGAGAAAATTCTCTCACGAAATGTATTTGATAATAAAACAAAACGTAACCCTAATATGTCTGACAAAAGAGTATTTATACTTCCCCGTAAAATACCTAAAAGGGGAAAATCTAAGCGTATACGTGGAAATAAATAATAATATACGCGTCTGGAATCTATCGCATACATGGCCGTGCCTCTAACCGTGTATGTCACTGGGCATGTAAGGAGCGCAGGACATGGCCGTGTCCCAAGCCGTGCCCGAAACCGTGTCAGAGTCTGTGACGGTCCTTCAAGCCGTATCTCAAGCCGTGCCCGGAACCGTGTCAGCCTCTATGGGATACCCTGATCGAATACACGGCCGTGTATAGGAACCGTATATGTCTCTGTGGAATATCCTGGTAAAATACACGGCTGTACTTCTGCCCGTATGTAGAGGCCGTGTATACTTCTGTGAGTTCCTTCCAAACACTACATGGCCGTGGCACAAGCCATGTGTCTGCCCAATGCCTCGTGTGTCTCCATCAATTAGTATCTCTTTTTTTCTTGTCAAATTTGTATATAACCATCTAATTTGCCTTGGACCTAAAGATGATTTGAAGACACCATCTTTAATATACTATCAATATAAATATTGGATTTTCGTGTATTTTATGGATTTATATAAATAAAAGAGGGATTCTTATTCTTCTTATTATTTTTTTAATATTTGTGAGATTGAATATAAACAATGGTATGGATGATTTGATAAATTAGATATGTCTCTCTAGTTTAATAAATCAAATTGAGTTGATTAAATTTAAGGATCAATACGACTAACAATTTCCTTGAATTAATCAAGAATATTCACCATAATCCCTTGAGAGATTGATAAGAACAATATTCGCTATAATCAATAAAATCAATTATTAAGGACAATAGAATAATTCCATAGGAATCCATCTTATATAATTGATTCAAGAAAAAGGTTTGATAGTGTGTCAAACATGATAATGAAAAGAGTACAACTCATAGAAGTCTTTAAACATAAAACTAATAACCGTAGTTAAGGACAAGATAGCAAATAACCACAATGAACCAAATAAATAAAAAATAAGACTTATTCCGAAAACTGCATCGGGCTTCAAAGCATCGGATCTCTTCATGTGGTTTGGATCTATTGTTGTCACATTTTATAGCTCACGGCATCAACATGTTCAAATCCTTTAGAGCAGTGGTTCCAACAACCTGCTTTAAGGTACCACTCATCAGCAACTTTATCAGCAAAATCCTTCGCCTCTCATTTGTTGTATCATGATCCCACCAACATCCAATATACAATTACAAGGTACGAATTATTAATAAACCAAAACTAAAGATAAAATCGAAAATGAGTACATCTCTTTTACAATTAAAGATTAAATCAATCTTTTAACGTCACAAATTCTATAAAGAATGAAAAAATCAGCACTTTAACTAAATAGAATCTCATGAATGAGATAGAATGCATATAGACAAAGAAAAAAACAACTAAATAGTGGGTTTTTTATTTAAACTCTTTCACTTCCTTCAATTGTTGTAAACCGTCTTCAACGCCCAGCTTAAAGTAATAACTAAGAAGATTAGGATAGACAATAACCAATAATGAGAAGTTAAAAGGCTCTAAATAGTCTTCGAAGGAAAGAAACATAAGAGAGTTATGATGGAGGAGAAAAAGGAAAGAGAGAGAAGAAGAAGGATGAGAAAGGCAAGAAGAGAGTAAATGGAGAAAGGGATGTAAAAAGAAAAGAAAGTGTGGATTTAAAGGTTAGAAAGGAATTATGACATTTCATAAATAGAATGTGATCAAAGACCAATCATTGAGGTATCTTTTGTTACAGCATATTAGAGTTCATCAAAACTCCAAGACATGCCTAGGAGGAGTGATCAATAGCCTCCTAAGAAGTAGCTATACTAAAGGATAAAATCATAAGATATCATTTGGTTATTAAGATTTTGTGATATTGAATTAGACAAAATTTTTTGTCTTTCATTTGGTTTGCATATTTGGTTTAATTATTAGACAAAAAAGATTCTGGAGTACTGGACAAAATGCTTAAATTTTAATTATATAAAATAAGGTAAAAAAATTAATTTCACAGGATAAAATTAAATGTATTTTGAAATCTAAAAAATGTCCTCAGTTATTATAATATTGATTAAATTAATATTATAATTATTAAATATTAAGGAAAATTATTGTAATTTAATATGTATTAATTTGTTATAATATCAATTTAATTAACATTATGATTATTAAATATAAGACAAATTATTGTAATTTATAATATGAATGATTAATTTTTTTAATTACATAGCAAATCAATAGATTTACATTTATTATTTGTTATAATTTGTTCAATTATGTGAATTAAATAATTTATTCAAATTGTATTTTTTTTAATAATATTAAAAATGTAATTAAATAATCATGATATTATACAAAATGCATAATTGTCAAAATATGATATTCAATGTAATATTTTGTAACACCAAATAATGCACATCATAAAAATTTTTGTCCAATACTAAATATACCAAATATGGTACAAAAAAATTGTTTTGTCATGTTTTCCTTATCTGTACTGTCCAATATTATAAATTAAACGCTATCTAAGGCATTTCATGTCAAAGTAAACAACATCTTGATATCTCGAGTCCTAGGTAGTTCAAGAATGACTGGCAACTAGATAGTGAGCCAAGGGTTTTGGCTTCTTTTCCTAAAGAAAGGAGAGAGCAAAGTTTTAAAAAGAGAGAGAGGGGATAAATGAGCATTTATTTAATGGACTGAAATTTCATGATTCATTACTTTCATTAGTTTTTTCTTTAGATACTTAATGTCCATGTACTTTTATCCATTATGTTTCTCTTCATGAAAAAGAGTTGAGCTCATATTTGGTGCTCATCCAAGGGTCGGATGATTTGGGGAAAAAAATATCGAAAGAGATATAACAAATAGAAAAAAAACTACTGTCTTATAATCATGCTTGTTAAAATAACGAGTCAATTGTACACTTCTACGAGTTTGCAATTTTATGAAGTTTTCATAATCAAAATGAAAGAAAAACCATTCAGGTATAAACTTTTGATATAATTATGGGTTTAGATGTATAATTATATAAATTACTAATTCTACTAATTCTATATAATTTTATATGATTATATCAATTCTATACTATTCAATTTTAGGTAAAATTGCGATTTTGATAACCATGTTTGCGATACTTGTAAAAGGATAAAATAAAAGTTTGGAAAAAGTATAAATTTAGTTCTTAACATTTAACTTTTTTCCCATTTGAATTATTGACCTTTTTTTTTTTTTGGAAAATTACATACCAAAAGATTAATGTTTAGGGTTAACTGGTCAAGTTCAATTAGTGGATAAATTTTTTAATGATTTAAATAAAAGATGAATGTAATTAAAATTGTACAAATAGATAAAGAACTTTATTAAAATGGTAAAAAAGAAAACGATGTTAAGTTTAAATAAAGGATGAAAGTTTCATATTAGAAATGAATATTTTGTGTTTTTAACATGCCACATCATCAAGATTTGATACTATTACGTGAAAGGCCTAATGTCATCTTGTATTTGCACTACTATAAATAACATTCATTCTATTTTGGTTACTGAAAATTTTCATTCTCTTTTTGAATTATTGATATTTTTAGGAGAATAATTATTAGACTGGTTTAACCACAAAGCATGTGCAATCTCGACCTTAAGCAATCAGCCACTAGATTTCACAATTTAATATGTCTTTTATAGATTTTCTAACAAAGATTTAATAAGATAAAGGATATGGACTTTTTTGTTAAATTTGATGCATGAAAGGAAAATCGAATCATGCTTTCGCTCTTTAAGATTACACATGACTAAAGCAATAAACAGATTTAAAGGTACCAACATCCTTTTGATTAGGTCTTGATGACATAGATGTTTCTAATAAAAATAATTCTGACTTGCAAGAATAATATAGTAGGCAGAATTTTTTCCCTACTAAAGGAACAAAACCAATGTATTTACATGTTCCTTATCAACATGTCTTCTAATAAAGCAAGAAGTTTTCTTATGTTTTTATTAATAATGTATTAAGAAAAAAATATTTTTATTAGTAAATTTATTTAGTTAATAAGCTAAAAAATGCTTTTAATCTTCATAAAATAGGCTAAGCAATTCATAAAAATAAATAAATCTTAAAGTTAGCATATTAAATAGTAAAATTTTTATTTTTTATATTCTTAATAAGTATTTTGAAATATATCTTATTAATTTTATTAAATAAATTATTTGAATAATACTATTGAAATTAAATAATTTAATTATTTATATTTTAGAGAGTAAGTTTTCAATTTTAAAAATAAGATGTATATATAATTATAATGTTTTTAAGTTGATGCACACAATTTACCTATTTTAAATATAAGAGAATTAAACGAAAATTATAAGAATGGCGTATGAGACGAGTTGGAGCTCAAAGCTGTCAAATGTCAGTTATTCCCTAATCACAAATAACAGGAGTAAAGAACAAACCAAATCAGACGGAACTTCCCACTTTCAAGAGAAAGACCTTGTTGACTTCTGGGTCGTGGTCCGATTGGCCAATGGCAACATTTTTTCCAACAACGTTAACAATGTCCGGAAATTAAAGAACTTCAGAGACTGCTTGACGGTTTCCCAGAAATCAAGAAACAAATGAGAAATGATCGATGTCTCGAGACGTTATTATTAATTCATTTCTTCTCTATTTGTCATGCCTTCAAGCCACCTCTTCTCGGAGTCCACCCATTAGGTACTCTCCCTTCTCTCTCTCTATGGATTTTGTAATATGGGTGTGTCATAATTTCTCTTATTTTACTTAGAGATATATGTTTTTGCTTTGCCATGCCATGCCAAAAAGTTGAAAACTTTGATGCAATTACATATCATACTGTGAATTTGATCACATGGGTGTAGTTTTTAAAGTGTATTAGATACACCCATTTTTGTGATGTGGGTATGAAATGATTTCTCTCTTATCTTACTTAAAGATGCGTACTTTTGCTTCATCATGCACAAAGGTTTGAAACACTTTGATTTGATCATCTGGGTTTAGTTTTGCAAGCGTGTTAGATACACCCTTTCTTGTGATAAGTGTGAAATAATTTATCTTGTTTTAGTAAAAAATGCATGCTTTGCTTTTCATGTTTAAATGTTTGAAACTTTAATCAATTAGAATGTAGATTTTGATCATTTGGGTAATCCAATTTTTCTCCTGCTTTTTTTATTTTCGGTTTAGTTTGTTTTGTTTGTAGATGAGAGGTACTATTCAGCAGAGGTGATCAAGTGCAAGGATGGTTCAAAAACTTTTACCAGGGATCGTTTGAATGATAACTTTTGTGATTGTCCTGATGGCACTGATGAGCCTGGTATGATTTGATTCTAACAAGGGGCATTGTTGCAATGTTTTATCTTCCATTGTGCTTGTGGGATATGCTGATTCCATTAGACTTGTCCGTTTGCAATCCATGTTAGCTCTATAATGTCGATTGGATTGCTTTCTATAGGTAACGGAATTAAAGAGGACACTGTGTTGCAACCAGATAAGAAAGAGCTCTTTGAATTGATTTAGTCTTGATGTCTCTAATATTAGAATCATGTCATTAATTAGTAGTTTGTGTTGAGCTTATTATAAGGCTCATGCTGAAGATTATCATATTATATATTATGGAAGATATGCTGATTAACATGGCTGAATTCTCGAAATGTAAACTAAAATGGAAGAAAAAATATATAAGAAAAGGGGGAACAGGCACACTATTATTGGCATTACACATTCTATTTCCATAATCTTTTCCTTTTATTCTACTCTCCAGAGTAAAATATAATTGCTTACCTCTGCAGTTCGATGAACCTAAACTTACCCTACACGATTAGTGATTGGTTGGGGGGACTGTGCTTGTCTTGTTTTCTGCATATTACATTCTGCTCGTGCTGCTTCTTTCATATTCACAAGGTTCATATCAGAGACTTATTCATGGAGTTGCTTAGGCTACAGCCAATTGAGTGATTTCACTGAATTTAGTTTGCTTGAAGTGATTTATGAGTTGCAAATCACCTTAGTTTCCTCTTAAACAATCTGCAATTCTTCTTGTGCACACGATATTATGCCATTATTAGATTTATTCAGGCTATATTGCTTCACTTCAAAGTTTATTGGAGAAGCTTGAAAGAGCTGTAATATTAGGTGTATTAAAGAAGGTGTAGAGCCTATATGGTATTTATGTCCTTGTGATCCATCAAGGGCATCTATTGAAACGGGATGTGAGCAAAATGTAACAGATAGGTGCTCAAATTTACATCTGAGGATCTTTGGGAATAGCAATGCTACTATAGTTAAATGATACTGGCTGATTGAGCCAGTGGATAAGTTTATTGCAGAATGTAATGGTTTGAAACTTCCTCAATCTGCTTTGGAAATGTTGCAATTGTTCAGTTATTAGAATGGAATTATAAAGTTGATCTATGATGATTAAGGTTTTTTTTTTCCCTGGTTAATAATTTAGTAGGTCTATGGTGATTGGTTTGCTCACTAACTTATATGGAAAATTATGGAGCTAAGAAATGGACAAATTGCAAACTAAACTAGGATGGAAAATGTAATAGCTGTATTGCTAGGATGAAGGTGATCACAAAATCCACAAACCACACTTTTTTACCAATTTGTTGTGCTTGAAGTGTGAAAATATCGAATTGAATAACATAGTGTCCGTTGCGTCTCCTGTCGTGATTCCCGATGAGTTTCCCGGCAATGGAACCAATTGATAAGACCCGAGAATTAAGTGATCAAGTTGAATCAACCGTCTAGGGCTAGGAATTCCAAGAGAACAGCAAACTACACAGAAATCCAACAATGGGAATAGAAACAAGTGAATTGCCTGAGCTACTGCTCAGCCAGAGAACAACACTCCGAGACCAAGGCCATCTAAATTGTTCTAGATGATTCATAACCGTTTTTCCCTCCCAAATTCGCACTATTGAAACCCACCAGCTTGGCCACGTCAGCCCACTCCTTTTATCCATGTCAGCTCCCCCACCTTTAGCAAATAACATCCCAGCCTCTCAGCCACATCAGCATAACTGCACCACTCCCACTCACCAGGACACACACACGAGCAGAACCCCACACATCCAACCTTTGCTACACAGAAAACACACCTACACTACATACAGACAACACCACACACCCCACACAACATACAAAGAGACACACCACCACATGCCTAACAAAGAACATATAGCACACCACCACACACCTACACAATACCCTTAACACTACACAACACACCCCCACCAGCTACCCCTCTACCCTCTCCTCCGATACACATTCATCGGAGGAGCATCAACCCGCAGAGTCATATCAACATCTATCCTCCCTTCTGTGTTCCAACAACTTGAGTTGCACTTTAGGTGTAGTTTTCTAACATCTCTCTTCGTAGTATCTGTAGTCTTCCCTCATATGCATGCACCAAACTCATTGTGTGACTAAGTTGATGGGTTTTGGATCTCTATATCAAGTCTAGTTGCCTCGACTAACCCTGACAATCCTCCAACCACCATTCTAGTTCAACAGCAATAACTGGCCTAATGGATTACGCCTTAACTGTGGTCAAAATCTCAAATTACTAAACTTCTTGATGGCTTATGTAAGGTTTTCCTTGTGCAACTTTGTAGTAACACAACTACGTATCACAAAAAAGATGAAACGAAGCCAACTCTACCCAATTTATCTCTGGTGTTCCTTGGTTGAAGAAAATTGCTCACATCTGGTTAACCAACTTCGAGCATCTCCAGCACCATCAGATGAAGGAAATTCCAACCTAATGCAGTGTAGAATGATGGTGGGGGCAGGTCATTGGTCACCTTGTATTGCCATCAGAAGTGGGTCTTTTTGCGCTACCGCCTAGGATGGCTGCTTGCAAGCCTCGATGCATGAACACTTAGGTCGAATGGCCAGATCTTCTTGTGCCACCACCTGCAATGGTTGTTTGCACACCTCAGCATGCAGAAACCTAGGTCGTGTGCCGTCACATGTCAGATCTCAGCAGGTCATTGTTAGCACAACCATGGAGCAGCTCCCTTGCTGATCCTTCTGGCTGGTAGTTAGGTAGGTCATTGTTACTTCACATTAGAGCTCCGTGAGCTCTCTTGCGGCACGCCAACTCATCCATGCGCATTGCCAATGCCAGTCACTCCACCTTCTCCACTTCTTAGTCCGTCTGATCTCTCTCTATTTTTGTCTGGATTTCTTCATCAGAGCTGCCAATTATTCACCCAGACTAGTAAAGTCTTCCATGACAGGTGGCTTTGACACCAAACAGGCGATTAACAGCAAAATAGTTTACAATGGTTTTGCCCTTGTTTCAGATTCCAATCTTTTTTGGCAGAGCATATGATGGAATTAGGGTTATGGTTAAGCGTTCATTAAGAAGGAACCTTTCAATCTCATAACGATAATTTAACAATATCTTCTTATTATAACTATAAATCTAGAAAAATAGAATAACAAGACAAATAATCATGTTTTATGATTCAGCTAGGTTCATTGTTCAGTTTGGCTCAATAAACATCGTCTGTATCCTAGGTGATGGTGGGGCCTCTGGAAAAGATGGGGCTTTGCTGTATATGAAACTTTAAGCTAAGGTGGGCATTTGTTCATTGCGGCTTGAATTCAAGTGTTTCTTGTTCTGTTACTGATTGATGATGTTTGGACATTCACAAAATCTGATGAGAAGTTGAAAGATTACATTTTGGTGGTTGGCTGAATATTGAAGATTTGTGAACACTGCATATAGTCTTTCTTCTTAGTAAATTTGTCGCTCCTTTTTAGCCATGGTTGTTCTCTGTCTTGAGGTTTTATGCATAAATCTTGTTGCAATCATCTTCTCTTGTATGATTTAAATCAACGTTTCTGCAATTCTATGCAACATATATCAGGATTCTTGGGAATATCAAGTGATTTATTGATGGAAACAAAGCTCTTGAGAGTTTGATTCCAAAAATGACAGTGAAGAAAGCTTTTCTGTGATTGATGTATGAAACATTGCCACATTTCTGATGTGCTATTAGGCTGTCAAAAATAATAAGCTGTCTGATTTGTTTTCTGAAATGAACCTGTTGAAGAAGGGGGAAATTTAGAGGCTGTGGATGCTGAAGTTATAGAATTTATTCCAGACACGCTCTTAGGCTATTTTATCTATAAGCTTTTGGCTATCTCGCTGAGATACACTTGTGGATGGAATGTGGCGTTTGGAGGCTGCAATGCTGAAGTTACCCCTTGTTCTGGATGCTTCACATCTGTTTGAAATGGAAATCGCGTATTATCTATTATGCTGATTCTATTAGGTGATCCTGAGTTGTTCACTTGCATGATTCCGTATGCTAGAATCATGTTTTAATTCTTTTACTTTTAGAGCTCTATGAGCTTGTAAATCTAGATCACTTACCCAAAAGAGAAAATTCCAGATCTGCCTGGGTTACTTGGATCATTATAAAGGAGTTTATACATTACTGCTAATTTAAACCACCATTTCCTGCTTATTTGGAAGAAAAAAGAGAATTATACTCTTATTTATAAGTTCTTGCATGATGGGATTTCATTAGCATGTTACTATCTTAGTCGTGTTCTTCTTAGCTAATTGGGGATTTCTGAGACTTTATTTTCTAGTAATTATCTCTTGCTTATTTATGGTTCAGTTACTTAAATGGATGGTATATTGAGGTTTGATTTGGCTAGATTGAGAATTGAAAATTTAGGGTAAATTGACACTTATGAGTTATTTTTCCGTCTTCTCTTTCAGGAACATCAGCCTGCCCAGCAGGAAAATTTTATTGCAGGAATATTGGAAATACCCCTAAGTTCATATTTTCTTCTCGAGTGAATGATCGTATTTGTGGTCAGTACTACATTCTTCAGCCTCTTCAGCACTTTGCTGTGGTTCGCTTCAGTTGTAACTGTTTAGTTTTGCATCATGTACTTGTGTTTAGGAATTTATACCTGCTATCTAGCTTTATCCTTTAATAATTGTCATCTCAAACCGGAATACTTTTCCAGTTGCACGAACCATATCCATCAATCAATGGTACAGATATTCACTTAGGTATTTAGAAAGGTAGACACACTTATGAAGTTGAATGAGTCCTAGGATTTTGATATCATAGAATTCTCATCACGAAACAATTAATCTTGTAGTGATTTCTGTTAGAGCTCTTCATACTCATGATGTGGAATACCTGATCATTTAGGACTGCAAGAGTCGTTCTCCACATAGGATGTTGTCCTTCTAGCATGGTCTTATCATTTATAATTTCATTTCTGATCAAACCTATTCTAAACTTTCTAATCTTATTTAGTTTATCTTGGCCTTGTAACTTCGTAGATTGCTGTGATGGTAGTGACGAGTATGATGGAAGCATCAGATGCCCCAACTCATGCATCATGGGTGGAAACATCGAGTACAAGGCTGAAAATGTGGTGTCAAATGTTGGGTCCCTAGGGGTTGATACTGCAGAATCCAAAGGTGGGATGAAATTTGAAGACTTGATTGAGAAGCTTAAAGGTATGCGTGTTTCATAATTTTTCACCTTTTATTTCTCTTTTGCTTTAGTGGTGTGAGTGAAGTGGAGGTTTATTAATTAAGTTGTTGTTCTGTTTCAGGACTGAAGATTGTGATAATGCTACAGATGTTTCTCATTAGTTTTCTGTTGATATTCCATTTCTGTCGGCGTGGTCGATCCAAAAGAAGACACTATCGTTCATTCATTGGTTTCACCCAATAGCTGGCTAAGTTGATTTCGGTAACATTTCCAACCACTGCTGTAATGTGCCTGGATTTTGGGAATTGCTACTCTATGTTTCTTTTTCATTTTTGCTGCAGGTTTTATTGGTGATTCCATCACGAGTAAAGAGGCTATGTATGCATCGAGTCATCTGGCATTAACTTCACAGAGAGGCCTATTAATGATTAAAGCCTTATCAAACTATCCCCATTACTGCTGCTATGAGAACAGCACTAGAAAGCATGGAAGGCCATTAATAGTATACCATAGATCGAAAGTTGAGCATTACAGCTTAGAAAATTGAACATTCTGGTATATTGGACTGCCCCACTTCATTTTGGTAGAGCTCTTTTCCTTTTTCTTTTTTAATTGTGATAGAATAATCTTTCGATTTGCTTTAATACACGGGAAGTTGTATGCATACACATGTTTTAGAATGAAGAGTATGCAGGACAGTCAGGTCCCTCTAAACAATTTAATTGCCCGGTGAAAGGGTTCTCTCACGTAGAACTTCACAAATTAGTTAATGAGAAATGACAGTAGCCAGCAAATGAAGCTGAATCAGCCCACCAAATGGCGTGTACATTGTCATATGTCATACCATATGGCACTATTTTACTTGCTTTATAGTATTGAAATCAAATGTGTGCGATCGGGTGCTTCTTCATAGAAGCCATAGCTCATAATTAATATGGATGGTTTTGTTTCTGCGGATTTCTCTCAATTTGTGAAAACATATGAGGCATTTGTAAGAATCTCCTAAAGTCTTAACAAGGTAATTGGTGTAACTTTAAGAGGGGTTAGGATGCGATAGGTCTCCATCTTGCTTGGTCCAATTAAGAAGGTGCTATCCTATAGGTTTGTTTTGATTCTTGCCTTACTGAACAAATGATTCCATTTCATGGAAATCGTACACAACCCAATTCGGCAACTCCAAGCAATTTGTTTTGCATATGACACATACATATACATTATCTATAAGCATATGATTTGCGTTCGATATATTTATTTATGAATGTACAATACATGTACATTAATGATTAATCAAATAGCAACAATCCACTCACTAGTTCAAGCCTTATGAGAAGAATTTCCCTATACATGATTTGGAGTTAGCGACTGTGGTGTTACTATTTAAACTTTGTAAGCACCACCTATATGGAGAAAAATGCAAGATGTTTATTGATTATAAGTGCCTCAAGTTTTACTTAGAAGGAATTGAATATGAAGTTAGAAGCAATAGATAGAGCTAATTAAATATTATGATATTAAGATTCAATATCACTTTAAGGAAGTCAATGTAGTTATAAACACACTTAGTAGAAAGAGATAGGTAAATTTGGCTACTTTCATCACTTCTTAATGACATTTATTGGAAGATTTGCATAAACTAGACTTAGAGTTAGTAACTTACAAGGTAGAAGTTTGGCTAGCTAATTTGTACATTCAGCCACTCTGGTCAGTAGAATCAAAGTAGCTCAAGTAGATGATGAGGTATCAAGGAGATAAAGAGGCAAATGGAATAAGGTAAAGTAGTAGAGCTCTATATTAATATTGACTGGATATTGAGATATGGAAATGGGTTAGGTGTATAAGGAAACTCTCACTTAAAGAAGAAACTGTTGAAAGAGGCTTACTACTTAGGATATTCCATATATCCAAAGGATCAAAATGTATAAAGACTTAAAAGTACACTATTGGTGGAATAGCACAAAGCGAGAGATTGTATGTTTCTAGATGCTTAACTTGCCAACAAATTGGATTGAACACTAGAGGCTAGCAGGAGAGTTGTAGCCATTATTGCTACCTGAATGGAAATGGAAGCATTTAACCATAGATTTCTTCATAGCGCTACCTAAGATAGTATCTAAGTGTGATGCAGCTTGGGTGATTGTAGATCTATTAACTATGTCAGCTTATTTCATATCTATTATTTGTGGTTAGACCTTAGGGAAGCTAGCTAATTTGTACACAAAGAAAATTGTGAGGTTATATAGAGTTTCAATAAACATAGTTTCTCACATGAAACTAGGTTTGTGGAGAGAGTCTTGAGATATCTACATAAAGCCCCAAGGATCAAGTCACAGTTCAATATAGCCTTCTTCTTGTAGATAGATGGTTAATTAGAGAGAACTAGACAAATTTTAGACAATATGTTGAGAGCTTTTTAGTCAACTTTGGTGGAAATTAGAATAAACACCAATCTTTAGCTAAATTTGCATGCAATAGTAGCTATCAAGTAACGATTTAGATGACACCTTATAAAGCATTATATAGAATGAGGTGCAAATCTCCTATATGTAGGAGCAAAGTAGGTGATAGGTAGGTTTTGGGATAAGAGTTAGTCCATGCTACATTTGACAAAGTCAAATCAATCAGATAGAAAATGCAGTCGACTCAATGTTACCAAAAGAATTGTGCAAATAAAAGAAGTTAGCTCATGGAATTCTAGTTAGGGGATTGTATACTTTTGAACATATTGCCTATTAAGGGAGTAGTGAGATTTGGTTTGAAAGGCAAGTTGAATCCTTGTTATGTGGGGCCATTTGAAATCATGAAGAAGATTAGAATGCAAGCTTTGCTCCTTGCTAGGCGTATACACATGACATCTTCTCTATTTCTATGGCAAGAAAATATGTGCCAAATCTAAATTAGGTAACTACATTGAAACCTTTGGAAATGCAACAAAATCTCACCACAGTTGAGTGACCTATTCAAATTGTGGACACAAAGGAATAAATCTTAAGGAGACAAGTAATCAAATATGTTAAAGTTCAATGGAATAATCAAATTGAACAAAAAACTATTTGAGAGTTGAGTAAGAGATAAGGAATGAGTATTTCGAGATCTTCCGATCATAAAGTAATTTTTAAGGACGAAACTTGGGAAGGGAGGAGGATGTAATAACCTGGTTTACTTAATAAATGCTTTACTTTATGCATTTTAATATTTTGGTAATTGTTTTAGAGGATGGGAGTAGTGTCACGTTTTACCTAATTCATATCTAAACTATTGTATCTAAAAGAATACGTTATTTTTTTCTTCTCTTGTTCTTTTCTCTCTCCTCCCTCTTACATTTTCCTTCTCGAACCAACATTTTTCACCCCTTCTTCACAACCTGAATGAGAACAGAAGATGAATTAACGTTTTGTCCAATTCTTAATATGGGTTTTGGTTGGAAAAATCAAATTCTTCTCAAACTGTTGGAGAAGAACAGTAGTAGGTGTTGCCTTGGAGAAGTTATCAACGGATAAATCCTAAACTTGATGATTATAACGCATGGTTATGTATATGCTGACACAGGAAAGGAAACATTGTGAAATCAAAGGAGCGAATAGAGTTGTGTTTAGAACGTTAAGATCACCTAAGGAATATAAAGATGGAAAGAAGTTCGAGTAAGCTCTTTAATCTATAAACCGGATTGATTAGATATGTTATTTGGTATTATAAAGTCAGAATTTGGTGTTTGGCCTTTGGGTAAAGTAACGTAATTTGTTTTATTGTGAAGGATTTTTAGTCCATAAGGTTTGGATTGAAATTCTATAGAAATTTGCAGATACTGCTGTTACTGTTTAAACGACAATTCTCATACCATTTGGGCAGTAGGCATGAAAAGGGGCTCCGAAGGTTTTCCCTTCATTGTCTGGCTGACATAATACACACCATCAAGATGGTAAGAGGCATTTAGGGAACAGAGTGACCCCAGAGCCATCATTTGGATTGAAGTTCTTCCAAGCCCAAACAAAGTGTAACTTTAATTCCTTTTGAGCAAATCTAAAATTACTTTGTAACAACTAATTGATCAAATTATACTTCATTCTTTTCAAAGATTGATAAAGGTAAAGGTAAAGGTAAAGGTAACTTGATTTGGGGAATTTACTGGAGGATTGACAATTATACTTTTTGATTAGGATTTAACGTTAAAGAAGTTCAAGAGTTAGTTGAATATATAGGGTACCTTTCATGGTTTGTGATTTCTTGAATGAGCAGGACGTTTAAAATATCTTCCACTTATTATTATTATTATTATTTTTTATTCTTGGGTACAAATCTCCCACTAATTTACCAACCATGAAAAGGTCCTCTAAATGGTCACCTTCCTCAAATTCAAACTTTCACCACCACTGGCCAAAAAAACCCCTTCTAGGACCCGTGACAGCTGCTACTCTGCAAGATGCAGAAAGGATTCGAATTGCAGCTGTAAAATGGGCTTAGCTTAGCTAGTGTCACCGTCACACTTGATCTCATGCCAAAAGAATAAATATAAAATATCTATTTGGAAATCAAATCAGGCGACTTACGATTGAAGGTAATATTCGAGTGCCGATTTCACGACTCGGACAGGATTATCATTTGATGCGTCTCTAATTACATGGAGTAATCTTTTCTTTTTATGTAATTTTTACAAATAAGATAAACTTTAAATATTAAAAAAAAAATCAACTGGAGTTGAGCTAATTTTTCACATAATCTGGTCTTTTGATTTCAAATTTCTTTATGGTAGTGTTGATTTTATTTTTTTTAGCAAGTACAAGTCAAGCTATATAGTTTGCGATTATATAATTCAAATAATATATATATAAATATGTAATAAATTACTTTCAGTCAATTTCATTAAAATACTATTTACCTAGGTATGTATCAAATGCACTAATTATATGGATTCACATCAAATATATACATGCAAGTATATTGCCAAGTAGGAATGAAATATACCTGAATTCCCTCTTATCTACTAGTTATATATATATATATATATATATAATTATTCGAGATTACTATGATAGAAGACTTGCAATCTAAAACTTCATTATGCAATTTTTGTATCTTTTTCTCCAATATCTAATTGATAAAGTAACTATGATCAAATTAGGTCAAAATTTGTTGTAAATAATAATATGCCACGCCTATCTCTAAATAGATTATGACAACTTGGCTTGATATCCATAGAGTTTCATGGAATCTAATTTATTATTATAATTTTCATGAGAATGCAAATTCTTAAAAAAAAGAAAGAAAGAAAGAATTATTAGACCTTTTATCCTAACCAACTATATATTGGGAAAGAAAAATCAATCTTATTCCATCTAATTGAGACCGCAATCACTATACCACTAAACCATGATCACAATGGCGTAATTTGTCGATTTCATTTACAAAATGTAAGAATCAAATTAATTTTAAGGGTCAAGAACTTGTAGATCACATGTTTTATTTCTAACTCATGCAATCTTATCCTGACGTAATTAATTTCTATTAATGTAAAAGATGTTCCAATTTTTAAGGAATTATGACACATGGACTGTTGACGCATTAAAATCAAGGAAAAACATTTCTCTTATCTGAGCATAAATGAAAATCAAATGAAAATCAAAAAAGAAAAAAGAAAAGAAAAGAAAGATCTATATTTTACCCTCCTACTCAACCGGTCAAAGAATCAATTAAAGTAAAAGAGAACACTAATTCACAATCAAAATCCACTTACTCTTACACAAATTTGACATAAAAGAGTTTCTGATTTTACTCTAATTTTGGGATTTATTTTTTAACATAAATTCGTATTAAATTCTACTAATTAATTCCATATATAATGACCTCGCGCTATGGCAATGTAGCCATCAATTGGAATTATGTATGCAATTAAGGGCCATTATGGGTGGATAATTGTTATTTTCTCAATAAGTAATAAATATACCATACATTCATAAATAAATATTATAAAAGCTCACTTTGCAATCTCTTGTGGCAAAGTTGTTATGCAAGTGGGCCATTTTTTTTTTTTTGAATATTTAGGATTTAAACCTTAAATAAATAAAAGAACTATATAAATATAGAAAAAAAAAATAAATGATACATTTACAATTTACCTTAAAAAATATAAAAGCAGGGTACTGTCCAAATACGTGTTTCTAATAGCTTGCTAGTATGAAGTAATCAAACTACGAACATCACATTATTCCATGTTGACCATTAAGCACTTGATTCTCTAGGTGTCTTTTAAGTTTCAATGAAAGAAAATTTCAAAGTAAACTTTCACTTTAATAGAAGAAAAATACGAATACAGGCTGGCATATGCACATGCCCATCAATAAAAAAACATTGATAAAATATTAATATCTATTCTTTGGTTGATTCTAATATTCCTCTTCAAGCACCAGCCTTATAATTTATTGAAAGTTATCAATAATAAATGCTACGCGGTTGTCTCCCCTTTTTGTCCATCTATTGGAGTCTTTTTCCGTTTAGTGGAGAGATTTTACATTGCCTTGAATCTATTTGAAGATATACCCATATTGTTTTAGTATTTTGACATATCTGTAAAAAAAAAAAAAATTGAGATAATGTTAAAATTATTATCCAAATAATAATAATTTTTTTTTAATTTCATACTTGAAATTTAAAGTTTCTAAATACCAATAGCCAATTGACCTTTTATTTATTATATTTACTATCTAACTTCTCACCATTTACACTTATATTTTTCAATAGATGAGCATTTATTGCAATAAAATTATAAGATGATAGAGGTTTTAAATTTGATTAGTCAAAATTCAGTTGATTATGGCATTTAGTAACTCTAAATTTAGGTAAAATTCTATTAAATATAATATTTAACTATTTTAAATTCTAAGTGTAAGAACAATAAAAGTTAAAATAGTATTCTTAACATTATCTTAATTTTTTTTACAAAATATAATACTTAAATAAAAAAACTAAAAAGTATAAAATACATATATTAAGAGAAGAAAAAGGGCAACCAAAGGCTACCCAACTTGCTGGGTTGCGACCCATCCCTTGATGGCTAGTTGGCTAGTATAGTGACCCATCATTTATTGGTGGATTATATGACCCACGTCCACAAGTCGGTCGCCTATCTTAAAAATTTTCCTTTCTTTTTCCTCAGTTGGCCATGGTGATAACTCACCAAGGTGAGCCTTAAATGGCTTTCTTTGTCTCTTTCTCTTTCTCTCTTATAATAAACTTCCTTATTTCTTTTTTTTTTTTGGTTAGTTAAACAGTATATCCTTGTTTCTTTTTTCTTTTTAATGTATCACTACACATTAGTATTTAAGTGGTATAATAATACTAAAATATATTAAATTTCTTACATCTACTGATCTTGTAAAAATCCATGATATCTAATCACTTAGCCCATTGGTTCATAAATCATAAGTTTATTTGCTTTTTTTTTTTTTTTTTTTGCATATTTCACATCCTATCTCTTAAGAATTTTTAATAGTTTAGTAAAGCTCCATAGAATAGTTAACTTTATAATTTTTCCATCTTAAAATCCGTAAGATTTGTAACTTTGTTTTTATTTATATATATCCACAATAGTTCATAAAAATTCCAGTATATTGTAAAAATTCTTACAATTATTTTAAAATTTTTAATTTCACATAATTTGTCAAGGTTTAGGATAAACTATTTTTCTTACTTTTTATTGACGTACTATTGATACAAAACATGTTGGATGATAGCCTCCATTTGCAGTGTGGAGAGTTTACATGTGCACGTCATGTTGCTGGCAATTTCAGCAATGCCCACGGACATGCAATGCAATAGATTAGTAATGACTATTGCATAGCAAGCACAACCACATAAGTTTGAGCATTTCATGAATAAGTTAAAAAAAAAAAAAAGTAAAGAAAGTGAGAGTGGTTCAATAATATAAGTGTAGATTAGTTGGTACTTATCTATAATGGTTTCCATTGGTTTGGTTAATATTGGCTATGCATGTGCTTGAAATAAAAAGATCAAACATATGTATATTGAAAAATAAAAACTATCATAAGAGTTAAAAACATTCCGATTTCTACGGCTAGAGTTGTCGGAATTTAGTTTCCTTACCTAAATAGTGGAAAGTGTGGATTAATGTATAGGAAAATAAAATTACCAAAGTGAAAAAAATAAATTATTAGTTTACTAATAAGAAATGTATTTTTAATTTGACAGTCAACTAAAGGAACTTATTGGACAAAATAAATTTTTTAGAGATATGATGTGAAAACCAATATGTGAAGTTTAACTATTATATGTATATATATATATGTCAGAAGATGTTTTCATAATTAAAAGCCTTTTTTACTCTTAAACAAAATATATACATCCAGCTGCCACACCTCAAAAAAGGCATAAAGAAATACATAAAAGAATGCCTTATGGTTTGGAGAAGTAGCATAAAAAAAGAGAAACAAGTAACGCTATCACATGCCCATTTCCACTTGCATTATATAAATGAAGACGCTTCGTAGCCAGGCACTTTAATTTCTTGTGATGTATGGCGAGAAATAAATAAGCACACATAAATAAACCATAAGATATATAATTCAATAATATGGAACTTTTGGCTCTAGTCTAATCATGATTTAGTACGTACCCGCAAAAGCACTTGAACAGTAAATGCACAACATATATTCCAATGTGTGCCATGAAAGAGCATATATTTAGAGCGATAATTAAAGGAAACATACCCTACATGTGGGTATGGTTTGGAGACAAAGCAAAGAAAGCGTAGGGCGTGCGAACACTTCACATGGCTTGACATGATCCACACAACCTCTCTCTCTCTCTATTAATTTCTTTCTTTCACAGCTCATGCCCTAAATCCCACAACGCCCACTGCTCCCACACTTTATCTTACTAGGGCTCCAAGCAGTAGAATGTGGCACACATCCCATGTAGGGTTGGTATAGTCAGGGAATTTGGGATCGGATCACACACTCTTTAGATATCATCATTGATATTATTGCACCACATTGGTGTGGTGGGCCAATTATAGACTGAAAGAAAGATTTCTGGCAAGCTTAATCATGGAACTGATATATAGCAATGAAGATATAATTGCTCCTTGATCTAGATCTTGTTTTAAATTGTGGAAACAATATGGTTTTTTGAATGTGAATAAATTGGATATAATAGCCATGATAAAGTTTAGATTCCCCTTTTCTGCTATAATTATTAAAAAAAAAAAACTGAAATGCTCATTATAATATACAATATAGGAAAGCATAGAATTTAAAAAGTGAAATTGTAGACTAAAAAAAAAAAGTATCGCATCTATTAGGTAGTTTTAATTTCTATTTATAGTGTTAAAAAAAGAATGAAAACATGAAACCATAAACTTATAGTTGCATCCTTCAATTTTCATGATAACAAGTTATGGATTAAAAAGGTTCCATTAGGCCTTTTTTGTTCACTTTGTGGAATTGATTTTTTTTATTTTTTTTGTATGATTATAATTAATCCATTCAACATAAAGACTGTACTAAGCTCTAAATGCCGTGATGAATTGAAACTTTTAAATATAATTCATCGTGAGTGTTTGTTGAGTAAGTACATATGTGACATTGTTTGTGCCTCAAAATCTCATAATGCGATCAATCAGTCATTCGACGTTGAGGCATGAGTAGGTACAGTAGAGGCAGGAACTTGCCCCGCTCTCCTTGGAATTGAAGTGATTCTCCTAGACTCCGACTGGTTATTACGATGGGGGTTGTGAAGTCTCATTTATTTACCAACCAACATATCTTATATTTTATTAGAGTCGTTTGATTCATTCTTTTTGAAAAAATTATCATTAAATTCCGGAATTATTAAAAAATTATTGTAACTTCGATTTTTTTTCTTTTTTTACAAAACTATTATTAAATGTGGATTTTTCCCAAAAAAATCTTAATAAGTCCGGATTTCCGTGAAAAATACATATATTATTACTCTCGTATTACTAAAAGAAATATGAATTTTGAATATCTTCTAAAAATAAATAAATAAATCGTTTTTTTTGACAAAAAAATATTACTAAATTTGGTTTTTCAAAGAAATAATTATTACATTCATGATTCTTAAAACACTACATTAATTTTGAATTTTTTTGATAAAACTTATTGTTGTATATTTAATTCTTCAAAAATTCACTGTTTATTCGGATATAGAAAGTTGGTTTGCACTGGAAACTCATGATTCATCGGGAAAAATTTGAACATTTCGATGTATTCCAGGAGGAAGCAACCCTGACGGGCTTTACTACTTTATCAGTGGTTTATAAGTGCTAAATATACTACAGTAACATGATACTGTTTTGCAAAGGTTTTCACATTATAAAATTTAGAATATAGCCCTAACATATACATCATTACAAAAATTAAATACAAATTGTTGGTATTAATACTTGAAGAAAATTAAATTCCTGCTTTAGATTAACTACTGCGATGATAAATTACGAACCACTTCCAATGTTCCATCCTTTTTGTTCTTTTTCTCGTAATGTTTGTACTAAATCTATCATACATGTTGTTATATAAACTATTTGATTAAAACTAGCCTCCATTTGGACGAAATGATCAAGTATGCGTAAATAGATGGGGTTATTATGTTGCATTTTTGTTTAACCAGCCCAACTAGAAAGACCCATAATGAGTTTACTTTCAAGTTATACATGTGGAAATATAAAATACATTGTCCGAAAATCAAGAAGGATTGTTTTTGTTGATAAAGCTTTTTGGATTTGGATCTCAAAGCTCAATCTGACCTGTTTAGGCCCAAAATTGAGCTCCTGTGATGATATATGAGCTCCTAGATCTTGCTCCATCCTTCGGAACAATGAGCATAGTTGCTAGAGGTCGAATCGAATTCTAGCATATCAATACAATCTAAATGTATGTGCCTACACTAGTTTACCCAAGCCTTAGGGTCAAGTTAGTTGCATCCTACCATGAACTTGACAAGGAATATGAAGAAAACACTAAACAGATTAAACAGATATGGAATGATCTTAGTTAACAATTTCTGTTCCACAATATTTGGACAAGATCTCAAGATCATAAATCCACTTACCAAAAATAGTAAGGGATGAGATTGTATGGTAAATGATTCCAACTATTCTATTCTCAAGCATACTTTGTGCTTTATCATCCTGAAAATCTTTATACTAACTTAGATATTGAAATAGTCACACCAAAGCAACTCACGACACCCTCCATAACCTCAGTTTTTCTCTTTTGTAGGTGACTTAACCACTACCAGAAAATCTCAACACAATAAATTTGATGGAAAATACTTAAATTTTATTGACGATTACTTTTTTGTATCTTAGAGAATTAATATACCTTAATTTAAAAGAGTTCATCAGAAATTATGTAAAGGAAATAAGAAATTTAGATTCCTTGATGCAATTTTAGGAAGAATACTTACACGAATATTAAGTAGAGAATAAATGGTCATTACTGGGGTTAATGCCATCCCTCTATGAGTTAAGGACAAAGCTAAGTATGAATTAGGGCACAATACATACCTAACTCATTTATTTATACTAATTTTTTTGCTCAAGGTTATAACTCAACTGGTAGAGATTCGCTCTTACAATTGGGTTGTTGGGATTATAAATTAAATGGACACAATACACATTAGGCTTATCTAACCATACTCATTTTTTTTCTATAATGGACCATTTTGAGAGTTATTAAAATAAATAAAAGATGAAGAGTGTTTTCATATGGCAAATCAAATGAGATATCACTTAGTTGCCATATAGATATTTATTTCAATGATATATTGCAAATGCTAAATTATAATACATTATTTACTTATTCGAATTGAATATGTAAATAGTTTGTGAAATTAGATCACCGAATAAAATTAAACTCAAGCAATATGCATATACATGTATTACTTGACATAAGTATAAAGGGTTCATTAATAATTTACTTGAATAATGGATGAGAAAAGGCATATCATATAGGATTAGAGAAGGTAAAATAGACCCACTCAATAAGCCCATATATTTATTCAATATATGAATAAAAGGGTTGTTTACATAGTAGAACTAAATTGAAACCAGACTAGAAGCAAATGGAATGAAGTTGTTAAATGTGGTTCTTTTATGTTATGGTTTAGTTTGCAAATCAATTTAAAGAGGATTTAGAAAGTTTTTGGTTGGCTTTAAAACTTAAACCAAACCAAACAATTTTGACTCAAGTCTAACCACTTCTTATATAATAAAAGGTTGTATATTTTAATTTATGAATGCCATCAATAGGCCCAACCTGTTAACCTTCACATTTGCCAATCTTCTAGTCCTCTATGCATTGACTCCACCACTTCACTCTCACACATGCTAACCTCCATCTATCATGTTGGACTCTTACTCTCAATTTACCATTCACCAAGTTCACTTTTGTCTTTTATCTTGGCCTTAATTCTCATACTTTCATAAGCTCACTCTTGTCTCTCAATCACTTCCTAATCCTTATATTGGCAAACCTTGACATTCTATGAGTGTGTACTCCTTTTGTCCTTTCAACTTACTTATTATATAATTTGAATGATTAAGGAGAAAATTTATAAGATAAGTTTGAATAGTAAGTTGAGCTCGTTTAAGTGAATAATTATCCATAATTTATTTTTATATGGATATATGTGGTTTTAGTCAGCTTGTTAACTTTTTAAACTTAAAATCTAGCATCCAATTGTATAAATAAAAATTATAGCGTAGATGTGTATTATAGTAAAGTAAATTGTGGTGTCTTTGGAAGAAGTTGAGCTAAACTGAACCACATATGAAGTAATTCAGATTAAAACCTCAAATCATTAAAAGTGGTGTGATTTATTATAGGTTTGAATTAAACCATTTTAAACACAGTTCAATTTTGCTCATGACCCCTATCGAACCTAATTTTAGATTTTTCCTTAATTTAACCTATATTAAGTCTAGCCCACTTAATATAAATTACTCCACAGTAAAAATTAAGGAAAAACTATATTTTTAATTATTTTAAGAAAAATTGGAATCGCTACTAACCTAAGTTGGAAAATAAGATAAGTTAAAGTTAATTAGGTGAATTAACCTTAACTAGCTACTAGTCTACAAATTTTTGTAAATAAATTTTGGAAAAATATTAACTAGAAAATTTCAACTCAAGGCTATCTTATTAAAACCTAAATAGTTACCACTTGTTATCTTTTTCAAGAAAATGAAGTAAAAGCTTCTTATAAATTCTTTTCACCATCACATGTGCAAGATATAATATTTTTCACATAAAACATGAAATAAATCAAAATAGCATGAAAATTTTTAATCATTTTTTTATCATGAATTTTCTATTCTTATTTAAAAATGAAACAAAAGCAAATAAATCTTTTGCATTTTTTCTTTAATTAAAATTGAATTAAAAAATAAAATAAAATATTTTTATGTCTTTATATTATAAATTGAAATTTTAAAAGGATAATTTTTTTTTGTAAATTTTTTTATATGATAAATTGAAATTGGAAAAGAATAAAATGTTATATATATGTGTGTGTGTGTGTGTGTGTGGTTGTCTCATAGGTGGCTACATACTCACTAATCATGATCAAACTTACATAGTTCTATTTTCATAAAACTTCAGTAGATTGATTAATTTTAATTATGAAAACAGGTCAGGGTTACGTTTATTACCATTTTAACTTTTTTAAAAGAAAGATTTTAAACCTAAACTTTATTTCCCAATTTTCAAAAAAAGGAACTAAAAGCCTAACTTTTGAAAACACCAATTAGAGTTTTTTTATTTTATCAAAATCATTTTTCTTGATGACAAAACCTTTTTATGTTTTAAAACTATATTTAAGATAGTAAACCATTTTTTTATTTTTATATTTTTATGTTTATAAACTGAGTATTATTCATTATTTAAAAAAAAATTGGGAACCTAATCATTCATAAGCGATGATTACACTGCAACACTTAAGGCTTACACAATAGTTCCCTCATAATTACTTAGTTTACTAATTTTCCTAATTGATTTTCATAAGTTTTTAATATACTATATCCTTAACTAAATTAAATAAATTAAGATAAATTTATTAACCTAATTATTTATATTATTAATTTTTAATATCTACCTTCATTTTTATTAATTAGATTTATTTTTATTTTTGTCAATTAGGTTTTAACAAGATTATTTAAAATAATTTATCTAAATAATAATAATAATAATAATAATACTCACTTGGCCGTAGGTTGGATTTGCAAGTTTGATGAGCAGGTCGGTTTGGGTTGGAATCCGGGTTGAACTTGGGTTGGATTAGATCGCGATTCGGGTTACGAGCACGATAGTTAGGGGTCTTTATCGACAGCACTCCGGTGGAGATCCGAGGTAGCTAAGGAGTGGTTCCCTAGGTTTTCGAGAGTGTAGAAGTCAAATTTGATGTTATTTTTACCTAAAAGGTAGCTTAAGTGGTGGCTTGGTAGGTGGTCGATGGTAGAGTCTATGGTGGTTTTTTGATCCACGCCTTTAAGGCAAATTCGAACAAAAAACTTGGGCTTTGATGAATCCATGGACTTCTAGAAAAACCGGTGTAAACACCCCATTTTTTTCCCTAATAATCAATAATAATCATTTTTCAAATTTTTTTCATTTTTTTACATTTGTTTTCTAATTTAGAAAAAATAGGAAAAATATTCAAAAAATAAAATAAATAGGAAAAATACATCAATTTTGGAAAATAATTGTAGAAATAGTAATAAAAGGGATTAAATAATTTTTACAAATTTTTAAAATTTCAAAAAATACAAAAATAATAAAAAATCTCATTGCATATATGCAAATTGCGAAAATAAAAAAAAAATGAGTAAGTGAGCTAGCTCAGCTGGTCTGAACCACGGCCTCATGCGCGCGGGGGGAGGGCTCGGTCACAGGTTCGAAACGCGGGGGAGGCAGATTCCGCATTTTGCAATTTTTTTTTCCTCGCGTGGGATATGTGTCAGCAGCTAATTAGCTGGAACGAATGCACGCGCCGGGCACATGATCTTCTTCCTCCTTCATCCGAGATCGTCGCCGGTAGGGAAAAAATTGTATTTTGGCCGTTTTGATTCAATTTTTTTGTACAAATCCAACAGATCTTTAACTAAAATAGGATAAACATCATCCAATTAGAATCAAATCCCAACAAATTGATGGATTTGCACAAATCAGAGGAGGGTTTTAATTGCAAATCTGATTCATCTCAATCTGAGGAAATCCGAGCTTATCCAGCTCGATTCCTTACGGCTATAAATAGAGGATGAAGGGAGGAAGCAGGAGCACAGATCAGAAGTGAGAAAAAAGAGAGAAATCGAAGCTTCGCCGGAGTTCCCCAAGCCGCGACCGTCGATCAAGCCTCGAACCGCCAGTAAGAGGTGTTTTTGGAGAAATCCACCGCCTCGGTTGAGTTCCCCACCCCCGAAAACCTAGGAAACGACACTTCAACCTTCTTGAAAGGCCGCCGGAACGCCGTCAACGAACATCTCCAACCGCCATAACCATTCGACCCGACCCGCTTCGACCCGATCTGACCCGGATCCAGTTATGTAGGATTTTTCGATTTTTTTTGTTATTTATTTATTTATCGAATTTATTTATTTATTTATTTGTTATTTATAATTCAAAAAATAGAAAAAATATTAGAATTTATATTAGTTTTTTTTAGGATTTAATTTAGGGTGAATAATAGAAAATAATAATAAATAAATAATAAAAAATAAAAAATTATAAAATAATAAAATAATAAAAAATGATAAAGATATATTAGAAAAATGATAAAATTTAGATTTTTTAGTTTAGGGTAGATAAATAACGTAAGAGAAAATTTTTAATAGAAATTAATAAAAATTAATAAAAATTTAAAAAATAAAAAAAAATTAATAATAATATTAGAGGTAGGTAAAAAATAGAGAAATAAATTTTATCACTTGGAATTTTTTTTTTATGATAATAAATCCAAAATTGGTTTTTTTTCCTTAAAATTATTATTTTTCAAAAAATCAAATGATCAAGCTTAGGCTTAGATTTTTCCAGAAAAATACTAAAATGATAAAAATGTAAACAAAAAGTAATTTCATAATTAAAATTAACAAACACATTAAATTTTTTCAGGAAAAGCGAACTATGGCCCGTTTGATCTTGAATAGCAGGTACGTAGGCACCCATTTAGGGCAACTCTAAAAAGAATAAAAAATCATTTTTTAGAATAAGTTACTTAAAAACATAACAAAAGACAACAAAAATAAAATAAAAGACATTTGGATAAGGTTTAGATTTCAGGAGATAGGGTGGTAACTTTAAGGTTTTAATAGGTTAGCCTCCGAACCCAAAAACTCTAGTTTTCCATTTCCTCTGTCACAAAAAAAAAAAACGAAAATAGGAAATCTCACTGACTAGTGGTCTAAATTAGGATTAATCCGCTTAATTAGTCCTAATTCAATCTTTCCCAATCACAGTTGGGTGGCGACTTCAAAATAAAATGAAGTTCCTAACTCAAGTCGAGGGTCTACATTAGATAAGCATAGGGTCTAATATAGATTGGATTAGAAATGGAAAATAAAAAATTAAACTCGACAACCGGGATGCCATTAACTTCTTCAGGGTTATGTGTTGTGTGAGAAATTCTAGAGAGAAGATAGTGTGGTCGACAATGGTGTTCTAAAGAGAGAAAGTGTGGGTTAGGTGTTCCTAGGCTTCTAAAATATAAATCCGACCACCCCGTTAATGTTTCCCAAACTCCTATTTATAGTGGTGGAAACCAAATCATGTTTAGAGCTTGGGATAGGGTTAAATCATGGTTGGTCGACAAGGTAGATAAGGGTCATTGGAGATTTGTTTTTATCAAATCTTCAATTTGTAGTTAGTGAATCTTTAGGATGTAGATGAATTTTTGAAATTTTTTTTGGATAATTTTGCATCAAATGTTGTTGAAAAATGTAAAAAAAAAAAAAAAAACCGAATCTCACGTCCTCGTCGAAGATCTCGTTCTACTTGTTTTCATTTTCTAACCAAGCTAGCTGGAGAAGACGGTCACGTGTGTAGCACGTGACCTAGCTAGCAAAAAAAAAAAAAAAATGTGTTGCACGTGTCTCGAACTTAGGACCTGCCTCCTCCCATGCACACCAGGTGAACGTTTGAACCAACTGAGCCAGCTTATTTCTCAGTTTATTATTGTAATTAATTTGTATATAAGCTTACGGTCTTAATTAATTTTTATTGATTTGAGGTTCCCAAGCTTGTCCATATTTGCTTAATTTTGTTGAAAATATTCATATTTTGTTTTATTTTATTATTATTTATTTAATTTTTATTATCTCATAAACCAAGCTTTTATTATTATTTTCATTTATTTATTATTATAAAAAAAATCTATATGGGGAGCAAAAATGGGTGTCTACAACTATCCCTCTTTGTAGTAAAGTTTGGGAAAACTTAACTATAAAGACAAGAAAGACACCATTTTTGCCTAGAAGAAAGGAGGGATAACGTTATATTCAGCTGACTATTCGAACCTAGATCTATTAAGGAGTTATCTGACCAAAAGATTGAGTAAGGAAAATGCTTCGCGAGCTAACAATCCTATGTTACAAAAGAAAACAATTGCTTTATAATGACTAATATTCTTTAGGGTGTAGTCTTAGACAAAAAGCATCTCATTAGACTAGTAACCTTTAAGAAGAGATTATTTAGAAAAAATATTTTTATGAGCTGACTAATCGATGATAGGAAGTATTCTACCAAACTGGCAACTTTAAAAAGAGATTATTTAGAAAAGTGCTCTTATGAGTTGACTAATCGATGATAGGAAGTGCCTCACTAGACTAACAACATTTAAGAAGAGATTATCTAGAAAAGTGCTATTACAAGTTGACAAATCGATGATAGGAAAAGTCCCACCAGACTAGCAACCTTAAAAAAAGCAGTTATCTAGAAAAGTGCTCTTATGAGCTGACTAATCAATGATAAGAAGTGTCTCGCTAGACTAGCAACCATAAAATGGGGATATTGAGAAAAGTTCCCTATTATAGGCTAACTAACTGATAATGAAAAGTGTCTTTTTAGACTTGCAACCCTAAGAGAGAAAGTTTAGGAAAGTGCCTTATTATGGGCTAACTAACTGATAGGGGGAAGCGTCTTTTTAAACTTGCAACCCTTAAAGAGAAAGTTTAGGAAAGTGGCCTTATAGGGGCTAACTAAATGATAATAGGAATGAATACCTAAGTGAGAATCTTATTTTTTTCAATAACAATCAAGAGTTTCTAAATTTAGGATAACTTGAGACTTTTGAACCAATGATGACTAAAACTTTTCTAAAAAATTTCAAGACAAATGCTCTTCTAAACTTAAGGACAAGGTGACAAAGGTATTAAAGTATTTTCTAGCAAACTTTGAAAATTTCCTCTTTCTTCTCAAAAAATGTAAAAGAATTAATTTTTATTTTTTTAAACATTTCTAACAAGTAAAGAGTCTGACAGGGCTCCTAAAAATGCAAATAAAGGGTAAGCCTACCCTACTACTTAATAATCCCTTACTCTTTTGACTCGTTTTGCATGGAGGATTTGGTTTAATCTTAGAAAAGTGGTATCTTAGGTCAGTTAATCATCTCTTGAGGGGTTTCTTGCAATTAAGACTTATATATTCTTCTTGGGGGCATCAAGATTAAAATTTGGGGCAGACAATGCCAATGGGGGGTGATTTTAGATTCCCTCATTCCATTTGGAATAGATATCTCATTCTTAATTGGTTTAATTTAAGAGGACTTCCTTACAATCTCTCTGTTTAGATGTTACTTTTGACTTCTATTCCGAAAATTCTAGTCTTTCTTGTAAGTAATACGCTTTGATCAATTTGTTAGGCCTTTTGGGACTCGTACCGTAATAGGCTTTTTCTTATTGGTTTCAAAAAGGTACTAATGTTAAGGTCTATTTTGAAAGAATCATCATTTCAACCTGAGTTTACAAGTTAAGAAAGCTTGAGAAAAATTAGAATAGTACTTGCCCTAGCAATTTTGCTTAAGATAAATTATTTTCAATGATGTAGAGAGGTCTTTAAAGAAGGGTAGTATGTCTTTGAACTATAATATTTGGGTTCTTGTATTTGCCCCTAGTATTTTCAAGTATTGTTGGGCTTACTTTTTATAGTGTATAGGTTTAACTACATTCTTGGGTTTTTCTTATTGTTTTTCTTTTCTTTCCTTTTTTTTGTTCTCTTTTTTTCTTCTTCTTCTTTTTTTTTTTCCTTTTCTTTTGGGCTCGATGGTGATCATCTTTTGTGGGTCATGTGTAGTTTTTTTCAAAAGTGGACTTTTCTTCATCTCAAAAGAAATAAATTATCTACAACAAAAATTATCTTTGAATTGTTGCAATAGGGCAAGCGCTATTTAATTAACTCCTTTTTTCTTGATTGTTGTCCTTATCCTGCTAATTATCCCATTGTGAGGTGGTTCTTGATAGGGTTAGACTTTGAAATCCTTCTTATATAAGCTCAAATGGGGTTGGTAAAGGATTATTATGTTTAGGATAGCAAAAATGAATACCTAACATCATTTTAGTTAACATATTAAATTCAAGATAGACCTCCTTTAAGGAATAAGTCCAAAACTTCACATTAATAACACTTAACTCTCAAGTGTTTAAGGGTTAGTATTTAGGATATGGTTTACCTCTTATCATCTCAAACCTTTCGAACAAATGAGATATCTTTCCAAATTTTCCCATGTTCACCAAATCTTGTGATGTCTTTGGGAGTTATGTGCCCCTATCAACTTGAACAAATGATTTAGTCTTAATTTGTCCTTCGTAGGAATTTAGTTGCTCAAGACTTAGCTAGTTAAGATAGTTTTCTTTATGCCTTAGTTGGTAATTGACCATAGCCACTTCAAAAGTATGCCTAAAAAATTAGTTATCTCTGGTTTAGATAAATCTTGATTGAGAGAAACTTCAAGTGTAGCCCCTAAGATTGGAGTGGGTTAGAAGGCTTGGTGTTTTGAGACTAAAGCAAAATATGAGGAAACCTTTTAAAGCGAATGGACTTTTATGTTTAGGGTCTTTCAAGTTGAGAGCAAGCTATAGAGGTATTTGGTTTTATCCTCAAAGTAAGTGACTGTGAGCCTTAGGTTGAGCTAACCTATTTAAAAGCAACTTTTAGGACTATGAAAGGATCTCTTATTGTTAGCAATTCTTCAATTTTCTTGGTTTTGTTTTTTATTATTTTAGTAAATATGCAAACAAGATGCTCACACTGATGCAACTTGATAATTGAATAATAGTACAACAATTTTATTAAACAAGAATTTCAAATCTAATTGTAGATTTATTGAAATTCCAAGGCTATAGACCACTAGTTTAATTGTCTAAAATAATTGAAATTCTTAACAACTAGTTCTAAAAAAAAAAAAAAACTATTTAAAAAAGTTTTCGAATCTTGCTGGAGTAGGTACTAGCTTGCTCCATTAGCAAGTCTTGGACTCTCTTCTCTAACATCCTCAGCCGATTCTCTAAAATCTTCACATAATCCTGTGAAGCTTCAAATTTCCCCTTCTAATTTGCCACCCCCTTTCCATATCTTGACGTTGGATTTTTTGCACGAGATTTAACCATGTCCACGTAAGCCTTCAACTCTGAGGTTGGGTTTTCTAGTGTAGGTTCTAGTATACTTGGAGTTTAGTACTCAACTTTCTCTATTTTGTGCATGAAGTCCATGATGAACTCTTTAGTGGCTCTAAAATCCCTAACTCGTCCATCCAAGTCTCTTACATCTACAATGGGGCTCAAGACTCTTGTGTCCCATATGGCTTTGATGGCTTGTAGCTTGTTCACTTTGAAAGCCAAAGGAATGTTCGGGTTCTAATAATCAAGTGTAACTGAATCCAATGGGGGGGCTTGTGAGCAATATCTTGGTCTGGTCTTAACTGTTTGATCATGCATACTGGAAAATAGCCAGTGCATCTAGTAATACCTATTAGTGGGATAACAACGAATTTAGCACATCCTAGAATAGCTTGTGTGTAGTGATTCCATCCGGCAATCTACAATATGTCTTTAAGGTAAACCTTTTGCATAATCTTCAGCCATTGGTGAATTTGAACTCCTTCTGGCAACTGTATCTTAGTTACAAAGTAGTATACCAGGTCAACTTAGGAAGCTAAAGATCTCTTAACGAGATCCAATCCATAACTTTTAGTATGACTAGCGAACCATACTATTAATAATGTTGACAGCCTTTGAAGTTTCCCTTCCCTCTTTCCTCTAGAAATCTCAAAGATTGGATCTATTCAACAAGTAAGGCTGAGATGTAAGACCGACCTAATAGCAACTGAGTTACTAATTCTACTACCCTGAAATGGACATCAAAACTTCTGTCGGAAATAAGCTACTAGCAAAAATTGCTAAGATGTAGACATTGACTAATTCTGCTCTCAAGTCTGCCGGTCTCCTATAAAGATCTCTCGATCAGTCTGGTAGTCTACAAGTGTTCCAAACCAATTTCTAAGTCTTGTAGCAGTTGGGAATACTCTTCGATAGTTGGAGAGAAGGTATGTAGGCTAAAACTAAATGTTGCTAACTTTAGATCCCAAAAGTATGTCAGAGCTCTCATGAGGCCCAGTCATATTGAACCTTGAGGAGTGAGAGGAATGGCCTCACTTTGGCCGTGATGGTTTCCTATTGCTTTGGGTTAAACTATTGAAACTAGTTAGAAAGTGCGGGCTCAAACAGTGAGGGTTAGTTGACATAAATCTGGCTGATGTAGACGTGGCCATTACTTGACTTAGAGTTGGTCATTCTTTCGTAATATATAAAATAAGACTTTTACAACACACAAAGAAAGGAGACATTGGAAAATCAATAAGTCTGCATTTTATTAATGCCGCACTATTTTTCAATTATGCATAGATGACATAAATGCAATTTGGGTAGGTTCTAAAGGTCCTCAAGCTCTGTGGCCTCCCTCATTTCTAAGGTAATGGGTTTTAGGCCACATTGAAGCAAGAGTGGAGGAAGCCTAATCGACCCTAGGCGGTGGTTACACCATATCACCTGAAGCTTACATAATGACCCCCTTCCTAGGTTCCTAAGGTAGCCTAGTTCTGACCACTTCTAACACACATATATGTATGATAACAATTCTACCAAATATCATTATCAAGCCAAATGGGCCTAATGCTATTTCATTTGTATCATGAAGCCCAATTAGCCTACATAAAAAAGAGCTATTCATATAAGAAATATACATAAGTTATTTAAAAGAAAATAATACATGTTGAAGGAATTTATAAAAAGCTCTAAATTTTTTTGAAGAAGATAGAAAGTGGCTAGCCCACTAAAGAATTAGGTCCCTAGTGGAGTCGCTAATTCTATCGAACCTGATTTTGGATTTTTTTTCTTAATTTAACTCATATTAAGTTCAGCCTACTTAATATAAGTTACTCGACAATAAAAATTAAGAAAAAACTATATTTTTAATTATTTTAAGAAAAATTGGAGTTGCCACCAACCTAAGTTGGAAAATAAGATAAGTTAAAGTTAATTAGGTATATTAACTTTAACTAGCTACTGGTCTATAAATTTTTCTAAACAAATTTTGAAAAAATATTAACTATAAAATTTTGACTCAAGGCTATCCTATTAAAACCTAAATGATTACCACTTGTTATATTTTTTTAAGAAAATAAATTAAAAGCTTCTTATAAATTCTTTTCACCATCACATATGCAAGATATAATATTTTTGACATAAAACATGAAATAAATCAAAACAACATGAAAAATTTTAATCATTTTTTTATCATGAATTTTCTATTCTTATTTAAAAATGAAATAAAAGAGAATAAAGCTTTTGCATTTTTGCTTTAATTAAAATCGAATTAAAAAATAAAATAAAATATTATTATGTTTTTATATTATAAATTGAAATTTAAAAATGATAAAATATTTTTTGTAAATTTTTTATATGGTAAATTGAAATTGAAAAAGAATAAAATGTTATATATATGTGTGTGTGTGGGTGGGTGGTAGGTGGCTACATACTCACTAATCAGGAGCAAATCCACATAGTTCCGTTTTCATAAAACTTTAGTGGATTAATTAATTTTAATTATGAAAACATGTCAAGTTTACGTTTATTATCATTTTAATTTTTTAAAAAGAAAGATTTTAAACCTAAACTTTATTTCCCAATTTTCAAAAAAGGAACTAAAAGCTTAACTTTTGAAAACACCAATTAGAGTTTTTTTATTTTATCAAAATCATTTTTCTTGTTGACAAAAGCTTTTTATGTTTTAAAACTATATCTAAGATAATAAACCATTGTTTTTTTTTTCAATTTTTATATTTTTATGTTTATAAACTAAATATTATTCATTATTTAAAAAAATTGAGAACCTAATCGTCCATAGGCGATGATTACGTCACAACACCTAAGGCTTACATTAGTTTACTAATTTTCCTAATTGATTTTCATAAGTTTTTAATATGCTCTATCCTTAAGTAAATTAAATAAATTAAGATAAAGTTATTAGCCTAATTATTTATATTATTACTTTTTAATATCTACCTTAATTTTTATTAATTGGATTTATTTTTATTTTTATCAATTAGGTCTTAACAAGATTAAATAAACTAATTTATCTAAACTAAAATAATAATAATAATACTTACTTGGCCATAGGTCGGATTTGTAGGTTTGGTGCACAGGTCTGTTCGAGTTGGAATCTGGGTCGAACTTGAGTCATATTAGATTGCAATTTGAGTCATGAGCACGGCAGTTGGGGGTCTTCATCGGTGGCACTCCGGTGGAGATCTGAGGTGGCTAAGGAGTGGTTCCTTAGGTTTCTTAGGGTGTAGAAGGAAAATTTGGTATTATTTTTATCTAAAAGCTAGCCTAAGTGGTGGTTCAGGAGGTGGCTAATGGTGAAGTCTATGGTAGTTTTTTCAATCCGCGCCTTTAAGGCAAATTCGAACAAAAAACTTGGGCTTGCTGGGATGCCATTAGCTTGCTTCAGGGTTGTGTGTTGTGTGAGGAGTCCTAGAGAGAAGGTAGTGTGGTCGAAAATGGTGTTCTAGAGAGAGAAAGTGTGGGGTTAGATGTTCCTAGGCTTCTAAAATATGAATCTGACCACCTCCTGATGTTTCCCAAACTCTTATTTGTAGTGGTGGAAACTAAATCACATTTAGAGCTTGGATTAGGGTTAAATCGTGGTTAGCCGGCAAGGTGGATAAAGGTCATTGGAGATTTGTTTTTATCAAATCTTTAATTCATGGTTAGTGAATCTTTAGGATGTAGATGAATTTTTGAAGGTTTTTTTGGATAATTTTGTATCAAATGTTGTTGAAAAATGTAAAAAAAAAAAAAAAAAAACAAATCTCAAGTCCTTATTAGAGATCTCGCTCTGCTCATTTTCATTTTTTGACTAGGTTAGTCGAAGAAGACGGTCATGTACATGGCACATGACCTAGCCAGCAAAAGAAATGTGTTGCGCATGTCTCAAACCTAAGACTTGCCTCCTCCCGTGCGCACCAGGTGAACGTTTGGACCAGTTGAGCCAACCCATTTCTCTGTTTATTATTGCAATTAATTTGTATATAAGCTCATGATTCTAATTAATTTTTATTGATTTGAGGTTCTCGATCTTAATTTAGAGTTCTATATTTCCTTAATTTTATTGAAAATATTCATATTCATATTTTGTTTTTTTTTTAATTGAAAACTTTATTATTATTTATTATTTTTTTATTATTTCATAAACTAGGTTTATTATTATTTTTAATTATTTTCATTTATTTATTATTACAAATTTAGATGAAGAATAAAAATGGGATGTCTATGATCCTAAACTAAATTGGATCGAATTAAAGAATAAATGACTCAATGAGTAAAGGGAATAAGTGTAAATTAAACAAATTAGAAGTGGAACTCGAAGGAAAATAAATACTCAATTTAGATTATGAGAAGATTAAGAGATCTCTTAGCTTAGATTTTGGAGTCTCTAGGTGTTTAGGATATCAAAAGTCCTTTACTCAAGGACAAAATAAGACAATTAACACAAAGGTTAAAAAGCGTGATATCCAAAGAGCACAACAAACGATACACTTACATGTTGATTATCACCAAATGATACTAATTGTGATTATAGAGGTCAGAGCAAAATTTAGTTCAAGAGGTAGACGGGTTCCTCCTCATATTATAATTGGATGGTGGAATGATTGATCCTTTTTGTTTCATTTATTTAATACATTTTAATTTATCTGACTGTCTATTCCAAGGAATAAAAATTATTAGAGATAAAATATTTCATCATTTCATGATATTTACTATCTCTTCCCCAGACAGGCAATAGTCATTCTTCGTTCATTCCAAGAAAAAAAAAATCCCAATTATTACACTCCTTCAACGTTACCTGCTTCACCAATAACCACCACACATTGGTCACCACCACATTCGGTCACACCATAGGAGCATAACTCCATGGCCCAAATAGTGGGTTGCACCATTTTTATGCATGATGGTGGCCTACAAGGTTCCATGGTGCGATTGTGCAAATCCCTAAGAGAGGTCACTCCCTAATTGCTGTATGACCATTATAAGAGATGCTCCATGACCTCTAAGAGAGAGAGAGAGAGGGTCTAGGTCTAGGTCTAGGGTATTATTAGGCATTTATTTCTATTCCTAACTTATTTCAAAATGTTGTATTTTGGTCGCACCAAATATATAAATTTTGTATTTATAAAAATGAAATAATTATTCTTTTAATGAAATATAGCCGGTGAAAATTTTTAACTTTATATATATATAACTATAACTATAACTAATGCCTGCTAGGGTCTATTAACCATATCAATAAAATTTACCCGTCTATATATAGTTGTAATACTTGAATGCTCTTATAGTTTTTACTAATCCAGCAATTTTGATGCTTTTTTTTTTTTTTTGGAAAAGGATTTGAAAAAAAAAATGATAAATTGAATACACCTCCTTATATTTTTTATATGTACTTAAACTTTTATTTTTAAAATGGAACAATTAGACCCCAAATCTTCAATCAAAGTACTTTTTCATTCCTTTATGACCATTTTGGTTCTTAAAAAAAATAAAGAATTTATTTTTTTTTAAATTATTTATTAAGGATAAAATAATAAAATAGAGTCTAAAAATATATTTTTAAAAGATTTAAAGATTTTAAAAGGGAACTTAAGTATACATATGAAGCAAATATAAATTGTTATATTTGTAATTTCAAAATTAAAGAAAAACAAAACAAAACGTTGTTAAAATCAATTATTATACAAAAATGAAGAAAATCCAATTTCCATCCTCAACATCTTTGTCTAATTTTCTGTTTTCTAATCTTTCATCGTCAACATTATGGTCTTCCATATCATGATGTTGTGTGATGATGGATGGTAGGGATAGCCGTGGGACGGATCGGACGGCCAGATCTAGGAAAGGGCATTTTAGAGAAAGTGTAGGGGCATAATAGAGGAATGTTCCTTCTGGTATTGGATTTAGATTAAAAATAAAAATAAAAATAAAAAGATAAAAAATATAATAATAATAATAATGAGACTATAATAAGATGAGCACTAAAGAGAAGGTCACAAGGGCACGTGGTTGCAGATTCCGCTACTCAATAAACTACAGGCGACTTTCCAGTAATACCGTTGAGACTCAACCTCCCCCCAGCTGGAGATAGCTGTCCAATCTCTTCCCATGTGAGCCCACTGCACATCCACACACAATAAAGAATATATATATGTATATATATATATAATATCTTCACCCAAAATTAAAAAAAAAAAATTGAAATTATATATTTATATAGCATGTTATATGTTATGAAAAGTTGATGTTTTAAAAGAAATAAAATAAAAAGAGGGAAAAGATTGCAATCATGATATATGTTTTGTACATGTAACATATTCTCTCTCTTATGTTCTTTTTTTTTTTTTTTGGTGGCTTTCTTTAATTCAACATTCCTTTTCTTGAATTACCATTTACTATTTATATGCATATGATCTCTTAGTATCTCTCATTTTGCTCACCATTTGGTCCATAACAGATTCTCTCTCACATATAATCCTATTCAAAAACCATTGTTATTCCTTTGTGTGTATAGACATTACTGTGCCCTAGATTTCCTCATTCTGTGTTCTTGTGGAGAAATTTGTGTCATTATCAACGTTGTTGTATTAATATTTTTCACCACAAGGCGATGGCACAATTACCTCCTAAGATTCCTAACATGACACCCAATTGGCCTGACTTGCCCCACCAAAAGCTACCATTTATGATGGCTTCACCGCCACCGAACTCGATGTCGACCACCACTACCACTACCCATCCCCAAAACCCGTCTTGGGTTGATGAGTTCCTGGACTTCTCAGCGGCTAGACGGGGGGCGCACCGCCGATCAGCTAGCGACTCCATCACATTCCTAGAAACGCCAATGATGGAAGAATGCCGAAATACGGGTGCCCCGGGTTCACACGGCAACAACAACAACGAGTTTGATAGGTTTGATGAGGAACAATTCATGTCGATGTTCACGGATGAAATATCACCTAATGTGGGCAATACAGTGTCGTCCTCGAACCCTTCTTCACCATCCGATCATAATAGTATTAATGAGGATAATAAATTGTCACCACCCGACAATAATCAAAAACAGCAGCAGCAGCAACAACAGCAACAGCCTCAATTACAGCCACAAACACAGCCTAAAAACGAGCCTGAGGAAGTTCAAAGTCCATGCAATTCCGAGACGAATAAAGCTGCTCATGATGCAACTCCAAATGCAAATTCAAGTGAGAGAATAGTTGATCCTAAGAGGGTTAAGAGGTAATTACCATTCATATATATTATCAATTCACGGTTTATTTACTGTCATTATTTATAATTAAGTAATAATATAATAAGCAACCTAGGTTGGAAATCAATATATATTTTGTAACAATACGTAATTAAGAACATGCATGCACGTATTTTCTGACATATAACACGACATGTTATGCCTCAATTTAATTAGAATATGGTCTGTATGTATTGATATATGTGCAGCAGAACATTTTGACTGTAAACTTCGCATCTAATTAAGTTTAATATATAACTCGGCAATATAACGAAGCTCGACATACATGAAACTACACTTTATTCATGTATTTTTTATTATTATACTGAAATACAACATTTTTCAATGCGTATTTCACTAGGAAATTTTATTGCACTTAAATATATTGTTAAGATTACCATATATTTTAACAGAAGAAGGTAAATTTTCTTTATATTCACTAGGAAATTATGCTTTCCTATTTATAATAAGTTAATTAAAAGGGTTTAGTAATAATTTTAACAATCATTTATTTATTTATTTTAGGATTTTGGCAAATAGACAATCGGCACAAAGGTCACGGGTGAGGAAGCTCCAATATATATCAGAGCTTGAACGTAGCGTCACTTCATTGCAAGTACGTAACTCTTTTTTACTATCTAAATTACATATAGTAAATTTGAGTATCCACTTTAATTTATATATGTTGTGTGAGATCATATATATATATAAACATCTCATGTGATATATTTATTTACAAAATTATTTGGTTGTGGCGCTGAAGGCTGAAGTATCAGTGTTGTCACCTCGGGTTGCATTCTTGGACCACCAACGCTTGCTTTTAAACGTCGATAATAGTGCTCTCAAGCAAAGAATAGCTGCTTTGGCCCAAGATAAGATCTTCAAAGATGGTAAGTTCTTCTTGCTAATTTCATATTATACATATTTCTTATTATTTCTAGTTTTATGTTAATTACATTGCAATTCCAAGCATGTATATTGCTAATCCAAATCCAAAAAACACAATTATGTTTACTGGTTCCACAATTTTAGGACGTCACAGTTGTTGATTATTGCCATTTATAAACACACAGATAATTGCATTCCATCAAAAAAAAAAGAAAAAAGAAAAACTTTTGTTGATTATTTTTCTTCGCAATGACTTAATAGAACCACATTTATTTCCTCCGTTCGACATACATTTCAGGGAACAAATATTTTATCAAATTAAATCATATTGATTCCTCATAATAAAATAGTGAAAATGATATGCATTTTTGTGCAAGAAAGAGTATATTTTTAGATGTATCGAGTACAATATTACAGTCTAGAGATCATTTATGTATGGGTATATGGTCATTCTACTAATTTTTCGTCAAATAATATTGCAACGAATATTTCCTTTTCCTTAAATGAAGTGGCTAGACTACCTAACTTGCTGGCTATTGAGATAATGATGAAGCTACGTAGAAGTAACAACATATCATGCTAGATCTTATCCAACCTTAGATGAATCATTTAATAACCTAAATTAGGTGTACTATTAGCAGCCTAGATTTCCATTTCCCTCCAAATCACATGATGTCTTGATGTATCCATGTGCTGCTACATGTGTTAACATATGATTCTCTCTTTTTTTTTTTTTTTTTGGTGTCAATCATTAAGTGCATAGAATGGCTTGACCTTAAATTAATCATAATTACTATATGCTTAATTTGGTTAAACAATTCATGATTGCAGCTCACCAAGAAGCACTTAAGAGGGAAATAGAAAGATTGAGGCAAGTGTATCATCAACAAAACCTCAAAAAAATGGAAAACAACAGCAGCAACAACAATAATAATGGCGCACCATCTGCAACACCTACACCACCAAATACATCTTGTGATTCCAATAAGCCTCCTGTTGAAAAAGAACAACTTCTCAATGCCTAAAAGAGAAAAAAACCTAATTCCCTTTGTCCAATCCAAGTTCAATTATTTTTTGAACTGTTCGAAAGAAATTAGTTTTTTTTCTTCTTCTTCTTCTTCGTCTTCTCTTGTCATGTCCATTATTTATAGCTGAACCATCAAAATTTCCCTTGTTTAGTGAAACCTTTTTTTGACATAATCACTAAATTAAACCTTGTATTCTATAAAAGACTTGCCTTTGTTTTCTCACAAAGCCCACCCACTTGACCAAAAAATATGAAAAGAGTGGTTTCCTGGAAAGACAGTCAATGTCTTGCAATCTGATGATAAGTGTGTCTGTGCATTCACGTGATGTGTTCACATCATGGGTGGGGACCAAAACAAGATAACATGATTGGAGATCAGAGAGGAACACATGCATCTGTGTCTCAACGTGAAGCAGTAAATCATATGTTGTCTTTGCCTTTAACTGGTTATTTGTAATTCAATATTAGCGGCGTCTTAGAGAAATTGTTGTATCAGTATTTTTCTTTTTCTTTTTATTTTTTTTTTAATATTGATTTAAAGTAGTGTGAGCGGTGGAAGAAAAGAATGGGTATTGTACGCGTGTGTTGGGATGCATGAAAAGGTCGGGTCAGGATTTATGTTTCTTTATTTAATTTAATTTTTTTTATTGGGGTGGGTGGTGGGATCGTGGTGTTTTGTATCTTTAATTTGTCAGGTTTTCGTACCTTTTTCAGTGTTTTTCTCCATTGATCTTAAATGTAAATTCGTATTCCAATCTTAAGTATTGCCAAACGTTGTAAATATAAACTTTTTTCGCTTTAAGAATTCAGTGTTTTTGTATTTATATATGTCAAGTTTTTATTTTATTCATAATTTGTCCATTGAATTGGCTGGCCTTGGTTTTTTTGGCTTGATTGTAAGAAAATACCAGTGCTTTTACCTTTGTTTTTTTCCACTTATTTGGGTTTTTAACAATTTTTATATCTTTGTTTTCCTATGATTAAAAAACATCTGTGAGATGTTAAGAATAGACATGTGGATGGCATACGAGAAATACTCAAAACCCTTCTCTCTTTTAAAGCTAATGTTTTTGGTCTTTTTTCCCCCAAACATGCATCTCATGTTCCTATTTTTTAATGTCAAAGTATACACAGGCATATAAAATGTAAAAGATCAAAATACAATTATACAAAATCAAAAGAATACAAAGACTAGTTTATGAATTAACCCCCTTTTCCCGTAAGTTTTCCATATTAACCATAATTTTTCATACCCAATTCATCTCAATCAAACTATTGAGTTGGATCATGAGTTTTAGTTTGATGGAGTAAATTTGGAAGATTTAATGTTCTTCAAGGAATGATTTGGGGAAAACACTATCCAATATGCAATTGGGGATAACTCAAGTCTTACAGAGTATACGCAGGAGTCCAAGATCATGTCTTACTAAATAATTATTTTTCTGGTCAATCTAATTTCTCCAGGCCCAGTTAATTGCTTTATGACTGAGTTGCTCATCTATTTCTTGTCAAATATTTCAAATAGATGGGCTTATTTTCCATAAATTCTTAAATGGGCCAGGCCCTTATATTGATCGATCTACATCTACTCCAATTCCAACTTGCTATTATATTAAAAGCTTGGCAAAGAGTACCACTTACATTTAAGAGCTTTGCTGATTTGAAAATTGTATATACTAGCTTCTATAACTTCGCGACTCTTTCTCGATATGCTTAATTACGAATACATAACCATAGGTCAAAGTCCCCATTTTTAGGTGTGAGGTCTTGCCCAGCCCTGCCCTAGGCCGTGGCTCTAGCTAGAAGTGTATAAGGGTGATCGGATTATCATGTGAGAATCGTTAGAATGAAAAATATAGCCTATGAAGAGAGAAGACGCAGCTGCCAAAGTGAACAGGTCATCCAAATGTGAAGAATCAATAAGGATGTTTAATTGTTTATAATAGTGATAGGTACGGTTCGTTTTTTTTTTTTTCCTTCTTCTTAATCAAATTTAATTTATGGTTTAGTTTGTTATTTTTTTGAACTTTAAAAATTGATTTTCAATCAAGTTCAATACATGGCTCAAACCATTATTATGTGTGCTATTATATATATATATATTAGTTAATAAATCATGAAGAAAAATCGTATTAAACATTTAAAAGATATAATTAATTATCATTTTTTAATATATTATTTATCATTTTTAATAACCATTTAATATATTTAATTTTTTTATTATTTCTTTCTAAATAATTCTACATTATACATCGATCAATAAGAAAAAATACGAAATAAAAAAAAGTAATGAGTTGTTTGATGAAAATCAAATAAAAGGAAGAATTGAATAAATGACATATAATTCTCTCTTTTTGGTCCTACATTTTCTAAATATACAATGCTATTTATTTATTTATTTTACTTTTTACGGTTCGGTTCAGTTTATAATTTTTCCAAACCTAAAAAAATGGTTTGATTTGGTTTATAATTTATTCGAACATAAAAGAACAGTTTAATCTTAATTTATGCTTCAATCTAATGTGGTTTGTAGTTTGATCGTTTTTTCTATTTAGCCTTATTTAGAGATATAAAGAAAGATTGAATGGGTCATCCTTTACATGCTCCTTAAGCGAATGCACATACCTTATAGGCTTGGATATGGGAAAATAATTGCATGACCATTTAATCCAAGTAGGATTTGAGTCTAGCTACAATGTTGGAAATGCACTTATTAGTCAAGTTCGATACATGGCTCAAACCATTATTACATGTGCTATTAATTTATATATATATATATATATATATATATATATACTAGTCAATAAGTCATGAAAAATTATATTGAATATTAAAAAGATATAATTAATTATCATTCCATCAATATTACTCACCATTTTTAATGGCCATTTAATATATTTAAGAAAATTTTATTATCTCTATTTGAATAATTCTACATTCTATATCGGTTAATAAGCAAAAATACGAAATAAAAAATAATAATTTATTTGATAAAAACCAAATATGAGGAGGAATTGAATAAATGGCATATAATTCTTTTTTTTTTGGTTATATATTTTCTAAATACACAATGCTATTTATTTATTTACTTCCCATGCTTTGGTTCAATTTATAATTTTTCTAAACCTAAGAAAATGGTTTGATTCGATTTATAATTTTTTCTGACATAAAAATAGTTTGATTTTAATTTATGATTTGATCTAATCTAATTTACAGTTTGATTGATTTTTCTACTCAACCCTATTTAGAGATATAAAGAAAGAATGAATAGGTCATCCTTTACATGCTCCTTAAGTTAATGTGTAGACCTCATAGGCTTGGATATGGGAAAATAACTGCATGACCGTTTAAACTAGGTAAGATTTGAGTCTAGCTATGATGTTGGAAATGTTAGACTATCATGTATAATTCAAACACATAATGAACATACAAGAACATAAGTGGAAGCAAAATTTTGAATTGTATAGATATTTCCAACCAATGCAAATAAATGCACGGGTTTTCTTTGTTTTCGATTTAGTACTTCTAAACCCTTTCTTACTCAAAACGATGGTATATTTTCTAAAGTGAGTGAGTGAGATTAAAGACCCCAACTGAAAAATCATGTTTTAAATATGTCTTTTACCATCATAGATTTTAACTAATATGATTTGAGCTTAAATGCGAGATTTTCTTGCATGGATATGCATTAAATCATATCTCCAATGGACCACATTCTAATTGAATTCCCTTAGAAAATATCATAATATCCAGATCCAAGAAATTCTAACATTCTCTCACTTAGTTCATTTATCGTAACATGAAACATAACAAGAAACAAAATATATGAATAATGGCGATAGGTCCTCTCATAACAAGTATTATCTTCCATGTATTACAATATATCAAGTCTCTTAATACCAGTTCTGAAACTTAATGAATAAACTATATGTTCATTCTAGGTCCAAACTTAATGACATTTCTTAAAACAAATGAATAGATAAAATGTGTACACAAAACCAAATAAAAAATATCAACTGAATAAGAGTTTGATTAAAACATCAAATGCATGTACAATGAAAGATTACATCATGGAACCAAGTACCATTCTTACTACATGATCCTTAAAATTCTTTGGTAGCATGCCTTTAGTTAAAAGATCAGCTATCATTAACTCAGTTCAATATGCTCAATGACTACTTTCTTTTCCTTAACATGTTCTCTTATGGCTAAGTTTTTTATGTCGATATGCTTACTTTAACTATCACTCTTATTGTTCTTAGCCATAAATACAACAGCTGAGTTATCACAATACAATCTCAATGGCCTAAAAATAGAATAAACAATTCTAAGCCTAGACATGAAACTCTTTAACCATAAACCATGTGAAGTTGACTCAAAACAATATAAGAACTCAACCTCTATAGTGGAAGTAGCCGTCAAGGTCTACTTTGCACTCCTCCAAGACACGGCTCCACTAGCAAGCATGGAATTGTAACTAGATGTTGATTTGCATGAATCAAGATAGCCAGCAAAGTCCACATCAAAATATCTAATAACCTCTAGATTATCAGTCCATCTATACATAAGCATGTAATCCTTTGTTCCTTGAAGGTATCTCATTACTTTCTTTGCAACTTTCCAGTGGTCAACACCTAAGTTACTCTAATATCTCCCTAGCGTCCCAACAATAAATACAATGTCATGTTTAGTACAAACCTGAGCATACGTTAGGCTTCCAATAGTTGACGCATATGAGATGTTTTTCATTTGTTCCCACTCAAGCTCATTTTTAGGGCATTAGCTTAAGGTCAATCTGTCACCCTTCATAATGGGTGCTACACTTAGTGAACAATCCTTCATCTAAAATCTCTTTAAAACTTTGTTGATATAGGTCTTTTGAAACAAACCTAAAATTCCTTAAGATCTTTTCCTATGGATCTTAATGCCACTGACATAAGATGCCTTACCCATATCCTTCATGTCAAAGTTCTTCAAGAGGAATTGTTTTACCTCATATAACAAACCCTTATCATTCGTTGCAAGCAAAATGTCATCCACATACAACACAAGAAAACAAATTTTACTCCCACTAACCTTCTAGTATATATATTGATCCATAATGTCCCTTTCAAAACCAAATGAAGTGATGACATCATGAAATTTCAAATACCATTGATGGGAGGCTTGTTTTAATCTATATATGGATTTATTGAGCTTATAAACCAAATGCTCATCATTACTAGTGGAGAATCCTTGTTTCATGTAAACCTCTTCCTCTAGATTACCATTAAGAAAGGCTGTTTTCATATCCATTTGGTGTAACTCTAAATCAAAATGTGCAACTAATGCCATAATTACACGAAGGGAATCTTTCTTAGATATAGGAGAAAATGTCTTCGTGTAGTCAATTCCTTTCCTCTAAGTGAATCCTTTAGCAATGAGTCTTGCTTTATATCTCTCAAAGTTGCCTTGTGAGTCCTTTTTTTTTAAAGACCCATTTACATCTAATGACTTTACACCATCAAGCAACTTGATGAAATTCCAAACTCTATTAGATACAATCGAATCCATCTCTTCTTTCATGGTACTATGCCACAAGTTTGAATCCTCAAAACTCATGGCTTGTGAAAACGTGTCTGGATCATTTTTGGCTCCAACAGTGTAATGAAACTCTTGTAGATACATAACATAGTCACTAGTAATTGCTTATTTTCTTACTCTAGTGGATCTTCTTAATGCTGCATCAACATTCTCTTAAGGAATAGGATCATGTTGTTCAGTCGGTTGTTCAATAACTTTAGACATCTGTTAAACTTCAGCATCTATTGCACCAGGATCAACAGTTTGTGGTACCTCTGGGACTAGTCCTTCAACACACATTTGTGCTGGAGGCACGTTGTTAAGAACAATGATTAGCCTATTACTTGAAGTGACACACTGAGCATCTATATGATCTTCGTACACAATATGTACAAAGAAAACAATTCAACCCAGTTGGTTGAGCTCATTAGTGTGTAGGGAGAAACTTTGAAGGTCAGGGGTTCTATCCAAAGCGAGTACACTCTTGTGCCCTTTTAATTTTCAAACACGTGCATGCATCGCATGCGTGGGTGCCAAGCACGTAACCGTATCTACTGAGGAAGACTGTACTTAGCTGAGTCAAATAACATGCAGTAGGTTGAATTGGTGCTATGCGTGTTCCAGATGACTCTACAACTATAAGACTTAATAGTTGCATGTTCCATTTTTTATTTTTCGAGTCAACTCATACGCAAGTTGACTTAACTTTAAGTCATCTTCAACCTCTAGCTAGGTCACTATGACCTGATTCTGACTTACAATTTTTTGGCTAATTTTGATCTCAAAGTTAACGTTTTAAAGCCCATAATGTGTGGAATTCAATTTTCTATCAATTCCTAATCTTATTAGGACTAAAAACCATCAATTTTAAACTAACCTAAAATAGAGTAAGGTAGAGGTATTAATGTAAAATCGCTCTGATACCATATGTTAGACTAACATGTATAATTCAAACATGCGATGAACATACAAGAATAGAAGTGGAAGCAAAAATTTGGATCTTGTACGATTTTTTGTTTGTTTTTAGTTTGGTATTTTTAAACTCTTTTTTACTCAAAACGATAGTGTATTTTCTGAAGTAAGTAAATGAGATTATGGATTCCAACCAAAAGACCACATCCCAAATATGTCTTTTATTATCATAGATCTTAATTGACGTGATCTGAACGTGAGATTTTCTTGCATAAATATGTATTAAATTAGATCTTCAATGGACCACATTTCAGCTAAACTTCCCGAAAAAAATATCATAATATCTGTATCCGAAAAATTCCAAAAGGAAATGCACTTATTGCAATGTATGGCAAGAGCGGTAGCATAGAAGAAGCTTATGATGCATTTTGGGATAAATCTAACAAGGATGTCATCTCGTGGCATACCATGATTATTGGTTATACTATAAGTGATTTGGCTTATAACATTTAATATTTTACTTTGGATCGAGTCAACGTGGATGGTTTCACATGGGTTTGATTCAATTATGTAATTTCCATCCTTTTATTTAATTATTGAGATGCCGTGTCGGCAAGTGTAAATGATGTAAAATTTATTCTTTATGTTAGCATTGTCATTAAAAGAAATATGTCAGTTACCGTGTATCCAAAAGGACCAAGGAATCTGCACAATTTAGAAATAAGGGTATCGATATTATTTTTAAAAAGTTTTAAAGCATGCTGGCAATGGGATTGTCTGGATCCTTCCATGAAACATCCGGATCCCTTCGTTCTTCACGTGATCCCTATCTCTACAGCAATTTCCTGCAATTTATTAGCTAATCTCTTTTATCTCTCAAGCTTGCCTTGACTTGGATCCTGTTCATTCTTTGGTATTTGGATCAGTGTTTGGGACTTTGATTCCCATCAGTTCGATAAATAGTTCCTTTACTCTAGTAATGATTCTGTGTTCTTTCTCTTTTTAGACATTTGGTCTTATTTAATCATTCGTCATATACTGAAAATCGATCTTAATCTTAAGCTTTACCTTACTCAATCCCTAATTTCATTTATTCATAACCATTACTTGATTTATTTATTAGACCCTAGTTTAGTTAAATTACATTTCTTGACTGCAATCCTCATGTTCTTGTAGTTTATATTCTAATTATTTTGGTTATCATGCTTAATAATTTTTTTATTTTTGAATTGTATTACAACTTAACCCTAATTATTTAACTCTTTAAACCCTTGCTTTGTAATTCTTTATGTTCTAATTTGTTCAGATTAACTATTCCATGATTTGATTTCTTCTCATTGCATTTAGGAATAGATTATTATGTCTTCAGTGTAAATATCTGAATTTTTTCAATTCAATTACCCCAATGTAACGTATGTTATTACTCTTTGGACGAATAAATAAATAAAATAACATATTTGGTTACTTTTCTTTGATGGTTTATAAAACAAATGGAAAATGGGGAAAATTACATTCGAACGAACTTTTTTTTCTCTTATTTAATTAGAATGTGTGCCATTAATTCTTTTTTACCATTTCACTTAAGTTTTCAATCAAAATTCAAAATAGAATGTCATGTCAACATATGTTATTAACAATTATAGTAGGTGGCAAAAGAGTCCTCATCTGACTTTTTTTTTTTTTTGACATTTGGGTTCATAAATAGGAAAAAAAGAAAAAACAATGTGATGAAAATCCTCATATATATATAAAATACATATCATAGTAAGCAAATATGGAGGAGTAGAGTACCCAATCATGAGCATAGGGGCGGATGCAAAATCATAAAATTGAGAGGGCAAACTTATTTAAATCAAAATTAAAATTATTTATATGTATCTTATATATATAATAACATTTTGCAAATGATACAATACTTTCTAATACTTAATAAGAATCGTTATTAACGAAAATATAAAATAAAAATATTTAAATAGAAAAATATAAGTAGAGCTAAAAGAATAATATGATGTAAATAGAAGTATTTTTCTTTTAATATTTTTGAATAATGGCTCTACAAAATTGTATAATTAGTAATATTATAAAAAATTTCAATTTCATATGATTAATAAGGTAATTAGTTATTCAAGAATCTACATTCATTTTCATAATATTAATTATGAGAAAAATATATCAAGTAATATGATTATCATCATTTACTAATATTTTATATAATAAGGTCAAAATATTTATAGTATTAATATAATTATTATTTATGATATACTAAATAAATAGTAATTTAAGATAATTTTATTGGTTTACTAGAATTTTATAATGAATGGAATTTAATGCTATTAGTTGTTGTAAAAAAATAAAAAAAATACAAAAATAACAAAAAGAAGTAAAAAGGGAATGACATTAAAGTAATAAATGTAAATTGAGAAAAAAAATTAAACTGACTATTATGAAAATTAAACCCATAACCTCTATTATAAATATCTTTATATTAAACAATAAGTTATATACCCTGTTTTATTAATAATTTCTTTTAAAATATACAAATTATATATATAATTTTTTATTTTTTAAAAAAAATTCATAATTAATTTTTTTTTCAAGCTTGAGGAGCTGGGACCCTTCGAGCCCCCCTAAATCCACCCTGCATGAGCCATACATTATAGGTGGCAGCCATACCTTATGACATCTACTAATTTTAGATACCGTGTAATTATATAAGGTAAGGATTTTTTTTAATAATTTAAAAATACTATTGTACACATATAAATATATAAATATATCTTCATTTAGGTGAAAAAATCACAATATTCGAGTTAGAAGTGAAACGTTTCCTAGAGATAGATTACATCCCCAATTATTATGAACACAAACATAACAAAGGTGATAAAGAAGCAACCTAAACAAAACCAACCAAACAACTAAATAAATAAATAAATAATCTTATGATAACACGAAACTAAAATCCGACTACTTCAATCGTTATCCACTGTAGTAACGTCTTAAGCAATGGATTCCGTTTGAAAAATAACAAGAAAAAAATATTACGGGAGAAAAGGGATAAAAATATTAATAATGGAATTGATAACTTCTACAGAAAGGATATTACAAAATTTATATGCCAAACTCTTTGACCGATAGCCAAGAGGACTCAAGACTAGGTATGGGCCTAAAAGGTTAAAACTATGGTTTTCATAATAATCAGCTTTTGGTTCTTTAAATTTGTCGTAAGCTATATTTCATCAAGATATTATACATAATGTATATATAATACGTTACATTTAGTTGGAACCTTAAACATTAGGTATAACATATGACATATGGCTTAAGATGGTCCGGATTTAGGTAGAAAGTCTTATTCAACACTCGATCATGAGTGAATCCTTTGCTTTAGAAATGCCTTCTTTCCCTAACCTATACGGCTAGCTTGCTTTCATGTAGGTGTTCTTTGGATTTAAAAGATATCGAGATGAGTGAAAATCTTATTTATCCATCTACGATCAAGAAAAAATGGGATGAGATGTGAAAACACCCGATCCCATTCTAACCTTGATATGTAAACTCATCTTGCACCATATGTACATATATTGTTCAGGAGATCCTAAAGTTTTGAAAATGGAATCTAACTAGTGATGCCTTATACTCACTCTAAAACCTCAAGATAGAATAAGAATGCCACCCTCAATGGAAAGGTATCTATCTTCCATCCTTCAAATTTTGGCTTGATGCAAAGAAACTCTAGCTTGATGCATCATAGTTCAAGTTCTTGTTATTACAATTATCATATGATTTTCTTAGACAAGCATATGTGGATGGAAATGGAAAAGATATGGATTGAAAAGGATGGAAATATTGTGTTTGATAACTTAAGTAAAGAGTAGAATTAAATGGAACTTGAAGAAAATAATTAGAAACATTTAGAGGGAAGTGGAAGGAAACGAGTAGAAATGAGAAGAAAATTTCAAATTTATCCTTGATACTAATTTTTATCAAAATAAAATCAAATTAACTCTATTGAAATATTAACTTCATTTCTCTTTATTTTCTTCTTATAATACCAACTAAAAAAAAAAAGAAATGAAAATATTTTTCTTAATTACCTTCATGTCATGCCCCAAATTTAAAGGATGCAATAGTTTGCTACTTGCCCTTACCACTTGGTAAGGTCATGCAAAGCTTAAATCCTATGCTATCTAGTCTTCTTATCAATACTCTTTTCATTACATGATTTTTTTTTAACAATTCCCTAAAATTAGGGGTGACCAATAATGCACACAAATAACTACTTTACCACATACACATTTATGTCAAATTACACACGACTTAAATTATTATTAAATGCACAATTAAGACAATCCTTATGCAAGAGGTGGGAACAATAAGCATAAGTACACCTATGCCCACCATCCTAGGTAATGAAACCAAATCATCGAATTCATCGATCTCAACATTGGAATTTCAACAACAGCAAAATAAAAAGCATCTCATAGTGGGTTCAACAATTGTATCAACTGAAAAATTCCAAATTTCTAAATAAAGTCATTAAAATTAAGAAGGAAAATTTAAAGTCAATTAAGAAAGGACTTACAAAATTTAAAGCCAATTTTTTTCAAAATGACCTTTTACCCTTGAACTTGGTTTTGTAGAAAATAGCTCCAAAATAGCCTAGTGACCCTAAATAAAAATTCCACGACCCTAATTAAGTGAATAAATCATTAAGGAATTATTTAGAGTTAATTAGAAAAGAGAAAATTAAGTTTGGATATTAATTTTGCAAAATAACCATTTTGCCCCTAGATTGGATTTAGAGTTGTCGAGTCTAATTTTTGGATTTCCCATTCCTAATCCGATCTATACTAAACCCTATGCTCATCTAATGTAGATCCTTGACTTGAGCTAAGAACTTCGTTTTATGTTGGAGTCGCCACCCAACTGTTGTTGGGAAAGATTGAATTAGGACTAATTGAGCAGATTAATCCTAATTTGAACCACTAGTCAGCGAAATTTCCTCTTCTCATTTTTTTTTTTTTTTTTGTGAAAAGAGGAAAGGGAAAACCAGAGTTTTTGAGTTCGAAGGCTAACCTATTAAAACCTTAAGGTTACCACCCTAATCTCCTAAAATCTAAACCTTATTCGAAATGCCTTTTATTTATTTTTGTTGTCTTTTTATTTTGTTTTTGAATAACCTATTCTGAGAAAATGATTTTTATTCCTTTTTAGGGTTGTCCCAAATGAGTGCCTACGTACTTGCTATTCAGGGTCAAACTTACTGTAGTTCGCTTTTCCTGAAAAAACTTTAATGTGTTGGTGATTTTTAATTATGAAATTTTTTTTATTTATGTTTTTACCATTTTAGTATTTTTCTAAAAAAATCTAAGCCTAAGCTTGATAATTTGATTTTTAAAAATGATATTTTAAGGAAAAACCAATTTTGGATTTATTTAAGAAAATGATTTTTCTAAGTGATAAAAATTTCATTTCTCTATTTTTCAATTCATTTCTACTATTATAATTTTTATTGATTTTTATAAAAAACTTTTATCAATTTTTACAATTTTTATTAATTTTCATAATTTTTATAATTTTTATTAAATTTTTATTGAATAATTTTCTCCTAGATATTTTATCTACCCTATTCTAAAATCTAAATTTTCATTATTATTCTTTTCTAATATTTTTATTATTTTCTTTATAAATGTTCACATTTTTATTATTTATTATTATAATTATTATTTTTATTTTATTATTCATCCTAAATCAAATCCTAAAAAAATAATCTAAATTCTAACATTTTTTCTATTTTTGAATTATAAATAGAAAATAAGTAAATAAATAAAAATCAGAAAATCGGGTTGGACACGACGGTTGGGAGTGCTCGTTGACGGCGTTCCGACGGCCTTTCGAAGTGATTGAGGTGTCGATTCCTAGATTTTCGAGGGTGGGGAACTCAATTGTGGCGGTGGATTTCTCCAAAAACGCCTCCTGGTGGCAGCTCAACGCTTGATCGGTGGTCGCGGCTTGAAGAACTTCGGCGAGGCTTCGATTCTCTCTCTTTTCTCTCTTTTTCTCACTTTTGATTCGTGCTTTTGCCTCTCCCCTTCATCCTCTATTTATAGGTACAAGAAATCGAGTTGGATAAGCTCGGATTTCCACCGATTGAAGCAAATCGGATTTACGGTTAAAACCCATCTCCGATTTGTGCAAATCCATTGATTTGTTGCGATTTGATTCCAATTGGATGATGTTTATCTCATTTCGGTTGAAGATGTGTTAGATTTATGCAAAAAAATCGAATCAAAATGGCCGAAATTCAATTTTTTCTCCTCACCGGTGATCTCGGACGGAGGTTGAAGATGATCACGCGCCTGGCGCGTGCGTCCGCTCTAGCCAATCAGCTGCTGACATGTGTCCCAAGCAAAGAAAAATTTGCAAAACGCGAATTCTGCCTCCGCCGCGTTTCGAACCTGTGACCGAGCCCACTCCTGCGCGCACCAGACCAAGGTTTGGACCAGTTAGGCTAGCCCACTTTCGTGATTTTCTTATTTTCGCAATTTGCATATATGCAATGCGATTTTTTTTTATTTTTTTGTATTTTTTGAAATTTCAAAAATTTATAAAAATTATTTAACCCTTTTTATTGCCATTTCTGCAATTATTTTCCAAAATTAATATATTTTTCCTATTTATTTTATTTTTTGAATATTTTCCCTATTTTTGCTAAATTAGAGAAAAATGGAAAAAATTGGAAATTAATTATGGTTGATTATTATTGATCATTATGGCAAAAATGAGGTGTTTACAAGAGTCTTTAAAGTTGACTGAAATCACTAAACAATTTAATTAAAATTATTTGGAATTATTTTAAATTATTGGGAGTAATTTTTTGAAGTTTGGAGACAATTTAGCAAAAATGACTATTTTTGCCTTTAAAGATGGTTTTATCAAAGTTGGATTTGAAATTTTTTAAAGACCTTAAATATAGTTCTAAGATTTTAAATAAGTGAATAAAATCAAATACAAAATATTTGGAGACAATTGGAAAAGAAATTTTTTAATTCAGAAATCAATTAGGTAAAATGACCAAAATGCTCCTAAACTTATTTTGTAAATGAGTAGTTAATTGATTTAATTTCCAAGGGCACTTTAGGGAAAAGGAAACCTTATTTTACAATTGGAGTAAGTGGGAAAAATTAAGGGAAATATAATATTAAAATAGGCTAAACAAGAAATACATGTCATATTATATTACAACCTACTAACCCTTGTAGTCTTAATTGCCCTTATCCTTAAACCCTTGCTAAACTCTATTATAAAAACCCATTTTAGGATAAAAAAATAGTAGCCACCATCTTCATTTTCTAAAAATTCTCCAAGGTAAATTCTCTAAAAAAAACCATTAAACTTTATATATATTTTAAACCCTTCAATATCTATTAAACCTTATACTAATCTAGTTATTTTCTTGTGGGATCTAGGTAAAAAATCAAGTGAAGATCTTAGCTAAGGGGCTCCCAATCACGGTTTAAGGAGGAAATTAAGGTAAGTAATGTTTAGTTTGATTTAAGTAAGTTCTAGCTTGCCAAATATGAATCTAAGTAGAGATTAGTGATTCTATGTAAGGAAAGTCATTTGGAATCAAGAAAAATACCATCTTTAGAGCTTGTTGTCAACGGCAAAGGAGGGACTTGGATGTTAATTTGAATCTCCAATAAGGTAAGTTCACTACAATGGTTGATTTGAAGATTTAAGATAATTAAAAGTGATAAGTATGATGATTTGACATTTTCTTGGATTTTGATAATTTAGTGCAATATACCCATTAAAAATTGCCACATAAAGTGATGTATATAGGGTATTATTTGATTATTTGGATATAATCTATGATTTAATATGATAAATGTGATGTTGATAGAAGTGAAGTTTTATGCATGATAATATGTAACACGTGTATGGGTTTTGTTGCTATCACTGTGATGAAGAAAATGAGATTTTATTTTCTTGTAAAATCTTATTTAAATGATGAATGATGGTAATTTGATGATTGAAATATGGGTATGTGGATTTAAGAGTAGGTTAGATGATAAATTGGATGTATATGACAAGATAAAGGTTGAACTTAATGATATTATTAAGTTAATGAATAAATAAGTTGATGTGGTTGATAACCTATAAATTTCTAGCATGCTCATATGTGTTTGAAGTGGAAAATTTAGTTAAAATTGAAGTGACATGATAAATATGAAGTATGACAAAATTAAGAGATGAATTATAGTGAAAAAATTGAATGATTGATCTTAAAATTTATGCTTATTAGTGCTTGTGATACTATTATGATTAAATCTAGAAAATTTTTAATTGATATGTTTAATTGGAGTCATTTTGGGTATAATTTGGTGTTTAGATTGTAGATCTATGTTGTGACAAGTAAATAATGATTTTGGGTGTTGAAATTGTAGATAGAAATCAAGTTTGATGCATGTTGATGGAAGATATGTTAATTTGTTGTTATTGCTGCCACCATGGTTGATGAATTGAGATTTAATTTTCTTGTTAAATCTAATTTGGATGTTAGGTGATGATAAATTGATGATTGGAGTATGAATATAAGTATTTTAAAATAATTTAAGTGATCAATTTAGTATAGTTGGCATGTTATAAGTTGGAATGGGTGGTATGCTTAATTTAGTGAATGAGCAAGTTGATTTAATTACTAAACTCTAAATTTCTAGTTTTTTATGATACTCTCAAAGTGTTAAATTTGATGAAAAATTAAGTTTCAAGATAAATATTGAATTTGGCAACACTTAAGGATGAATTAGGTCGAATTGGAGGATTGTATCGACTTGAGATTTTGATTTTCTTACATGATTTAGTATCGTATTTAATTCAAGGAAAAATATGATATACTATATTTATTTTAAATAAATTTAGTGGAATTATGATTAAATTATGAATAAGAGTTGGATTAGATATAAAATGAGATCTAGAAAATAATGACATGTTGAAATTGGACTTGTAAAATGGATCAAAATGTTTTTGGATGTACTCTACTTTGTATGCTCTATTTTGGTGATGTTTTAGATTTGAAAATAATAAATAAACGATGTTTTGGAGTCTAGAAAGATATAAAATAAGTAAGCTTTGGTTTAGAGTGATTTTAATCTAAATTAGATAAAATATGAGCTAATAAAGTTAAAAATTCATAATCTTGTTTAGTTTGGTAGTCTAAGGGCTCTAAAACAAATAAAATAAGTTTTTTCTTTTTAATGTTAAAATGGGCAGTGAAAGTAATAAGTAATCAAATGGTTTTAATTTTACTTGATTTAGGCTTAAAATTGAGTAAATTTAAACCTCTTAAATAGAGGCCTTTAATTGTAATGAATTAGAAATAGGTTAATGATTAGCTTAATTAAATTGAGTCAAGACCATCCTAATTGAATAAGCCCAAGAACCACCCTCTTACCCTTCCCTTGAGTGGCTTGTATAATTAAAGATAATTTAATAACTTAAGCTCAATTAATTTTATTATTCTAATTAGACCAAAATAAGAATTGACCTAATAATATAAACCTAAATAACTTAAGATCCAAAATGCCAAACATAATTGGGCCCATTCCCTTCTAAGGTTCATACCTTAAATAGGTCTTATCATGATAAGTAATTCAAATTGGGTCTCAAACCATTTTCAGGTCTAAATTGAATTTAAAATCTAAAATGAACTAAATATATGCTTAATAAATTAAAATGGGCTTATATGACTATAATAAAACCTAAGTAGGTCTAAGACCTAAAAACCTACTTGGACCTAAAAATAGACTTAATGAATATAATAAGACTTAACTAATCTAATTAGGGCCAATAGGCCTAATTCTAAATATAATTGAGTTTACTATTCTTAAAGGCCTCAAATACTTTAATTAGACTCTAAACACAACTAAACTTAAAATTTAAATAACTTATTAGGTTAAAATAATTAAACCTTAGTTGGATTGGGCCAAAATTAGCTAAAAGCTAATTAGACCTAAATAAACCTAATTAGGCTCGTAATTAGTATGAGTCTTAAGCAGTCTAAACCAAACTTAGAATAAAATTCAATCACTTAGAATAATTATCTGACTTAAGTTTTTTCTTTTATTATATAAAACCAACTCAATTGACTCAATTAGAGCTCGGATTGTGACTCAAGAATAGTTAACCTTTCCAGGTACATAATAACATACGTATTACTTGCTAGGTTAAAAAATTAAATTAGGCTACTAATCAAACTCGACTAAATATCTACTTACTGCTTGTGTGCTATTACTTGAGCTAACAAGTAACAAACTTTACATAGGAATTATGATTACAATCATATATCCTAAAATGACATAGTAGTTAAGCACTTAAGCCACCAATGGTAGCTTGGCGAGTAGCTAATAAGTGAAATCGTGTCAGATAATGAGCACTGTAAGCGGAGAAATGGTATATCGAGAGTTGTTTGGAGTTATGGGACTCGACAAACAATATGTTATAGTTGAATCGTGATCAATGAGTTCACATAATTGTGAGATCACTTAGACAAGGCTACTTAGTTACTTGGTCTTTGGCGACATGGAGTCTAACTGCTCTTATCAACCCTTGATGTCCACTGTGGTAGATTCAGACCCCATGTCCCCTCATTGTGATGTTCAGAGTCATAAGTACTCCCATGCTAGATGTTTAAATAAAATAATTAAATGAATCGAATGATTATCTGCTGTATTAGTATATAAGTCTGCTTGACATGCATATATGTGTTTGTGTTATTATGTACTAAGCCCTATGGCTTACTCCTTTTTCTTTCTTTTTTTTTTGGTGAAAATTATCTTACGGATTTACCTTACAAATTATTGGATTTTGACTCCAAGGAGGAATACCAAGACAAGTTCAAGAACTTAGATTTAGTCAACTATAACCTTTTTTTTTATTTTCTAATTTCCAAACTTAGTTTCTATTATATACTTAGACTTTTATCAAGAGTCACTTGTGACTTTGTAGTTTCTTTCTTTTATACTTATATTTTGTGGGCCTCTTAAACCCTAAGACTTAAATTTCTATTTTATATCATCCACTGCATTTCCCAAACTTGATAAACCATCATATATATATATATATATATATATTAAATTTAATCAATGATTTCAAACTCTTAAAATTGATTTAGAAACCCATTTAGTCATTACAGTCTTACATATTCTACTTAAGTAGGGTATGTGGCGAACTATTGTCGTTATAGTGAATTAGGAGTTAAATTTCTATCTCATACCATCCATTGCATTTTCCAAACTTGGCGAACCATCAAATATTCTTAAAAATTTAATCAATGATTTTAAAGCCTTAAAATTGATTTAGAAACACATTTAATAATTATAACTGATAGATCCATTTTATACTTAATCTTTATAGTATAAATTGTGCTAATTCATTATTGATTTTATAGAAATCATAAGGAGATGGTACTTAATTCTATTATGGTGATAAATCAGGTTATATGGAGTCAAGGGTGCCAATTCAAGTAAATTAGAGAAGTCATCTACAATTTGGTTCAAAGACAAAGATTTACACCGCCGGAGGGAAGTACATGGGCGTGTAATTGAAGTACACGGCCGTGTACTTGGTTTTGAATCAATAGGAAGATACACGGTTGAAGTACACGGCCGTGTATCTGCCTAGGGGGAAGCACGGTTTGAGGCACGACCATGGTGCAAACCGTGTTACACACTGGACAAGAAGGCGGAAATGTGGACTTTCAACAGAGAGAGACACGGCTTAGGGCACGGCCGTGGTGGCAGCCGTGGGAGAAACCGTGCTTGGAGCCGTGGTGGAAGCTAGACGTGCCAAGGAGAAGAAATTGTGGAACTTTGACAGAGGAAGGCACGGTTGAAAATCTAGCCGTGGGTGGAGCCGTGTTACACACTGGACACGGAAGATGATATGTGAATTATGCACAGAGGAAGGCACGGCTTGACCCACGACCGTGTGGTAGGGTGTGCCAGGCAGATGAAGATTCACTTCTCGAAATCTACTTAGAAAAGGAAAGATATTTTCGTATCTTGCTAGCAAAAGATCGCATGCCATCCCTCTAACAATATAAATAGAACCAACCCTAGAGGGTGAGGGCAACTTTTGAATCTTTTAATCTGGAATCTTTGGATTATCTTGGAGGCAAAGCAGGCAACCGGGTTCATCATGTCTCTACTTTTTATTTTCGTTTTGTTGATGAACATGAGTAGTTAAGCTACTTTTCTAGCCAAAGGGTCATAGATGTTTAATTCTCTACGAATTGTGAGGTCTAATTGACTTGTATTTAATCTATTCGTTGTTTTCAGATATTCATATATCTTCTGATCGTTTTGTCATTATTATCTTTGTTGATTGGTATGAATAGAGCTCTTCTACTCAATTAGCAAGTTAATATATTGTCAACTAGCATGTCAAATCCGTAATTGTTTGATTGTTCTAGTCTCAGTGACACAATAACATGTTTGATTATAAAATAGATTATCGAATTCATGTTATGGAAGTGTGTGATCATGTTTAAATAGGTTATCTTATAATCTACTGGCATGAATTGGTGGTCTCTCTAGTTTTTAATGCTATTGGTAGATTAAATCCTAAGCGCTTGTCTGGGGTTGTCTAATCGATAAGAGAAATAATCAAAGAGCTTCTCTTGGTTATCGAGGAAGTACGGAGAGATAGGTTGTTAGAGCTTGTTAATAACCATAACCAGTTTATCTAGGAATAAGAATAGAAAACATTTGCATCGATGATCAATTCCTTAAATTAAACTATCTTGATTCCTTTGGCTAGGCTTTTATCAATATACGATTCTATTATCTTGCTTCGACTTTATTTTGATTCATAAACAAAACCCCCCTTGTTTTCTTTTCATCTTTATGCTCTTTGAATAGAAATATCTTTAACCAATCCCTGTGGATTCGACCCTACTCATCACTATATGCAAATCATATAATTGTCTAGGAGTAGGTTTTATTTTTGTTGGATTCGACACCCATCAATAACCTTATATATTCTACTTAAATAGGATATGTGGCAAACTATCATCACCGTAATGAATTAGGAATGTGACATCAACCATCAATAGCCTAGTTTGTTACCAAATGTTCACAATAGTGTCTCATACCACTATTGTGATTTATGAAACATGTTTATCCTAGATTCCAACTCATATTAACCTCGGTTTTATCATATTGATGACACGTATATCCATACATAGTGATATTGTCGCTTAAACTACCATCCATTTCATCTCGGATGTTCAACCTACAATAGGCAACGAACACTTAGGTAAAGACTTGCTTATCCAGATACTTAGTTCATTGAGTAATCCTAACATAGACAACTACTAAAATTAGTGTAATCCTTACTTGTGCATATTTACCCATACGTTAATAGATTGTAGCTTCATTCTCCTAATAAAGCCTATAAATTGACAGTAATCAAATTAATTTTGGCAAATCTTTATTTAAATTATCTTAATTTGGTTTTAAGGAATATAAGGTATAAAGTGGTTGACTAGAGTGGAATGGGAGGCAAATCCAATTGACCAATAGTCAAAGTCGAGCAAAAGGTTAAAGTAGTCAACCACATATTGAAATTGTCGATAGTTTGGGTCCATTTTAGCTTGTTTTCAACTTGTTTTTTCATTTTTGGTGCATGCTTTTGCCTAAATTATGGATTTTAGGGTTTTACTTTAGAAGCCTATAGGATTGTTTATTCAATTTAGGGCTTTGAAAACAAATTAATCTGTTATTACTTTTGTTTTATTAAGTTATGTTTGATTATTATTATTTTAGAGTTTTAAATCAAGGAGATTAAAGAATAAAGTTTTATTTGAAGAAATTACTAAACTCAGTTCATGGATTAAATTGCACGTTTTAATAGAGATTTATTTCACTAGCCATCAATCTTAAGGATTGAGATTAAATTATAACTCTAGTGTGTTTTTTTTTTTCCCTTTTATTTTGGCATTAGGTTAATTAGGGTTTTACCTTTGTTTCGATTTTGAAGAATTAGATTTTAGTTTGGATTTCTAGGATTTGACCAATTATACAAACTTCTAATAAATAAATTCTAAAGTTTTGATCATTTTTACCAAGTTTAAAATTGAAAAGCTAAAAACTTTCTAATACCTACATGGGCAGCGTGACCTTAGGGCATTTCTATTCTCTTACCTTAGCAAGTGGTATTTTATTGGAGTAAATTGTAAGAAAAATCTAAGGTTATATTTATATTGCCATCTTATGACAACTTTTAAATGTCATTAAGTGTATTTTAGAAACTATGTAATTGAGGATTATTATTAAATTTCAGTTTTCTACTCTAGACCATACAATTTAATTATCTTTGTTAGATGTGTTTGTGCATATGGACCTACCCATTCGCATATATTTTACTAACACCTATAATTATTTATTTATTAATATTTAAATTCTTTTTGGAGTGTTTCCATTAAATTTTCAACCTTTTTTTTTTTTTTAATTATTGCCACAATCTACCAAAGACGAATTCTTTCAAGTTGGAAATACAAGATACCGGAAAGGAAAAAAGTATTATGGGATTCCCAGTTGGACCCGTCTCTCTACCTTTTCTTGCCCTCTCTTCAACTTAAAGTGCAACATGAAAATACTCTTCTATTATTTTTGTTGCTGTATGTATTCTATTATAAGAACCGAGCGACAACAACAATAATAATACAGCAACGTGAAGAGCACGTTCCGTTGTGTCCATTGCTTTGCATAAAGTTCAGTTGAGTGCTGAAAGCAGAACAATTATTGCTTAAAGAAAAGAAAGGCAACTGGGGTCAAAAAGGTAACTGGGATCATCAAGTCTACTTTTCTAATCATAATACTAATATAATAAATGAAATACCCATGATGCATAACTAAATATGTCGAACCATTTAAAATAAAATTATAAAATCATTATATGATTTATTAGCATGACTTTTCCTCCGCATGGTAATAAACTCGAAAAAACATATGCATCACAAGTGCACAATGATATTTCAATGCAATAAATTTTACTCTATTCTTATGCTATCAATTTTCTAAATTAGAAAATGGAAAATCACCTTTAAGACTTTTTATGTGGATAAAAGAGAAAAGTAATTTAAATCTAAAATGAAATTATCATAATATTATTTTTCAGGTATATATTTTTACGCCAAATCAACTATTTTGATTTAAATAATATAGCATAAGTGGAATGAAAATTATCCTCTTATAAGAGAAAAAAGATTAATTAATAGGTATTTTTTAAGAAAGTATCTTTTATATTTTTATGTACTAAAATTTTACCAATATTTATCTATTATTAATTTATTCATGTGACATAATAATATCATTGGAGCTTTTCTTTGTATATATGGATGATATATGTTTGAATCTCAATCCCACTTATCGAAAATTTAAATAATATAGATGCATGTTATGAATCTTTAATTTTGTCCCCCCTCAAATCTCTGATCTCTTTAATTTAGTCATTTATAAATGTTACCTAAAGAAGGCTCTCTCATCTACCTAACATATCCCTGGACTATTATATCTCACTAGAGACAAAAAAAAAAAAAGAAGAAGCAAAAATCGAAGTCAATGCAGTCTTCTTTTTTAACTTAATATATCGGATTCCTACATAATTAATATGCACAATGAGAGAAGACATATAGTTTTTATACACTGTACTTTCCTCACCAAACCACTCCCAGTCCCAGCAACCAAACACAACGATACAACGTCTCAAACGTAGACAACCCATTCCAACTCCGAAATTCCTAGCAGAAACAACCTCAAAAATGGCAAAGAGAAGCACGCGTTCTTTCTTATCGGTTGTCTTCTTGCTTCTCTTTACACTGGGAGTAGATGCCACTTGGAGTCAAGCAGCTGTATCTGAGGATCAAGAGGATCTCATAAGGAAGTATATGTCAAGTTCTTGTACCATATGCACTGCCCTTGGATCTCTGTTTCTGATACTTGTGTATGAATTCGTCATGTTCCGAGGAGTGAAGTTAATTGATGAGGCAAAGCAGGTTTTGGTGGAAATTTATGCGCCTGGTTATGTTGGAGGTCTTGTCTTACCGGCTATTGGCTCGATTCCTACTGCAATTGTCATACTTAGTAAGTCCCTTCATGACTATGCTTAATTTAATGTCTATAATCTGTCTCCATAGCCATATATCAAGTGTGTTTTTCTTCAGCAGAAACGTTCTTAGTAATTTTGAGATGTTGCTATTACTTGCTTATAGCTGCAAGTGATGGTTGAGGAAAAGATGGCAATCAATGGTCGGTGATGATGGTTAGCTATCATGGAAAATATCAATAAAAAATAGAAAAGGGTAATTTCCTTCTTAACAAGAAAAAAAATAATTTTTTTTTTTATTTTCTATTGGTATATTTCGTGGTCACTATTCACTACCATTAATAGTGGATTACCATCATTGCTTGTCACTGTCACTTAATATAATAATAATAATAATAATAATAATAATAATCAAACAAGAGATATGAATTATGATCTCTTTTCTATGCTCATCTGTACATATTTTTCCAATTCACTGTAAAAGTAATAATTTTGAGCAAAGTCTATTTCAACTTTAAAGTATAGACTTCATTGACTTGTTCTGCCTTTTACAAAATCGACACAAGATTAGGTTGCAAGTCGCCAAAAACATGACAGATTATTTTGTTAAAATCGTGATTCAATCTCACTTAATCCTATCTTTAAAATCATTGTTTCATATACGTTATGGTAGCATTTAAATTATAGTACCGAACAGTATAAAGAAAAATTGAAAAATACAAAGAAAACTAGACAATATAAAATAAAAAAAATAGAACAATATAACTTTCTTATATTATGTTTGGTATGTCTAGTACTAAATAAAATTTTTTATTATGCCTACTATTTAAATATGTAAAGTATTACACTAAATATGATATAAAGAGTACTGGATAAGGATTTTTGTGTTTTTGTTTAATGAATTTGATTTTTGTATTATACTTTAAATGATACAAAAAATAAGTATTTTATCCAGTACTTTAAAATTATTTTTATCCAACAACAAAAAAAATATACAAACTGAATAAATGACAAAATTTTTATCTAATTTAGTACCATAATTTTTTTACAATTAAACGATACCTATATCAACATTTTTCAAAGTACAGAACTATCATAAGAATGATTTTGATTGTGGATATACGTGAAAATATGTTAAGATTCTTTTTTCTTTTTTTTTTCTAAATGGTAAATCTCTACAAATAGAAGTTGATATACTACTCTTTCTTGTTGAATGTGTGACTAATTACTATTTGTTCAAATACTATTACTAAAATTTGGTTAAAAGAAAATACTATTACTAAGAGTAAACATTAGTAATTAAATATGCTAAAAAGGGCCTAAACCGGTGAAAAAGCTGCCCCATGAATTCTGTTGACGAATGGGAAACAGATTGTTGGATCCTATAGTAGATAAAAATTATTACGTTTTTGTTCGTTATATAGAAAAAGGGGATGTCTACAAGAACATGTTTTTCTTCTATGCATACATTGGCATTTTATATAGCAAAAGATAAACAGAATACATACACAAAAAAAAGTTCAAATTAATTCAGATTACAAAAGTTCAATATACCAACCACCACCTCCATCTCTTGCAAAAAGTAGAGATACAGAGCCAATGATGCGCACCATGTCATCTTCCTAGAGAGGTAGGTCCAATGAGCCATGGTAAGCCTAAATTCTCCACTAAAAAAGCTTTGGGTGCTTGTTACTTGGCCTCAACTGGATAAGTCACACCAAAGAGTCTACTTCTGCCCAAAAAGGGGAAAACTCGATAAACACATGCACTTAAAAGTTGAAAGTTGGTTGAACCCACATCTCAATTTTAAGGATATGGATAGTGTTTAGATTATTTTATTGGATAGTATAAAAAGTATTGAATAACACATAATAAGAAAAACCGAACAGTAGAATTCTTTTGTACCACGTTTGATATGTATCATATTTGACAAAATTTATTTGATGACCATTATTTAAATAAATAAAATATTATACTAAATATAATATATAAAATATTGAATAAAGATTTTTGTATTTTGTTTAGTAAATTTGATTTTTGTATTATATTTTAGATAATATAAAATATAAACATTTTGTTTATTAATCGAAAGAATATACAAACTAAATAAGGGATAAAATATTTTATCTATCAAATGATACTATGGTGATTAAAAAACTCAGTCCACTTGCAGATCATTAATTATTCTCCGTTTAACCTTGAAAAAAAAAAGTGTTTTCATTCATGTCTTGGTTAAATGGAAAAAGAGATGCGAGATGGTGCTTACCTATAGTATTCTCCATACGTGGTAGTATGTCATGAGGCGGAATAAGATGGGAACTCCATTTGGACAGGCAAAAATTGCAAGAATAAATGAAAATTTGATGCATAATCTGCGTTAGGAAAACTATCATGGATAGTTATTAAGACTCTCATGCGTCCAATTTTTATCGATCCATGCCTATTGCTAAGCAATCCAATGTGGTAAACACTTTATGCAATTTACTAGACTTAGAAGTAAACATGCATCCTTTCACCGCTCTGCATTTGAAGAATGGTCTATAATTGTATACCTGAGTCCTTCCCATTCAATTCAATTGTTAAAATTATTTATCAAAATATGATGTTACTACATACGCACATGTTGCTCATGTATGATGTTGCACTGCGTGCAAATTGGTGTTGAGCAAATGATCGAACATTACTCAAAATAAAATGTGGCCGGCATTCTTATTTCATATTTGCAATTCTCACAGAAGATTTATCTTCTGTTAAATACAGCATCTGGACTTTCTGGAAGTGAGTCGACCGCCCAAGATCAAATGGCTATCGGAATGGGCTCCATTGCTGGAACTAGTGTTATGTTGCTCACACTATTATGGGGATCTTGTGTCATGGCAGGTACTATGTTGCTGTTGACAATGGATGTTGCATGATTGCAACACTAGTTTTACTATTATTATTATTATGCTGGATCGCGCTCAACCATGGATTTTATGCATTTCACTTGCAGAGCCTGGCCTTTCTGTTGATATGGAGACAAGCTATACCGCAATAATCATGGTTATATCTGCCGCACCTTTGCTCACAATTCAACTGCCCCTAGTGCTTCATAGCTCTGCTGACACGCGCGCAGTTATACTAGCTTCAACCATTATATCTGCTTCTTTATATATCTTGTATGGCCTCTTCCAGGTAATTGAAATTGTGCCTTAGAGACTGTTTGTTTATTTATGGTATCGAGATTATGTTTTGCTGATATTGTACAAGTGACATCCTTAACCTTGTCAATGCATCAAAAGGCCGCTTAGAAGATTCTGACTGGATTATGATGCAGGTCTACTTCCCTTGGATTCAGAACAGAAGACTTGCTTTCATGAGTCACTACAACGTGCTGTCACTCAATATTTCAGGCGTGCGAGCATCAGGAAAGCTTTTAAAAGAAGATGGTGAACCTAATGAACCCGTCCTACAAAAGTTAGTGTCATGCATGCTTTATTAACTCTGCATTCTATTTGTCAAAAGTATCATAGAGATTATGTTGCATATAATCATACCATATGTTTCCATGTTTTTAGAGTAGGAATATTGCAGGAATTGGTGTAAGGCGTTCATCTGGAAAACATCTAATTGATTGATCCCGCAGATTATTTAGGGCGATCGACCATAATTCAGACGGACTGCTCTCTCCTTTGGAGCTGAGAGCACTAGTTTTGGGAGTCCAATATGGAGAAGTCGACGTGGATGTTGGTGATGCTTTGGAAGAACATCTAAAAGACTATGGAGCATTGGAGAAGGATTCTAGTATTAACGAGGATGAATTCATTGAAGTAATGTCAAAGTGGCTAAGCAAAGCGAGACACTCGAGACTCACGTTGCTAAATGTCAGACGTGTTGGTCTTCTTGGGTCTTCTGTGACAAAGTTCAAGCACTTCCATCAGGTATGGTACTGATATCACTTTGTATATGCAATTAATTTCACACTTTGACACCTAATATGCAATGCCAGCGAAAAAAAGGTGTTCCTTCACCGAGTAAGGTGGATGAAGCTCCGGGATCACAAACTAGTAACGCCCGCATACATGCTCTAAAACGGGTTGGTGCAATTATGCCATGTCTTTGTCTAGATTTACATTATGCCATTTTCTTGAAATATATAAGCACAACATTAACATATATCTGCAGCAAGCGGATGAGGTAGCAATTGTGATCAAGGACGTGCATTCGACAACGCTTCAAATGGTTACTAAGTTGCTTGTGGGGATGTTACTTGTTGTTGCAGCTACATATCCTCTCGTTGATGTTATGGACAAATTTTCCGATGCTTCAAGCATTCCTTCATATTTTGTAGCATTTATCACACTCCCCTTCGTCAGTTTCGGTTGGATTTGGTCAGCCATACCTCTTGCCAGGCAAAAGAAGGTCAGGACAACAAGCTTAACACTTTCAGAGGTATGATATTTCCCCATTATATTTATAACAAGTTAATTTCTTGGAAATACACGATTATAACATGCTTTTATTACACGAGGCAGAAAAATTCTCATCTGCCTGTCAGCATGGAGGAATTGCTTAAAATATTTCCTGATCCTGCTTTAGGAATTGTCTTTCAACCGCACAACTCTAAGTCAGATTATATGAAACTCGAGCTCATAAAGTTTCTAAACCTAGCAGAAAGCTCAAACTCAATTTGATGATACTAAAATTCGAGTAATTTTCTTCAGCCATGCAAATATTTATACGGTGACTGATCTCTCAAAGCTTCCAATCCTATCAACGATCTTATGAAACAAAATCCTAGATGAAAAACCCTGAGTTTTCGTAGGAGTATACCAACGAATGCCTCCATATATGTATTGAGTTTAATCAATAAAAATGTAGAACTTCCAAAGAATTAACAACTTTCATGAGAAATGTTAAAGATCTACTTCTGCATTGCATTCATGTCCTACTCCATTGCAATAGCTGTCAATAATCAATGAAACAGAACAAGAACCCTGCTGCAAATTGAACACGAAGGGAAGAAAACCGAAAACAGGGAAATTGGAAAAGTGAACTAACTGATATTTTTCATAGTTTGTTAAGTTTATTGCGATATACTATGATAGTAAAATACACATGTATCAACAACCAATAATAAAATGACAAGTATGTACAGATAAAATATAGTATAAGTTCAAACCCCCCCTCAAGTGGGAGTTGCTTGAAGTCCCAACTTGCCACACAACCGATTGAAAAGAGATGCTCCAAGTGGTTTGTTCAAAGCATCAGCAACTTGAAGGTAGGATGGAACATGCATTGTGCCAAGAAAGCCAGAGTTGATGTGGTCACAAATGAAGTGTACATTGATATCAATATGCTTAGTGTGACCATGAAGACAAAGGTTATTAGCAATCATGAGGGCAGACTTGTTATCTCATGCTATAGGTATAGGAAATTGAATCGGAATCTGTAAGTCTTGCAAAATGAAAGACACCTAAAGAAGTTCCTTTGTTGTTGTAGCAATGTTGCGATACTTAGCCTCAATGTTAGCAGTGGAAATAGTAGGTTGTTTCTTAGCTTTCCAAGTGACTAAAGCTTAGCCAAGCATAACACAATACCTAGAGATGGACTTCCTATCCAAGTGAGAAGAACCCCAATCAGAGTTTGAAAATCGCTGGAGCACAACATTGTTAGCAGTTGGATAGAATAAACCAAGTGAAGTTGTCCCTTTCAAATATCGAAGAAGATGAAATAAAGCAAGTAAATGTTGTCATTGGGGTTGAGAAAGAAATTGACTAAGCTAATGAATATAATAACATATATATGGGCGTGTATGAGAAATACAAAGGAACCTACCAAGGAGAAGCCTGTAAAAAGAAGGATTCGGAAGAAAGTCATCAATATCATCATCCAGTTGCAACCGAGGTGGTAGTAGAGTAGTCATTGGTTTAGCACCTGTGAGACCAGCATCTTGTAAAACATCTAAAATGAATTTATGTTGATTGAGTAAGATAACTTGATCTGTTCTACATATCTTTAAATAAAGAAAAAACCGTGCTAGACCAAGGTCTTTGATAGTGAATGTTTCATGGAGCTTGAGTTTCACATGAGAAATGTAAGCCTCATCAGAACTGGTTAAAAACATATCATCAACATACAATAAGATGAAAACACTGCCAGTAGAACCATGATAAGAGAACAGAGAATAATCATGTGGTGACTAAGAAAAACTAAGTGAAATCAGAACTTTAGAAACTTTCAAATTCCATTGCTGAGAAGCTTGCTTAAGTAAATAAATTGATCTTTTCAAATGACAAACTTAACTAGGTAAAGCTTTGCTATACCCATCAAGAGGTGTCATATAGATATCTTCATTGAGTGTACCATGTAAAAAGGCATTATTTACATCAATTTGATGTAAAGACCAACCATAAACTACAACTAAGGCAAGAAGAATGCGAATTGTGCTCATTTTGACAATAGGGGAAAATGTGTCATGATAGTCTTCCCCTTCAACTTGAGTAAGACCTTTAGCAACAACTCAAGCCTTATAGTGTTCTATAGTACCATCGAGCCTATGTTTAATCTTATAGACCCGCTTGGAGCCAATTGCTTTCTTGCCAACAGGTAGAGAAGATAACTCCTAGGTCTGGTTCAGCTCTAGTGCATGGAGCTCATTTTACATAACATCTTGCCATTCTTTTTGTTGAGAAGCTTCAAAATAGTTACATGGTTCTCGATTGACTAACACATTTGCTAAAAAAGCTACAAAATCACTGGGATATGTATGGAATGTTTGAATGTTAAACAAAGAATATTGAGAATTTGATTTGGGATAGGAACTAGAGTTATCAGTAGCTTAACTATGGCATTGATGTGTTGTATATACAAAGTTTCGAAGCCATTGAAGATGTCTTATCTATCTAGTTGCTCGTTATAAGCCATTAGAGGATGAACAAACAGAGAGATCATTGGAAGTAATATCCGGAAAATTACAGGATGGTGCATCTGGAAAATTTTGTGCAGATGAACTAGAAGAATGTAGTGTTGTATAATGATAATTGGACTAAGACGTATAAGGATTGGAAGAAGACTCAAACAAGACATGATTCTTTGGAACTGAGAGAGATTAGGATGTATCAAAAACAGCATTGTCCTTGAAAGGAAAACTGTTTTCAAAGAAAATGACATCTCGAGAAATAAAGACTCGTTTGTGAGACAAATGATAGACCTTATATCCTTTTTGTCCTTAAGCATATCCTAGAAAAATATAGCGAATGCCTTGTGTATCAAATTTGTCACCAAGACAAGGATGTTTAGTCGCAAAGCATAAACATCTCATAACTTTCAAATGATCATATTTTGGGTTGCATCCAAAGAGCATTCCATAAGGGGTTTTCCAGTTTAAGTTGGCCATAGTCATATCATTAATTAGGTATGTAGCAGTAAGAATACACTCTCCCTAAAACTCCTTAAGCAAATTAACATGAAGTCAAAGTGCACATGAAGTGTCTAATAAATGCCTATGTTTCCTTTCAACTCGACCATTTTGTTGAGGTGTCTATGTAGTGGTTCGTTGATGTATAATGCCTAGTTTAGAAAAAATTGATTGGCATAAGTAGGACAAAAATTCAGATCCATTATCGGTCCTCACGAATGTAGGAACAACTTTGAAATGATTAGAGACATAAGCAAAGAAATCTTGAAGAATACAACATTTTTTACTCTTATAGTGCAACAAGAAGGTCTAAGTAGTCTCGGTAAAGTCATCTACTAATGTTAAAAAATACTTAGCACCAGACATAGAAGTGATACCATAAGGCCCCCAAACATCAACATGTAATAGTTCAAAAGCAAACTTAAATACATGTTCACTTCAAGGGAAAGGAATTCTATGAAATTTAGCTTCTCAACAAACATTACAAATGAAGTTCTGAAGATCAAGATTTTTACAAGAATTCAAATGCTGGAGTTTAGAAATTGAAGAATGACCCATTCGTGCATGGATCAAATAAAGCTATTCTTTATCTATACTAAGAACTAAATTACACATAGGAAAAGGTTTATTCATAACAACTAGACTAGAAGCCTCCTTGAGCTCCTTAGACTGAAGTATATACAACCTATTCACAGCCTTAGCAACCACCACTATTGTGTTCAAGTTCTGGTCTTGACATGTACATTGGAATGAAGTAAAGATGGCAACAAGATGTTGGTGTTGTAATAGGCTATGAACAAAAAGTAAATTGTGGGTAAATTGAGGAACCAAGAAAACATTTTAAATGTTAAGGAATGATGATATAGTAACTGAGCCTACCTTTGTAATTAGCATAGTTTTTCCATCAAGTAAACTCACCTTAATTGGATGAGCTAAGTCATGAATATCATGTAAAAGGTTATGGAAAGGGGTTATGTGATTTGTAGCCCTAGTGTCAACAATCCAAGAATCCATATTACCATAAGAAGCATTCAAACAAGAAATAACGTGAAGATTACCTACAAATTGAACATGATTAACCATGGCATTGTGCTGTTGTACCTATTCCTTTAGCAGCTTAAACATCTCTTGACAAATCATTTGAATCACCTACTAATATGGAGGATTAAGCTAATGTTTTGATTCAGCTGCTACACCTAGAATATGATTAAAGGGAGAAGCAAGCGTTGGAGACTTCACAACATTAGAATTATATCCAGAAGTACCCAAAGATCGTCCTTTCTGAATCCGTCAACCTTTGAACCAATCTAGATATCTAATGATCTGGAAACAATTTTCAATTGTGTGCCCTTCTATTCTACAATGTTTACAGTAACCTTTGTTCTTCCCTTTCCACTTGTCTAGTACAAAATCTTTCCCCTTGGTAGTAAAAGCTACACTTTCACTATCTACTAGAAATGTTCCCATGACCTATCATTGTTTCTTAATCTGTTAAACTAAGTAGAAAGCCTTATTGATAGTAGGCATTAGTTCCATGGATAATATTTGATTCCTAACTCCATCATACACCTCATTTAGCCCCATAAGAAATTGCATCAATTTACTCTCAGATTCATAGGCTACAAATCTTTCCTTCAATCCACATGTGCAATACTTCAAATGTCTACAAGTACATTCCAAAAACCCATGCAACCGTTGTAACTCATCCCAACACTTCTTTAGCTTGTTATAATATACTACAACACTTTGATTATATTGTTTCAAATTACTGATTTCGTGTTGCAATTAAAACACCAAAGGCGCATTTACGACACCATATTGTTCAGTAATCTCATCCCACAGCTGTTGTGCTGACTGAGCATAAAGGAAACTTTGGGCAATATCACTATTAATGGAATTGAGAATCCAATAGCAAACCATGTAATCACAATGCATCCACTTAACTAGGTCCGATGAGGTTTCTAAAGGTTTAGATTTCGCACCTAATCCTATTTTAGTGGATCTACTCCAGCCTAGATAGTTATTGCCATTAAACATCAAAGATCTAACACTCATATTAGGACTATCAGACCCAGACAAAAACAAAAGATCCACTATAGATGGATCACCAACTAGACTAGAAGATGTTCCTGATGTAGCATTCATTATCGAGTCTAGTTTTTTATGATTTTCCTTAATTATAATCTATACTAAATCCTACCCATTTGATATAGATCACTCGACTAAATTAAGAAAAATTAATTTTTAAAAGGAGTCGCCACCAACCTAAGTTAGAAAATAAAGTTAAGATTAATTAGATGGATTAACCTTAACTAATTACTAGTCTATGAATTTTTCTAAAAAATATATATTTTAGAAAAATATGAACAAAAGATATTGGATTCAAGAGCTAATCTATTAAAATATAAATGGTTATCATAAAAAATTTTCAAGAATATTTACTAAAAAAGCTTTTATATTTTTATTTTATTTTATGTGTCTACTAATATATATTATAACATTTTATTTATCTTTATTATTTTTATGTTTTTATAAGATTTTGAATTTATGCTAAAAAAAACCTAAAGTCTTAAAATATATTGTATTAATTTTTCTAAGGCTTTTATTGTTAATAATCTAAAGTCTTTATTTATTTGATTTTTCTAAAGTTTTTATTTTATTATGATTATTTTTTCTAATCTAAAGTTTTTATTTTATTATGGTTGTCCTGAAAGCGCCTATATACCTACTAGTCAAAATCAAATTGTTCATAATTCGCTTTTTTCTTTATAAAAAATTTATTGTGTTGGTATAATTTTATTTTTAAAAAATCAGGTTTACGTTATTTATCATATTAATTTTTATTAAAAAAAAAAAACCTAAATGACCTAGATTATCAAATGATTTTTTTTGAGAAATCTAAAATAACCTAAGTTTGGGAAAACCTTATATTAATTTTTTTTATTTTTTAAAAAGAGAACTCTAAGTAATAAAACTCTAAAAATATTAGATTTTAATGTAAAGTATTTTTATCTTTATTCATTTATTATTTATTTTTTAATTTTTAATTTTTCTTTTTTTTTATTTGAATTTTTATTTCTAAAATTTCATTTATACTAAGATTTTTATTTGTTTATTTATTTAAAAAAAATTGTTTTTTGTTATTTTTTATGTTTATATTAAAAGATCCTAGCTTATAAAAAATTTATTTTATTTTTTAATATTTTTTTATTATTTACTTATTTATCCATTATACACACACACACACACACACACATATTTTAAAAGACTTTTGAAAAAAAAAATATTTTTCACCATCGGGCGGTGGTATACACCACGGCAACTAGATGGGTACTCTAAATTTATCAATTTTTTTTTTTTTAAATTAAAGATATTCTAAAAAAATGAATCAAAACATCCTAATTATCAAAATAAAAAATAATAAATTAAAAAAAAAAACAACTGGATTGTTGTGTCGCAGGTCGAACTAGGTGGTGGGTTAGGTCGGATCAGGTCGCGATGGCAGGGCTCTTTGTTGACGATGATCCTATGATCATTAAAAGTGATTGATGGGTGCTTTCTAGGTTTTTAGGGGTGATGAATCGATTGGTGGTGTCATTTTGGCCTAAAAACTAACTTAGGGTGGTGTTTTGAAGGTCGCCAGCGGTGATGGCGACAATGTTTCTCAATTTGAGCCTCTAGTGAATCCTTACTTCATGAAATCAACCCTCTCTTACTCCTCGCAACCTAAGGGAACTAATGACACCTAAATATAAACTCAAGGTTAAGTGTAAGTGGTGGAATTCCAAAGAGAAGGTGGCGACCGGCGGTAGGTATTTCTAGAGAGAGAAAGTCCACAGTCGATGTTTGTGGGTGCCTTTGTTGGTGATTTTTTTAGCCTCTTTAAGTTCTAGCACCTTGATCTATTTATATGCATCTTTGATGAGCTCGGGATAGCTTGGATTGCACCAAATCTAAGTAAGGGATAAACTCCATTTTTTATTTGATTTGCTTGTTTTTTCTTGTTAAAATTGATGTTTATTGATTTTTCAATTGAATGTTGGTGGATTTGCATGAAAAAATCGGTTTGGACGGGTTAGATTCGTCGTTATCCGGCTATTTTTCTCTTCCGTGGTCGTCGACGTCTATTCGAGGAAGAAGACCACGTGCCAAGCATGTGACATCTTCCAGCTAATCACATGTTGCTACGTTCCACTTAGAGGAAAAAAAAATGAAAATGGCACAAAGGGCCTCGGGTGGGATTCAAACTCGCAACCAGACCTCTTCCCTATATGCACCAAGCTAACACACGGACCAACTATGCTAATCCATTTCTCAGTTTATTATTGCACTTAACTTATATATAAGCTAATGGTCCTAGTTATTTTTTATTGATTTTGAGGTTCCCAAACTTAATTTAAAGTCTCATATTTCCTTATTTTTATTAAAAATGTTCACAATTTTTATTAATTTTGTTATTTTTTTTTTATCATTTTAAGAGTTTTTTCCATTTTTATTTATTACTTTTTTCTTTTTCTTTTTTCCCTTTTTTTAATTATTGTCTTTATTATGTATTTTTTTTGTAAACCAAACTTTTTATTATTGCTGTTATTATTTTTTTTATTATTTATTTATTTATATATATATTTTTAATAAATCTAGATGGAGTAAAAATGGGATATCTATACTCATGATGAAAGAAAACTAACGATTTTGATACGTATGTTGCTCTGATACCATGTTAAAGGTCTACTTCTGCATTCCATTCATGTCCTACTCCATTGCAATAGCTGTCAAGAATCAATGAAATGGAACAAGAGCCCTATTGCAAACTGAACAAGAAAGGAAGAAAACCGAAAACAGAGAAATTGGAAAAGTGAACTAACTGATATTTTTCATAGTTTGTTAAGTTTGTTGCAATATACTATTTGTAGTAAAATACACACATATTAGCAACTAATAATAAAATGATGAGTGTGCACAGATAAATATAATATAGTATTAGTTCACAGAAAGACCTGTTGATTTGAATGTATAAAATTTGTTGAACAAATAAAACTTCTTAGTCTTCTAATAAGTGACCAGGCATTGAATAATAAAATGGAGGCACTAATAATTGACATTTTTCATGCATAGTATTACTCTGATTCATTTTCTTATGGTTTTGCTGCAGATTTATGGAGCTGTGACATTGAACAACATCTTCAGCACTCTGGTCTTTCTAGCCCTTGTTTACATTCGGGACTTTACGTGGAGCTTCTCATCCGAGGCATTGAGTGCTTTACTAGTGAGCATCGCCATTGGTCTCCTAGCCAGCTTCAGGACCACATTCCCAACCTGGACAGGCACAACGGCTTTTATTCTTTATCCTATTTCATTAGCACTTGTATATGTTCTGCGATATGTGATCAGGTTGTCATAGAGCCGAATCGAACCAAATTCATAGGAAATAGCTACTCAGACTATTCAATGACACTGGAGATAGCCATTAAGTTCCATCGTTTGAAAGTTGAAACTAGTCCCTACGCACAGCTTAGCAAAAACTGATTGAAACTAGCTAGGATAGCTCGAATCTTGCATAGTAACTGTATAGGTTAGCTTGGGGAATGTGGTTGTTGATTGTAGCCATAACAAAAACAGGTTATTTTATTGTCAAAGAAGATCCTTTTGTAATGACATGTGAAACAAATTTACGTGTATTACCTAGAAATAGAAGAAAATGTTGATCTAGAGGCGCCTATATTCGTTTTCCGAAAAGGTTCAGACTTCCTATATGTAAGTTTGCTAAGCATCTTAAAGCATATCTCTTCTAGGATGCAATTAAGTTTAAGAATAATATGTAATAATCTGTCTTTTTTTGTGCACGGCTTTCGGATGATTGCAAAATTTGGAATTTATTAATTGCTCTAAAACAAATCCATAGTTTTAACTATATTCATGCAATACACCTCTTCAAACAAACAATGATATCCAGATGAAGTAGTTGTTTGTGTCCCTAATTTCATTATTCATTTAAATTTTATGTTTGTGATTCGAACAATCTTTTATTAGAATGCTCTCTTAGCTTGGTGCTGGTATCACTTTTGATCAAATAATGAACTTTTAGTAAATCCAATATCTGTTTAACACTTAGTTAAATGATTATTGTTGAATCTTGAATTATCCTTATGTGAAAATCATCACAAATAAAATACTAAATCTTTTTATGTTTGATCATTAAGAATTAAACAATAAATATGCGGAAGCATACCTAAATCCATTATGCTCCAGAATCCATTACGCTCCATGATTCTTAGGTTGTGCGGTCGGCTTTCCAGGTCAATACATTTTCTTTTAGAAAAATCCCTTTTGTTTTTTCCCTATAATCTATTTGATGATGGAATACAAAGAGACAAGAAATGTGTGTGTATGACCTGAGGACCATAACCACTATTTATATAGATAACTATATGTTACCCTTTTGATATTTCTATTTTAGCCCATCATAAAAATAAAAACTACCCATAAGGTCTCTACACATAAAAGGGGTCATATCCTATTAGATACATTAACACTCAAATAACCAAATCTTATTGATCACTTTTAATTAAGCTTAACTTAAAATGACTGCCCGCAACACATAATTGTTTTACATATAAGACCAACGTTGGATTAAAGATCCAACAATTATAAGCTCATAATTAGCAATATTTGTAACTTTCCTTCACTAGAATGCTAATTATGCTAAATATCAATACTAAATAGTGAAAATGCATAAGGAGAAATATTATGAGATTTGAATCACTGCTAAGTGTAAATCTCTCAAAGTTGTCATGTGATGTTAGGAGGTTATTTGTGTGAAGCTTATGCCATAACAAAATCCACTTGGATTTGTCCTTTCGCTCTTAAGGTGGGAGTCTTCATCTAGTCTCTAATCATCCTATATTGATATTGATCGTTACTTTATGAGTGAAATGGTTATGATTAATCATGCTGAAGTCCAATATGTATCTATTGACTTCATACATCATTAATGTGTACATATCCTTATCAAGAACTTATCTACAATAAAATTTTATGATCAATGCTCCACTTACAATGAAACTTACACGTAGATATCCTTATCAAGAATATATTATTTAACATGTGTTTTATCCTAATAAGGTTATTATAGTCTTTTTCTACTATAACAAGTTTATATACCTTAATTATTTTGTATAAATACTTTGTAGAGGATCATTTTGGTAATTAGATTTTTTGTCCAATTTAACACCATGGACCAATCTATTAAACTAGTGATAAGGTCCAAGAAATCGAATTTAATCAAGGATGTCTTACGGAGATTTAGCTTAACAGGTTTGGAATAAGAATCACTAAACTGGATTTTTCGTTCTCAACCTTACTCAGCTATCTTGCACATAAAAAGTAAACTAAAAAAAAAGGTATTCCTATGCTCATTTGGGTTTTATGTTATTTTAATATGCCTTAAGTTTATTTATAATAGAAATAGGCTTCTCTTATTTGTTATAAGCCTTTGCACTTCTTTTATTTCTCATAAGCCTTTGGGTTTATCCAAGCCGATATTCGAGCCCATGGAGAACAAAGAGAAAAGAAAGGTTTAATGCGAACCGTTTAGATCCTTAAGAATTATCTAACAACCACCCACAACATTTGATCTAAGCCATCTATCTTAAAGCCATTTAACAGTTAAGATAAGCCTTTAAACTCCATAAATAAGAATCTCCTCCTCTCGTTTAATTCATTTTTCTAAGTATTAGCTAGCTTAAGACAAACACTAAAACTTTACTGAAATAACTCTATAGAAAATCAAGCCAACAAATCTCTCAAGAATGTCGACTGTGATCTATTGTCAGGTATGCGCATCCAAGATGTTGAGTTTTCTTTTTCTTCCTCCCACACCTCTTCCTACAACATCCTTCACATGTTATCTATTTAAGGCTTTTCCTAAATTGATCGGTACGCTTACTGCATATGATCAATCTATTGCAACAACTCCACCATACATATTTTTTTAGACATTAAATTACAATTATTTCGATATTTTATTCAATTATGTAATTGTTCAACGAAATGCTCTAGAATCTTGTGAATATTTCATTTAATTAAATACTACTAATAACTAGTATGTTATGAATGGAGGGAAAAAAATAAGTAAGCATTAGCATTTTTAATTAAAGTGTAAATAAGTCAAATTATTTATAAGTTTCTCAAGTTCATATTGATGTTTACTCAAATTTGATTCTTAAATAGTTGAGGCGAACATAAGCTCAAACTATTCAAGTAGTTAATCGAGTTAATCTCAAACTTCATAATTTTTAACTCAATTAGTTTGTAAAATTAATCAAATTTAAGTTGGGGATAAATACTAATCGAATTTAAGCTAAGTTTAAATATTAATATTATTATAAACATAAAAAATATATATATAAATAAATCACGTTAATCTCAAATTTGAGATCCTAAACATAATTGAGCGAATACATATATATTTTTTATATTTATAATAATATTAATATTTGTCTCTTCTGGGGCATCTGATGGCATTATATATATATATATATATATATATATATATATATATATATGCCATAATAGGATAAGACAAGGAGGGAGTCATAGTCACATTAAAAAACTATACTACTATGTTACCTATGTACAAAAGGGGAGTGATATTTGCTTGCAAATTACCCGTATGTGACCCAAAACGACAAACCGCAATGGGTTCAATTTCAGACAACCCCCAGAAAAAACCACCTGGCTTTCACATGTCCGTTTTCCTTTTTACCACGCGCCTCTGTTGTCTCTCTCTGTGTCTGTGGTTCCACGTTCTTCATACCGTAACGGTCGCATTCTCTGATCATGCTGTCACTCACACTTCCACACTTCCACTTCACACTTCACGCTTCCACTTCCCCTCTCTCTCCCTCCCACATGGACTGCCACTCCCACGTCTTTCTCTTCCTCCTCTTCCTCTTTACACTCTCTCTCCTTACTCCATTCTCACTCGCACTACGACCATCCAAAAAAGCCGAGAATGGCGTTGCGAAGATGGAAGTCTGGTGCGTGGCCAAGAACAACGCAGACGACGCTTCTCTCCAGGGGGCCATCAACTGGGCTTGCGGCCCCGGTGGCGTAAACTGTGCCCCCATCCAGCAAGGCGGCCCGTGTTACGACCCCGCCGACATCGTCAAAACGGCGTCGTTCGTGTTTAATGATTATTACTTGAAGCATGGTTTGACAGATGACAGTTGTTACTTTGCCAATGCTGCTGCTGTTACTTCTCTTAACCCTAGTGAGTATATTTTTGGCTTTTTACTTGAATTAGGGGATTTTTGAGGTTTGGATTGAATTAACTGTAACGTGGGTGTTCTGGAATTTTTCAGGTTATGGGAAGTGTCGATTTCCATCCAGGTCATTTTGAAAATTAGCAATTTTTTTAATTATTATCTAGGTTGTATTTTGATGGATCTATGTTGCAAGCGCTACTTGGAGCAATAGGCACCAAATTATGACACGATAACATATATAATTTGGAAAATTATAATTTGAAGAAAATGCCTTGATTTGTAACTAGTAAGGTTTCCGTTAGTGAGTGTAAGGGGATTTTTTCGAACAAGTTTAAAATGGAAAATTTCCATCTTTTCTATACTCGTTATAGATTTCCCGGAAAAGCGACTAACTGTTATGGCGGTATAAAACATTTCAGATACCTATCTTGTAATAAATTTGAAAGAAGCATTTTTGTGCATATCGGCATGTCTTTTTCATCATGCAATGGGAGAATTTCTCAATGAAAAGGATTTGGAGCGGAGGAAACTTTCCAGCTTTATTTTTCATGATGAGTCGATTCATTCATGCTGCAGAAGTATTTTTCAAATGTTCTGCTGAGGTTTTGCATAGATCTTTACATTTGTTTAGTTGCCTGAAATCGATGGAAACATTCATTTCAGTTAGTTTAAATGGTTTGCCTCAGCTTGTATTAGCTTACTTTCTTTGTACATTTGGATGTGGGGATGGATTTGCTTAAAATAGGGAGATGGCTCTGCTATTTCATCAAATTATAATATTTCTGTGCATTCTGATGTTGGGCTTGATTTGGTATACTGATTGCTCTGTCAATTCATCAATGTGAATTTCTAGTGATGCAGCTTGACAGTGATTAATGGGAGTGCTTCAAGCGCATTGACAAGTACAAGTGTAGGATTAGGATTAGGACCTTAGCTTAGCTTCTGTTACATTTGGATGTCGGGTGCCATTTGCTTTGAGATAGCTTTGCCATTTCTTCAAATTATAATATTTCTGTGCATTCTAATGTTGGGCTTGATTTGGTATACTGATTGCTGTGTTAATTCACCAATGTGACTTTTTAATGATGCAGCTTGACTGTGAATAATGGGAGTGCTTCGAGCACATCAGCAAGTGTAGGATTAGGACCTCCTTATGCAGATATGAGCCGAGGCAATTATATTGCTCCAGCGTGGTACTTGACTTTAGCTTTTGGTCATTTATTTGTGACTATTTATTGGATGATAAGATGAGAATTCATCTCGACAACTTTTTGAGTTCTGAGGGAAATTTTGTGCTATAAAATTAGAGGTTAACTAATGAGATGATTTCAATCGCAAATCTTGGATGTATTCCACTTAATGCCCTCATTATATTGCTTAATTTTACCTGAGTATCCTTGTATCATTATTCTTTGGCCAGTGTAATATATTCAAAATAGTTTTAGTTGGATTTTTGATATCTTGAAGTAGCTGGAGTTGATGTATCCTGCACATCCTTTCAACTGGCATTATTTAACTTTTTGGCATCAGTAAGTTGACATACATGCAATGCTATATGGTGCTGTTGACTTATGGGCCTGCATCATTGACCTTTTTCATGTTTATGCATCGTATCGTGCTACAAACACCAACATGGCATTCTCTTTTCATGTTGGCTGTTGTTCAATCATCGCATGAATAGCTTTTAGACCATAACATGCTCAATGATAAGATTATCTTGATGATAGGCACTTGAGCTTTTCTCAACTCGCTTATAAGATTTTTCCATCCCCTGCTGCGACCTTGTTACGGATCTTGGATAATTGTTCTATTTTTGCTTGGATAGCCCTGATCTCATATATTCATCATAGCTTAGGCCCATCAGCATGCTGCATGCGTGCTTCATGTTTGTAAGATTATCTTGATGATAGGCGGCATGTGGGTTTCATATCAACTCGCTTATAAGATTTTTCCATCACCTAATGCGACCTTGTTACGGATCTTGGATAATTGTTCTATTTTAGCTTGGATAGCCCTGATCTCATATATTCATCATAGCTTAGGCCCATCAGCATGCTGCATGCGTGCTTCATGTTTGTAAGATTATCTTGATGATAGGCGGCATGTGGGTTTCATATCAACTCGCTTATATGATTTATCATCACCTGATGCTATCTTGTTACGGGTTCTGGATAATTGTGTGTTCACTTCTTACCCCAATTAATAAAATCAGTCTTTTGATTGTGAATTCGAGCCCGTGTTATAACGATTGGCTGTTGAAAATGCACTAGACTCGCAAGGAATTGCATGATCTCGAAGATATGTGCTCGATACACTCGAGAGCCCTATATGTATTGAATTGCATGTTTACTAGTCTAATGTCTTTGTTTTTCATTCTCTAGGCTGGCCTTTTCCATTGACCCAGTAGGGGAAAATAGCTTAAGTGTAGAACTGAAGTTTTGTTCATGAATCAAAGAGCAATCTTGATTTACCGTGGATCATGAAATTGTAAATGGGGAGGGAAACATGGTTACTGGAAAAACCTCAACTCTTATGGCAATGTTGTCATTTTAAAAATCATGGTTAAGTCCTCGGTTGACAAACTCTAGCCATTCAACGAGGCCTTGTTTGGCTTCCCATATGGAATTCCATTTTTAGGATCCAATTTCTTGGAATTTGATTACTAATCCAATATTTGGTAATATATGAAGACTAGAGATAGAACAATATCATTTACTTATTAGATTGACTTAATGTAAACATTAAAACTAAACAAGGGAAATAAACACATACGAAGAATAAAATTAGATTCGTAATTCATTGTTACTTCAATATCTATAAAATTGGAATCCTTCTTCTTGCAAACGAGCAGGCTTATATTGGTCAACCAATAGCCAGATCGTTCTAGTCATACGATAACTATAATTCTTTTGTGCATACGGTCCTTAGAGACCATGTTAGAGTGAAATATGGATATTATATATAAATTATACTTGACGGATATGGGACATAAGATATGCTATTATACCTATTTGGTCTATAAAATGGGTCGGCATTGGATCCCCCTTCCCAAGAAATGTGAGAGCAGCAAAGAACAATGCCAAACTTTTTTAGCACCACGATTCGAATGAAAGCTACGTACGTTAAAAGTTGTCCATGATGTTCAATATGTCAAAACCAAAACATTGTCCATCAATTTGATAGAAACAAATGTTATTCTCCATAACGACAGCTCTCCTAAAAGTTAGCAGCAGAAATGGAACAGGGGATTGTTAAAAAAAAAAAATCACTATAATTACTTACTATATTTATTTGAATAAATCAATACGAAATGCAAGTAATCGTCATCAGTATCCACATGGGTTTACCTAATACGTTAACGCCCACTTTAGGTTACCAACCTCCCAAGACTAAGCGATATGTTTAGTATGAGATGCAGAATCTAAGAAATTTGCTACAAATACAAATATATTGTATAAGGATATGTTTGACTAGTGAACATGTATGTACTGCTGAGAATATCAATCTCTATTTCAAAATTTCTTGTGTACTTTTTGTGCTGGTTAGTTTTCATATAGTACGCAAAAATAGCTGCCATTCCTATTGACCTTTTTGGCACAAAGGAAAATGAAACTTCTAAGGCTGTTTCTTTTTTTTTTTTTTCTATATAAATACATGGGTTTTGATATCTTATGTGTTGATAAATTAATAAAAGATATATATATATATAATAAATTAGCATAATCAGTTGCATATACTTTCTTCTCTTATTTAGACCATGTATTATTTATTAATTACGGAACTCATCGGATATATAGAAAACATAATAATTCTAAATTAACACCGTGAATAACTTGGTAAAAGATCCAATATACCAACACCAAAAAAAAGAAAAATGTTTGTTCACATAAAAAACTGGCGTAATTAGTTTACATATGATCACTGTGCGACAATAGTAGCTTTAATTTGTGTATCTCATATAATTATGATGTGATAAACCTAAGCAGAGGAATACGAGCAACTGAATTAAACACTGATATCACGAGAAGTATCACTGCCTCTCCAAATCTTCTAGATCTGTTTCAGAAGGTTGAATTCTTCTAGAAGATCTTTCCCTACTAAGTATCCTCCTGAACGAACCAAACCGGGAGCTCGATCCACTAACCTTACTTGCCGACGATGGCCCTGCACCACCTGATGTCCCCTCCCTCCACGACAAAGTGGAATTACCACGCTCCAAGGGCGGTGCACTCGGTGCACCCCCAGCAGGTGGCTCTCGGGGTTCCGCCCGCAGGGTCGGTTTGGCTTCGGTTCGACATATCGGACAAGTTGAGTGTGAGCTCAGCCATTTATCTATGCACTCCGCATGGAAAGTGTGGTTGCAATTGGGAAGAAGCCTTACCGTTTCCTCATCCTCCAGCGTGCTAAGACAAACCGCACATTCTATCGGTGTTGCACCTTCTTTTGGCGCTTCAATTTGTTTGAAAACAAACGAGGGCAAAGAAGCAATAATAGATGGATCAAGGCCTGTCTTGGGTGGCTCGCTAGATGGGTCTTGAACCATTGTAAACCCCGGGTGACGTATAATAGCCCGGCGACGGGCCTGCCGTCGCAAGGCGTATCTTGCATAGATGTGAAGAAGCAGGACTACTATCACCACCACCGTTAGGGAGATTATCGCCGTGAGCATGATCTTGCCGTTTAAGTCATATTTCTTTGAATCTCCCCAATGAGAAAAGAACTTGCCATCGTCACTGTCATCAGCCATGATGATCACGATTCACAACAATCTCTCCAAGACTATGATGAAGAATTTTCTTTTATGGGAGGATTGCGAATTGGTATGTGAATAGAAAGATTTAAGGGGCAATGTGTGGTACGGCTTTTGGCTTGGAAGTCACGATTTTCTTCTGCTGTGTAGGAACTAGTGAAATGCGTGCTTTAGAGGGTTCTATATTCTAGTAGGACGTTCATTTTTTTCAATAAGTTTGACTATTGAATATTGACTTCCTCCTACTCCCCTCTTTTCTTGTATACAGAAATTTATTTAGCTACAGAAACTTTTGTTTTCTTGTCTTTCACATTTGTGTTGTATTAAGAGATTGAGAATGGTCTAGGAGAGTGCCCTCCGTCTTCGATCATGATGTATATTAAAGAAAAAAAACAAGGTTTTCTAATTAATCACTTCTCATTGTCTATCATATATTTTTTTTTCTTTTAACTCGACTTGATGTTTATTATAATTTATAATTATCGTTATCGATTATCAATTATGTTAGTAGTAGTAGTGGTAATGGTAATAAATATTACAAATATCTAGTATTAGTAAAAAACTAATAAAAAAGACGGAATGATTTTTCCTCAAATTAAAAATAAATTTTATTATCGTTTTCCTCTTTGACTAACCACAATCATGTGTTACAAGTAGCTACCTTCGTTTACTTTCATTAATATCACAAAAATTTTACTAGTAGCCACAAATAAGGGGATAATTAAAGCATTATATAAACACTACAATATAAGATTATTAGGAAAAATTAGAAAAATGTGTTACGAGCAAGGAAAGCAACCTTTTTAATGAAGATCACGCGAATCACTAGTTAAATTAGTTGAAGCACCGACGTAGGAAATTGCACAAGATCATGTTAATTTCTTAGGATCAACTACCATGAGCAAGTGAGCTCGGGAACCTAATGAACTAACAACAATTTGGTTAGGTTTTAGGTTGGCTACTGCTACTAAGCCTATAGGATAGATTCCAGTAGGTTATATATATATATATATTAGCAAAAAGAAAAAAGAAAACCCTTTGTAGGAAAAAGTTTCCAAGGCATGGCCTTTTATCCATATCAACCACCTAAAAGATGTACCTTATACCCAATTGCAAGATTATTTTGTTGACTTGTTATATTTATATTAATAAGAACCGGATATGCAATAATTTTAATTGAGAGTATTTGCATTCACATTAACATGTCGAGATGATAAGAGTATTAGGTTTTATTTTAATGTATAAGAGTTTCATAGTTATTTCTTTTTAACTACTCACTAAATAATGAAATTAATTTATTTATGTTCCATCATGCACGAGGACGTCCTCAGAAATTACATATCTGAGTAATGTATACCATTACGATTATCATTTTGAATGTCATCATTTATAAGTATGTGATTATTTTTTCCTACAAAAATATAACAATAGCAACAAAATAAAATAGTTATAATGTAGCTTAGGACCATCTTGGTTGTACAAGAAAGACGATAAGTTCCTTTTTAAACTTGTTGAATCTATTTATACAATAAGTATAATATTGCGATATATATGAACTAATTTAGACATAAATTATTAGCATTTAGGTTTGATTATAATAAAATTGAACTCGAGCTGATTGAGTAACTTATCAACCTAGCTTAAGCTTCAAAGTTTAAGTATGGCTTGATTTTGAGTTGTTCCTAAACTTTGACATAATTCTAATTTGAAATAACATAATACTTTTGTAGAGGGTTAAAAATAAATTTTGAGTTTTAAGCCCAGTAATGATTTGAGTTTGATCATTTAGGCTAAGTAATAAGGCTCAGAAAGTCAACTATCCCAAGGCTAATTAGAAGCTCATACATGTTTAAGATGAATGGAACATTTAACGAATATTATGCTATATTTTTGAAAATATTAAAAACTTAAATAGAAAAAAAAAATTGAAGTTTTAAATAGAAAAGTGGGTAAATATTAGGGGATTAAAAATGTATTATTCATTTTTAATATGAAATGACAACATGAGAAGTTTTATTGATTTTTTGGCTGCATCTACAAACCATGTAAAAAAATTGGATCTTACCCTTTACCCCTCTTCTTCATGCTTCAATAAATCCATTTTTGTTTTTCAAAATCCCACCACATCACCAACTGTAGTTTAAGAACAATGCAAAAATTCAAAACTTTAAATTTAACTTAAGATGGCACTCAATAAGATTAAAATTGAGCTCAACTTAATAAACCTTGTTTGGATTCATATTCAAGAAAATAATTTTATTTAATTTAAAAAGGCATTGATGTTGAAATTCAATGCATACTCATTTTACACAAAAGCTTGACTTAAACATGATTAAATTCGTAGACTCATTAAGTTAAATATCATAAAATTCATGCATGAAGCCAATTGGATAGGGGAATGTGGGATTAGGGTAAGATCCAAAATGCTTACACGTGGTGTCTAACATGGAAAAGTTGGTATTGCAAACAACAATGTTGATGAACATTTTGATTTTGTATTTTTTAAATGTTTAGTATTTAAATGAATTTTCTAGAAAAAATTAGGATTGAGATTTCAAAGTAAGGGTAAGTAGGTAAAAGTTGGATAGAGTCCCTACCCCATGCTCTATTTTATAGATATAGATTCTAAAAGTTCTTACAATAACCCATTAAAATTATCATAGAAATTATACCTTATAAAACTTAAAGGTTTTAAGGGTAACTTGTGGAACATATGATCGTTTTTTTTTTTTTTACATTTCTTTTTTTTTAATTGAAATATTACTAGCCACCAATGTTTAAAATCATGATATTTAAATTGTAAATTAATATTATACTTAATTTTAAATTATAATAAATGTAAATATAATGAATTTTAATAAAAACACAAAATAATAACAAAAAGTGAATTCATTAACTTGAATTAGAGATTTAAGATAGATATGGAGTATGATTAAGTATTGATTAAATTAATGGGCTATATGTTGAGAGGACATGGTTAAATTTTTATTCTATTTGTTAAATAAAAATATATACATTAATCATATTATACAAAGTTATAATATATATATATATATATATATATATATGAGAAATTATAAGAAAGTGTCTATTATATAAATAATAGATTTGAGCAGATTATAGAGTGGACAAAAGATCATACTTATTGTATGATGTCAGTACCTACCCTAAAACTTACATCAAGGTAATACAAGTTTGAAGATCTCACTAATTCCAAATGCTCGTCAGCCACCCCTCTTGTTGCGGAGTCAAGAGAAGGTGTAGAATGTTACCTTTCTAAACTTGTTCGTTTCGTTCCAATAAAAATAATGAGACGTGGGAAACTTGTGGGTTTACCTTCCCTTCTCTTCTTTCAAGTCTACGCAAAGCTGTGGCGTGAGGACTGAGGTTGCGTGCATTCCGTGGAAGGTTGTTTAGTGTATTCGGATGATTTTTCCATTGACTTCCAATTGGCTAGTTATCATTAAGTCAAATGCGTGGACCTATGTACTTTGATCAACTTCTCTAGCAACAATTAAAATTGTATTTGCTTGACCAAAATGCAATTCAATCTGATAGTAAACAAATGTCCTAACCAGAAAGGAAAAAACATCGGAGGAAACTGCGTTTTGTCTTGGCAATGTGGAAGCGCTCTCTTCCGTTGAACATAAACTAACAATATGACCCGGTACAGCACATGTCACAAACTGCAACTGATTGGACCATTTTGCACATCATTATCGTTTCATTTCAAAGAAACAATCGGCCTAAACCAAAGTTGCTATTTTATTATTTCTAATTTTGTCTATCGCAAAATAGAAAATAATATATTCAATTTCTACACATAATAGCCTCTACTTATTTAATGCATTAAAGTTCATAACCTTATTATATCACTTTATTTATACTTTATATAATATGATAGTTTTATTATACAATTATTATTATTATTATTAACAATCATCCACTTGAATTATATGTGTAACCTTTATAATTTTCCATAATCTTTATAAGTACTCAATAAATTTTGCTATCATAATCGAATGCATTTCTAATTAATCCAGTCCATTAATCATACTAACATAAGGCCAAGGTAGGTTTTGCTACTTATGTCCTAAGTGACCCTATCAATGATCACATATATTGACATAATTAAATGACATGGATCTAGTATGGATGTATAGTATGGAAAATACATGTAATGTGATCCTACATGCCTTTTCCAATTAGTCCTAAATTATACCTTAATAAGATCAATTTTATATGAGTTCAAAAATAATTTAATAAAAACTACTCAATAACTGAAAATAACTATTATTGTAATAATAACCAAAACATAATCCATACCTAAAATAACAATCAATGTGTCTAACAAACAAATATTGTAATACAAAGTTCCACTAAAACTAAATATTATGAAAATACATTACACCCATATGAGCGATATGCTTATGAAAGACCTTAGATGGTAATCATTTAGTAAGCAAATTTACAACCATAGAGTTTGTTCTTATATGTTCTATAGATACTTGTTTATTCTAAACTCTTTCTTTCACAACAAGAAACTTAATGTCTATGTGCTTTGACTTCGACAAGCTCCTATTCTTGTTGGAATATAGCACTACTAATTTATTGTCACAATATATCTTTAGTAGTCTTCCACATTATTCATAATGTGCAACTCGGTGACAAAATTCCTCATCCATATTCCATGATTGGATGCCTCATAACATACTATAAACTCACTGCCATAGTAGAGGAAACCATGAGTGCCCACTTAGCACTCTTCCATGAAGCTACTCCTCCAATAAGCAAATAAATATATCTTGATGTGGATTTTCGACTATCTTGACACCCGGCAAAATCAAAGTTAGAATAACCAATGATCTCTAACTAATCCGATTTCCTATATTTGAGCATGTAATTTTTTGTTCTCTATAAATGTCTCATAAATCATTTGGCTACTTTCTAGTGATCCATTCTTGGATTGCTTAGATATCTCCTTAATAACTCAACAATGTATACAATGTTTGAATGTGTACAAACCTAAGTATACAAAAGACTTCCATGGCTAAAGTATAAGGAACCTTTTCTATTTCTTTTCCTTCAAGGTTGTTCTTGGGGCATTGATCCAAATTTAACTTATCTCCTTTAGCTACAAAGGTATCTTCTAATTTACAGTTTTGCATGCTAAACCATTTGAGCACTTTTTCAATATAGCCCTTTCGAGATAACTCAATAATACCTCGAGAATGATCCCGATGTATCTAGATTTCTAATACAAAAGAGACTTCTCCAAGATCTTTCATTTAATTTTTTTTTAATAGAAATTTCTTGGTATCATATAATAGGCCCATATCATTTGTGGCAAGCAGTATGTTTTCTACATATAAAACCAAGAATGTAAACTTACTCCTACTAAACTTGTGGTATACACAATTATCAACTACATTAATCTCAAAACCAAATGAGATGATGATTTGATGAAACTTGTGATACCATCAATGAGACACCTACTTAAGTTCATAGATGGATTTCTTTAGCCTATGCGTCATTTGCTTTAAGTCTTCTAAAATAAGTTTTCAAGTTGCACCATGTAGATCGTCATATCAATGTCACCATTGAGAAACATTGTCTTTATATTCATCTAATATAACTCAAGATCAAAGTGGGCTACTAGTGCCATAATTATCCTTAAAGAGTCTTTCAATAAAATCAAAGAGAAAGTCTCTTTATAATCAATGCATTCTTTCTTTATAAAGCACTTAGCAATAAGACATGCATTATACCTTTCTATATTGCCTTTTGAATCCTTTTTTGTTTTAAATATTCATTTGCAAGCAATGGGTTTCGTATATTTAGGTAATGAAACAAGGTCCCATACGTCATTGTCTTTCATAGACTTCATTTCCTCATTCATGATATCTATCCACTTTTGAGAATAAAAACTTTCTATAGCTTATTGAAAGTTGATTGGATCATCTTCCATTATTTCAATGCATCCTTATGTTTTGAAAAAACACAACACAATCATCAAAAAATTGTCTTTCTTCTTTCTCTAGTAGATCTCCTTAATGGCATTGGTTCTTAAGGTTGTAGAGTTTGTCGTTCTAGAATGAGAGATTCATTTACATTGTCTTGTTCTAGATTTGCTTCTTGAATAGCATCAAGTATCATAATCAGATCCTTAATGCTATCAATAGCAATTACAAGAATATTAACTTGCTCCTCTTCAAAGAAAAAATCCTTAACTTTATTTCCCTACCCTTGGAAACTCAACATCCTCAAAGAATCAAGCATTAATCATTGCAAAAATTCCTTTTGTAGTGGGTTCATAGAACTTATAACCTCAATTGGACATCTTTAGAATTTAGTTTCCTTTCATTTGGCCTATAAGACCTAACCTCAGTTGGACATCTTTAAATTAAGCCTTTACTTGTCTAAAGCTCATACAGGGTTTTGTTAGTTACCTTAGGTAGTACTTGTTGTTTGAGGATTCAATCAAGTGTAAACTTATGGAACACAAGGAAATAGTAAACTATGGGGGTGTTGAGGTTGTTTAGTGTTACCACTTCGATGCTCAAGTTAGAGTACTAGTAAGGAGTAATGTAGAGAGAGAGAGAGAGAGAGTAAGAGAGTTTAGAGTTTTCGATCCTTGTACCAGTAGATAGTCTTAAGTATCTATAGAGGATACTAAGGTGTGGTTGGTTGTGGAAAACATAAGATGTGTCCATAGTTACACTTTCGGGGTGTCCAAGTAATCGGAGGGTGGGTAGTTACATGAACTATTGGTCTATAACAAATCTTATCTATAGTTAATCAAGTCTAAGAGCCATGAAGTTGGACATGGGCTTGTGCTAGACTTGGGCCTTTACCCAAAATGGCCTATCAATAGTACTTTGTTGAGTAAGTATGCTACAATTTTCAAAACCTCTCCCTAAAGTGATTTTGGTAAGGTGGAATGACCAAGCATACTCCTTACCATGTCCTTAAGCACTTTGTTTCATCTTTTGACAACACTATTCATTGTAGGAAAGCCTAGTATGATGTACTGTGGACAATACCACATTTCTCAAGGAATTTAGCAAATGGTCCTATACGTTGTTTGTCTAATCCATCATATCTACCATAGTATTCACCACCATGGCTAGATCTGACAGCTTTAATTCTTTTATCTAATATATTTTCCACCTTAGTTTTAAAAGCTTTGAACACATCTAGCTATTAAGATTTCTCATGGATTAAAAATAGGTAACTATATCTAGAGAAGCCATTTATGAACTTTATAAAGTATTCTTGACTATTCCAAGAAACCTTAGGGAATGATCCACACATGTCTGTATGTATTAGTTCTAAGACTTCTGTATCTTTGTTGGCACCTAGTTTCCTAATATTTGTTTGTTTCCACTTAATACAACTAATATAAGTATAGAAATTTGTAAAATCATGGGGATCAAGAATATTGTCAGACAAACTTCTTTCCATTCTCCTTTTGGAGATATGACCTAATCTCTTGCGACATAAATATGTTGAATTCTCGCTAGTTAATTTACTCTTTAAATTTTTTGAATTAACATGTAGGGATTCATTATAAAGAAGCAATTGTATCAGGTATATAAAGATTATTATTATATGATAATGAACCGGTATTAACTATTTTTTAATCATGAAGGAGACTAAATTAACTATTGCTAAATGAATAAGTATAACCAAATTTGTCTAAAGTGACAGCAAAAGCTAAAGTCTGTCTAAAGATAGTACAACTAATGGCTTATCCAAATCTAAATAACAACCAGTTCTAAGTAATAATCTAAAATTCTCTATTACCTCAACCTTTACCAACTTGCCATTGCTAATGTAGATGTATCTTTCACCACCAATAGGCTTTCGACAACTTAGGCAACTTTATATAGACACATTGATGTGAATAGTTGCACTTGAATCTATCTACCATGTGTATCTAGATACCAAAGTCAAATTAACCTTATAACAAACAAAATTAAGAAGTGTACCTTTCTTTCCATGCCAAACATGATAGTTGGTACATTACTTCTTCTTATATCCTTCTGCATTGTAGAATAATAATAATAATAAAAAAAAAGCATCCTCAACTTAGTCCTTGTGTTATTTCTTTTGTGGTGTTTGTACCGTAGCTTATTTGCCCTTCTTCCTCTTCTTTGCCTTTTTGTTCTTGAAAGTACTATTTGAGTGAGCACTTTCAATCCTATTATAATTTAGCCTTTCCTCTACTTAGAAAAAGTGCGAGATGACCTCATTAAGGGATCAAAAGTCCTTTTGAAAGTTATAACTCATCTTAAATTGACTAAACTATTCCAGAAAAGATGTCAAAACCAAGTGCACAAGCAATTCTTCAAATAAATGTAGCTTTAGTGCCTTCAGTTTTGAGGCAATATGAGGTATATCCATAATGTATTCTATAATGTTGCCATTTCCCTTATACCTCATCGAGAATAATGTTGTCTTTACTACTTGAACTTAAAGTAATTTTTCAATTAACTGTCTAAACGTTTTCGATGTCAATTTAAGTACCCAATTGAATGTTTTATTGTTAGTGTTAGTACCCAAACTAACACAGTTACCTACTATTACATGATGTGGCATTATAGATCAGTAATTACATGACAAGTTTTTTTTTTAATTAAAATAAACAATAATTGAATAACCCCTTGCAATGTCAAACATTTTCTTTAAAAAAAATTATAAAGAAGTTAAATCATATGCCTATAATTGTCAATGTAATTTAATAAATAAAATTAAAAAGAATATAAAATTTCCCTTGTCTTCATCTTTTAGTCTTGCCTTAAATATTACATCTTCAAAACATTCAAAACTCAATAAAAGCATAACAAGAAAAGGGGAAAAACGATTTATTTTATCTCATAGCAAAGAGTTTAGGATCACCCAACCACTATGACCACCTACTCCTCCTCCATTAGAATCCACTTGTGATGATCATAAAGGAGTCTTAAAGTTTTAGACTTTATGGGTTTTGTTGTTGAGTTTGATCTTTTTTTTGGATGGGTTTCTCCTAAAAATGAGGATTTGCAACAATCTATATCACTTTTGAGCTTAAAGATGTGAATTTTCTCTTCTTGCTTCAAACATAGATTGAATTTCACTTTCAAGCTTAAAGATGTAAACTTTTTCTTCCTACTTCAAACACAAATTAAAGATCTGAACATTCATAACAAGGATTTATGACATAATGCCTCTAAATGCTTTTAGAATGGTACGTTTCATGACCATTAAATTTATGCAACTTGATCGCTCCCACATTTCCATCTCCCTATTTTCATCAAAGGTACTCTTATCAATTATGGTAGGAAGGTGGTTTTCCCTTAGCGCTAAGCCCAAGTCTATGACTCTAAGAACGATTGTTACGTTCTCTTATCATACCTTAAAATTTGTGCCATTTAACATGGGAATTGAATTGATATTTATAGCAGAACTAGTAATTGAATAGAGAACAAAATAAGAAAAACATAATTAAACTCACATTTATACTGAAGCATATAAAATTACAAAATTCAAATAATGATAGGTCCCATCACAAGACACTTAACATAACGTTGAAACCTAGTCTTTGGATAGAAATATCAACTTGTAAGTGGTGTACTTAATGCAATGATAAAATATTAATAATTAAGGTCTATCAAATGATTAGGCCTATCTTTAGACCAACCAATCACTCATAGAAAAAACCTAACAATTATCACCCATTTATCACTACAAGTGTGTAAATAAATCGGCCAAACATTAATCTTCCTTTGAGCCAATCAATGATCGCATGATTTACATATACACATCCTTTTCTACTTATTTAAAATGAATAACTTCCATAGTAGAGGTTATTTTCACAACATGTAATTTCAATCATTCATTTTAAATAACAGATATATCTAATATTCTATTGTGATTTGCGCACCCCCCCGCCCGCGGTGTACTGTACACATATTAAAATGGATACGATACACAACCATGAATATGATTGTGTTCCTAGCTGTATACTTGACGTGTTTTCTTACCAAGAAGTCTATGGCTTGAAACATGTATAAACACCCCATTTTTGTCCCTAATCATTAATAATGATTTTTTTTATTTTTCTTTTAATTTAGCAAAAATAAGGAAAAAATCTTCAAAAAATAAAATAAATAGGGAAAATATATTAATTTTGGAAAATAACAGTAGAAATAATAGGAAAATGAGTTAAATAATTTTTACAAATTTTTAGGATTTCAAAATAATAAAAATTGCAATGCATATATACAAATTGCGTTTAATAAAAAAAAACCGAAAAAGTGGGCTAACCCAACTGGTCCGAACCATAGCCTAAGGCGCGCGAGGGAGGGGCTTGGTCAAGGGCTCGAAACCTAGGGGAAGCAAATCTGTGTTTTTCCTTCTTTTTTGCCTGGGACATGTGTTAGCTGGTGATTGGATGGAGGGAGCGCATGCGCCAAACGCGTGATCGTCTTCAACTTCTGTCCGAAACGCTCGCCGGCTGCAGGAAAATCCAAATCCAGCTGTTTTGATGCGATTTTTTGCACAAATCCACTAAATCTTTAACTAAAATAAGATAAATATCATCTAATTGGAATCAAATCGCAACAAAATTGAAGATTTACACAAATCCGAGATGGGTTGTTAACTATAAATCCGATTTGGCCTAATCGAAGGAAATTCGAGCTTATCCAGCTCGATTTCTGGTGCCTATAAATTGAGCATGATGTGAGGAAGCCAAATCAGGGATCAAAAGAGAGAAAGAAGAGAAAATAAGAGAGATTGAAGCTTCGTCGAAGTTCTCAAGTCGCGATCATCTATCATCACCCTTTAAACCACCACTTGGGGAGGTTTTTGAAGAAATCCACCACCACCATTGGATTATCCACCCTCGGAAAACTCAAAAGCCGCCTTCAAACACCCTGGAATGCCACTGACAAGGACCTCCAGCCGCCGTGATCCAACCCGACTGATTTGACCTGACCTGCGAACCGCGCCCATACCTAGGTAAGTCGGATTTTGCCATTTTTTTATTTTATTTATTTTTTTGTTTCTTTATAGTTTAAAAATAAAATAAAAATAATATTAGAAAAAATGGTGGAATTTAGATTAGTTTTTTTTTTTTATGTTTAGTTTAGAATAGGTAAAATAATGAAAATATTAAAAATATTAAAATAAAAATAATAATAAAATAAAAAATAATAAAAGTAGGATTAAATAGAGGAAATTTCCTAATAAAAAATAATGAGTCATTTTTATCACTTAAAAAAATTCTCTTAAATAAATCCAAAATTGATCTTTTTTTTCTCAAATAAAAAAATTCTTTGTTCAAAACAAATAGAGCTAAAGCTTAGGTTTAGATTTTTTTTCAAAAGTCTTAAAAATGATAAAAAAAAAACATAAATTTGAAGTATTTTCATAATTAAAATTAATCAACCCATTAAAGCTTTTTTATAAAAAAGTGAACTACGGTTTGTTTGAATCTGAATAGTAGGTACGTAGACACCCTTATGAGGCAATTCTAAAAAGAATAAAAAATCATTTTCCATATTAGAATAAGTCTTTTTAATCAATAAACAAAAATACAACAAAATAAAATAAAATAAAACAAAATAAATAACAATAAAAGATATTAGAATATGATTCAGATTTCAGAAGAACAAAATGGTAACTTAAAGGTTTTAATAGGTTAGCCCTCGAATTCAGAAACTCTGATTTTCTCTTTCTCTTTTTACAAAAATGAAAAGAGGAGTTTTCGCTGACTAGTTGTCCAAATTAGGATTAATCTGTTCAATTAGTTCTAATTTAATAATCTTCCCAACTTCAGTTGGGTGGCGACTCCCAAAATAAGACGAAATTCCTAGTTCAAATCGATGACTTATATTAGATGAGCATATGGTCTAGTATAAATCGGATTAGGAATGAAAATGAAAAAATCAAAAATTAGACTCGACAACACACTTGTGTATATTACTCGTACTCTTGTCAAACTAGTGTTTCTCAATGTATACGGTTGTATACTTTAGGTGTGTATTGTAAACAAATTAATTTCTTCTCAATTTTGCATCTCATAAATCCTAATTCCTTTCTAGTGACAATTTTTTCTTTATTTAAAGCCTAGTTGTGATTATGATTGTATAACATATCTATATAATACCTATATTTTCAATCAAACATTCTTATTAGATGTAATTACCATGATTATATACATATATCCATAAGTTAACTTTTATTATTTCTGATTTTGCCCACTATAAAATAGGAAACGATATCTTTAATCTCTATACATATTAACCCTTATCTACTTAATGCATTAAAGTCCATAATTTTATTAGATCACTTTATTTAGATTTCATATAATATGATAGCCTTATTACGCAATTATTATTATTATTAATACATATAAGCCCATTTAATTTATTTATAAAATAAGCCTAACAAAATATATAAATATATATATAAATGACAAGCTAGTAGATTTGGTATTTGTGGGAAAGAATATGTAAATTAAAATCATGCAACCCGGCAAGTGCAGTAATATATAATTATTTATATAAGTTAATTACACATTATTAGCATAAGGACAAAATCATTCTTTTTATTATACAATCAAAATGAGTTATAAGATACTATGATCATAAATGAGTAAATCGAGATAAGACCATATAATCAAATCAAGGCTTATACTTTAGTTGGTATAGATATCATTATATGGATGTACATGCTCAATTCCTCCCTTCTCTATTATAATATCATAAAAGAAGAAGAAGATGATAATATAATATTGAGCATGAACACATTGAAGCTTCTACTCCATTGGATTACTCAACTATTATTAAGTTGAATTCGAGTAAATATATTTAAGTTAATTTGAGTAGTAAACAAATAATTTGACTCATGCAAAGAAAATGTTGGGTTACAGATCCAACACATATGAGTCTACACCAAGGGTATCCTGAGTATATGTAGTATACTTGGATGAAAGAATGTTAAGCTTGAAGAAAATTGACGAAACCAAGTGAAACAGGGCCTAGGCCGGCTCAAGGCCGTCGGCCTATAATATATATAAGCTGCCGGCCTTGAACAACAAATTGTTGTTGTTGTTGTTCTTCATTGAACGTTGGCTATATGCCGCCGGCGTTAGAGATCAAGGTTGCCGGCCTTGAAACTTAGGCCGCTAGCCTTTATGCCGACGTAAGTCCTAAGTCGGTTGCCTATTGTTGGACTATATATATATTCGTATCCCTTTGTAAAAAAAAAAAAAAACAGAAGAGAAGGACGAAAACATGAGTGAGAAAACCTAAACCTAAAACACAAAAGGGGTGATTCCTAAACCTAGAGAGTGTTCTAGAGAGGGAAATCCATTTTATTTGGTCCACCGGTTTGTAGTGAGACTGTGTAATCCACTAGTGAGACTAGTGAAGAAGTGTGTAACCCATTATTTTGATAGTGGAAGAATTTGTGTGCGGCGGTCCCATAGTGTTTCCCTAAATTGGGGTTTTCCACGTAAATCCTTGGTGTTGATTTTTATTTTCCGCATCTTATTATTGATTGTTGTTTGTCAATTGTGAATCGCACAAGCAAGAGGAAGAGTACAGATATTCTTTTCCTAACAAGTGGTATCAGAGCACTAGGTTTCAAAAGGAAAATTAAGGTTTCGCTACAAATTGTATTAGGGTTTTGTTTTTTCAATCACAAACATAGTTGAATCTCCAGGTACAATGATTAAACTTAACTCCTCTAATTACTCTATCTGGAAGTCGATGATGGAGGATCTGTTATACTGCAAAGATTTGTATTTGCCTTTAGGTGGTGATGTTGTAAAGCCATAGGATAAATCTGATGCAGAGTGGTTGATACTACATAGAAAAACTGTAGGGTATATTAGACAGTGGGTTGATCAGAGTGTGTATCATCATGTTGCTCAGGAGACTAGGGCTGATGTTCTATGGAAGAAATTAGAGTCGATGTATGAGAGGCAAACTGTCTTGAATAAAACTTCTTTGATAAGAAGGGTAGTTAACTTGAAATACAGGGAAGGCTCAAATATGTCAGAGCATTTGAATGATTTTCAAGGACTTGTGAATCAACTGACTGCTATGAAGCTTGTGCTTGAGGATGAGATCCAAGCACTCCTATTGTTGAGCTCATTACCTAAGAGTTGGGCAACTCTTGTAGTATCGGTTAGTAAGTCAGCTCCAGATGGAACGTTGACCTTGTCTATGGTTAAGGATAGTTTAATCAATGAAGAGGCCAGAAGGAAAGATTTGGGTACTGGTTCTGATTTTAGAGCACTTGTCACAGACAAGTATGATAGGAGGGGTAGAAGCAAGAATAGAGGAAAGAATGATAAATCTGACAGAGCAGATAAGTCAAAGGAGAGATCCAAGTCAAGGGGCAGAAAGAACATTAAATGTTTTATTGTGACAAGCTAGGACATTACAAGAAGGAATGCAGACTATGGAAGAAAAAGCAAGGAAAGGGTGATGATTCAGATGAAGACACCACTGCAGCAGCAGATGGTGAGATAGTGGTTACATAGGATGAAGATTGTATTAGTCTTGCAGGTCATGACGGTGACTGGGTAGTTGATTCCGGTGCCTCCTTTCATGTGACAGCACATGGTGAGTTTTTCTCATCCTACACTGCTGGTGATTATGGCAATGTTAGGATGGGAAATAATGAAACCTCAAGGATTACAGGCATTGGGAATATCATCTTGGAAACTAATACAGGGTGTAAACTCGTTCTCAAGGATGTGAGACATGTACCAGATATCCACCTGAACCTGATCTCAGCAGGAAAATTAGATGATGAAGGCTTTCACAGTTACTTTGGTGATGGTAGTTAGAAGCTCACCAAAGGGTCTCTAATTGTAGCAAAAGGAAGAAAGGATAACACACTTTACTTAATGCCAGCAAAGCTAAGTAAAGGTGAATTGAACTTGACTGATGATGCTACTGTAGAGATGTAGCACAAACGGCTTGGGCACATGAGTGAGAAGGGGCTCCAAATGCTTATAAAGAAGAAGCTTCTACCAGATTTGAAAGGTACTTCTTTAAAACCATGTACTGACTGTTTTGCTGGTAAACAACACAGAGTTAGTTTTCAAAGAAATACACCCAGTAGAAAAGCTCATATATTAGATCTGGTTCTTACAGATGTGTGTTATATGAAGGATTTGACAATGGGTGGTGTAATGTATTTTGTTACATTTATCGATGACTACTCTAGGAAACTTTGGACATATGCTTTGAAGTCCAAAGATCAGGTTTTGAATGTATTCAAATAGTTTCACTCTAGAGTGGAGCGTGAAACCAGTAGGAAGTTGATATGTGTCAGGGCTGACAATGGTGGGGAGTACAGAGGCCCGTTTGAACAATACTATGTTGATCATAGGATAAAACTAGAGAAGACGGTTCTAAAGACACCATAGCAGAATGGTGTTGCAGAAAGAATGAATCGCACCATCACTGAGAGAGTGAAGTGCATGTTATCTCAGGCCAAGTTGCCTAAGTCATTTTGGGGTGAAGCTATGAGAACAGTTATTGATTTGATAAATCTTTCTCCCTCATATGCTCTGGATGGTGATATCCTAGAGAAGATCTGGACAGGTAAACACATTTCTTACAACCACTTACGAGTCTTTGGTTGCAGGGCTTTTGTGCACATTCCAAAGGATGAGAGAGCAAAGCTTGATGCAAACTCCAAGCAATGTATTTTCCTTGGATATGCACATGATGAGTATGGGTACAGATTGTGGGATCCTGTTGATAAGAAGATTATCAGGAGCAGAGATGTGGTTTTCATAGAAGACCAGATAGTTGAAGATATGGAAAAGACTAAGAAGCCAGCATCCTCAGGTCAGATTCCCACAAATGTAGATCTTGCACCTTTATCTGATCTTACTGATGGAAGAACTGTAGAGGACACAGGTAATGAGTTACAAGAGCTACAGCAGCAAGCTGAGGTGAGGAGATCTTCTAGAGATAGAAGACCATCAGTGAGGTATAGTCCAGATGAGTATGTGATGATTACTGATGGGGGAGAACCTGAATGTTATGAGGAAGCAATGACTCATGATAAGAAGAAAGAATGGGTAAAAGCCATGCAAGAGGAAATAAAATCCTTGCATGAGAACAAGACCTATGCGTTAGTTGAACTGCCTAAGGGTAAGAGAGCTCTAAGGAATAAATTGGTATACAGATTGAAGACTGATGAAAGTAGCTCACAGCCAAGGTACAAGGCAAGGTTGGTTGTGAAGGGGTTCAATCAGAAGAAGGGGGTCGATTTTGAAGAGATTTTCTCACCAGTAGTGAAGATGTCATCTATCAGGGTTGTGCTCAGTATTGCAGTTAGAATGAATCTAGAGGTTGAGTAGATCGATGTGAAGACAACATTCCTTCATGGTGATTTGGAGGAAGAGATTTATATGGAGCGGCCTGAACTGTTCAAGATCAAAGGGAAGGAGAATCTTGTTTGCAGACTGAAGAAAAGTTTATACGGACTTAAACAAGCTCCAAGGCAGTGTCTTCATTAAGAAGTTAACCAGTGGTGAGTTTATTATATTGCTACTTTATGTAGATGATATGTTGATTATTGGCAGCGATGCCAAGCAGATCAAAGAACTGAAGATTGCATTGAGTAAGTCTTTCTCCATGAAAGACTTAGGACCCGCTAGCCAAATTCTGGGTATGAGGATTATTAGAGATAGGAAGAGCCAGAAGTTGTGGTTATCACAGGAGAGGTATATTGAGAAGGTGTTAGAGAGATTCAACATGAGCAAAGCAAAAGTTGTCTGCTCTTCACTTGCAGGTCACTTCAAACTGAGTTCAGCTCAGTGTCTAAAGAGTAAGGCAGATAAGGAAGATATGAAGAAAGTCCCATATGCTTCAGCAGTGGGAAGTCTTATGTATGCCATGGTGTGTACCAGGCCTGACATTGCTCATGCTGTAGGTGTGGTGAGTCTCTATCTCTCAAATCTAAGCAAAGAGCACTGGACATCAGTTAAGTAGATTCTCAGATATCTCAAGGGCACTTCCAGGTTATGTTTACAGTTTGGCGGTGACAATAAATCTACACTAGAGGGGTTTTCAGATGATGACATAGCTGGTGATTTGGATTCTAGGAAATCCACTTCAGGTTATCTGATTACTTATGCAGGGGGAGCAGTGTCATGGCAATCAAAGTTACAGAAGTGTGTTGCACTTTCCACTACTGAGGTTGAGTATATTGCTGTAACAGAAGCCTACAAGGAAGTCTTGTGGATGAAAAAGTTTTTAGAAAAGCTGGGTCAAGAGCAGGAAGAGCTAAAGCTGTACTGTGATAGTCAGAGTGGTATACATCTTAGTAAGAATCCGATGTTCCACTCCAAGTCAAAACACATTGATGTTAGGTATCATTGGATCAGGGATGTGCTAGAGTCTAAACAGTTGAAGCTTGAGAAGATTCACACTGATGATAATGCGTCAGATATGATGACGAAGGCTCTACCCAAAGAGAAGATTGTTTGCTGCAGGAAGATTGCAAGGGTGATGGAACCCCCCATATGAGTTGGAGGGAAATTTTGTTGGGGTATAGATCCAACACATATGGGTCTACACTAAGGGTATCCTAAGTATATGTAGTATACTTGGATGAAAGAATGTCAAGCTTGAAGAAAATTGACAAACTAAGCGAAACAAGGCCTAGGTCGGCTCAAGGCTGCCGGCCTTGAACAACAAATTGTTGTTGTTGTTGTTATTCTTCATTGAACGCCGGCTATAGGTTGTCGGCGTTGGATTTAGGCCGCTGGCCTTGAAACTTAGGCCGACAGCCTTTGTGCCGATGTAAGTCCTAAGTCGGTCACCTATTGTTGGATTATATATATATTCGTATCATTTTGTAAAAAAAAAAAAAAAAAATAGAAGAGAAGGACGAAAACATGAGTGAGAAAACCTAAAACACAAAAGGGGTGATTCCTAAATCTAAAGAGTGTTCTAGATAGGGAAATCCATTGTATTTGATCAACCGGTTTGTGATGAAACTGTGTAATCCACTAGTGAGACTAGTGAAGAAGTGTGTAACCCATTATTTTGATGGTGGAAGAATTTGTGTGCGGCGATCCCGTAGTTTTTTCTCAAATTGGGGTTTTCCACGTAAATCCTTGGTGTTGATTTTTATTTTCCGCATCTTATTATTGATTGTTGTTTGTCAATTGTGAATCGCATAGACAAGAGGAAGAGTATGAATCTTCTTTTCCTAATAGAAAATAATTAGTCGAATAGGAAGAATAATTTGAAAATTAATTTACTGATTTTTGACACATATAAGCTAACTAACTTCATTGAAAGTTGGCAATTGGCATCATCATCCACAATTCTAGGCGGTGTTGATGTCCCACATCCTATTTCTTATCCTTTCCCCCTACCCCCACCTAGACTCCCTCAAGCTATCTTCTTTTGACTTGATTCATATTTGTCAAAAAAATTTACCTAATTGCGGCAGAAATAATATTTGTTTTTTCTATGGCATTGTTGCGGATGGACTCTTATATCGATCAATTCTATGTTGGCTCCAGTTAAGATTATAAATAAACGAAGGCAGGAAGACAAAATAGCCGAAAAAAACCCTATGGGAAAGCACAAAAGCATGTAGATCAAATGTCTAACATTAATATAAGCAATATAAGCATATAATATATATATATATATATATATATATATATAATACGTATGATAACCTCAAATTAAGTCAAATCATATTATTCCGAGGTCCGTTCGTGTACAAGCATTGGGCTTGAAATATGCTACAGCTACAGAGATGGGATTAAGAAATGGGCCATCATCTAGGCCCATATATATATATTGGGGCCTAAAGGTCAGTATACTTCTTATTATTTCAAATACGCTCTTAGTATATTGTTATATCTGCAGAACGGGATTTTATGATATTTAAATTTCATTCTTCTTCACTGGGTTTTGATGGGGATTTAAAACAAAATAATCAATCCTAACTCCCGATAGCTTCGAGTTGAATTTGTCCTTTCCAACAGGTAATAGGATTTAAAATTTTATAAATAATTGATATCTGGATAGCCATATTTTTTGACATCCTGCACCTTGTATATATCTAATCATCAAATTTTCATGAAAACAATAAAAACTTGATTTTTTTCGCAATCCTTTATTTAAAAATAAATTTCAAATGAGACGTAGAATAAATAATTATAAATATCTTAATCATTTAGAGAACACGATTTTCCTATATTTGGTTTATTGCGATAGAAGCGCTCTTGCATTTGATTTGTTAGACTTTGGTTCGGATTTGGTAAAGAAAGGAAAATTTACGCATACAATTTAATTTATACTTGGAAAACTCTAAAACCATTCTCTGTCGGGTCTACTAAATTAGCCTTCAAACGACCAATTGGAGTCGTATAATGCGTGTCTAACTTCATTCGAGTCAACATCTCCATTGATGCGTGCTCAAAAACTCAAAAGTATTGTGAAAAAAAAAAAAAAAAAAACCTAGATACATTCTATTGTTTGAAAGATTTGAAAGAGGTGTATAAACTTGTAGAATACAAAGAAACAGTGAATTATAGAGCTATTGAAATTGTTTGGTATAGTTACTTTGACACTCAAATTAGAATGTAAGTATAATTGGTAAAAAATAATTTAAAAGTCAGCAAGAAAGTTTAAGATTTTAATTTCTTTACCCCTTAGACAGTCCCAATATTTATAAATGATGTTAATAAATGGTTGGTTGTAAAGAACATGAAGTATGCGACAGTCCCAATATTTATAAATGATGTTGATAAATGATTGGTTGTAAAGAACATGAAGTATGCCTTCAACATGATGTCCAAAGTGTTTGAGTAGTGGGAAAATTGACAATTATAAAAATTAAAGATTTGCAACAAACCTTATTTATAGTTAATCAAGTCTAAAGGTCATGAAAAAAGGAAACCAAACTCATGACCATGCTATTGATCTAGGGCTGAGCTTGGAGTCGAGCGAATATAGCCCATCAACGCATTCTAATATGTTGTTTATACTTTTTTTTTTTATTAGGATTGTGCTGCCAAGAACTAAACAAGAGAAAACTTCATGTGTCCATTTTAGGAAAAATTCAAAAATTTGCAAACTCAAGAGAAATAGTTTTTGACCTTCCGGCTAGTTGGGTATCCCCAGATCCAGTCCTAGCTCACAATTTTGTTCTAGCTCTTACCTGACTCATTAATAAATAGTCTCTTGTATAAAAGATTCTATGGATATTTGGCCATCGCTTCATCACTTTCTAAGCTCTACGATATCTGTTTTAGCTAACAAGAGAGGCACTAAATAAGCAAAGTACGTGTTAAGCCTGCTAGTGTTAGGTCATCTGTCCAATTTGTCCATGTCGTCCCAAGCGTGCTTATCATTCATTCTTTAGTGCCTCTAAGCTATCTCCAAACCCCAAAACTGAAAGCACATCTCTCCACTATATATATATTGTCCCTTTTCTTCTCCTCTCTTTCGTTTGCCCTTTCCTGTTGGCCGGGCAACCACCATATCCACCACCTCCTTCGCGACCTCAGCTTTGCGTAGTCATTTATTCGTCGATCGCGAATAAAGAGGTGAATGCCATACCTAGATTGACTGGTGGCCAAAGCCATCATTAGTGAAAGAATCTTGATGCTCGAGTCAAGATATATGAGGTGCATGGTAGACTCTGCCGATCATAATTTCTGGGAACAAACGTTCATGATTGTCGATTGTGAAGAATTCAATTGTCGGTGCCTGTTTTTCCGTAAAGAAGATGAATGTAGCTAATAGTTTTCGGAGAAGATTAACTCGGATCTCTTATGAACTCATAGATCTCCTATAAAGGCCATTTTTATGGTGGCCATAATCTAGTCAATGTGTATTTTCAATAACAAAAGTAATCCAACAGCATTATTGACCTCTATTCCCAACTAAAGATTGCCCAAGAAATCCGACTTATTTGACGAAACTCTTCCTATCATCACTTGTCATATTGTTCACGGTGATCTGCTGAAACTGCATATTCCTCTTCTCTAATCCCTCTCCATTTCAATAATATGACAATCCATATTGTTAATCTTGGGCAAGTTAAGGAATAATGCAATGTAATCCTAAACAGAATGGTTACCTTTCGTAATCATGTAATATTACTATTTATATGGTTATTAAACACATTACAGTGAAATGATAGCTTTAAAATAATTATTATTTATATTTTATATATATTGAAATTATATTAATATTTATATATAAATAAATGTCTTCTTTTTCTCTGTTGTTATTGAATTTCGCATTTATATATTTTATTTTTTTGCTATTACAACTGGCGTGTTACCCGCAGTCCCCCACATGGGGTTGCGGGTGGAAGGATAACCCACACGTAGGAGAGGAGACAAACCATTAAATAATATATTAACACACGTGTAGGTATAAGGTTGGATTCGGAAGTGGGGCAGGGTGAGCGCGGCAGATTAGACCCATGACTGGCCTTGCAGTGGAGGAGCGGTCCCTATCACCGCCTAAAACGCAGAAGGGCTGATAGATAATCACAGCCTGTGGCCTGGTGGGACATTCATGCCCCATGATGCTTTCTGGTTCTTCTATACAACTTCATAGTTACATCTTCACGCAGGTTATTTTGCCATCCTTGAATAGGTTACAAGAAGTAGTACAAATGAGCTAGGTTGGGATGAAACAATGCAGGGATTGAGCTCGAGCTTCGATCAATCTCAAATGAACTTGAGATTTTTGAGCTTATATCCGTCTCGAAATGGCACTCACAAACTTAAGCTTGAGCTCAATCAAACTCCTTTAGATTTGTTTCATTCTAAAAATATTTTTCTTGTATATAATTATATAATAATGAGTTAGCAATACTCAAAATAAACTGATATTTAAATTTAAATCAAATTTGATCAAGTCATAAAACACATCATAAAAACTTGAGCCTCTATTAATAATCTATTTAAGTAACTTAAATTCATATCGACTTAATTATAGTTGAATCAATTTCAAGTAAATAAAATAAAAAGTAATTTTTAAATAAATTTAACTCATTTATATCCAAGATATAGTATTGAACACATAAATAACATCCAATTCTAATATCTTATACAATTACATTTTTGTGAAAACATCTTCCTATGTGTTCAAACATCAATAGAAAGGGTGGCAAGTTAACCATTCAACTAATTTTTCCCCTAGTTATCTTCCCTATACATGGTTTTAAAATTCTAAAAAAGCTCCATAATTTAATGTTGAGAACTGAACCTTTCCCTCGTTTGCACACCTTATGCGGCTAAGACACCTACGTCACAAGCATGAAAAATCACATTCCCCTTTATATGTTGCGGCCAAATTACCACCCAACTTAACTAGCTCCTCGAGCAACTATGAACATCTCAGATCTTCACGCGTGTGTGACATAGATCTTAGATTCTAAAAAATAAGTGGATAATATATGAACTATATGAAATGATGTTTTGTAACACTCAAAAAAGTAGTAGATAACCTTGTCCATCATTTTTCAATTCAATGTAAGATTCAAATAAGATATATTGCAATATGTAATTAAAAAGGAATAATAAAACCTAACAAAAGTGAAACATGAATATGAATTACATTGAGATGCATTATAAGATAACACAATAATATAAAGATTATTGCCGTTTCCTGTATTCTTTTTCTCTCGAGAAAATTTCTTGGTGCAACCCTAATCATTTTCTAACTTATAACGGAAATATTAGTCCTTTCAAAACAAGCAATTTCCTAAGTTTTAATTCAAGGGAACAAAAAAGGACTCGGATAACATTAAATCATGTAAACATCCAATAAGTTTGTTTCTCAAATCAAATGTGCAGATGCTACTTACAAGAAAATCTTCTTCCAAACAAAGACAACCTTGACGAAAACCTTGTTTGATCATTATACTGTATAAAGCACGGGAAAACCACTGAGCAAACAACAGATGACTCCCTCAACATAATCATAATACTCCATAATAAATACATAGCAACGTTTGAGCAACATCCATTAAGGCAAAACCAAGTTCCAAAGTCATTCCACAAATTAGAGTTCCTCTTAGTAGTTAGCTTTCTAAGCAGAAACTCATACAATTACTTAGATATCCCAAAGAAAGCGTAAGAATGCAACATGAGGCTTTACAAAAATTTAGGTTTCCATTGGGGCCGGGGTGTCATCATGCAAACTCTGCTATACACCGATGAAACGTATCGACAATTTTTTTTTTCTTAGCAAGATCTAATGTAGATTATCTCATTTTCGATGGAGAAATCTTATGAAGAATTCATTCATTAAAAAAAACACCGTCATCCTCAACAAAAGATATGGCTTTCTCTTTCTTTTTCTTTCGGTTACCATTGGCATCGCCAATAAGGAAGCGTAAGGGACTAAGTTGACTAGAGAGAACATTCTACTTTAAACAGTAACCACACAAAGTGCTGTGCATCCGCATCAATGTCCAAGTCAAAATGGGAATATTGCAGAACAAGCAATCAAACATATACCAGGGCCCAAATTATAAAGAAAAAAGAAAGAAAGAAAAAAGGAAAAGGGAGGGGAAGGGGGGGTTGCATCAACACAAAATAACTGAGGAATCAGATTATAATATTCCCAAAAATAATCGACTCCAACCGGAGACACTTCTTTCTCCAAGGTGCTGGGCTGGTAGACTCTTGTCATTGACTTCCATTAGAATCTCCTCTCCTTCTTCATCATCATCATTTGAATCCTGTCCTTCCTCAATCCATGTTACATCTCCATTTAAGGAGGAAAAGAAAAAGAAAATGCTAATGAGCAAGCCAACATGTTTGTAATGAAACCAAACGATGAAAATTCTCACCTTTCCATGTACCTTTTTTTTTTTTTTTTCTGTTCTGTAAATTGTGTTATTGATATCAAAGGTCTTAAAAAATGTTCATATACAGCTATTAACACTTAAGAAAAAAAGAAAAAACAAGAAAAAAAGGATTTTTTAACATCGTACAAGGAAGAACTAGAATAAAAAATTTCGTATTGTTGACTTAATAAACATTAAAGTTGTGGACGGATGTATTAATTTTGGGCCGAAAAAAGTTCTGGTCCTGTCACTAATTATTATATTAGGTATGACACCCGTCTATATTTCGTTACTGTAACTTATAATATTGCAACCGTTACCTTAAAAAAATAACCAGTGGTTTGAGCAATGGGGAATATCTTTATACATCGAAAGTCCAAGTTCAAAATCTTCAATTGGCGTGAAATGAATAGTCAATTAGGTTATGTTATTTCCAGTTTTGAAAAACTAAAATAGAGCATAAAGATACAGACGAGAATTTATTATATTAGTCCTGGTAGATGAAATACCTTGGAAAAAGATGGAATATTTGTCTTCAATCAATGACCTGAATCTGGAGAAGCAGTGCCCTCATGCTCTTCACCAAGCTGAATTTGAACCGGAATGCAAAAACCCGGCAACCCGTCCGAGGAAAACCGGCTGCCAAAGACAGAAGATTGATGCTGATGCATCGCCTCTGACTTGTCATGATCTGCTGTACTAATTGGCAAATCGCCATAACCGCGAAATGCCTGGGAAAAACTGGACTGAAGGGGTTCCCTTTGTGGAAATACCACTGAAGCTTGGCCTACAAAAGGCTGCGCTGCTAAAGCCGGAATCGGCGAGTTAAACAAAAACCCACCTACTCCTCTGCTATCCGCGGTTGCTTCGTTATTATTCCAAGCAACCATTCTAGGATAGCCAGATTCAAAAGCCATAGGGGCTGAAATTGAATTACTGGCAAAAAGGGTATGGTCATGTGGTGTTGTTTGGTTTGGTTCTTCTGAATTCATTAAACTTGGAAAATGGAAAGATTGAAGGGAGAGGCCTAGGTCTTGATGTTGGTTGTTTGTGTTGCCTCTTGAAATGATGTCTTGGGGGTAGGAGCTAAAATTGATGGATGAAGTACCCGAACTCATGGGAAAGAGCGACTTCATCGTGTCTGCTAGCATGGTGTCGGAGCTAGTTGAGAAATAAGAGGAAGTATTGGTGCTGTCTAGATTAGCACCAGCACCACTTACTCCCCTATGGATCTGGAGATTTTCATAACCAGCAGATTCGGATTGTTCGCCCCCGCCACCGCCAACCCCTATTTCGGCTGAATTCACATTAGGCCCTGCCTCATCAGGGGCACCTGAGGTGCTATTAGGGTGCCAGGGGGGTAACTCAGCAAGCTTGTCGATGGCAGCTTTCGCCTTCTTAATAAGCCAGTCCACAGCTTTGCTGGGCCTGTCATAGCCTAGCCGGTCCTGGACATCGTAGAATTGGATGGCGGTATGGGCAGACAAGCGAACTCTTCGATCCCGGGGACCTTTGGCGGTGAAGACCTTGCTGTGGCGGTCTTTTCGGCCGGTGGACCGAACAATGTGACCACCTTGAACTTGGACTATTTCACCTCCTGTGCTCTTCATTCCCATTTGAACTTTGTAGTATGCATACTCATATACAAAAATAAGACTAAACAAATGTTTAAAGGATACTAAAAACACTATAATGGGTTGATATAATTTCTAAATTTTGTCGATTCCAAGGTTTGTGTATCTGATGCAGCTTTCCTGATCGGAATTGATATTTTGGAATGTATTGTGTGCTTTCAGTGTTGTTGAATAGTTGCCTTTCTGGTCTGCAACAGGATAGCTATTTCATTAAAAGCTGATCCTATTTTCTGCCATTTTTCTGCTAAGAATGCTTCTCTTCCAGATCCCAAAAACCCCTGTCATTGCACTTCCTCAATTCCACACCCCAATAACAGCACTAGATCCAAAAAAATAAATAAATGAAAAGGAACCCACCCTGAAAATATAATCAAAAACCAAAGAGAAAAGGGATGAAAATGAATTGTCGAGTTAAATAAGTAAATATAAATGATAGATGATACTAGGAAAAATGTTGATGAAAAGGATAAAACAGGAAAGTACAGTTAGATGAATGGAACAGGACATGGAATTGTCATGGAGATTGGGAAATAAAGGAAAATTTTCTATGAATATGAATTTGGGGAGATTCAAGGGAAACTGTGGAAATACCAAAGAGTATAGATATGAGGGAGAAATTGGAAAATCCTATGTTGGCCAATCAGAGCTGTTCAATGCTTCTGCAAAGGGTAGCAGGATTTGGTCTGATGAGAGAAGGCGAAAGATCTTTTTAACATCTTAGCCCCACAAGAACAATAATGTCATATTGCTCTCTGCTCACTCTCTTTCATGTGCATACAGACTATATATACACACATTAGCACTATATAAAAAATGTTTTTTTTTTTATTTTTTTATTTTTCCCCGGTTTATGCTAGAGAAAGACATACAACTGTTGATGCGTACACAAAGCGGTCGGTCTAATAATGTGCGTAGAATGAGGTCATCGAGTCTGCTATCCACCTGAGTAAGTGTTAATGGCATACAAGGGGAGTAGGTACAGGTTATAATTTATCTTAAAATATACATATTTTTATATTTTAGAATGAAAATAGAGTACTTTAATAACTTATAAATTTTTTTATTATATTCTTATGATATTAAAATTTTAAGATAAAATTTCAACGATTAAAATCCATTAATATTTTCATAATATCCTATTTATTTAAATCATATAAAAGCATACACTTCACAAATATAGAAAAATAATATTACAAAACCACCCTATATAACATCTTGGATAAAGTGACATTACAAAAAAAATAAAAAAAAAATCTATAAAGAAGGAACATTTATACAGACCTTACAATCTATTAAAAAGTTTACTTCGCTTACTTAAAATACATAAAACTAAATATATTGTAGTAAGTTTACAAGTACAATATATAATAAAAAATATAATATTAAAGCTAAAGTCAGTAATGTGAAAGAAGTGAGATAATAGAAATGGAAAATAGAATCACAAAAATTAGACAAGAGAGACATGAAAGAAATGGAGCAAGAAATTTTTGTTTTCTTGTATGGATGATGGGCTTAAGTTATGGCTATATGTTTATTTCTTTCTTTTCCCTTTATGATAGCACTTAAAAAGCAGAAATACAATACTATTTTCCTATCATCATTATTATTTAATATTTTTTACAAGGTAAGTACCGAGTATCATGAAACTATACCTATATTTCCTAGATTACATGTTTCAAAGTGGGTAAAGGGTATATGGAGACATCATGCATATATCCTTTGAGAGCAAGTTTTAAAAATTTGTAATCGCAGCCATGGTTGTCAAAATCGCGATTTTACGTAGAATCGCTAAGGGGTCCGTAGAATCGTAACGTAGAAACGTAAGTTTCTACAACCTATGTAAAATAACTTTCAAATATTATAAATTTACTTACAATAGTCATTAAAAAATATAATGAATAATATAAATAAGGAAATTAAGTATTTATTTTAGCCATAAATTGCAAATTTGCAATAAAAGTCATAATATAGATAATCGAGCATAAGTTGTATAATATAGATATTTTATTTCTAAAATGATAAATCATGTATAAAACAAGTTTCACCTAGTTCTATATACAAAAGCTAAAAGATAATAGATAAAATTTAAAAATTAATTGTGACTTTAAGAAATTACTAATAAATAAAAATTGATAATGAAGATATACCATTAGAAATGAGTAATATTAAAAAATGACCAAAAGTACATAATAAAGAAAATACCATGATAAGAAAAACCTTCAAAATTATATATTACTAGGTAAATTTTTACACTATTCGTGATTATTAATTCAAAATATATTTACTTAACAATATCTCATATTTACTTAACTATGAGAATGATATATTGGAAAGATAGAAATATAAATACATTTATACCTTTCCTATAAAATTAAAAATCTAAAAAATTCTTATAAAATTAAAGTTATCTACCATTTATTTTATTTACTATTGATTAGTATTATACAAAATAAGTCAATTCTAGACACTAATACAATTAGATCTATTCTTCGTTGATAAATTTGGGGTTTGGATTCCAGTTGATTAATGTGTAAGTTTTAAAAAAAAAAAAAAAAAAAAGCTAAGTGATTGCCAAATATGAGCAAGCCGTCACTTTATAGTCATCGTGAAGCCTTAAGTGGTGTCTCCCATACGCTGAAAGGGCCGAGTTATCCATCTCCCACGTAAAAGAATCTCCAGGAGGCAAATAGTTTTCATTTGGTTTTGATTTATTGGTATCACAATTCAATAGCATCCAACCTACTATTAAATCAAATATTAGATTGATGAAGTTGGAATCGTGAAGTTTAAGTTAAAAAAAAATAAATTAACGACTTGTTTACCTTTTCAAATATAATAGATAGGGAATAGAAAAATTATTTTTTAAAAATAATTTTTATTGGTAACAAAATATAATTTATATTCAAGTGTTTATTTTGTGTAAATTGTTATGATAAAAAATACTTATTTTAATATTTACTTCAACTCATCAATTACGGTATTAATTTGGAATTATGATTAAAAATACCAATATGTCCTCATTTGATCATTAAGGAATCTAACAATAGTTATTCATTGCTGGTATAATTATCCATTACTTAAGTTTTCTATTTCATGTGTAGAGGAAATAAAAAATACTACTCTAGAAAAGTTAATAACCATTTCTTATAAATAGGAAATAAAAAAATTATTTAAAATAATTATTCTCAGACCAATTTATAAATAAAAATATTAATAAAAGGTATTTTGTATAATTATTTTATTTTTTTTCTATTATCTTCAAATAAATGAATCCTAAGATTCTAAACAACCAATTGCTATAAATATATATTTTACTGTCCTCAATACATATTTTTGCAAAGATCTATAAAAAAGAGTCATAATAAGAATTATATATAATTCTTTTGCAAGGGAATAGAATTCACTTGAGGAGTTAAAAACATTTGATATCTTTTGTTAATAATTACCCATTTAGGTGCTTGTCATGTTATTGCACGAATATACCTATTTAGGTAAACATCAATAATAATGAATGGAAGCTTGTCTAGTACCCTCTATCAAAGTTGAATGTGAAAGAGCACTTATAATGAGGGTCACTTATGGTTGATAATATAAATAGGGAACTGAATTGCATCCCTTTATTATATCCACTCCTTCAGAAGCTTTGATAATGAAATCCAACAGCTTTTTCTTTCTTTATATCATTTTCCGTCTGAACTTTGTGAATGCAATAATAATGATAATAATATAAAAGGAAAAAAGAAAAAAGAAAAAACCACCACAATGTGGGTTCAGCATTCTTTCAACCACATTTCAGCATCGGCTTTGTCCCACCCCCCAATCACGCTTCAAGAATGTGGCCTCAAAAAAGTAAAGCTCAAGAAAAGTGGCTTAAATGATTTTCATATCATCACTCCCCAGCTAATGAGGCAAAGTTAATGCCTTCCCCGCTGACATCTACGAGGCAACACACCTTTGAGGTTTAGGTAGAAAATCTACTAAGATAAAGCACCAACAAAGATGTACTTAAAAATATGTAAATTAAATTAATAAAAATAAATTGGTTAAGTATTAAAACATTTATAGCATATACATAATCAATACATTTTTTATTAAAATGGAATAGGTTTGATTCTCCTTTTATAAATCATAACATGTAATCAGAAAAATAAAATTCACCAGCTCATTGTTTAATAAACAAACTCATTGTTAAAGATCGAAGATAAAGTAATAAGATTATGGCATGTGAAATCCTTTTCCATGATTCTCCAAATAAGGTGAAGAAGAACAACTTCATTTGTATTCCAACTTGGCCAAATGAAAAGGAGACCGCTCCAATTCACATGGGTAGCTTTATGTTTTATCTCCTTCTGTAGACCTAATATATAAAGCAAAAGGCTTATATAGGGCAATGATATGTTGGGCTTCATTTAGTTTATTTCTGTCCAAATTGTTCCTGGCAGCTGCATCCTAGTTGGGAATTTCAGAGACAGTTTTCTTTTCAGCATGATATCGACAACAATATTATTACTTTAATCCAACTTCAACAGGAAATAGTTATTTAATTAATAAATAATTGCCCTGTCATTGCAAATGGCCAATAATAGAACCTCAGGATAGCATTTTTAAGAAAACTAATTATTAACATCACTGGGAACGTGGTTTCGGAGTGCACATATAATAGAAAATGTTATCAGCCGCCTGGGGTATACTATTTCAAAGGTCAAATTAATAATTAAAAAAAAAAGGTTTTATTTTCCTATGCAATGATATTTCAATGAAATGTATAATTAATCTTGTAAACTGTGGAAGTTTCTTTTTCTACGCATTTAAGCCTTTTTTTTTTTTCCCTAAAGGAATCTTTACTAGCAGAAGGATACAAGAACAAGGGAGCTCAGGTCTATTAGTTAGGATGTTAAGATTCAGAATTAACAAATAACAAAAAATGACAAAGGAGATGGTAGATTGAGATCCGGATATGAAACCCTAAGCACATTTCTTTTGGATGTAATTCAATTGGCACAAGTGTTAGTTTTTTTATGTTTATGAAACTAAAAGAGCAAGAAGAAAAGAAAGATTTTAAAATCACATATATCTTTAACCATATGTCTAGCTAGATATAGGATAAGGTTGGGATTGAACTGGTAATCTAGTCCAAACAGCCCCGCCAGTTAGGCAAATCCAAGGCGGTTCACTATCGGTGAGTTCACATGATGAATTAGCCATTTAAAGATTAAAAAAAGAAAATAGAACCGATTCACAAGCCTAACCAATCCAGAATCAAGAAACCTTAAGCAAATCTTGATTCATATATTTATAATTCGAGAACTGACAGATCCAAACCAATTCAAGCCTAAGCCCATGCATAGGTTTAGCCATCTAAGAATCTTTGTCAGTATCACGGAAACATGAGAAAGAAGAGAGTTATCAATTTCAACATGAATTTTATTCCACTTTTCTTCATGCGTAAACCGTAAAGCTTCCCTTACCGCTGCTGCTTTTACAAATCCAACATCCAAACAGTGAGAAGAACAAGATTTACCGGCTATCATAATATTAAAATTTACCATCAATTGCATTCTGTTTTTATTGATGTATGAAATACTCTTAAAGCAATATTTTTTAAACCTTCTCAATTGTTCTCCAAATACTAACCCTAAATTTGGTAATTCTAAAATTTGACTTTGAAATATATACATATTAAGTTATTTGTACAATAATATATCACCACTAATGATCTCAAAGTGTATTGATTTTTCTATAATACAATCTCAAATTCAAAAATGAACAAATGGATGACAATTGATAGGAAATGCTAACATAGGATATACAAGCAAAATGCATCAGTTTATCCTTAATCTCAACAAGCTTGTTGACAATGAATTTTTCACATCATTGAAAATTATGCAATATGCATATAAAACAATCACAATGATTTATCTAGATTGTGTCAATGTTATTCTTAATTTTCTTTTGGCTAAGCAGGATAAGTTCAAGATTATATCCCTTAGAGCTAATGCAAATTATACAGTGTATAATTTCAAGAAAATTTAATTAGGATTAGGACTTACGAAATTGGGGTAAATATTTTCAAAAACATTTATACAGGGTTTGGCATGTTGCTCTTCAAAAGCTTATTTCATGTATAAAGCTATTTGGAAATGATGGAAAATTACTCATCTATTACATTCCTAATGGAAAGAAATTCCATTATTAGAAGTGACATGTAGAATGTGTATTGGAATATGCCCATAATGCTAAGAAACCAAAGAAAGTTCTATTAACGGCTTAATCACGAAAGGCATATTTTTCATTTATTATGTGCATTTTTACTAGCACCAATGTCTATGTTAAAGTCCTATGTGATTAACATGTGATTTGACATTCTAGTGTAGTTGCTTGTGCATGAGGTTTCTTTAACATTACTAGCACCAATCCATGATCAAATGAGTACTTAGAGAGGACATGGGCACACGAAGAACTGCATATAAAAGAAATATGCATGAGGAAGCCAAGCTAATGAGTTATTGGAAATGGTCCAATATTTAGCGAGTACTGCAATCAAGCGTCATTAGTTTCTTCCCTTATGAGTGGTATGATGAATCTTTAGAATTAATATCATTATGCACTCGATATGTAGGCCATCATGTTTTGATAACCAATAAAACATGGCTCATCCATGCGTCTTCATCAAATAGGTCATAGGATATGGCTTGAAACACTCATGAATTGATTTAGTAAACCAAGTAAAAGATCATATCCATGATGTCACAATTGTACACAAATTAATTGTAGATATCAAAATGGAGAGATAAACCATAGACATAAATGTTGGCATGAGCTAGGAACCTTCTTGGTGATCCCTAGAATCGTTGACTCAAAGATTTAGATTAGCTAATATAGTAATAAAGTGTATAATAGTTGTATTTCCTTATTTATGTACACTTATAAATTATATAAAAGAAGGCTTGTATTTTTAGAATAATAATAAGAAAAATTGAGTTTTTTTTTTTTTTTTTCTGATCATGGTATCAAAGCCAAATGCTTTAGGACCTATATATTAGAGAAAAAGAAGGAGAAATATCAATGGGGGATTGAACACCCTCCATTGGAAACTCACAAAAAGAACCCTCAGTTCTTGATGATTTACATCAAGAACATCACAAATATTAAACCAAACACCAATACCAACAAATAATGAACTTGTTATTACTCCAATTGACATCAAACTAGATGATAAAAACTATGGGATTGGGTCCTAAGTTATGGAGATGTATATTGTTACCAAAGACAAATTGGGCTACATCAATGGAGATTTGCTAAAGCCCTCGGAAACAAATCTAATATTTAGAAAATGGAGAAGAGAGAATGCAATTATGTTAAAAAGTAGCTAAATAGTTCTATGGATCCAACCCTAATTGGCAATTATATCAGATTTCCAATTGCTAAAGCCGTGTGAGATGTTGTTGCCACAACGTATTTTGATGGCACAAACAACTCACAAGTTTATGATCTTAAGAGAAAAGTGTCAAGACTGAGACAAAATGGAGGATCAATTGAGACATACTACAATACTCTTCAAGGACTTCAGAGAAAAATTGATTTTAGACGTTTAAATCTTGTGAAATATGATGTTGATATACATAAATATAACTCTATGTTGAAGGAAGATAGAGTTTATACCTTTTTTGGTGGACTTGATGATCATTTAGACAACATTCGAGTTGATGCACTACGGTTGCAACCCCTTCCTATAACTGAACAGGCTTATGCATACATTCATAGGGAAGATCAAAGACAAATGGTGATGTTGACAAAAGAAGACACAACTTCCAACTTAGCAATGATATCCAGAGGATAGAAATCACGTCAACAACCTACGCTTCAGATTTTTACTATTGGAAAAGGAAGTTCTTCCACAAAGACAAGGACTCAAATTGAAGAAGGTGGTTGTACTCATTGTGGGAACATGAAGCATACAAAAGAAACTTGCTTCATGATAGATGAATATCCAGATTGGTGGCACGAATGGAAGGCAAAGAAGAAATAAGAAGTAGGTCATGCAACACTTGCTAATGTGGAGACAACCCATATTGAACCTCATCTTTCCCTTGTTCCTTAAGAGGAGTCCTCTACAGCAATAACAAATTCTTTGTTAGCTCAAAATGAATTAGGTAACCAAGGTTAGATAATTGATTTTGGAGCAATAGACCATATGACCTTTAATCCTCAGGACTTTATTAAAACTACCAAACAAAAACAAGTTTGCATCATAAATGCAAACGGCGAGAAATATCTTATGACTTGGGCTAGAAAAGTGTCTCTTTCGCCCTCATTATAACTACCTAACACTTTTCTTATTCCATCCCTTTCAAACAAATTAATTTCAATTGGAAAAGTTATTGAGGAATTAAATTGTTATGCATTATGTACCTAAAATTTTGTTCGTTCCAAAATATTCTCACTAAGGAGATTATTGGTCGTGATACTAAACAAAAGGGGCTATACTAAAAGGAAGATTTGAGTAGTGGTAGAGCAAACAAAGTCAGTAAAGATGATAATAGAGGAAGGGAAATTTGGCTATGGCATCATAGATTGAGACACCTTTCATTTTCTTATATGAAACATTTATTTCCTAGTTTGTTTTCAAATGTTTATGATACAATGCTTAATTGTGAGCCTTGCATTTTGAAAAAAAAAAAGTCATAGAGCATCCTACCCAATAAGCCCAAAAAGATGCAAAAAAACCATTTATGTTAGTTCATTCGAGTGTTTGGGAACCTGCCCCTATTTCAATTTCTTCAAGAATAAAATGGTTTGTGAGTTTTGTTAATGATTGCACCCGCATGACTTGGCTATATTTGATGAAAAACAAAAATGAAGTTGTTGAAATATTTCGAACATTTCATGCTATGATTAAAACTTAATTCTCTGCTAAGTTACAAGTACTTCATTCTACTAATGAAGGGGAATTTCTTAACAAAGAATTACAAGATTATTTTAAAGCTCATGGTCTATACCATGAGATAACTCGTGCTTAGACCCCACAACAAAACGACATTGCAGAAAGGAAGAATAGGCATATTTTGGAGATAGCCAAAGCACTTTTGATTACAGCACATACACCACGAAGATAAGATAAATGCAATGACCCCTACTATTTATTTGCTAAATTGCATGTCGTCCAAGGTATTAAACTTTGAGACTTCATTACAAGTTTTAGCTTAGCATGAACCTTTGCCCACAATTTTAATGTTGCCTGGAAGAATATTTAGATGTGTGGTATATGTCCATCTCCATAAAAATGAAAGAACCAAAATTGATCCATGTGTTGTTCACTGCATCTTCTTGGGCTATGCTACACATAAGAAAGGATACTGGTGCTTTGATCCATGTGCTAAGCACTTTTATGTCACGGTGGATGTTACTTTCCTTGAAACATTAATGTTCTTTAAGAACCCATACTCGCATTCTCCTCTTCAGGGGGAGCTAGTTAGTGAAGAGCAAAATCCTGATAATGGTTAGGAAAAGTGGCTAGACTTCTCAACTTTTCATGATGAAGACAATAGGTTTTTCTTCAAGAAGGAGGAAGTACTGAAACTGGGAAAGAATATAATCAAGAATAAGAACAACCCTCTCTTAAGCAGTCTCCTCAAGAACAGCACTCTCTTGAGCAATCCCCTCTTGGTTTAGTACCAACCGACCATACTTTGGAGAATAAATCGGAGGTACAATCTCTTGATCCCTCTCCTTGTTATAAATTACCTTTCGGGAATAACCGTGGCAAGCCACCAAATCGATACACACTAAATCATGGAGATGGCAAAGCAAAATATCTAATTGCCAATCATATCAGTACTAAGGGACTGTCACAACCATTAAAAAATTAGGTGCATTAACTATCATCTAAGAACAATCCTAATATAATAGAAGAAGCCTTGAATGATCCTAAATGGGTTAAAGCAATTACTGAAGAAATGGTAGCATTATGAAAGAACAACACCTGGACGGGACAATGGATCAATATAAGGTGAGACTTTTCGTGAAAGGATACATTCATTCATATGGTATCGACTATCAATAGACATTCTCATTAGTAGCAAAATTAAATACAATCAGAGTACTGTTATCACTAGCTATCAATCTAAATTGGCCATTACACCAATTCAGTGTAAAGAATGCATTTCTTTATGGGAATTTAGAAGAAGAAGTGTACATGGAAGTCCCTCCAAGTTTCATTGCTTCACAAATAAGAATTGTATGTAAGTTGAAGAAGGCATTATATGGGTCAAAGCAATCACTAAGAGCATGGTTTGGATGATTCTACCTAGCTATGAAGAATTATGGTTATAAGCAATGTAATCCAAATCACACTTTGCTTCTAAAGCATCAAGAAGCGATGGTAACAACACTAATAATCTACGTTGATGATATGATAATTACAAGAAACAATGATGAGGAAATCACAAAGCTTTAAAGGCATCTACCAACTGAATTTGAAATGAAGAATCTTGGTAGCCTTAAATACTTTCTTCGAATCAAAGTGGCAAGGTACAGGGAATATTCCTATCACAAAGGAAGTATATTCTTGACTTGTTAGTAGAAATAGGAATTCTTGATTGTAAACCTGCAGACACTCCAATTATTCAAAGCTATAAGCTTTGAGAATATCCAGAACAAGTTCCCACAAATAAAGAAAGATATCAACAATTGGTGGGCAAACTAATTTACTTATCTCACACAAGACCAAATATTACTTGTGTCGTAAGCTTGGTAAGTCAATTTACGCATAACAAGTGAAGAAGCTATGGAAGTCGTGAAGTGAATTCTACGATACTTGAAGGCCTCACCAGGAAAAGGACTGATGTTTAGAAAGCATAATCATCTCTATATAGATGATTATATAAATGTAGACTGGGCTGGAAACATTATAAATAGGAAGTCAACCTCTGGTTACTTGACCTTTGGTGGTGGAAACTTAGTTACATGGAGAAGCAAAAAACAAAAGATAGTGGCTTTATCAAGTGCAAAAGCTGAATTTTGTGGCACGGCTAAAGGGCTATGTAAATTACTTTCCCTAAGAGAGCTAATGAAAGAAATTAGATACTCACTTGAGCTTCTAATGAGACTATTTTGTAATAATAAAGCCGTTATAGAAATTGCCTAAAATCCAATTCAGCATGATCAAACAAAGTATGTTGAGGTTGATGGGCACTTTATTAAAAGGAAATTGAAGGAGAAGATAGTGTAGTTCCTGTCAAGTCTAATTTTTGAATTCCCATTCCTAATCCGATCTAGACTAGACCCTATGCTCATCTAATATAGATCCTCGACTTGAGTTAGGAATTTCGTTTGATTTTTGGAGTCGCCACCCAACTGTTGTTGAGAAAAATTGAATTAAGACTAAAGGAGCAGATTAGTCTTAATTTGGACCACTAGTCGTCGTTATTTCCTCTTTTCTTTTTTTTTTTTGTGAAAAGAGGAAAAGGGAAAACCAGAGTTTCTAAGTCCGGAGGCTAACCAATTAAAACCTTTACGGTTACCACCTAATCTCCTAAAATTGTTTCTCTTTAGAAATGTGTTTTATTGTGTTTCTGTTACTTTTTATTATGTTTTTGAATTATTTCAAGAAAATGATTTTTTATTCATTTTATGGGTTGACTCGAATGGGTGCCTACGTACCTGCTATTCAGGATCAAACAAGTCGTAGTTCACTTTTCTGAAAACCTTAAGTTGGTTTGGTGAATTTTAATTTATGAAACCTCTTCTAATTTATGTTCTTACCATTTTTGGGATTTTTTTCTAAAAAACTTCTAAGCCTAAGCTTTGATTTTATTTTGAAAATGATTTTAGGGAAAAACATCAATTTTGGATTTATTTGAAGAAAATGATTTTTCTAAGTGCTAAAACTCATTTTTTATGATTCTTTTATAATTTATGATTTTTATAATTTTTATGATTTCTTGTTATTTTTGTGATTTCTAGGAATTTTGTTGAATTTTGTGATTTCTGGGAATTTTTGTGATTTTTGGGAATTTTTGTTGATTTTTGTGATTTTAAGTTTATTATCTATCCTATTTTGACATCTAAAATTTATTATTATTTTCCTAATATTTTTCTTGTTTTATTCTTTTTTGATTTTTTATTTTACATTATTAAATCCTAAAAAAAAAACCTAATTTCTACATTTTTCTATTTATTGAAAATGGAAACAAATAAATAACTAATAACAAATAACAAAAACCAATAAATAAATAACTAAGCAAATAACAAAAACCAATAAATAAATAATAAATTAATTTGGAACAAATAAATAAACAAAATAAGTAAATTAAATAAAATAAAAAAAATCCGAAAAATCCGACTTACCTGGATCTGGGTCGGTACGCGGGTCAGGTCGGTCGGGTCGAATCGGGTCGGTCGGACACGGCGGCGGGGAAGGCTCGTTCACGGCGTTCCGGTGGCCTTTTGTAGCGGGTGAGGTGTCGAATCCTAGTTTCTCGAGGTTGCTGAATACAATGGTGGCGGTGGTTTGCTCCCAGATCACCTCCTGGTGGTGGTTCAACTCCCGCCGGTGCTTCGCGGTTTTGGGTCTCCTCCGATGCTCTCTGATTTGCACTCTTTCCTCACTTTCTCTCAATTCTGATTCATGCTTTTGCTTCCTCCCCTCCTCCTCTATTTATAGGCACTTGAAACCGAGTTGGATAAGCTCGGATTTCCTCCGATTGAAGCTGATCGGATTTTCGGTTAGAAAAACCAACTCCGATTTGTGTCAATCCCTCGATTTGTTGCGATTTGATTCCAATTAGATAATGTTTATCTTATTTATGTTGAAGATCTGTTGGATTTGTGCAAAAAATCGAATCAAAACGGCCGAAATACGAATTTTTCCTTCCGCCGGCAATCTTGGGCTCGAGGTAAGAGACGATCACGCGCTCGGCGCGTGCACTTCCTCCAGCCAATCAGATGCTGCCACGTGTCCTGGGTAAATGAAAAATTCGCAAAACGCGGAAACTGCTTCCCCCGCATTTCGAACCTACGACCTCGCACCCGCACCGCGCGCCTTAGCCCATGGTCCGGACCAGCTGAGCTAGCCCACTTTCCTGATTTTTCTAATTTCGCAAATTGCATATATGCAATGCGATTTTTCTATTTTTTTGTATTTTTTGAAAATTCCAAATTTTGTGAAAATTGTTTATTATTTATTATTGCTATTTCTGAAATCATTTTTCAAAATTGATGTGTTTTCCTATTTATTTTTATTTTTTTAGATATTTTTATTATTTATGATAAATTAGGAAAAATTGGAAAAAATTGAAAATTGATTATTATTGATTCCTAGGGCAAAAATGGGGTGTTTACAGCTGCCCCTCTTTGTGGTAAAGTTTGAAGAACTTAACTACAAAGATAAACAAAAGACACCATTTTTGGCCTCTTGAATTAGGCTTTGGTAAGAAAATGCTCCAAGAGCTAATAATCCTACGATTGAAGATGTTCCTAACAATTCAAGGTAATGTTCCTTCCAAAAAAGTGCTTTATGGGCTGACTAATTGGCGATGGGACATGTCTCAATCATTGTGTAAGAATGTATGAGAAATGATGATAGGAAGCGTCTTATCAGACTTGCAACCTTGGAAAGAAAATTTACTCAGGAAGCGCCCTTATGAGCTGGCTACCTGTCAACAGAAGCGTCTTATTAGACTTGCAACTGTTTGGGAGAACATTTCCGAAAAGTGCCCCGAGAGCTGACTAATCGGGAGAGTTTAGGAAAGTGCCCCTCATGGGCTGACTAACCTTTGAATTGAATGCCTCAAAAAGTGCCCCCTATGGGCTAACCATGAGGACAAAGTTTTTTTTTTTTTTTTTAGGAAAGTGCCCCCTATGGGCTGACTAACCTTTGATGGGATTGTCTCAAAAAGTACCCCCTATGAGCTAACCATGAGAACAGATTTTTAGGAAAGTGCCCCCTATGGGCTGACTAACCTTTGAATTGAATTTTGCCTCAAAAAGTGCCCCCTATGGGCTGACCATGAGGACAAAGTTTTAGAAAAGTGCCCCCTATGGGCTGACTAACCTAGGATTGAATTTGCCTCAAAAAGTGCCCCCTATGAGCTGACCATGAGGACAAAGTTTTAGGAAAGTGCCCCCTATGGGCTGACTAACCTGGGATTGAATTGTCTCAAAAAGTGCCCCCTATGGGCTGACCATGAGAACAAAGTTTAGGAAAGTGCCCCCTATGGGTTGACTAACCTGGAGTTGAATTTGCCTCAAAAAGTGCCTCTTATGGGCTGACCATGAGGACAAAGTTTTAGGAAAGTGCCCCCTATGGGCTGACTAACCTGGAATTGAATTTGCCTAAAAAAATGCCCCCTATGGGCTGACCATGAGGACAAAGTTTTTAGGAAAGTGCCCCCTATGGGCTGACTAACCTAATATAAAAATGATATCTAGGAAGGCGTCTTTATAGATCGATGTAAACACCCCATTTTTGCCCTAGGAGTCAATAATTTTCAATAATAATCAATTTTCAATTTTTCCTAATTTTTCCCAATTTTTCCCTAATTTAGCATAAAATAATAAAAATGTTCAAAAAATAAAAATAAATAGGAAAACACTTCAATTTTGAAAAATGATTTCGGAAATAGCAATAATGAATAATAAATAATTTTTACAAATTTTTGAAATTTCAAAAAATACAAAAAAAATAGAAAAATCGCATTGCATATATGCAATTTGCGAAATTAGAAAAATCAGGAAAGTGGGCTAGCTCAGCTGGTCCGGACCATGGCTAAGTGCGCGCGGGGGGGGGGGGGGGGGGGGGGGAGGCTCGGTCAGACGTTCGAATCGCGGGGGAAGCAGTTTCTGCGTTTTGCAATTTTTTCGACTTATCCAGAACACGTGGCAGCATCTGATTGGCTGGAAGAAATGCACGCGCCGGGCGCGTGATCGTCTCCTACCTCGAGCCCGAGATCGCCGGCGAAGAAAAAAATTCGTATTTCGACCGTTTTGATTCGATTTTTTTGCACAAATCCAACAGATCTTCAACAAAGATAAGATAAACATTATCTAATTAAAATCAAATCGCAACAAATCGTTGGATGGGCACGAATCGGAGTTGGTTTTTCAACCGAAAATCCGATCAGCTTCAATCGGAGGAAATCCGAGCTTATCCAGCTCGATTTCAAGCGCCTATAAATAGAGGAGGAGATGAGGAAGCAAGAACATAGATCAGAATTGCGAGAGAGAGAGAGAAAAGAGTGTAGATCGGAGGAAACCCAAAGTTGCGACCGCCGATCGGAGTTGAGCCACCGCAAGGAGACGTTCTTGGAGTAAACCACCGCCACCATTAGATTCAGCACCTTCAAGAAGCTAGGATTCGACACTTCACCCGCTGCAAAGGACCGTCGGAACGCCGTGAACGAGCCAACCCCACCGCCGTGTCCGACCGACCCGATTCGACCCGACCCACGCACCGACCCGGATCCAGGTAAGTCGGATTTTCCGGATTTTTTCATTTTTATTTAATTAATTTTGTTTATTTATTTATTCCGAATTAATTAATTTATTTATTATTTGTTATTTAGTTATTTATTCATTTATTTACGTGTTATTTTTAATAAATAGGAAAATGTAGAAATTAGATTTTTCTAGAATTTAATAATGTAGAAAAATAAAAAAATAATAATAAATAGATAAATAAAAAATAAAAAAAATAATAATAATAATAAAATATAGAAAAATAATAAAAAATTAGGAAAATAAATCATAAAATTTTAGATGTCAAATAGGATAGACAGTGAACAAAATTCCTAAAAAATCACAAAAATTCCCAAAAATCACGAAAATCAACAAAAATTCACAAAAATCACAAAAATTCCCAAAAAATCACAAAAATCAACAAAAATTCCCAAAAACCACAAAAATCCCCCAAAATTCTCAGAAATCACAAAAATAACAAAAAAATCATAAAAAGTTATAAAAAATCATAAAAGATAAATAAATAAGTTTTAGCACTTAGAAAAATCATTTTCGTCAAATAAATCAAAATTGATGTTTTCTCTACAAAAATCATTTTCAAAATGAAATCAAGCTTAGGCTTAGAGTTTTAGGAAAAATCCCAAAAATGGTAAGAACATAAATCGAAAGAAATTTCAAAATTAAAATTCACCAATACACTAAAGATTTTCAGAAAAGCGAACTACGGCTTGTTTGATCCTGAGTAGTAGGTACGTAGGCACCCATCCGGGTCAACCCATAAAATAAATGAAAAATCCTTTTTCTTGAAATAAATTCAAAGACATAACAAAAATTAATAGAAACATAATGAAACACATTTCTAAAGATGAACAATTTTAGGAGATTATGTGGTAACCGTATAGGTTTTAATAGGTTAGCCTCCGGACTTAGGAACTCTGGTTTTCCCTTTTTCTCTTCTCACAAAAAACGAGAAGAGGAAATAACGACGACTAGTAGTCCAAATTAAGACTAATCTGCTCCTTTAGTCTTAATTCACTTTTTCCCAACAACAGTTGGGTGGCGACTCCAAAAATCAAACGAAATTCCTAACTCAAGTCGAGGATCTATATTAGATGAGCATAAGGTCTAGGTCTAGTTTAGATCGGATTAGGAATGGGAATTCAAAAATTAGACTCGACAGGATGGCGACTCCACTGGGGACCCATACCAGTAGGCTAGCCACCTGAATCTCTCCAAGCTGTTCTCTTTAAGAAAAATGTGTTTCAATCATTACTTTGTTACTAACTTTGCAGGATTTAGTTAGATTTTGGTTTCTTTACTGTGGGGGTTTTGCATGCATACATATGTTTGTGTGAGTAGATGCGGTCGAACCCGGACCGTCCTAGAAACCTGAGACGAGGAGCCATTGTGTAGGTTTCGGGCGAAGTGAGTTGATTCACCGTTCGGGACTGATTAGGCTATCCCACCCTATGCTTCGATATGGCATGAGATCCATTTCTTCGAGAATGCGGGAGGCCATAGAGCTCGGGAACCAGTTAGAACCAACCTACTTGCATACATAACATCATACGAGGGGTTGACAATTGGATGACAATGTAATGGTTTGTTATTTTGTCCTTGGAGTTCAGGACTATTTCCCTGTAACATTTTCATAGCTCTGTTTGTAACTAGGCTCTTTCCTATTGTAATAGATGGCTAGCAGTGCAGTCAACCGCCTCCTCCGCAAAGAGATTCGGGTGTACAGACCTTTGGACCCAAAATTGGTACTGGACCACTGGTTTACCTTGTACAACCCAGAGGAGCAGGCCTTCATCCAGCAGAAGATCGGCCCCATCCTCTCACTGACTAAGTCAGAGGCGAATTTACCTATGGTCCGGGCCATGCTCCATTTATGGGAGATCGAGCCCGCAACTTTCTTCATCGGACCGCATGAGATCACCCCTACCCTGGAGGAGTACACCCAGTTGCTACAGGCTCCAACACTGACTGATCAGATTTACACGCCAGACCTCGAGGCCGGGCCAGCCGGCACCTTCAGTAGACTGCTAGGCATCCGCAAAACAGCGGTCAACAAAGCCCTGGCAGACTGTAATGGGTATTGCATACGAATGGATGACTTAGAAGCCTGGTTTATTGCCCGAGAAGACAATGGGGACAGAAAGGACATCCTATGTGGAGACCCTAAGACTTACAGATAGAGAAGGGTGAACGCTTTCATCTTGACAGCCTTCGCCATCATACTGTTCCCCATCGGGACCTTCTATATTCACTACCGGGTTGCAGAGCTGGTAACCCAATTCCTGGAGGGAAGATCTTACATCCCGGCTCTACTGGCTGAACAGATCCGGAATTTGAATTTCCTTAAGAGAATCACAAAAATTCTCAAAAATCACGAAAATCAATAAAAATTCCCAAAAATTACAAAAATCCCCAAAATTCTCAGAAATCACAAAAATAACAAAAAATATATATTAAAAAATCATAAAAAATAATAATAAATAAATAAGTTTTAGCACTTAGAAAAATCATTTTCGTCAAATAAATCAAAATTGATGTTTTCCCTACAAAAATCATTTTCAAAATGAAATCAAGCTTAGGCTTAGAGTTTTTGTAGGAAAAATCCCAAAAATGGTAAGAACATAAATCGAAAGAAATTTCAAAATTAAAATTCACCCATGCACTAAAGATTTTCAGAAAAGCGAACTACGGCTTGTTTGATCCTGAGTAGCAGGTACGTAGGCACCCATTCGGGTCAACCCATAAAATAAATGAAAAATCCTTTTTCTGAAATAAATTCAAAGACATAACAAAAATTAACAGAAATACAATGAAACACATTTCTAAAGATGAACAATTTTAGGAGATTAGGTGGTAACCGTATAGGTTCATCTTATTTAATAAATCATAAATAGATTGTTCAAAAATTAGACTCAACAGGTATTAAAGTTGAGATGAGTATTGCATGTTCTATGCTTTGATGATCATACTCTTCCATTATCTTGAACTGTATTTGACCCTGAGTTATCTGACAATTTTTAGGCCAATTTTTTTCAAAACTTTTGATGGAAATCTAAAGATTATACAAAAAATAAAAAATAAAATAAAAATAAAAAATAAAAGCCTTTTGCATCTATTTATGATTTATTAAAAATAATAACTCATTATTATGCCCTACTCACCATTGTTGTGATTCTTGTACTTAGTTAAAATTAATAAATAAAATCTTTAGAAATCAAATTTACCTAGTTTTTAGCCTTATAATTTGAAGTTTAAGAGTCTATTGAGTCCTCTTGTGAAAGATAAACAGGTCTACTTCGGGTCTCTTTTCTAGCTAGTGTATCTTCTTGAAAGTTGCTTTGAAAGCTTTTCAACATCTAATAAAAGAGGTAAGGGAAACTCCTCACTTAGTGATCCCTTATAAAAAAGTCTTAATTCTGTATAGCATTCAAATGAAATAAGTTGCATTACTCTAATGACTCAGGTAATTGAGTTAAGAGTATCTAAACTTGAATGCTAGAGTGAGGGAGAGTTCGATGGGGTCCCTTTAAAACCTGGTCACTTGGGTGATGAGCCCGGGATGTGCCGAATCAGTGATCTCACTATAGCGATAAGGGCGAAGAAGCAAAAGTTCAATACACGAACTTATTTTATAGTAAAAAAAATAAAGAAAAAAAGAAAAAGAAAAAAAAAAGAAAAAAGAAAAAAGAAAAAAGAAGAAGTAGAGTTTTAGTGAATGCTCATCAACAAGCTACAGGACTTATAATTAAAAGGGAGAAAATCTAGGAAAGGAATTGATACCATATGCTTTCATTTTATGTTGACTTGTTTAAAGAAGTGATGTAAAGGATCATATGCTTGCTAATTGCCAGTGAAGTTTAAATGGGTGTTTTTCCTTTAGGACTGAATATCTACTTTTGGAATAAGAATTCTTAGGTTAAACGCTTGGATTAAAGTTTTTTTTCTCTAGATTAGTTGGTTAATTTTGAGTATAGTACTCTAATCACATATTCCCAGTTTGGTTTGAGTGGTGGGCATCACAAAGTAGTGAGTTAGAAGTAGAGATAACAGATGTTCAAGTTTGTATGATAATAAAAAAAATTTTGTACTTTCTAGGATAGATTTCTTTCTGGTTTTATTTTGCTTGAGGACAAGCAAAAGTTTAAGTGTGGGGGAGTTGATAAAGGCATATTTTACTCATAATTCATTAAGAAATTTGCAAGTATTCATTATTGATTTTAGAGAAATCACAAGGAAATGGTACTTAATCATGTTTATTTTTATATTTCAGATGTTGAAGGACTTTGAGTTCAAAGCTTAATCAATTTGGAAAGATTGCATACAAATTGAAGCATGAAAAGATTGAAGGATGGTAAATGAGAGATTAAAGCCGCCGGCCTTTATGGCCGGCTTAAAAGAAGGTTGCCGGCCTTGGACCGGTCTTATTTTGATTGCATCTTCTTGCCTCCCCTTGCATATATATAGGTCTTATGTCGATTTAGAGAGGAACTTTTGTCAAATTTTAGTGTTCTTAGAGTAGTTTTAACCTAGTTTTAAGGGAGAATTGTGGAGATCAAATCTTAGAGAAAACTTTGTGATCTTTGTGGAGATTATCATCCTTTATGAAGGATTTGTGGAGTTCCTTTCAATTAAGGTATTATTTGTATTGTTGAATTGCTGATTTCTGAACTTCATTTCTGATATGCAATTCAAGCATTTGATCCAACCATTGAATATGATTTCTTTTACACGAATCTCCTTAAATCATAATCATGTCTTTATCTCCATGAATTGCTAAGTCTTTTCCTTGGGAAATTGGATGAAACCCTAGAATGTTAAAAGGATAATTGTAGCCATGTTATATGATTAGGAATTATTAGGATTATTCATGATTGCAATTCCTTTGATTTTAATTATAATTGGTCTTTTATTATAATTGTTAGAAATCCTTTTGATACGGGAGTTGATTAGGATTTGTTAGGAATTCTTAATTAGATTGATTATCAATACGGGAGTTGAGATAATTGGTTTAATTAGAGTTTATGATAGGCGCAATGCAATGTTTCTTGTTAATTAATCACTAAGGGATTAGGGTTAATTGATTTAGGGCATTAGTTGTTTGTAACATCGGGAGGTGTATGAACATAATTTTGATTCCTTGGTTAATTGGAGACGCGAAAGCCGACTAATTGATTTAAGGTTAACATCCTTAAAAAGGATTTTCTAAACTCACTTGAATAACCTTATAACCACTAGTTGATATAACATGGTAGCAGTTTGATTAATGGATCTAGGGTGAATTCTAATTTCCCGTGTTCATAATTGATAGATTCTTCATAAAATTCTCCTTGTTTGCTTTAAGTTAAATTTTTAGCTTAGACATTTCAAAGCCCCTCTTTAATCTCCTAGATATTGATAAGAATTGCCATAGGTCTAGTACTCTATTGGTTCCTCGAGGAATCGACAATCTTACTTTTCACCACTCTATTACTTGATACGACCAGTGCACTTGCTGCAATTTACGCTCCCATTTTATATATACGTTCTGAGCGTATCACTCCCCTCCTCCTCTATTTATAGGCACTTGAAACCGAGTTAGATAAGCTCGGATTTCCTCCGATTGAAGCTAATCGGATTTTCGGTTAGAAAAACCAACTCCGATTTGTGTCAATCCCTCGATTTGTTGCGATTTGATTCCAATTAGATAATGTTTATCTTATTTATGTTGAAGATCTGTTGGATTTGTGCAAAAAATCGAATCGAAATGGCCGAAATATGAATTTTTCCTTCCGCCGGCGATCTCGAGCTCGAGGTAGGAGACGATCACGCGCCCGGCGCGTGCGTTTCCTCTAGCCAATCAGATGCTGCCACGTGTCCTAGGTAAATGAAAAATTCGCAAAACGCGGAAACTGCTTCCCCCACGTTTCGAACCTGCGACCTTGCACCCGCACCGCGTGCCTTAGCCCATGGTCCGGACCAGCTGAGCTAGTCCACTTTCCTGATTTTTCTAATTTCGCAAATTGCATATATGCAATGCGATTTTTCTATTTTTTTTGTATTTTTTGAAAATTCCAAATTTTGTAAAAATTGTTTATTATTTATTATTGCTATTTCTGAAATCATTTTTCAAAATTGATGTGTTTTCCTATTTATTTTTATTTTTTTAGATATTTTTATTATTTATGCTAAATTAGGAAAAATTTGAAAAAATTGTAAAAAATTGAAAATTGATTATTATTGATTCCTAGGGCAAAAATGGGGTGTTTATAGTTCCCATTCGTGAAATTAGAAGAGCAACAACCTAATATTCTTATGAATGGTATTTCAAGCATAGTGTTCCATAGCTCACTTAGCAAGTTGGGCATAGAAGACATCTTTACAACAACTTGAGGGGGAGTGTTAGCATGAGCTAGGAACCTTCCTGGTGATCCCTAAAATCGTGGATTCAAAGATTTAGATTAGTTAATATAGTAATATAGTGTATAATAGGTATATTTCCTTATTTATGTACACCTATAAATTCTATAAAAGGATACTTGTATTTCTAGAATAATGGTAAAAAAAATTGAGTTTTTCTTATCAATAAATTCATAGTTTGCATATATTTCGAAGATCTTTTGTCGAGCCTAAGGTGGCTTAAAGAGTATGGTTAGGTGTTCCAAAAGCCTATGCCTAGAGAATTGCATGTAATTGCGAGAAGTAAGCGTGAGATGAGAGATGTCTATGAAGCTCAAGTTGAACCAATAGGAATCGATTGTATGATTTGAAGTTAGAATTAATCAAAAGACTTAAGCGCTCAAATAAATTAGTAAATTGCAATTTTAAAGATAGAATTAATTGAACAATTTAAGTGCTCCTATATACTAGGAAATTAGTCAGTGAGGTAAGATAAGACAAAAGAAAATTAGATAAAGCCAGCCTAAGTAGTCAATAATGGTGATAAGGGCCTTATGCATATGGAGAGAGAGTGGTTTTTATTCTTAAGACTTATTTCCATGTGCATGTAATGGAAGTTCGCTCATATGGACATAAGATTAAGCATCTTGATTAGCTAAGAATAAATGAATATCATGCTTAATGGATGAGAGTCATCCACTTGTCCTATCCAATGGTTCTCATTCAATTATATATATATTGAGTGTGCATGAAAATACACTCTCAACCAATGCAAGAAGAGCAATTAGTTTCTTCCTCACTGTTCTTATTAAGATATATGGATGTTTGAGGAGATTCTCAAATCATCACATGCATCACTACATCTCCTGAGAAGTGGCACTCCATCTTACTCTCTCTTCACTTATCGTTATTGTTTCTTATATTTTCTTTTATTCATTCTTACATCTCCAAACTGATTTCTAATTAAAGATGCTATTAAAAAAAGAAAAAGAAAAAAAGTGTGATCTAACAAATGAGTGACCTAAAACATCAATCACATTCACTAAATCATATGTGCAGAAATCTTAAGGTCTTTTATTTTAGAATCTCTAACCCTAATCTAGAATTGGATAAATTCCAATTAATGAAATTGAATTCAATCTTGAGTTGGTGAGTTATTACATTGTGTTTGGTTGCTTAGCCTTTAAGGTTTGTCGGTGGTGGTGGTTTTAAAGGTCACAACGTGGTGCTGAATGTGGCGGCTCTAGGTGTTTGAAGGGATACATAAGGCTTTAGGTAATAGGTCTTAGCGTGAGCTATTTTGTGGTGGTGATCTAATCCAAATTCTAAACAAATGTTTTGTTGTAGATTTCATATCATGAAAGTATGAGTGAACAACTCCCAACACTACTTATTTTATATAATGTGATAACATATGATGTAATTTTATGCATGTTGCATTCTTGTCATAGATACAATAAGATATGTTAAATGTCTATTTCATACAATTATATCAATCCTTATTTATGGAGTTTTGAATGAAAATCATAGACTTTAAGAAAGAATACCATGCTTTTATGGCACCTTGGAACCCCATCGATGATGCTACTAAGCCCATAACCCTTTGCTAGGTATGGTTTGTGCAATATAACCTTAGTGGTGGCATTTGTGTGTTTATGTGCTTGTGCTTGCCTTATATTTTTAAAAAGTGATGAATGAGAACAACAAACAAAACAAGATAGATATTGGGTTTAGTTTAGTTTTAATTAGTCTCAAGAGGGTAAAAGACAAAAGATTCATCATAGTACATAATCTTGAAGCTATGCTATTGTTTGAGACTTCACATCGAATCTCTTTTTTCATTCAGAATTTCATGACACTATCAAGGTTTGGCTATGAGAGGGCTACAACAATTTTTTCATTAAATTTCCATAACATTGACACTTAATTTAGACTGAGGGAAGGAGAGGGGAGGGGCAGGGTTGTATTTAAAGAGAAAATTTTACTTTTCTCTTTCTTGGAAAAGAAAAGGAAAGTAAAAGGAATAGATTTAGAGAGAAAGGTTTTCCTTCTAGCCTATGGTAAATAATTCTTTCAAATTAAAAAAAAATAGGGGAGAATTTGTAATTACTTGAGTAATTATATATACATATATATATATATAAATATAAATATGTGTGTAATTACATTTTATTAAAAATGTCCACCAAGGTTAAGATAGTAATTAACTTGAAGAAATTGGGGGCAATTTAGTAATTTTAACCATGAGGTATAAATAGTACAATATACCACATTTAACCCTTTTCCCTCATGTGTGTAGTCTAGAACCTTAAACACTCTCTTAGAGACCACAAAGTAACCTAAAAGGAAAATCATAAGAATCAGATCCATTCTACTAGGTAAGAGTCTTGATCATTCAGGTATATATTGTAGGCACTGTAGATTCATTAATTTGAGATCAATTGCTTACATGTGTATAGGAATTAGGACACGAAGTGAGACAAGACAGACAATTTGCGAATCTCAATGACAATTCGAATCAAGTAAGTCCATAACTTCTTGTTATATATTGGAATTAGTAAATTAAATTGATCAATTAAGCTTAGATTCATAGGAATTTGATTAAGGAAAGATTTACAAATTGGAAAAGGGGAATTTGTGATGAACAATGACCTACACAGCTAGGTACATGCCTATGCTAAGATGTGAATGTTTATAGAAAAGTATACAGTCACTGACATGACTGTATACTTGGGTGTGTTGAAATACAAAAATACAAAGAAAGATATATGGCTTTTAGCATGATCGTGTTCTACCTTATGTCCCTCTACACAGCCTCCTACATGGCCATGTTGATTCGGAATACTTCCCATTTTATTTTATTTCATTTGATTGTAATCCTAAGGGTATGTAATTGGAAATGTCTATAGGTTTAGAGAATCCATGAGATTCTAAGTGTGAGGAGAACAACTATAGAATTTAAGGTATGTGTATATCATGTGTGTTGTTTATGCTTATTAGTTTATAAATGTGTGTGGACTTAATAATGTTGACTAATGAATGAGATTGATTGTGTGTGTGGTTGTAAATTGCTGAGCTCAAGAAACCGAGTGTAGGTCGGTGTTCTTAAGGTGTCACCCCAACGATCGGTATGTGACGTTATCTCTAGTGAAGTCATGTACCAAAACGATTTAGGTAGAATGTAGACGAACTCATGTATGTGGAAGGATATTGTGTATATTGTGAAAGGATATTGTGAAATATGGACTCATGGACAATAAAGAGTACCCATTATTGTATACCTATTATTATTATTATTATTATGTATAGAATAAACTCACGGATAAAGGAGAGTACCATTTGTCGTATATATATATGTATATATTTGTTTGTGAAAGGATTGTCTGGATATGTGTAAGGATGTATGATAATGATGAGACTATGTGTTAACTAAATTATGTGAAAGATAAATAACTTGTGTATGAATATTATGTTGTATTATGTATGTGTTGTTGTTTCTATCATAGCATGTGTATGTGTGTATAGGTATATATAGTGCTGAGTATTAGCTCACACCTCATGGAACCTTTTTAGTTGCAGGTGACATAAAAGAAATTATAGGATATGATGAAACTCTAGTAGAGACCAATCATGATACTAAGGAGAATATGGAATACGTATACTATGATAAGTAGTATTCTAATGAAGAGAAAGAAGAGATAGTGGATATTTTTGTAAATGTGGTTTTCAATTTGTTATTAGATTCAAGTTGTTGAAAACTTCTGTTGTATCAAATTACGGAGATTAAATATGAATTATGTATTGAAGACATATGTTTCCTTCAAAAGTTATAGTATTTGAGTTCATGAATGTTCCCATTGTAATAATTTAAGGAGTTTAATTATCATCATAAATACTTGAAGGTTAATGAGCTTTTGTGTGTCTTCACATAATAAGGACACATGGTGGGCCATAACATTCCTGGATTCCGAAGTATTACAAAATTTATACAAAATTACAATCTTACCCTAAAACAAAAGCATACATATTTAAGTTGTAAAAATTTTTATGATTTTTTAACTTAATGAAAATATTATAATACCAATTTTCCTTGTACTCTCTATTCCTTCTTATCTAAGCAAGATAATTTATAATTTTTCTTCATAATGGTTGGCATGGCGATGGGCTTTGTTGCTATGACTATCTTCTTGAAGCATACGAGTTCTCACAAATGCAGTCATGAGTGTCTTCAATTAGTCGTAGTAATCCTATTAATTATTTCCCTCTTTCCAGAACTTAATTATAGGGATTCTTGCTCAGTGACCATAGAATTAACTCAATTTCGCTAAGACCCAATTCCTTGAGGTGCCTTAAATTTTGTGGTAATGGAGGTTTGCTGAAGATATGGAGAGATGGGCAAAGTTACCTAAACCATATATTTTACGACCTTGCAAAGATTTTGACAATTTTGTTAATTGTATTTTATATCACTTTAGTCTTTATTTTACATAATTTGAATTCAGTATAGAAAATGTTGGACCAAAAAAAATTAGTGTATAAATAGTTATGTAATTGAAAGAGGAAACGACCTCTCACAAAAATAGAAATGGGCTTTTTGTTCTTTAACATAAGTATTGATGTGTCGAGAAATTTCCAAAAGAAAGAAGAAAATCAATAAATCTAATCATTTTACGGCACTTAACCATTCAAAAATAAATAAATAAGTGAAATTCATTTTACGGCCTCTTTTGTGTATTTGGTTATGTGGAATACGATGAAATGAAATTCATATTTATAGCAAAAAAAAAAGTTGTTAGTTTTACACAATTTACAATGTCGTGGAAAAATGCCATTGCTTTCTTGATTATTATGATAAAAGAGAAATCATGTTTTACCCATTATTCATATGAATCAAATTTGATGTCTTCAACATATTCCAATCAATTATATACACACATCTAAACAATAAATTAATATTTAAATATATAAATTTATTTTAAAAGATCAAGTGCACATATATGATTAATCGGAATACACATTGGAGAGAGGAAATTTGGGAGCATAAATATTTATCCCTCATTGTATGAAAATTGAATCTCTTAGTTTGTGAAAATAAATAATCCCTTCTATATGTATTACTGATAATAAATATAATGCTTTTGACAAATTCTAATACGGCAAAGACATGCAACTTTACCTCAAACCCTAAGGTTGAATGACTATGAGTCCGACATTATACAAAGACATAGAAATTGTTTTTCGAAATGAGTTCAGGTCAGTAGTCTCACTCTTGGCATATATTTTAATATTAAATACTTCATTCTTAAATATATATTAAGGAAAAAAAATAAAAGCAGTACGAGCAAATATTTTATGTATGGTACCCAAGATTTAACATCAGACAAATATTTTAGATATGCTAAATTATAAATACACTCATATTTATTCCATATGTATGTTTAGATCCTTTATTTTTAAAATTGAAAGCTTAGATCTCCAAATCTTTAAAAATATATATTTTTTAACCTTATTTTACTATTTTTCTTTTGGATACAATAATTTTAGAAAATTTTGAAATTTTTTATTATGCTTTTTAATGGTAAAAAATGGCCATTCGTGGATAGAAACACTTAAGCATTTGTTTTTTCTATTTTAAGATTTATGGTATAAATGCTTAATCTTAAAAATAAAGAATTTTGTGCATATGGAAAAAAAATATAAAGAATATATATATATATATTTGCATTAAAAAGAAAAACAAAAACAATATAGCTAATATAAAACGAGCTGAGCTTTAATTGGGCAAAATTTGATGGAACCAATAATTATATTCTTACAAAACTGTTGCTCTCAAGGAAACCTTTGTTCCTAATATATGTACACAATTTCATCTTTTCCTCCTTTTGTTTCCTTAATTTAAAGTTGAATAGGGCATGTCTACTTATAATGCACGATAAATCCCGATTTCAACTTTTCATTCTTGTAGTTTGATTATGTCGTTGCAGGAGGCTTAAATTCATCCTTTGACAAACCCCGGACATTGAAATCGACTTCATCAAGCTTCCAAGTTTCGTCTATCACCCTCTTGTGATTAGCAGAATGCTCCCCATATCTAAACACAGTGACATTCGTTCTTCCCTTAAACGCGACGTTCACTCCATCCACATATTTATAGTCTTCCATTACTGACTCTGTGCTTGTCTCCCAGAATACATCATCGTCCTTTTTGGTCCTCATTCGAAGCAGCCGAGAGTCCTCGAATTGAATCAAAAGCCCTGATCTCTGGCTGAAGTATCCCCATATCGTATGATGAATGATCTCATAGTTTGGCCCGCTTTGTGCCTCTCTTATCGCGGGGCTCGTTTCGAGTTTAAGTATGAAACAATCGTCGTTATCTATGATCTTCTCTCCTATGCACATTGCATCTAGAAATAAGTTAGCAGTTGATCTTGGGTCCAGTCCCTGCTATGCCACAGAAAATAGTTCTTTATCATTCAATAAAGGTTGCTACAGATGTACGGTGATCACGATTTTATTTATGAATCATGGTAAAGAAGTCGAGCCATGTACCTGCAAGAACCGCCTCAAAGGTCTAGGAGGCCCTGTAGAGATGGGTCCTTGTTGGTTGGAAGAATACCTCCATGATTGCTTTCCATTGCTTCCGCAAACAACCTTGCATCCGGACACTACCAATTCTAAGCTCCAGAGGTCAGGATTCTTATGCCAAAGCACAAATCCTCCCATCTCCTGCGCGGTCCTACTCTCGATGTTCAGATTCCCCTGCTGAAATTCTGTTGCGTTGATCTTCACCTGGCCTGTAACACACATGTTATTCATCGAGTTTAATGCAGCCTGACCTCCGGTTGCTGCTATGTACTGTTGCACAATGTACTTGGCTGTGGATGCTTCCTGGTAAATTATGGTCATCACATTAGAGTGTGAAATTGGGGATAATGACACAATTCATTTTTCTCATTTTCCGCTTTTAATTCGGAAGCTTAAAATCTAAACAGAAGTTTTCTTGCAAAAATGGATAATTTTTAGAAAATTCAAACGCTTTCTTGTGTTTTTTTTAGCTATCGTCATGACAATATCAGTAATTCACTGTTTTTTCTTCTTCCTTTTTTTAATTTAAAAAAAAAACAAACGCAGGCACCAAATTTTAAATGTTTAATCCTAATTTATCTTTTTCAAGATCTACTACACAGCTTTTCTGAATAAGCTTACTAATCCTTTTTATTTTCCAACAAAAACCTAGAACTGACATTTGCATGCATGTTATAATGAAGGTTTAACCATCTTACAATTGAACAGTCTCGAATAGGACGATGAATGGAATGATCCAACTGCACTTGAAGAGGTATAAGAGGAGACCCAATAAGGTAAAGAAGAAAACGCAGTTCATTCAAACGAGCAGCTATGACGGGAGATGACCATTTATCGGATGTTTGGGCTTTCATCCACGTGAGCATGTTTTGCATTCTTAAAGCAACGTTATTTCCCATGCTTGTAAACATCTCCTCAGGTATTGGTACCTCAAGAACTGTCTCAAGACCATCTTCTCGGTCTATGTTAGGACACAATCTCCTCATGTGTAACAACAAAACCAAAAGTGACACAAAACAACAGAAAATTATGTAATACGTAATGTGTGCTGTGGTTGGTGTTCGGATTCTGGAAAAAGAGTAATATGAAGAAGGTGCTAAAGACAATGGATAATAATGAATCTGGTACAATTAAAGGCGTCTTCTTTAATTTTCATTTCATGGAAATGGGAAAAAAAAAAAAAACTGTGGGAGAGAGGTGGTGGAAAAGAATGGCAGAGAATTGCTTCAAGGTTGTCCTTGGATGTAGGTAACGTGCATGTATGATTGAAAAACTCTGGAATTGTTTTTTCGCGGTCTATATTTGGAGGTCCTCAAAATGGGGAAGAAAAACTCCAAAAGTTGCTGCTTTTTGCACGAGACGCTATATATTACCAACATTACGTGTTCTATATTGCCCCATAAAAAAAAAAAAAAAAGTGGGGTGGGGGGTTGTTATGTATGAACGTAAAGAAATCATTATTACAAGATTTTCTTTTTTAAAAAAAAAAATTGTAATGTAGGGCTTTTTAATTATATGATTTACTCTGTAATATTAGTTATTCTTTATATAACTGTAGTATGACAAAAATATGTGTGAACCAATAATATGAATGATAAGTGATATATATATATATATATATGTATGTATGTGTTTGTATATAAAACAGAAAGTCCATGAGTTTGTTTTAGGTTGTCAAACATATAAGTTAGAACTCATAAATAATATCCTATGTGATGATATGAGGTATTGTATTATACGACATGTGTTGGATATGTATGGTTTTTTAGTAATGAAAAGATGTGGTAAACATTTAAAATTTCAAGATCATGTTTCATATACATTAGAAAATTATATAATTATAAATACTTGTTAATACTGTTACATATATAGTTATTATGTTATTGGCACATGGCTACATCATATTGACCATAATGATTCTTTAATCCGATGATGACACATGTCCATCATTTAAAGTTAGTACCCCTATAATTATATTATTTAATACAAGTATATTATACACCCTATTTTGCCATAGCACTCTTCGAAGCTACTCTCTCACACAAACAAATTTTTGCACTTCAACTTGTTATTTGCAATATAATTCTAATTAAATTAAATTGGCTATATATAAATTAAAATTCGTGGAATTTGTTTCTTTTGTAGCGAAAAAAATCATTACAAGTAATAACTAAGTAATAAAATAAAACAATCATTGGGCAATCTCATTCAATTCTATTAGACATCTTTATTTCATGTTACAATGGTTGCACTTAGCATATAATAATTTATTGTTAACATGAAATAAAGATGTCTTATTGCTAACATCCCCAATTCAATTACCTTCGAAGACAATAGAGCACTTTTACGTCCTATCACGGGCTCGGAGCTAAAACAAGCTGTCTTTGGACTAGACGCGGACAGTTCACCTGGCGTTGATGGATACGGGGGTTTCTTCTATCGCACTTGTTGGGATATAATAGAACAAGACCTCTTAGCTGCTACTCGAGACTTTATGGCTGGAACTCCAATTCCCAGAGCGATAGCAAGCACTCTGATTGTCCTTCTACCTAAAAAGCACTCTACAACATCATTCGCGGATTATAGACCAATAAGCCTCTGCAACTTCTTGAACAAAATTTTCACAAAGATACTAACAGAAAGGTTGAAGCTAGTTCTACCATCCATTATCTCATCGGAGCAGTCAGCTTTCCTGAGCGGCCGTGACATCACGGAAAACATACGCCTTGCTAAAGATCTCGCCCAATTCCTGGAACATCCCTCAAGAGGCGGAAATCTAATAATCAAAATGGATATGATGAAAGCCTTTGATCGGGTATCATGGTCCTTCCTCCAGAATTTAATGATCAAATTTAGCTTTGCACACCACTTTGTATCACTTATCCTTGACAATCTCAGAGCTGCCTGGTTTTCAATCATATTAAACGGAGGTCCAGTTGGTTTCTTCAAAGCATCTAGGGGAATCAAACAAGGGGATCCACTATCTCCATATCTCTTCTTGTTAGCCTCGGAAGCCTTATCTCGTGGACTCAAAAACCTTCAAGAGACAGGGCAAATACTTCCATTTCATACTCCCTCATCAAATTCAGTAAAAGTAACACACCTAAGCTTTGCAGATGATATCTTGATTTTCACTCGTGGTGATAGAAAATCCTTGCAGCACCTCAATAGATTCCTTTCTGATTACGAGCTAGGTTCTGGACAAAAAATCAACAAGGACAAGAGCTTCTTCATTCCCCCCAGCAACCGCCCCCCAAACTATACCCAACAAGTCTCAATTTCTATTGGAATTCCGGGTAGCTCATTTCCGTTCCAATATTTAGGATGCCAACTCTACAAGGGTAGAACACGAGAACATTATTTCTCACACCTAATCGACAGTTATGAACGGAAACTAGGCCATTGGTCCACCAAGATCTTATCACCTGGAGGTAGACTAATCCTCATTCGTCATATACTGCAAGCAATTCCAATACACACGCTCACTGCAATTCAGCCCCCCAAATCGGTGATAAAGAAGCTTGAGCACAAATGTCAACAATTTCTATGGGGATCCTCAGACTATGGAAACAACAAACATTGGAGAGCTTGGCATAAAATTACTTTTCCATCAAATGAAAATGGACTTGGAATCCGAGATTTTTCCTCCTTGATTAAAGCTGCCTCATTGAAGCTATGGTGGAAATTTAAACAAGGAAAGAGTCTTTGGGCAAGTTTCATTAGCTCATTGTCTGAAACCTCAAGAAAACGCACCTCATGGCGGCGTATTCAGGCAATACAAAATGTTGCAGAACAGAACACATGCGTACAAGGTAACCAATACATATGGATGCCATCTGTCACTGGCGCCTTCAGCTACAAAACAGCATATGAAGTGGTTAGGCCGAGGCAACAATCTAATCAATTATTCGAAAAGCTAAAACATCGTTTTTTGCCTCTTCAGATTCGCATTTTCATGTGGCGTTTATTTAACAAACTATATGCCTTCCCGGAAGTCCTTTGTGGCTTTGGATTCAACTAGAACCCCTCCCGATGCCCACTGTGTTTGAGTGAAATGGAGTCCATACAACACCTTTTCCTCAAATGCAAAGTAGCTACTGAACTATGGATCCTGATGGCTACCTGGTTAGACATCCATATTTCCCCGATTGCTGGATTGTGGAATATGATACAGAACTGGGTTCAAGTACATCCAAAGGGCACAGTGTTTAGCTTAATATGTCAGCTAACACCGGCCTTTATCTGTTGGGAAATATGGAAGGCTAGTGTAAACACCCCATTTTTGCCCTAGGAATCAATAATTCTCATCAATAATCAATTTTCAATTTTTTCTAATTTTTCCCAATTTTTTCCTAATTTAGCATAAATAATAAAAATGTTCAAAAAATAAAAATAAATAGGAAAACACCTCAATTTTGAAAAATGATTTTGGAAATAGCAATAATGAATAATAAATAATTTTTACAAATTTTTGAAATTTCAAAAAATACAAAAAAATAAAAAAATTGCATCGCATATGTACAATTTGCGATGTAAATAAAATCGGGAAATTAGGCCAGCTCAGCTGGTTCGTGCGTGCGCTGGGAACGTGTGGGAGGCTTGGAGGTCGCGAGTTCGAATCTTCCCCCGAGCGCTCGATGCAATTTTTACTTTCTTTTCCCTGGAGCTGCCACGTGGCAGCATGTGATTGGCCGAGGGAAGTCACGCGCGTCGCGCGTGATCGTCTTCTTCGCGAGCCCAGCCGGAGGAAAAAATCCGACAGAAGTCCGACGAAGGCGAAATCGGCCGTTTTCTTTTTAATCTTCTAGATTAAAGTCGAGATAAGGCCAAATCCATCAGATAAACCAAAGGAACACAAGAGATTAACATCAAATCGCCGGGATAAAATCGAATCTAAGAAACGGAAAAATATGGGTTTATCTTAAATCGGCCGATTCGAGCTTATCCAAGAGGAGTTCGAGGTGCCTATAAATAGAGGAGAACAGGAGGAAGCCAAAGCACGAAAAAACACGAAGAAAAAGTGAGAGAAAGGGAGAGAAAGGAGTGAATCGGAGTACGCCGGAGGAACTTGAAGCCGAGACCATCGATCGGAGTTGGAGCAACCGCTAGGAGGCGATCTGGGAGTAAACCGCCACCATCATCGGATTCAGCACCCTCAAGAAGCTAGGATTCGACACTTCACCCGCCGCAAACGACCGCCGGAACGCCGTGAACGAGCCAACCCCGCCGCCGTCTCCGACCGATCCGACCGATCCGATCCGACCCGACCCGCGTAGCGACCCGGATCCAGGTAAGTCGGATTTTCCAGATTTTTTATTATTATTTATTTTGTTTATTCTGAATTTATTTATTTATTTATTATTATTTTGTTAGCCATTTATTTAGTTATTTGTTTATATTTTCAATAAATAGGAAAAATGTAGAAATTAGATTTTTCTAGAATTAAGAAAAATGTAAAAAAAATAATAAAATAAATAAAATATAAAAAAAATAATAAAAGAATAAAAAAAATAAAAAAATAGAATAAAATAATAAAAAGATTAGGAAAAATAATAATAAAACTTTAGATTTCAAAATAGGATAGATAATAACTTAGGATAAAATGTTCTAGCATAAAATTACAAAAATTTATAAAAATCACAAAAACTTATAAAAAATCACAAAAATCATAAAAATCATAAAAATTAATAAAAAATTAAAAATTATGAAAATAGAAGAAAAATTAAGTTTTAGCACATAGAAAAATCTTTTTCTTCAAATAAATCCAAAATTGATGTTTTTCCAAAAAAAAAAAAAATCATTTTCAAAATAAAATCAAAGCTTAGGCTTAGAAGTTTTAGAAAAATCCCAAAAATGTTAAGAACATAAATCAAAAGAGTTTGCAAAATTAAAATTCATCAACAAATCTAAAAGTTTTCAGAAAAGCGAACTACGGCTTGTTTGATCCTGAATAGCAGGTACGTAGGCACCCATTCGGGTCAACCCCTAAAATAAAGAAAAATCATTTTCTCAAAATAATTCTCAAACATAATAAAAAATAACAGAAACACAAATGAAACACATTTCTAAAGATAAACAATTTTGGGAGATTAGGTGGTAACCGTAAAGGTTTTAATAGGTTAGCCTCCGGACTTAGAAGCTCTGGTTTTCCCTTTTTCTCTTCTCACAAAAACGAGAAGAGAAAATAACGACGACTAGTAGTCCAAATTAAGACTAATCCGCTCCTTTAGTCTTAATTCAATTTTCCCAACAAACAGTTGGGTGGCGACTCCAAAAATTAAACGAAATTCCTAACTCAAGTCGAGGATCTAGATTAGATGAGCATAGGGTCTAGTTTAGATCGGATTAGGAATGGGAATTCAAAAATTAGACTCGACAGGATGGCGACTCCACTGGGGACTCCATACCAGCAGGCTAGCCACCTGAATCTCTTCAAGAAATGTGTTTTTTAATTATTATTCTGTTGCTAACCTTTCAGGGTTTAGTTAGATTTTGTTTTTTCTTTATTGTGGGGGTTTCTTGCATACATACATATGCTTGTGTGAGTAGATGCGGTCGAACCCGGACCATCCTAGCAACCTAAGTCGGGGAGCCATTGTGTAGGTTTCGGGCGAAGTGAGTTGATTCACCGTTCGGGACAGATTAGGCTACCCCACCCTATGCTTCGATATGGCCTGAGACCCATTTCTTCAAGAATGCGGGAGGCCATAGAGCTCGGGAACCAGTTAGAACCCACCTACTTGCATACATGACATCGTAAGAAGGGTTGACAATTGGATGACAATGTAATGGTTTGTTATTTTGTCCTTGGAGTTCAGGACTATTTCCCTGTAAAGTTTTCATAGTTCTTGTTGTAACTAGGTTGTTTCCTATTGTAATAGATGGCTAGCAGTGCAGTCAACCGCCTCCTCCGCAAAGAAATTCGGGTGTACAAACCTTTGGACCCAAAATTGGTACTGGACCACTGGTTTACCTTGTATAACCCAGAGGAGCAAGCCTTTATCCAACAAAAGATCGGCCCCGTCCTCTCACTGACTAAGATAGAGGCGAATTTGCCTATGGTCCGGGCCATGCTCCAGTTATGGGAGATCGAGCCTGCAGCTTTCTTCATCGGACCGCATGAGATCACCCCTACCCTGGAGGAGTATACCCAGTTGCTACAGGCTCCAGCACTGACTGATCAGATTTACGCGCCAGACCTTGAGGCCGGGCCAGCTGGTACGTTCAGCAGACTACTGGGCATCCGCAAAACAGTAGTCAACAAAGCCTTGGCAGACTGTAACGGGTATTGCATACGCATGGATGATCTAGAAGCCTGGTTTATTGCCCGAGAAGACAATGGGGACAGAAAGGACATCCTGTGTGGGGACCCTCAGACTTACAGACAAAGAAGGGTGAAGGCTTTCATCTTGACAGCCTTCGCCACCATACTGTTCCCCACCGGAACTTTCTATATTCACTACCGGGTTGCAGAGCTGGTAACCCAATTCCTGGAGGGAAAATCTTACATCCCGGCTCTACTGGCTGAACAGATCCGAAATCTGAATTTCCTCAAGAAGAAGGGTCATGGGATCCTCCGCTCCAGCATCAACCTTCTGCTGATATGGTTCATAAGCCACCTCAAATGCTTCGGGCTGAACATGGTCAGGAAAACCCTGGCCCAACAGGTGGATCTGGTGGATTCCTGTATAGAAAAGGTGAAGCTACCCGACGACATTACCAGCTACAGTTGGGTAGATCTGCTTAGAAGCCTTAGCGCCGAAGATATTCTATGGACAGCCAGGTGGAGTTGCTGCAATAAAATCATCTTAACCTGCAGTAATTTCCAAGCAGTGCCATTAATTGGGATCAACGGATGCATCGGATATCACCCCAACTCCGTAGTCCGCCAGTTCGGTACCGTTCAAGACATAGTTTACCGGCCTTCACTCGAAGCAGTCACCTTTGAGTATCAGGATCCGAACCTGTTGGTAGCCGAGAAATTTGCTAAGCTGGCAGAGGTCAAAGCGCTCTAGGGAGCCAGAATCGAAAGCCCGAATGTGGACCTAAGAGAGCTAGATGGCGAAGTGGGAAAACACCGAGCCACCAGAGAGTTTGTAATCCGCCAGCTATACCAGACAGGGGAAAGAGCATATCGAGTTCCAGACGTCACCCAGCCAAGACCAGATCAGATCAATCCAGAAACAGAAATCTACCTGGAGCAGGTCAAGGCCCGGATGGAAGTATACTTCGAAGCTGCAGATTATAAGAAAGACATCTGGAAGGGACGCTTCAAGGAATCCGACCAAAGAAACAAAGCCTTAGAAGCACAATTGGAGAAGTGCCAAGCCAAAGTCCAAGAACTAGAAGCCGTCATCAATGGGGAGACTAAGCCTCCACAACAGAAGACTAAAAGAGTTAGGAAATAGATCATTATTTGTAATCTTTTTCGAACTCCAAATTTTCAATATTAATAAAAGTGAAGTTTCAATATTACATTGTCAATCAGTTGTCAGCCCTTCTACTTTTAGCATCCGTGTAAGCATCTTGTGTGAGCATCTTGTTTACATATTTATCCGTATGAGCATCTTGTTTACATATTTACTTAAAAATAAGAACAACCAATAAAAATAAAGAAAGAAAGAAAATTGAAGAGTTACTAACAATAAGAGATCTTTTCAAGGTCCTAAAAGTTGCTTATAAATGGTCAGCTTAACCTAAAGCTCATAGTCACTTGCTCTAAACATAAAACCAAGGACCTCTATAACCAACTTAAAAGACCCCATTCACTTCAAAAGGTCTCCTCATATCTTGATTTAGCCTCAAAATGTAAAACGTCCCGACACACTCCAATCCTAAAAGCTGCACTTGAAGTTTCCTTTCCATCAAAAATCATCTAAACCAGACACAGATTTTTTTTTTTTTAGTACACTTTCAAAGTAGCTATGGTCAATTATCAATGAGGGTATAAAGAAGACTACTCCAAATCCTTGAGTCTTAAGACCAAATCGCTTGGACACCATGAGAAGTGGAGAACATAGGCAAAGTTAATAAAATGGAAGGGTATCTTGGTTTAAAAGGTTTAAGATGACAAGAGGCAAACCATGTCCCAAACACTAACCTTTAAACACTTGAGAGTTGAGTGTTATTAATGTGAGGTTTTGGACTCATTCCTTAAAGGAGGTCTATCTTGAATTTGATACGTTAAATCAAGATAATGTTAGGCATTCATTTTTGCTACCCTAAACACAATCATCCTTTGATAAACAAGAGTTTCAAAATTGAACCTCACCATCAACCACCCCACGATGGAATACTTGGGAAGATAGAGACATCAATAGTGCTTGCCCTAGTTGCAACAATTCAAAATTTTAGCCGTAGATAATTTATTTGAGATGAAGAGAAGTCCACATTCTTAGAAAATACACATGAATCACATGAAATGATCACCATTGGGCCTAAAAGAAAAGAAAAGAAAAGAAAATGAAAAAAAGAGAATGAATGAAAAAAAAAATAAATGAAAATGACGAATGAAAATGAAAGAAAAAGAAGGAAAAGAAAAAGAAAAGAAGAGAAATGAAAAAAGCCAAGAATGTAGCTAAACCTATAAAAAGCCCAACAACACTTGAAAAATACCAGGGCCAAATACGAGAGTAGTTCAAAGATATACTACCATTTTCGAAGACTTCTTCAAATCATTGAAAATAATTTATCTTAAGCAAAAAAAAAAAAATTTTAGGGCAAGTACTATTCTAGTTCTTTTTTCTCAAGGTTTCTTGACTTGCAAACCTACGTTGAAATGATGATTCTTTCAAAATAAACCTTAACATACTTTTCTGAAACCAATAACCAAAGAGCCTAAATTGCATTACAAGTATCAAGAAGGCCTAACGGATTGATTAAAGCGTATTACTTACAAGAAAGACCATAATTTTTGGAATAGAAGTCAAGAGTGACATCTAAGCCGAGAGATTGTAAGGAAGTCCTCTTAGATTAAACCAATTAAAAACAAGATATCCAGTTATAAATGGAATGAGGGAATTTACTCATTGGCATTGTTTAACCTTAAGTACTGATGTTCCCCAAGAAGAAGATATGAGTCTTGATTACAAGAAACCCCTCAAGAGATGATTGATTAAGCTAAGACAACACTTTGTTTCTAGGATTAAACCAAACCCTCTGAGAAAAATGAGGCAAAGAGTACGTGATTATTGAGCAGTAGGGAATGCTTACCCTTTATTTGAATTTTTAGGAGCCTTGTCAGATTTTTTATTCGTTAGCAATAAAAAGAAAACACTTTAATATTTTTCCACATTATCCTTAGGTTTCAAAAGACCATTTTTTGGAAAATTTGCAGAAAAATTTTAGTTATCACTTGTTCAGAAGTCTTAAGTCATCTTGCATTTGATTGTTATTGAAAAAAAAAATGAATAAGATTCTCACTTAGGATATTCTTCCTTTAATAGGGTAGTCAGCCCAAAAAAAAAAAAGGGGCACTTCCCTAGATCTCTCAAGGTTAGCCTGTAAGGGGCACCTTTTGAGCCATCATTTCCTTTAATAGGGTAGTCAGCCCAAAAAAAGGGGGCACTTCCCTAGATCTCTCAAGGTTAGCCTGCAAGGGGCACCTTTTGAGCCATCATTTTCATTTAGGTCAGTCAGCTCTTGGAGCACTTTCCTAAAACTTTCCATCCTAGGTTAGGCAGCCCATAGGGGGCCCTTTCCTAAAACTTTCCATTCTAGGTTAGGCAGCCCATAGGGGGCCCTTTCCTAAAACAATTTCAATTCTAGGTTAGGCAGCCCATAGGGGGCCCTTTCCTAAAAACTTTGTCCTCATGGTCAGCCCATAGGGGGCACCTTTTGAGGCAATTCTTCAATCCAGGTTAGGCAGCCCATAGGGGGCCCTTTCCTAAAAATTTCCATTCTAGGTTAGGCAGCCCATAGGGGGCCCTTTCCTAAAACAATTTCAATTCTAGGTTAGGCAGCCCATAGGGGGCCCTTTCCTAAAACTTTCCATCCTAGGTTAGGCAGCCCATAGGGGGCCCTTTCCTAAAAATTTCCATTCTAGGTTAGGCAGCCCATAGGGGGCCCTTTCCTAAAAACTTTGTCCTCATGGTCAGCCCATAGGGGGCACCTTTTGAGGCAATTCTTCAATCCAGGTTAGGCAGCCCATAGGGGGCCCTTTCCTAAAACAATTTCAATTCTAGGTTAGGCAGCCCATAGGGGGCCCTTTCCTAAAAACTTTGTCCTCATTGGTCAGCCCATAAGGGGCACTTTTTGAGGCAAATTTCAATTCTAGGTTAGGCAGCCCATAGGGGGCCCTTTCCTAAAAACCTTGTTCTCATGGTCAGCCCATAGGGGGCACTTTTTGAGACAAGTCTAATTCAAGGTTAGGTAGCCCATAGGGGGCCCTTTCCTAAAAAAAAAACCTTGTCCTCATGGTCAGCCCATAGGGGGCACTTTCTGAGGCAAATTCTCAATCCTAGGTTAGGCAGCCCATAGGGGGCCCTTTCCTAAAAACCTTGTCCTCATGGTCAGCCCATAGGGGGCACTTTTTGAGGCAAATTTCAATTCTAAGTTAGGCAGCCCATAGGGGGCCCTTTCCTAAAACTTTCTACCTCAAGGTTAGCCCATAGGGGGCACTTTTCGAGGCATTTTATCAAAGGTTAGTCAGCCCATGAGGGGCACTTTCCTAAACCCTCCCGATTAGTCAGCTCTCGGGGCACTTTTCGGTCATATTTCTTTCCAAGGTTGCAAGTCTGATAAGACGCTTCCTATCATCATTTCTCATACATTTCTACTCAAAGCTTGAGATATGTCCTGTCGCCAATTAGTTAGCTCATAAAGCACTTTTTGGAGAAGGAACATTACTTTGAATCATTTGGAACATCTTCAAATTGTAGGATTATCAGCTCTTGGGGCATTTTCCTACCAAAACCTAATTTAGGAGGCCAAAAATGGCGTCTTTTGTTTGTCTTTGTAGTTAAGTTTTTCAAACTTTACTACAAAGAGGGGCAACTGTAAACACCTCATTTTTGCCCTAGGAATCAATAATTCTCATCAATAATCGATTTTCAATTTTTTCTAATTTTTCCCAATTTTTTCCTAATTTAGCATAAATAATAAAAATGTTCAAAAAATAAAAATAAATAGGAAAACACCTCAATTTTGAAAAATGATTTTGGAAATAGCAATAATGAATAATAAATAATTTTTACAAATTTTTGAAATTTCAAAAAATACAAAAAAAATAAAAAAATTGCATCGCATATGTACAATTTGCGATGTAAATAAAATCGGGAAATTAGGCCAGCTCAGCTGGTTCGTGCGTGCGCTGGGAACGTGTGGGAGGCTTAGAGGTCGCGAGTTCGAATCTTCCCCCGAGCGCTCGATGCAATTTTTACTTTCTTTTCCCTGGAGCTGCCACGTGGCAGCATGTGATTGGCCGAGGGAAGTCACGCGCGTCGCGCGTGATCGTCTTCTTCGCGAGCCCAGCCGGAGGAAAAAATCCGACAGAAGTCCGACGAAGGCGAAATCGGCCGTTTTCTTTTTAATCTTCTAGATTAAAGTCGAGATAAGGCCAAATCCATCAGATAAACCAAAGGAACACAAGAGATTAACATCAAATCGCCGGGATAAAATCGAATCTAAGAAACGGAAAAATATGGGTTTATCTAAATCGGCCGATTCGAGCTTATCCAAGAGGAGTTCGAGGTGCCTATAAATAGAGGAGAACAGGAGGAAGCCAAAGCACGAAAAAACACGAAGAAAAAGTGAGAGAAAGGGAGAGAAAGGAGTGAATCGGAGTACGCCGGAGGAACTTGAAGCCGAGACCATCGATCGGAGTTGGAGCAACCGCTAGGAGGCGATCTGGGAGTAAACCGCCACCATCATCGGATTCAGCACCCTCAAGAAGCTAGGATTCGACACTTCACCCGCCGCAAACGACCGCCGGAACGCCGTGAACGAGCCAACCCCGCCGCCGTCTCCGACCGATCCGACCGATCCGATCCGACCCGATCCGACCCGACCCGCGTAGCGACCCGGATCCAGGTAAGTCGGATTTTCCAGATTTTTTATTATTATTTATTTTGTTTATTCTGAATTTATTTATTTATTTATTATTATTTTGTTAGCCATTTATTTAGTTATTTGTTTATATTTTCAATAAATAGGAAAAATGTAGAAATTAGATTTTTCTAGAATTAAGAAAAATGTAAAAAAAATAATAAAATAAATAAAATATAAAAAAAATAATAAAAGAATAAAAAATAAAAAAATAGAATAAAATAATAAAAAGATTAGGAAAAATAATAATAAAACTTTAGATTTCAAAATAGGATAGATAATAACTTAGGATAAAATGTTCTAGCATAAAATTACAAAAATTTATAAAAATCACAAAAACTTATAAAAAATCACAAAAATCATAAAAATTAATAAAAATTTAAAAATTATGAAAATAGAAGAAAAATTAAGTTTTAGCACATAGAAAAATCTTTTTCTTCAAATAAATCCAAAATTGATGTTTTTCCAAAAAAAAAAAATCATTTTCAAAATAAAATCAAAGCTTAGGCTTAGAAGTTTTAGAAAAATCCCAAAAATGTTAAGAACATAAATCAAAAGAGTTTGCAAAATTAAAATTCATCAACAAATCTAAAAGTTTTCAGAAAAGCGAACTACGACTTGTTTGATCCTGAATAGCAGGTACGTAGGCACCCATTCGGGTCAACCCCTAAAATAAAGAAAAATCATTTTCTCAAAATAATTCTCAAACATAATAAAAAGTAACAGAAACACAAATGAAACACATTTCTAAAGATAAACAATTTTGGGAGATTAGGTGGTAACCGTAAAGGTTTTAATAGGTTAGCCTCCGGACTTAGAAGCTCTGGTTTTCCCTTTTTCTCTTCTCACAAAAACGAGAAGAGAAAATAACGACGACTAGTAGTCCAAATTAAGACTAATCCGCTCCTTTAGTCTTAATTCAATTTTCCCAACAAACAGTTGGGTGGCGACTCCAAAAATTAAACGAAATTCCTAACTCAAGTCGAGGATCTAGATTAGATGAGCATAGGGTCTAGTTTAGATCGGATTAGGAATGGGAATTCAAAAATTAGACTCGACAGCTAGGAACAAAATGGTCCATGAAGGACACACAACATCAATTAGAACACTTTATCACCGGGTAAAGGATCAGCTAATCTTAACCCTTAGATCCTACTCTCCCAAAGTAAATACCAGGCAAGAAGCTGATGCTATCAAACACCAATTTGCAACCATCCTAGCGGTGAGGGTGAAAACAAGGAAAATTATCAAATGGCTGAGACTCACATCAGGTTATGTCATTAACTCCGCAGGTTCATATACTCCAGATGGAGCAGCTTGGGCTTACATTTTGCGACGGAATGATGGCTCGTTTATACATTCAAACATGAAATGTACAATGGATACATTGAAGGCAATATCTATAGAACTGGAGGGTATTCTTTTTGGCCTACACTCATGTGCTACCAACAATATCTCCCCAATACAGATTCAAACCAGTAACAAGTCACTAGTGTCTTACCTTCAAGAAGGGGTAGAGCATCCATGGCAATTATCCCGCATAATAACAGAGATAAAAAACCTGATGCAATTACTATCAGCGTCCATTATCCATGTTTATAGTGAAACAAATACTTTAGCGGCAGGCCTTTCTCATCATGCAACTCAACTTGATAGTACCACTATCGTGCACTGGCAAGACCTCCCCGGGAAACTCAAAGGTATATACCTTTTAAATCTTGCTGGTTGTCCATACATTAGAAGTAGATAGCTTATACTGCAATCTAACCTACAGTACCTTTGTATACATCCTCCTACTGGAGGAAAGCTTTTTGTACAGTATTTCAAAAAAAAAAAAATATTTCTTTCAACTCATGGATAGCACTTGATTGACAAATTGTATGATACAAGTGCAAAATACAATATAGAACAAGAAGAAAATCACAATACATCCTTTGTGTACCATTTTTAGTGTATACGATATGAGAAAAGAATTTTTTTGTAAAAAAAAAAAAAATCTTCTCTTATCAACCTTTAGCAAAGGTTGTAGCAAAAAAAGCCTAACTGTTCTACCTTATGTGTAATATTAGGGTAGAGAATTAGGTTGTGTTACTATTTTCATGGTGAGTTGTATTAGTGCAAATAGTGCACATTAGCTAATCAACTCATTTTCATCACTAAAAAAAAAAAAAAAAAGTCTCGTGGATGAAACCTCCTTGATTTTTTTTTCTTTTGATGAACATTAAAGTTAAATTACGAATATTTTGAGTAATTTATGAATCAAGAGTAATTTTGCCAATTAGAGTTAATTTACAAGTTTTTGAGGTTTTAAACAATAATTTTACGAACAACAAAGTCCAAAAGGTTGCATAGGCGCTCTAACAAACTTAGAATAAAACTCTTTTTCTTGAATGTTTTCACGAACTAAAGTAGAATTAGGAGTTTTAAGGTATTTTACATACATTAAATCACCCACAGTTCATACCTTCATTAATGTTCATAACAAAGTTTAAGAAAAGTTATGTCAGTCAAATGTGCCTAATCTTTGAATTTCTTATAAATTATTGGAATAATTGTACAAAATTTTAGTGTTTGTAAAATCACTATATATTTTGTAAAATCGTTTAATGTTTGTAATATTACTTAAAGTTCGAGAAAATACTTAGAAAGATTCTTAAAACCCCATAAAAGTTTTTAAATCTACTCTCCTTCATAGAATTACTTCATATATATATATATGATGTTTATGGATCTGATAAAGAAATTTTTAATATGTATCATGGGATCTGATAAATGAAGTTTCTAATACTTATAAATAATGTGCTTTAGTTTTCACATTAATTTATAGTGCCAATGCAGACAATAGTATTATTTGTAGAAAAGAGAAACGAAGAGCTGGGTCATATATATTTTTTTATTTTCTTACCTTGGCGTAGATTGTGCCTAATACCTGACCATCCACAATAGAATAGCTCAGACTTTTAACTTGAGCTCCTTCCTCTTCCATGACTTGAAGAACTTCATGCAGCTTGATGCTTCTGTTTCCTATGGTCGCTCTAAAGTGTACTTCCACCACATCGCCAAAGCCGATTGTTGTTATTTCAGGTGGATTATCTTCAAAAAAAAAAAAAAAATATTGTTAACATAAACCTATCTTTAGTATGGATGAATTAGACATGCACAAGATACTTTCTCTAAAAACACACACACACACACACACACACACACACACACACACATATATATATATATATATATATATTATAAAAGTAATATAACATTGTCAATCATATGAATGATAGGATTTAATATTACCTAAATATGTAATTAGGAAAAATAACAAAAACATTGATCTATGCTTAGGTTCTTTTGCAAACTTATAAATTGTATTTATCTTTTTGATAAGCATATGATGTGTACGTTATCACAATTTGTTAATATTAATTAAGAGACACATATTAAAGTATATTTGATAATAATTAATTTAAAGTTAATTAAATAATTAAATAGAAAAAATAAAAAATATCGAAAATTAAAAAAAAAAAGTTTAATCAAACCCCATAACGGATGGCCAACTATCATCATAACTTATGGGTTGTGACCCACCACAAGTAGTAAGTTATAGCTCATTCATTATTGTAAGTAGTCACCCATATTATGAAAAAAAAAAAAGAAAAAAAAAATAAAGTAAGCAAAAGAAGCTCAACAAGTTGCACTCAAGTCATCCGAGCCGACTACAAAACTTTGATTATTTTAGTCAAAAACATTTTTTTTTTTAATTAATGGGTGGTGGGTGACAAAAAACCACCATATATGGGTCTTACAATCTACCAAGCTATAATGATCCTTCGCAACTACTTGAAGTTTAGGGTGTAGTCAATTAGGCGTGAGCAACTAACACTTTTGGAACCTAAAACCTCCTCTAACTTGTATTGAAGGTTGTGAAGTATGTTGTGCCAATTTCTTATAACCTACTCCCATTAGGTATGTGTAGAGTATAGCATCTCTATATCATATATCTATTCTATAACTTAAACTCCGGTGTATATAAGACAAATTTTAAGCTATCATGTACCCTCCTCATTAAAATTCTAAATTACTAATATTGAATACAACAAAATATAGTATTCTTAAAGCATATTACATCCTTGATTGCTCTATTGCCTCACATTTTCTTTGTAAAGTATTATTACCAACCTTACCCTCCAAACTCTCATTTCCTTTGCCACAACTCATTTTCCTTCTTGTCATCACTCAATTTCTTTCAATTCTAAAATAATCTTAACTCATTTTTTCTAATATTCCTTTGCTATTATGTAGGGTTCCATCTTTTCTTTTCCACAATTTCAAGTATCCATTACTCATCTATTAGATTAGCTTATTTTTAAGTAAGTTCATTTTAGATTTTGTTTAGTATATATCACCATGAGCAAAGTTTTGTTTTTTTTCCAAAGAAATAAAGAAAAAACATTCAAATATTTTGTGGCCTTTCTTTGAGTCTTATTATTGAATCAATTTGAAGTTGGAGGGATGGTTGTTTGTTTAGTTGACAATGATACCATAGGAACATAATAAATTTTTCAAGTTGAAGCTAGATTTATTTTTTGTTCTTGTATTAGTAAAAATATTGTAATGGGTTTTGTAATCTTATTTATTTTAAATAAATGGACCTATACATTATGGTAGATCATAATTTTGATATAGCAATAAACTATTTAGAGTTATATTATTAGGTTCATAATGTATGAGTTCACGAAAAATATGTGATTGAAAAAATATATAACTAAATTGTTAAAGATTACTTGGTTAAAGAAGGTATTAGTTATAAAGCTTATGTATAGATTTAAGGATTTAAAATTTGTTTCAAGGAAATCTCCATAGATATTTAACTCACCTTTAGTATTAAAGATCTTAAATTGAACAAAGAATCACTTAATTGGAGGTTTAGTAAAAGTAAATTTGTAACAAGAGGTAAATCATGGAAAAAGCTAAGAATGGATTAAAAGAGAACTAGATTGAGAAGGCAACATAAGAAAAACCATAAACAACCTCCTCAAGACCCTAGGTCTACTAGCCCTTTAAATTGAAGTTAGTCATTTATCCCTTCATACTTCATACTTCATAGGGTGGTTGACCACCCCTTTACAATAGTCTACCATCAACACCCCCCCCCCCCCCCCCCCTCTAACCACCTTGACTCAAATACTCTTGGTTGATCGTCTTATGTCCTTAGATTGAGGTTGATTGGTAGTTATTTAGAGAGAAAAAGGGTATCGAAGTGTCTATACTTTTGAATTTGAGAAATTTAGTTTCTAAAGTTTTATTTTTTAATAATTTAGTGCCTAAACTTTCGGATTTTAGGTGATTTGGTATTTCTATTAGATACTAATTTATAAAAGAATGAAATTTTAAGTATTAAATTGTCAAAACTCAAAAGTACAGGCATTACATTTGCCTTTATCCCTTGTTTAGAGATCTCATGTGAACCAAATAGGCTTAAAATAAAGTTTCTAAAGAGTAAACCATGTTGTAGCCTTATATATTTAACTTCTTAAGTATATATAGGTATTAATCGGTTATATGTTGTCTCTAAGTGTTGATTATAAATTCATTATATGTCAAAACATTGAGTGAATTTTAGATTGTGACTATTATTGTGCAATGCACATACATGTAAGTTAGATGAAATTGAACTAATAACTATTTAACTTAATAAATGTATGGGATATGCTAAGATTTATAGATGGGTAATTATGGACTAGGTCTCTTGGCCTTAAAAAGATTAGGTTCTTGAGATGATCTAATTAGTTAAGTACTTAATCCACAATTCATTACTTAACAAGTTATCGACATGGGAGGAAACTGTAGTTGATATAAGTCAATTTAAGCAAGGCCAGGGCAAACTAGTGTAATGGGACACTAGTTTAAGCACTACATGTGGACCACATCCTTGATGGCATGATACGAATCAATCAATTCAACATGAGAAAATTATATTCGTTGTCAATAGTGTGGACTCACATCACTCCTTACAAGTGATGTGGTAATAACGTAGATCATATGACTTTGCACAAAGCTATGATTTTATTGTTATGTACAAGAGTATGTGTCACTCCAATTTTAGGACATCAAGATTATATTACTTGTTACAATTTATTAAATAATTTAATGAATCTTGTTTATTGCATTTAGTATTATAAGTTTAAGTGCAGTATAACATAAGTTTATGCTAATCCATATGTTGAGTTGGGATATGATTTGTACCATTGAGATGGGATGTGTGTTAGTTGGTTTAATCCATATAATGAGTAGACTCATCTTTAGAGGGGTAAATTATTTGATTTCTAATAGACTTTAGTTGCTTAACTCTTAGCGAAAATGTTTTGTAAACAATTTAAGTGTTTCTTTTGTTATTTGATGATAAGCTATTGAGAGAATACTTAGAGATTTGTATGTGAAAGCTTATGTTGTAGATATTAGTTGATTCTAATTTTTTCCACAATTTTAATATTAGTAGAATTACATGGAAGAGCAATTGTACCCCTCCCCTAGTGTTAGGCGTGACAAGCACAGTTAAGAATTTATGATTATGTATGAATGATTTATTGAAAGTATGAATTTTGAAGATTGTCACCGAAATTTATATAGATTTATGAACTATACCATTCATATATATATATATATAAAAGTTAATAAATTACAATTTTTTGAGATTTTTTTTTCATTATTTTAATGGCATTGTATATTTATTATAATAGTATTACTAAGTAAAGTAAATTTACGGACATTCTCTACTTTACAAACTTCTATGCAAATCTTTCAACTTATCTGATGTTACCATTTTTTTATAGAAAAGTTATAGTTTCAAGACCGTTAGATTAACCAAGCATTCTTGAAGTTGAAAATTACCCCGTTATGATGCGATGAACAAACCTCAATAATTACTAGTGAAAGCGTTGCTTTTATTTTTATTTATTTATTATTATTATTTTTTAAGACAGTTAAATTCAAATCATCCCTCCAAATTGAACCAGTAGTGTTCGGTTTGAGAATTTTTCAAATTGGATCGGGGGAAAAGGTGGCTTGCGTATGGCTTAGGTTAATTTCCACTTGATTAAGTTTTGTGCCAATCCGTACTTCTGGAGATGACTTGAGGAGGAAAATTTCTCTTTCCTGGAAAGCAACAACTTGTAGGAACCTAGGCTACTTTCGTTTTTGCTTAAAAGCATTTTGAAGAAGCTTACCTTAGTCTAATTCTACCTTTAAGTAGTTAAAAAGGGAATAGTTTATACGCAATCTACCCTTAAATAAATAAATAAATTTTGGAAAAATGATTTTACCCAAACAGCATAGCAAGATTCTCCATATACGTACTTTTCATGAGACTTTTATTACGAAAACTGTAATCTAGGCGGAATCAAGTCTACATTTTCATACATAGTACTTAGTAGTTTTGATCAACAACTTGTAATAGTTTTTCCAAAGCCACTCACATGAACCATCATCCATAAATGTCCTACTAACCCGTCTCCGTCACCCATCACATAACGTTAATACACGTCCCTCTTGGCGAGAGTAGGTTTTTCTTTGTTTTTTCTTCTTTTTTTTCCCCTTCTTATCCATATAGATGGCCATCAACATCATTTCGAAGTGATTATCACGATGAAATCAATCTTTTTGTTTGGTTACGTTAATGATCTAAAAGAGAAAATATTTTAAAATTTTTAATGTTAATCATACATTTTAAGGAAAACGAAATATATAAGAAGACAAAAATTTTCTCTATTTAGCTTTTTAATTTTAGTAAGTACCCAATATAGATGCAGTTAGGTGAGTTTGCATAGGTCTCATAAAACCCATATGTGGTCCAATATCATTATATATAAGTGTTCACGAACCTGACGCTGTAAGATATTTTGAAAACATGCCTAAGATACTCTCATGGGGTACCCAAAAGCCACTCAAATGTAAATGATAAGCTAACTAAATTTAATGATGAAAAGTAAAATATTCTTATAGGCTAAATGGATTAAATTATAACACAGAGAAATTGACTTGAAATCCGATTATGTACAACAATCATTCATTAACATTCATTAATAAAATATATTAGGTATCATTTGATTCCCATATTTTCATGATGTAGTACTGAACAAATTTCTTTAGTCCATTTTTTGGTTGGTATCTTCTAGTGAGTTTTTTTTTTTTTTTTTTAATAAAAGACCTTTGAGTTGCTAGACATATATATATATATATATATACACACACCATTCCATCAATAATTTTACACCAAGTTTTAAATTATTGACAAACTTCATCTCTTTCTTTCTCTCTCTAGTATAAAATAAATATATTCAAAATATTCATATTTAATATGATGCATACCAAACATGATATAAAAAAATTATATTATCTTATTCTTTTTATCCTGTGGTATCAACTTTTCTTTATACTATTCTATTTTACCAACTAAAAGCTACTTTAATGTTAGTGTTCTTATTATATTCATATCCTCTACCAATATTAAATCTTTTCTAAAATCCATTTCAAATCTATAGAGTTTCAAAAAAAATTCTGAAATCCATCATAAATCCTAAAAAAAAAAAAAAAAAACTTATCAAGTTATTATTGGATTTGGGGATGGTATCCCACATGACTCAACTTATTACTTGCATATTTATGCCCTAGGCAACCCTCAACTCTTCCAATTTTGTTTGTTTATGCAAGATTTGTCTAGGAAAGCCGGACTAGGCGTAGTCGAACTCTCATTGTAGGGGAAATAGTGACTTGCAAGATCCCCTAGTAATGTCATCAGAGAGAGGAAGAGGAGAGAGAGGGTTCAGTTGATATATGGCAGTAGTTGTGCAGTCCTAGAAATGGTCAAAACGACAATGGCAGGGCCTTCCTTGGTCTGTTTCTTTATGTGAAAAACGTGAAAGCCACCAACAAGCTCATGATCCAATACTTATTAATTGTCCGTCCGCTGAATTTCTGTGTATATGTGTTTGTCCTGAAAAGAGAGAGAAAAAGAGCCAGAATTAAAGACAAAAATGGAAATTGCTTTAGTGTATGCAACACTCATGCCGAAATTATCATCAGCCGAGACATGTGGAGCACCATTTTTTGATTTTTTTTTATTTTTTTTGGCTCGACAAACGGTAGAAGCGTACTTATTTCCGGCATATACTGATATACTCGGTTACTTGTTTTCGAATTTTTTTTTAATTATAAAAAGGTATTATAATCCATAACTCGTAAAATATTGAAGCAATCAATTAATATTGTTGTATTGCATGTGGACAAAGCTTTCGTGTTTGTCTTAATGAGGATCCTCATTAACCATGAAATGTCATAATTCATAACTAGTAAAATATTGGAGCAATTAGTTAACGTTGTTGTACTGCATGTGGACAAAACTTCCGTGTTTGACTTAATCAAGATCCTCATTAAACATGAAAGATCATAATCCATAACACGTAAAATATTGGGGCAATCAATTAACATTCTCGTATTGCATGTGGACAAAGCTTTCGTATTTGTCTTAATCAAGATCCTCATTAACCATGAAATATCATAATCCATGACTCGTAAAATATTTGGGCAATCTGTTAACATGGTTGTATTACATGAGGACACAAAGCTTTCGTGTTTGTCTAAATTACGATTTTCATTAACCATGAAATACTGTTGCTCAGCAGTTTTTCTATTTTTGAAAGTTGAGGTTTAAGTTATTAAATCTTCAAGACATGCTTTGAGACTTGAAAGCTTTATATGGGCTATATTGCTCTTGATATAAAAAAAATAAAAAATAAATAAATATTATAAAATATTCAAAACTAAAAAATACATATGAGAAATCATTTTTATTTTTCTAAAGTTTTATTTTCTAACTTTAGTTTTTTAAATATTTTTATCATTTTTATTAAGGGTACAATGGTAATATAGGGGTCTTAAAGCACTTTTAAAGATTATTTGAATGTTTGAACACTCAATTTTAAAAACAAAAAAAAAAAAAAGGTTAAGAACACATCAAACAAAGATAGAGAGTTATCTAGTGATTTACCTTAGTTATAATGTGGCAAACCTCCAAATGACCCTAATGAACACCAATGAGTAAAATCCTCCTATACTTCAAGATAACAGAATCGAATGTTATGAGATATAATCTGCCATTCCTTAGTAGCTCAACTATAGAGCAATTCACTTAACTAACCAGTAATATGTTCGAATTGAATGGAAAAACTAAGGTAGTTCACTGAATTGCAATTAGTATTGGGTCAAGCTAAACCTTAAAATGTGACTCATTATTATACGATTTGGTTCTTGGTTTAGTTTTACCTTTTAAACCATTTAAAACAGTTTCGTTTTGTACCTCATGCGAAGAAAACTGTTTTGATAATTTATGTGTAGGGGAATCTCCATTCCATTTTCTATATTATTGATTTTATTTTTATTAACTTATTCCATATTATTGCCTTCAAATCTAAATTATTTTAATCTTAAAAACTCTAACATTTATATTTATTAATATATAGTCATTGGTTTAATGGGTAAGATGTACTTGTACTTTTCTATAATAGACTACGATCAAGCAGCAATAAATTCAATTAAAATACAATAAAAATAAACTATATAAAAAATATAATCATTGATGATAAAATTAAAAAAGAAAAAAAAAATAAATCCAATTTAAACTAAAGTTGAATTGTTTTGATTTGAAAGATAGTTTGTGATGCGGGCATCGTAGGCCAGAAACATACACGACCAAGAGGCACGGCCGTGTGTTCTGTCAGGAACATTCACAGAATCATACACGGCTGGGAGGCACGGCCAGGGACACGGCCATGTATTCAGTCAGGAACATTTACAGAATCATACACAGCTGGGGGGCACGGCTTGGGACACGGCCGTGTATGCGACCATATACTGCGCTCGTCACATGCCTAGAAACATACACGGCCTAGAAGCACGGCCGTATATGCGATAGGTTATAGACATGTATATCATTATTTATTTCCACGTGTACGCTTAGATTTTCCCCTTTTAGATATTTTACGGGGAAGTATATATACCCTTTTGTCAGACATGTTAGGGTTACGTCTTATTATACTTTGAAATACACTTTGAGAGAGATTTTTCTCCGTTCATCGGTTGTGCGCAACTAGAGTTGGCATCAAAGAGTTACTCTTTGTTATTGTGAAACTAATCCATATTCGGATTCGTTTCGTTACGCTTTCCACGCTGCGTCAGTTGGTATCAAAGCAAGGAAAATTTCCTATGGAGATGTCAGGTGACGGTAGTTTAGGAGGCGGTCATGTTCCGGATGTTGCTCGGGATATGGAAGCTCTACGAACCGAAGTGCAGGCTCAAAGGGCGGTAGAGGAGACCATGGGTCAGAAAATCCGGCGAGAGGAACAGCGTCGTGAGGCCCTGATCTATCGATTCAATACCAATAGTAGCAGGCAGGTCTATTGGAGACGACTAGAAGGCGATCCAAGGAACAGTTCTGTTACTTATGATACAGATGATGATGACGAGATTTTTAATAATCTGCCTAAGAGAAGAGGCCATGGTAACATAAGACGGTACAACAGATGTGATTATAGGTATAAAGATGAAATCTTTTCTCAATTTAAATATGTTGTATCGAAGTTTGATGGTACCGAGAGTCTGAATGACTTTTGGGTTTGGGTAGAGGACATAGAAAGATTCTTTGACCATATGAGGGTTTCTGAGGGAATGAAGGTAGAGTTAGTGGAGAGTCGTTCGTGGGGTGATGCATTGTATTGGTGGGAACGACTTCGGGGAGTAAGACGCCTTGAGGGTGAAGATCCGGTGAGGACTTGGTTTATGATGCAATACTTTCTAGAACAAAAGTTCTTTCCCCTTGATTACGAGCGAATCCTTCCTCAGAAAATTCCACAAACACCTAAGCCAGTAAACTTAATTCCGGAAGTGCTTAAGGAGGAGATGGTCAAACAAGAGGAAAACTCAACCCTTAACGATCATAGTACTTTGATTGATGATGGTGGGGGCAGTGGAAAAGCAGTTGAAGCCTATGAAAATTGTGTTGGTAAGGAAGCTATTGTGGACTCGCCATTGTTGAATGACGAGCAGGTGATGGTGGTTACTGAAGAGTTGAAGACTGAGGATACTCTGAGCCAATTCATCGCACCAACAGAGGAGATTAAGGATGTAGAGTTTAGTGCTTTGCCCAAAAACTTATATTCCAACCCAGAGGAAGCGCTAGAGGTAATAAGTGCAACTGTTCTATTGCTTCCTATCAACATAGAAGATGATTCTCCCATTAACACTCAAATCCATCCGGATTGGACATGAAGGAATTTAGTAAAAGATTCGATGATAAGTGTTACTCTGAGTGTGGTGGATGATGTAGTGTGACTCACGATCAAGCGATGGGATAAATGGGATAAATCAAGACGATTCAAAGAGAGGGAACGACATGGAAAGCATATTCACAAGAAGAGAACTCGGGTCGAGTTCTTTGCAGGTGGGAGAGAATGATGCGGGCATCGTAGGCCAGAAACATACACGGCCAAGAGGCACGGTCGTGTGTTCTGTCATGAACATTCACAGAATCATACACGGCTGGGAGGCACGGCCAGGGACACGACTGTGTATTCAGTCAGGAACATTCACAGAATCATACACGACTGGGGGCACGACTTGGGACACGGCTGTGTATGCGACCGTGTACTGCGCTCGTCACATGCCTAGAAACATACAAGGCCTAGAGGCACGGTCGTGTATGCGATAGGTTATAGATGTGTATATCATTATTTATTTCCACGTGTACTCTTAGATTTTCTCCTTTTAGATATTTTACGGGGAAGTATATATACCCTTTTGTCAGACATGTTAGGGTTACGTCTTATTATACTTTGAAATACACTTTGAGAGAGATTTTTCTCCGTTCATCGGTTGTGCGCAACCAGAGTTGGCATCAAAGAGTTACTCTTTGTTGTTGTGAAACCAATCCATATTCGGATTCGTTTCGTTACGCTTTTCGCGATGCGTCAGTTTGCAAGACTACAAGCCGAATCATGAAATACAATTCGATTTTGGCTCGACATCTTAATGGAATCGAGTCCCATGTTACCCACCCTTAGGAGTAATAAAAATAGGCATTGACCAGTGATGATACCAATAAACAAATAAAAAAAAGATTTATTGATACTAATGTACCATATGTTTACATTAATAATAGACAAATATTAATGATTTTTTAACACAATAGTAATACTTGATATTTTTTAAAATAGTTATCATTTATATTCTCATGTGTTACAATTTTATTAATAATTATATTCCACTAATTAAACTACATGGCATGTTAGTATCATTCTAAGAAATCGTATAGATACAAGAAAATTGTATTAGTTGTCTGGTTAAGTAAAGGAGCCTTACCAAGAGATTTCTTTCTTTCTTTTTTTTTTTTCGCCAACTACTCTTATAACTAAAAAGAAAAAAAATTTAAAAAAAAACCAATAATTATACTACTAAATTAACTTCCAAGAGATTATATCTCAATCTTCTTCCCTTTTCTATTATACTCTCAATATGTACTATGTAGATGATAAAACAAATTGCACTGTGGAAAAAGGAAAAAAAAAAAAGCCAAAGTGACTATTTTTTTTCTCCCAAAATAACTAACATGTACACCTTTAAGTATGGGTTATCTTAACCCTGTATTTGAGTCTATGTCTGTGGAGTAAAGTAAGAAAGAAAGTAATGTAAGGAAAAAAAAAAAAAGGAATTTCTCTGAGCAACTTTCAGAAAAGTGGAAACTAATCGAAATCTTAAGAAAACTAATAAAGAATTTATAGTTAACTTCCCTTCCGTTTTCATTGCTATATCATATGGCGTTCATTTCCAACACCGATCACTTTCATTCCTCCCGCTCAAAGCCTATGGCATTCCTTCACGTTATCTCTTTGTGCATTGTTTGAATAGCCAAGTTGTCGCATACGGATGTTTTCATTGTGGCTTGCTTTCCTCGTTTCAGTGTCGGCCTCTTCTGTCCTACTCATTAGTCGTTATTATGATGGCGACATTCATGTTCGACAGCTTGACGCTATTGAATTCCCACTTTGTTTTGTTATTGCATATGTTACTACCGTAGGCCACCCTAGCGAAGCTGTCATGCCATTAAATCATTAATGCTGTTTTCTCTCTCCCTTTCCCTCTCCTCTCCCTCTAGTTCTTCCTTTGAACCAGGACCCACGACTTCATGTAGGAGAAGAAAATAACTGATCGTCCTATCATATGGGGTTAGGGTTTTTGGAGATATTGAATGCAGTTGCTGCCCATTACTGTTGTATTAGCATAGTTGAACAATTTGGCTAATGGCTGTCGAATTTTTACCCTCTGGGTAAATGTAAATGAGTCCAAAAACTTTTGATTGTACTGATAATCAAATTCAAAGACCTTTAGATATGGTGTAACCAATTCCTAAGTGTTTTGTTGTTGTTGTTGGGGAGAAACATTGAAATTCAATTGTAGAATGAGGAATAGGGGAAAAAATTTGCATTTACTTATTTAGCCCCATTTCTACTTCTTTTCAATTTTAATACTATATTTAGGGATATATTAATAATTTTAATTTATTTCTTATTTTATTTTTAACAGCGAGTACTTTTCCTCCCGTTTTCTTTCCCCCGTTAACCGAACGCATTGAAATAAATCAATAATCTTATAATTCCCTTTCTCTATAATCTTATATGTAGCCAAAACCAATATGTACGTTGGGAGGTGGGCTGTTGGCCATCACGTCCAACTTGTAGGGTCACCAACCAGAGTCTGACAAGTGTAAAAATGATCTTTGATTAAATGTATGTTACCACAACACTCAAGGAGTGAGCTTACTCACAATCTAAGAATGGATGTCCCAACTGAAACAATGGTTCTAATTGAACCCGACTCATGTACCATTGCAGATTAGTTCCATGATCAGTTAAAAGTGATCACTCATTATGTTCCTTACTCCCTTGGCTTTTGTTGGGAGGCTAGTGGTCTCCTGCTTGGGATGACTTTACCAGTCAAATGTTAGGTGGGTCATGGAAACTCCTTGTGAATGGCCAAAGATGCCGCGTGGCTTTGCGAATGTCTAATGTTATAACCACGAAAAGCTGCATGTTATGTCTCGTAACCCATCATTTTGTAACGGTTCCAAATAATGGTTAATCGAACATGACTGCGGTCCACTTAATTATCCCAAATATGAGCATTGGACTTTCGAAAAAAATTCACTTATGTGCTTGAGTTATAATTTTAGATTCAAAGTTTGTGTCGCATGAATAATCTAGTAATTATGTATGATGCTAAGATGGGGGCAAGCTATTGAGTTCAATTAGATATTTATTCGAGTTTTATTTAATAATATTTGAGTCGAGCGTAAACTTAAACTACTTAAGTAAAATTGAGTCAAGCTTTGAGTTTGGTTCAAATCAAACTTTTGTATATATATTAAGTTTTATTGAATTCAAATCAAGTTCAAACTTTGATGAGAATTTAATATAAAGAAATTAGATTTTTTTTTTTTTTAAGTAGTCATGCTTGAACAAACTTGATCAAATCAAGTATAAGTTTATTAAGTAACATTTTGAACCGAGTCTAAGTTAGAAAATCTAAGCTCAAATTTCTAATTTTCAAGACAAACTTGTGCTCAAGCCCACAATACCTGTCAACCTAATTCGATTTATTCCCTCCCTAATTAGGAAGCAGCATCATGATTGGTTAATTATTAATGATATCAACTTAAAACTAAAATTAAATTGGACCACTTGGTAGCTTGTGATTCAAAATCTATAAAAACTTTAACCCTTTACTAAATTAAGAATTTATAATTATGTTGTATCCTAAAGTTCCATGAATACACTTAACAAACTATATAAATACTCTCTAAAGACAGTAAATATGCACCTTATTTCTATTTGAATCTTTCATATTTCTTATACATGCAAATTCGGTAGCCATATACAAATTAATTTCATTATGAACATTTCTTTTTGGGGCAGGTGGGATACAGAAGGTGGCTGTAGCAATTTTACAAGGAAATTTCAACAGCATCAATTGCATTCATGATGTTACTGCACACATATAGAATTATTGCTTGCGCATGGCTCTGGAGACATAACTAAGGACCCACTCGTCTGAAAATGTCACTGTGCGACGTGCATGCCTGATATGTGCTGCCTACACATCTCACTCTTTGTATTTATGTTGAGTAATAAGTATACACATTTAGAATAATATCAAGTAGAAATTTTGAAGAAATGATCCAAAAAATTTTAATGATAATAATATGTTATATAAATGGATTAATAGCGAGTGAATATTAATGAAGTTAATATCATCGACACTTGCATCACTTATTTATCCAAATACCTAATATTTCAATACTAATGATAATTTTTTTTTTCAAACTATCATCGAAGAAGATCCTTTATTATAATAATGGAGTAAGATGTGTAGCTCTTCCTTTAATAGATTCATTTTACTCCAATTAATGAAAGAGTGAAACATTGGCAACTGCATGGATCAAATGTGATTACTCCCTCTTTAAATAGTTGTAATTTTTAATAATAAAAAAAATCACTAAGATATTATAGTCTAATTGGCATAAACCCTATTTTTCAGTAGAGATAAATCTTAATTACCATATCATGATTCTGAAATTGTTCTTGAGAAATTAATTTTGTATAAAGCACACCCAAGAAAGAAGAACAATGCACATTTTATAACTTGCAAACCACAGCACATATATTGGAGGGGAAAAAGAAAAAGATAAAAGCTTCATTCTAAATGATTTATCACATGGGATATTGGTTATTAATAGGTATAGGCATATAGGTGATCAATATATGCATTTGGATTGCAAAAGGAAAAAAGGAAAAAAATGAAAAAATTTAAGGAGTTAATTAGACATAATTAATAAAGTTTTATTTGTCCGTAACTACTACTTAATATATATATATATATATATTATACCATGTCCATATTCGAAAATATTAGTTATACAATTTATACTATAAGTACATTCTTCCCACTTTCATTTTTCATTAATTTGTATAAGTTTGGACCCCTATATGGATAAGTGATCAAGGTCACCGCCTAGCCAATTAATCAAGACCACCACCATAGTTTTATTGCTTACGATCCTACTGATTACCCTTCTGATGATGAAAGGTATAAGTATAAAAACATAAACTCCCTCTTCGAGAAAAACACATATAAAGTTACTTCAATCAATTCTTGTTAATTTATTTTCTTCCTCCACCTTGATCCAACATATAAATATATCCGCGCCTGTCTGTGTCTTCAATGGCTACTATATAACGACAACAGAAGAACAACTTGAACGCATGCCTTGAGTGGATTTTACCAACTTTAGCACACTCAAGCTGTCCCCTTGTACATATTGTTATCTATCTCCTACCTGTCATATACATCTTAGTCTACTTCAATTGATGAGAGTTACATAGGCATTTAACGAGTGTCTCGGGTTCTATTTAATAAGTCTAAAGCAGAAATTTTTCTTTTTTATAAGACTAATATCAGAATAAAACAAGAATATAAAAAAAATATAAATATTTTTTATGACTTTTAAATATATACACTTAGGATACCCGTTAATCCTTTTTTATAATTAGTATTCTAATAACTACTTGGAGGTGAATGTGAACCGCAATATTTTACGTGAAATGACAATGAATGATCAACTTTCCTCATCGAGTGTAAACAGCGGTACATGATCACGATTTAACTTGATAAGTCAATTAAAAACATTAGTTGATGTGAAGCACTTGGAAAAGATTCCAAAAGTGTCCATAAAACCCGATGAGCAATCCACTGTCCCTTTGAGCTTTTTATATCATTTGGCATACATCTTGTAACAGTCTCTGATGTGCTGTCAGATTCTGGATGATTAAATAAATTAGTTGTTGCCAATTGACATTATTAATCGGTAAAAAAAATAGTTTCAACAGTATATAAATGATTTTTCTGTTATAGAAATTCTAATGCTGATTCGTTTATTAATCGCATTTAAAAATCTAAACATATAACTCAATCATTTAGTAAATGTGTATTATATTAAAAAAAAAAAACCTAAAACAATCTTACCACAATTATAAAAGTCTATTAAAATAATTAAAACAAAAATCATTATAAAATTAAAGTTAAAAAAAAAACAAATTACTTAAACTTTTGAATATAAAAGTATAGTGTGACAAATAAAAAACATAAGCAAAGTAAATTTAATATTAGCATAACAAAATAAATTATTCATTTACTATATTACGTAATGTGTTAAACTAGTACCAATATTCAAATTAATCGTATCCTTTGTTAACTCTTTAAGAGAGATAGTTAAATAATGCATACATTAAATAGAATTATTAATATGGTATCAAAGATATTAATGAGAATGATTCATCATCCTCTTCATCTTATTCTATTATTTTTATATCATTACAAATTAAAAAGTATACTAAAAGATCATCATATTCAAAATGCATATTTGAATCATATAAATTTATACACTAATAAAATGTAAGTTTATTTGCATAACAAATGTTCAAATTTTTCAAACATTAAAAATTTTGTAAAATAGAATTCTGTAGTATAAACTAATTAAAAAGAAGCATGCTTAATATTATGAAAAGTTAAAACCACATTCTAATGCGAATATTAGAAATATATAGAATTCATATATATATTAAAGTGAAGATTGTAAATAAAACTCATAGAATATAAAAATAAGTCATTACAATCCATCACCATACAATTACATAGGTTAATAATCCCCCTATCATAAGCAAAATTATTGAAATTCTTAAATTTTCACTCGAAAGTATAAAACTAAAATAAAAATACTAAAATAAAGCACCAAATTATTAATTATATAAGGTTTCTATTAGAGTTAGGTTAGAAATAAGATAGAAGTTAGACTAGAAACTCAAAAAACAAAGAAAAATGATAACAACTCTAATCTTAAATAGGTTAGGTGTATTCATAAACTAATTCAGGTACTAAACCCAAATCCAGACATATTTATAAATGGGTTTAATACATTTATTAATCATGTTAATTTTTTTTGACACAAATATATTTAAAAATCAAAATCATGTCGTATTGTATTCACTTGATGGATGATGTAATAAATTGTTAGGCTTAATAAAGTCTATAACTTTTAAGTAATTTTTCATTTATTTCTGAAGTTTTTCTGTTTCTTCTTTTTTCCCCCTTAAGTAACAGCATTGATTTCAATGAAGAAAACCCACAAAGTTTAAGTATTATAAGCAACTCAGTCCGCAACTTTATTGGACAGTCTCTTTATTTAAAGCAAAGAAAAAGAAAGAGAATTCAGTTGACCAACAACTGGGACAGTCATCCAAGATGCCCTACAAGATTTCCTTTCTCAGGCTGTTTTGGAAAATATTGAAAGCATCATATTCAATCTCCACTTTCACTTGTAACAATGGATTCCATGAACAAAAATTTAGAAATAAAGTAAAAATGCATTTATGTATCCCTTAATCTTTTCTAACTATAATGTCGTTTAAACAATGGTTCACAAATATATATATGGCAAAATTAAAATTATTATCAAGATTTTTATAACTTAATAATATGAATATTGATCTTTAAAATGAGATAAACTAAATATAAATTTTCTTTTTTTTTTATTATAACTATCGATAAAAAAAAAAAAAAAATCTAGAATCATTCTAATGATAGGTGTGATTAATCTCTCTAATTCAATGAAAACGGAAGGGTCTCGTCATTTACTTGATTTCTATAAAAATATATGATGATTAAGGTGAATAAGTTAGCCGTCAAGAATTAATGCCACATACTTCCTAGTGCTCATGTCGATGTTTATTCCATGGTAATGTCAAAATTTTTGAAACAGAAAGGTAATACGATATTAATCCTGGGCAATTGAAATTTTAAAATGACCCTTTCACTTTAGCCTATCCAAGCCAATATGGATTTTTTTTTTGTTATAATCGATACTCTGTTCAGTCGATAATGCCAGGAAAGGCTTGCAATTTTATTGGTAAGCTATGTTTAGTTTTTTATTCGTATTGATTTCAATAGCGTATTCTCAATATATAAAATTTCCTAAACAAGATAATTTTTATTTTGAAATGGTTTTAATTTATATTATATTATAGTTGTATTTATATTTGATGTATCATGACAAGTCAATTTGATTCTTTTCTCTTCTTTTTTTTTTTTTTTTTAAACCATGTTTGGAATCGAATAAAGTTTGAACTTTATTACAACAACAGAATATACGGATACTAGATGCTTAAAAATTCATGTAAAATGAAAGTCCGTTTTAATTTAACAAAACAGAAATAAGATGCAAATAACATTTAACAACCGTAAAAGATATAAATAAATCACTAAGGTTTCTTTCTATAATAATCCAATGTTATGAATATTGATTTTCTAATGGAATTGATGGATTTTAGTTCCTCCTTTTTGAATAATCATAATAATAGTTGGAAAAAAAAATTATTGTACATAAATCATAGCCCAATGCCTAGAAGTAGTTTCACAAAATCTGCGAAGGAAAAGTCAATGGGCCTTAACGTGATACCAAACAGGCCTCTTTATTTCATATATATATATTCTTCTCTCCTGGTAGGACAGGCCTCTATGCTGAAACCTCGTGCCCCCACCTACCACCCATGTCGGGCTCATGGGCTTAAATAAGCAAAGGGTACTTATGTGGCATAAGACGTTATTGGGGCGTGCATAACTTCAAAATCATTTGATTTAGCAAGTGTAGATGTTCTCTATTTCCTCACAAAATGAAAAACCAGATTGACGATATTAACTTTGTAATCCTGTCTTGAATTACTGGTTTACCTGTTACTTTATTGAATGAAATACATATGAGTTATTATTGATAAATACAATTGAGAAGTAATTAGATTGTTGATTTTATTTATTTGGTTTTAATTAGAGTATTTTATAATAAAAAGTTAATTCCAATATTGAATTGCTATCAATAAGTTTTAGTAATGGATAAATATTCAACCTTTTTTTTTATAATAGAGATTCCTTAGGTATTTATTATTATTATATACTTAAAATACAACTAAACACCATAATAATTATTTTATGAGAAATAAAGATATATTATACTTACTATTACCAAACAGGGAAATATAATGATGAGCAAATTAAATAACCCTTAAAAGAGTAAAGAGCTATGTACTAATTGGATTATAAGGTTGTAGATAAGGATAGAAATGCAACTAAGTGAGTCGTAATAGGATATTTGTTCCGATTGATTCGATAAAAACCTTATAAGTTTTAAGGTTGGGTTTTGAGATATGAAATAAAAATTAGATATGATTTAGGGTCAAATTACGAAATTAGATATGTGAATTTGCTTACTATTTTTTAATTGAGTAAATTATGTTGATACTTCTCATTAATTTTTCAAATGGATATAAATTTTAGGACTATCTACTCCATTTTTGAAGAACAAGAACTCAATTAAGGGTTTATTGAAAAGTTTAATAATGTTCCTAATACGAGAAAAGGCCCTATTGATTTGGGTCATTAAGGGCATAATTATAGTTAATAATAAATAATAAAATGTAAAGATACTAAAACATCGGGCATTCGGCGACCATCTAGCATCCGCTTCAGTTTCCAGTTCCACTAAGTCTAAGGCTCCACGTAACCGAGCGATTTCCCAATATGTTACAGTGGAAATTTAAGCCAATGCTCTCTACTCTGAAATTATCTCAACCCTTGTCTGTGTCTTCCTCCCTCTTCTGTGCTTCATCTTCTTCTATACCGTACTACACTCCGTGGCATGGCCTGCAGAAATGGAGGCAAAGCCCACTTAACGAGAACCGGATATGGGGACCTAATGGACCCAAACCACCTGACAAACTACACCAACTTGACGAATCTGTAATTGGGTCGTCTTCTTCTTTGTCTGAAATGGGTGCAGTGATCCTGTCTACTCCAGATCCTTTGGAAAAATCGCACCTTTCTCATCGTGCATTCTCGAGATGGCGTAATGAGAAGTTGCCTGTTGGAGATTTTGCGCCTCCTTTTCGACCCGCTAGACCTTCGAAGCCTGAATTGGTTCGTACTGTTTATTTGTTTTTTTTCTTTTGGGTTTTGCGAAGTTAGGATACTCTGAATTTTGGAGTTTAAAAAATGAGGGGATGGTAGTAGTTAATGTAATACCGTTTTTCTAATTGCGCAGCTTCAGTAGAAATTTTTATTTTAAATGTATTATGTTCTTTATTTGAGTGGTTCTGGTTGCAATTTGTCAAGATTAGGGTTTCAGTGTATGTTTGTTTCGTGGAAAACTTTTTTGGGACTTTTTCGAGGTATATTATAGTCTAAGTTTACCGATTGTGGCGATCTATCTCCACTAATAGTGGGTGAAAACCACATTATGTGCTGATGGATAATGAAGAAAATGATTTGCACAAGATTCCATCTTTTTGAAGAATGGATATCTTTTTCCTCCTTGATGATTCATTATTACTAGCCATCAGTTGCCAACAATCAATTCCCACCATCACATGCTCCTAAAAAGCTACTAGTAACTACAGTCTCTTAAAGAAATTGCAGTTATATCTGATGATTCTAAAACTGTACTAATAAAAAATAACAAATGTCCACAAAGTTGCAGAAGAGGATCTTTGCGAAACAAACACATGTATTATCATGAAATTAGTTTAACAAGGTTGTGTGATGTTCTGGATAGATCTCACTGAGGACTCTGGAGGGGTCTTGTAGATTATATCCATGTAGGAAGTGAAGCAGTTTAATAATGGCGTGTGCCTGCAAAAAGAGGGACAGAAACAAGAAGACAACTAAGTTGAGACTTGTCCCACGAAGACAAGTTTTGAGCTTCTTTTACTGTATTCTTAAGACTTGAGTTTTTGATGGTGCACAAGATACAACTTAATAAGATGGTTGAAGAAGATGAAGAGACAGCTGAATAAACATAACAGTAATCTTTTCTTGTGTTTGACTGCTTGTATGGCTTGTGAAGTTATGATGGAATAGGGATAGCATTTGTCACAACTTGAAATTATATCTATGACTTGGGAATAGGATTTCTAGGAGAAATCGACATGAAGTTTTTGGTTTCCCTCATTGTAAAGGACTGAGTTTCTGGACAGAAAATAAATGTTCTTGTTCAAGTGTTTCTGTATAGGCGAAAGCTAGAACAATATGTAGATGAAACTCCATAAAAGATTTTTTTGTTTTGGATAGTGAAACTCCTTAAAAAAGCTTGGAATTCAGTTTCCTTTTGCGTTAATTTTGTCATGAATCTCCATTAACAAAATTGAATTAAGACTATAAGGATCCCTAGCAATGCATCGAACATGATAGTTTAGTTTTTGATAGTGCAGGCATTGTTCAGGTCGTGCTTACAATGCCATAATTTTAATTGCGTACATGCCCTTTCATGCCTAGGGTCCACATTTAAGCATATGTGGATCTGTGGATTTTTCACTTAATGAGGAGATATGTTAGTTTGAGTAATGAATGGCATCTGTATGGAATGATAGGTATCCCCAAAGGAAATACTGCATCCTAAAGACTCTGGTCTGCCTCTCAATGCCTATATGCTTCACAATCTTGCACATGTGGAGCTAAATGCAATTGATTTGGCATGGGATACTGTTGTCCGGTTTTCACCATATCTGGAGATTCTTGGTGAAGGTTTTTTTGATGACTTTGCTCATGTTGCTGATGATGAGAGCCGCCATTTCTCTTGGTGCTCCCAGAGGCTCTCAGAGCTTGGCTTTAAGTAAGCAGTAAGAGGATTTTTTGAGTGTATAAGCTGTGCTCATTCATACTGCATTTGGACTCAGATGGCCTTTATTCTCTCCTTTTCAAAAAAAGGTATGGAGATATGCCTGCACATAATTTGCTGTGGAGAGAGTGTGAGAAATCCCGTGATAATGTTGCTGCTCGATTGGCAGCAATCCCACTGGTTCAGGTAATGTTTCACATCAGATCCTATATTTCTCCCTTTTTCACCATATATGTTCCCTTTTTCTGCCTTTTCTGTCGATTAAAATTGGGTCTAAGTGCTTTTGGAAGTGCATAAAGTTGTATATGCTGAGGATTGATCTAACAGCAAGTGATTGCATTCCTAATAAAATCATCTAATATTACTTACTGCTCGATGTTGACTGGCCTACATCTATCACCATCTATTGTGAAAGCTTAAAGATTGGTGTATGCCATGAGATTTTGATGGTCTATTGAGTATTTGAATAGATTGACATAAGTTTATCTGGCCTCATGTCCAATCAATAAATATATAACTGGATCCATAACCTGGGCGGTACTATGAAGTATCCTTTATATTTGCATTTATAAATAAGGGGAAGAAGGTAATTAGAGGCTGGTTTACACTCTTCTCCTTTAGGTACGGAAAAGGAATGACTATCTGATTTTACATACTTTCCTGGTCGCATTATAGATTTTCAGTACATATTCCAATATTGTAGACTATATTACAAAGTTGCCATGGATTTAGACATCTGACTTTGTGAACTCTAAGCAGCAATCACAATCTCTAGTTTGAAAGTACATTTTGCTTTGGTTTGTATATACTCATCCTTACATTTTATTAAATAAATGGCCCTTTCATTTTTTTTCTTGCTGAAATGTAGGAAGCTAGAGGACTTGATGCTGGGCCACGGTTAGTGCAGAAGCTAGTTGGCTTTGGTGACAATAATACATCCAAAATTGTTGGCAGGATTGCTGACGAGGAAGTGGCACATGTAGCTGTAGGTGTTGATTGGTTTATTTTTACTTGTCAAAAAATAGGCCGTACTCCATGCTCCACTTTTAAAGGTTCGCTATGCCCTGCAAGCCTAACTGATTAATGCTCAAAGTGCAAATTTCTCATCTCGCTTTTTCTAACAGACTTATTGAGGGAGTACAATGTGGAGTTGAAAGGACCCTTCAATTATTCAGCACGAGATGAAGCTGGGATACCACGTGATTGGTAAATCTGGGATACTGCTTTTCTAATAGCTTTTCAAAACAAACACTTAAGAGTGCATTATTCTTTGAGAAGTTGCCCATATTTGTTCTTGATGTGATAATATATATAGTAAAAAAGAAAAAAAACACCTTAGATGTCATAATTCAAAGTCATAGCCGTTGCCTGTTTTCTTAGTCTAGATTCTTTAGTATATTTCATCACCTTGTTTTTCAGCTTTCCTCTTTTTCTTTTGCAAATTGCATAGTTTGAGATCAGTTTCACACCTGAATGCCTTGATTATAGTGGCTAATTACAATGTGTTCTTCCAGGTATGAAGCATCTACCATAAGCAAGCAGGATAAGGAGCAAAAGCTTTCTGTGGTATAATATCTTTCGATCTGTTAATTATAACTTCACAAAATGTTATGCTCGTTTCATATTTAGCATTTGAATTTCACAACATTTGGCAGGTACATGATAGGCTGGCTCACATCATATCTATTGAGAATGAGACCTCAAAATTAGACAGGAGCAGCTGAGTCTTTTTTTTTTTTTTTTTTTAAGCTGGAATGAGGCCGTCATTGGTTGCATCGGCTTCTTTCCCGATCTGTACATGATCTAGTACCAGTGATAAAAGGGATAAGAGTCTCAGTTGGATGTGAATCAAGTTCCATTGAAGTGTCAATTCTGTGTATACTAAATCAAGAGGTCGAGATCCAAACATGTAGATTTTGGATTAAGTAGGAGGGAGCGGGCAGCCGCTAAATTCAACATAATCCAGTGTTAGAAGTGTCAATTTTGCCATCTAAACACGGAGAAATAGGTTAAACTGTTAGAATGGTATAAATTTTATGCTATGAATGAAGTAGAGATAGAATTCTATTCAATAAAATCATAAGTTTTGTTCGATGTATGAACTCAATTGTTAAATATCTTTGCGTGTAGAAGTTAGTGCAACTTTTGTGATGATATACATATTTGATTCAATTTTTCGCCATACAATACATTATTGTGCTCCTGAACTTCCCTAGCATCTCTTTTCCCTGAACTCGGAGCAGCAGAGTTTTTGGTCTCTCTCTTCCTATTAGTTTTAAAGTTTTCAATTTCACATCTTTTCATATGTCTAATTGTAGCTCTAAGTTTACACCCATCAAATTTACTCCCCCGCCACCCCTTCATCACCTTTCGAAGGATACGGTGGTAGAAGTTCTCAATGGTCAAAAGATGGAAGTATAAATGCCTCGAGTTGGAATAGTACGCTATTGAATATGGATTTGATGACAATAAACTTCCATCCCTATGAATCTGAAATGAACTTGGGCTCCCAAAACAAGTAATGATTATGTGGTGGCAAATTATGAACATTTTCACTATTCAGTAGTATAGAAAGGTCTGAACGTACAATTATTCTGATATTCAAAGCAGCACGTGTGGCACTGGCAAATGCATCCATGTAACTTCTGGGGCCAATACATTTCGGCTAGTTGATTATAGCTTTCGTATCGTCTGGGCCAAATGTAGAAATGTCAAACCTTTGAGTATACGGCATCACGAAATATTTATTTGTTTTATTTATGAATGATTACAAATAAGGATAGATTAGTATTTATATTATTGGACTGCTAAGGCTTTGGTGCATTATTAATTTCAGTATTTTATAATTATACTCCCAATTAATAGTTTTGTTAGCTAGTCTTTACATTTTAAGTGGTAGAACTTTAAAAACATTTCACCATTTTCAAAACAAAATGTATAAAATGATCATTTTTTTTCTTATTTGACATTTTAATGAGTATTTTAGGATCTTGTAGTTTCTGATATTAATATTAATCTTTCAATATGATGGATTAGATTCAAATTACCTTCTTATAAGAAAAGAAAAAAAAATTAGGCACACTAGAACATATTTCCCTTATAAGAAGGAAATGTAGAAAAATGTAATATAAACTTTATAAGAACCTACATGAACTATTATACAAATAAATACATATATTTTTTTATGTATCTATTTTAATAATACTTCTATTGAAAAGATGATATATGAAAAAAAATGATTTTATATATAACATTCTTTCTTTTTTTATGTATTACATCTTCAATTAAAGCTATTAAAAGTAAATACTTTAATAATGTGCCAAACTTTTACTCCAGCTATTGCTGGAGACAGAGTACAAGGATGATTTTCCTTATTCAAAGTTAAGTTTGAGAATATGATGCGTGTGAAGGAAAATTTCTTTCCTCAGGATAAAGTTCCTTAGTCTATTTGCTAATAATAGGACACCATACCCCATGAATTAAACAAAGAAAGCTACTTGCGTTGATCAATTTGCAGAAAGACGTGTCCTACTTTTGTGTGAGTTAGGCCCATCTGAGTCAATCCGATCTCATCCTTTCCCAAAAATAAAATAAAATTTTTTCATAAATATCTACCTCAAAACTACTTATTAAAATATTAAATAAAACAGCCTTTTTAAATTTCCCTTTTTCCTATTAATATAAAAAAACTAAAATACCCTTTTAAAAATTCATAAAAGTTGATTTAAACGGTTAAATAATATATTTCACAGTCTCATTAAATATAACTGAACCAAATAATAAGTTTTATGAATGTATCAAAAAGATTTTTAAAATATCAAATATAAATCCATTTTGTATATATACCCCAAACACAATATACGCAACATCTCCTCTTAGCAATCTTAACATAATAATAATAATAGTAAGACGCCATACGAATACAATCTGACATGTGATGTGACCACACCAGACTATAAAAAGTATGAGAATCTTCCGTCTCCGTCCATTAATTTGATCGAATAAATAATCCTAACTCATTTTTACGCACCGCCAACTCACAAATCACAATACCCCACCAAGAAGAATCTCGTGGTGTTGTAGATAAGAGAAAAAAAAAAAAAAAGAAGAAAGAGAGTGAAGTGAACCATGTGTTGCGATGATTGCAGGCCGCTGGGATTTCTACTGGGTCTTCCGTTCGCCCTTCTCTCTCTCCTCGTCTCAATCGTCGGCGTTGTCGTCTGGATTGTCGGGTATTGTCTCTTGTTCTTTCAAGATCTCTGTGTGACCAAAATGATTGAGATTTTCTTGTGAGGATCCTAATAAACTAGATTTTATGTGATTACGCAGATTGATATTGACACTGATCTGCCCATGCTGTCTGTGTGTGACTATCATAGTCGAGTTGGCTCTCGAGCTTATTAAAGCGCCCATTCATGTCATGGAGTGGTTCACCTCTCAAATACCTTGTTAATGTCCCCGCGTCTTCCATTATTTCTTCTGTATGGGTACCGTTTTCTTATTTTATTTTCTTCTTTCTTTGTTCATGTAATATGATATAAACTATATGATTCTTTATTAAGTAATGCTACTCATCAACTTCTTGTTATACTTCGCATGATTTTTGATGCTTTTGTGCTGATATACTTTCCTTTTCTCGCTCTCTTTTAAGGAATACTCTGTTCTGATATGCTCCCACGCCATTGATACTGCTCCATAGCAACTGTTTTGAAATTCAAAGTATTTTAGAAGTTATAAAAAGAAGAATTCACATTCTGGAAGTATCTGTACCAGACAAAAAATTAAAAGAGTATTTACAATTTTCTTTTCTTTTTAATAATTTTGTTTTGTTAACGGAGGGAGCTCGAGAAGTACCTGTTGGACGACCTACAGCACCGAACCACATTGTTGGACCTATCCAACATTTGTTAGGATATCATGTCTAATATACTAATCTTTACAAACCTTGCTATTGTTACCAAGAATGGATTACCTCGTACATGAACATTATGATAGGATATTAACATGAATTTTCTCTGGACTTGTCGCCCGAGCATCGGCTTAATTGAAACTGGGGACACGACTTTTAACTAGAGACCACCCAATGGCGGTCTCAACCATACTTTGAACATGAACGATTCGAACTTTACTATTTTAACACCATAACTTGTTTACAAATACAAATTAGTAATCATGTTTAAGTGTATATTGATACCGGGGTAGTTCAACTTGTCTGGGCTAAAACTAACAGGCCTGTGAACCCAAAAAGTAAGATTGAAGTTCATTGTGATTTGGTGCTCCGTAAATTTATGATATTGAATATCGGTCCTAGAGGCTGTTCCCAGCTGAGAATTAAAAATAATAATAATAAAGGGATATGAAGTCCTTCGACCACTACAACAAACTCAACAAGTTTTATTCATGTACATGGTATCTAGACGTCCACATCCTCTAATCTCACTGAGCTCTGGGTTTCTCCGCGTCCCTCTTCATTGTATATTCTTCTGAAATCACCCCGGTACTTCCGACAATGGTTGTTCTATCCTTGCCGACCACATGCTGTTCTGTTGTCTATGCAATCTCTACTCTGGTCCCTCCAATGGCTCACAATACACCACCTTTTGCATTTCCCCCTAACGACATAGGGGCTCCTACCCCTTGCTCAATTCCATGCCAGCACCTGTTGCTTTGGTGCCCATCTCTGTTCCTTTCTTTACTGTTTCCATGGTGGCACCTGATGCTCTGGTCTCCATTTCTGGGATTTGTTACACTGTTTCCAACGCAGATAAGGCACCTTGCTTCGCACTCTCAGGTATTTGCTGCAGAATCTCTATAGCTGGACCTGTCACTGTATTCACCATCCCAGGAATCCCCCGAATGGTGTCCTTGGCTGCTGAGGCCACACCCCCTGGGATCTGCTGTACGGTTTCCATGGTTGCACCCGCTCCTTTGTTTGCCACTTCGGCAGTGGAACCCATGGCAAGAGCTCCACCATCCACCGCCATCTCTGAAATTTCTTGCATTGCAGTTGAGGCACCTTGCCTTATGCTCTCAGGTACTTCTTGTTGGGCTACTGTAGCTGCTCCTGCTAGTTTACTCACTGTCTCAGGGATCCCTTGTGCAATGTCCTTGGCTGTAGAAGCCATGCCCGAAGGAATCTGCTTTATAGATTCCATTGTTGCACTTGCTCCTTTGTTTGCTGCTTCTGTGGTGTCACCTATGGCAGCAGCACCTCCTTTCATTGCCATCTCTGAAATTCCTTGCATTGTTCCCATTGCAACTGAGGCACCTCGACTTATGCCCTTAGGTATTTGTTCCAGGCTTTCTGTAGCTGGTCCTGCTAGTTTACTTGCCATCTTAGGAATTCCTTTAACAATGTCCTTGGCTGCAGAAGCTATCCCCCCTAGAATCTCCTCCATAGTTTCCATGGTTGCACTTACTCCCTTGTTTGCCGTTTCCATGGTGGCACCCATGGCAGTAGCACCTCCTTTCATCACCATCTCTGAAGTTCCTTGCATTGCTTCAGCAGCAACAGAGGCACCTTGCATTATGCTCTTTCGTACTTGTTGCAGAGTCTCTGTAGCTGGTCCGGCCAGTCTACTTGCCGTCTCAGGAATTCCTTGAACAATGTCCTTGGCGCTAATATGTTTCCAAAAGGTAAATTTCGTCTTGAGTAACACTTCAGGGTTTTCCGTTGAATTTCAATACTGCCAAGAGGAACTAGCGTGAAGAAATCTGAGGGAAGGATATAACAGAATCTGGAGATGTCTTCTCCAATGGATATAACAGAAAAAAGAAAAATCTCTTAACAAACACCTGCTATCCCACTCCCCTCCTTATATAACAACCCGAACCACTCAACACCACATGGGAAAAAAACAAACCACACCAACCCATTAGACTCGTACACACACTACCATACACCCGACTAACACCCCCACAACACACTATATAACATACTACACAAGTACGTACAAAACATTCACAACACACACAAAGCACACACCTCCACACACACAAAGTACACACCTCCACACACACACCCTGACTGCCTGCTACTCCTCCTCCTATACACATTGACAACAGGAGCACAGACACGTGGAGTCATATCAATTGCTGCCCTTGGAACAATGTCCTTGTCCTCAAGGACAAAATCGAGAAATAGCGAAGTGAAGGAAGAAGTGTCTAACCAAGTGGTTTCATGGGGAGAATGACCTTTCCATTGTACCAACAATTGAGGAATTTCAGTAGTGCCCTCAACCCGAAAATGCCTGCCTAAGATAGCCATCGGCAACTGCTCTAGAGCATCAGCATCTTCAAACAGATTTGAAGGCAATTTAGAAGAGACTGGAAATGTGCCCACAGCTTTCTTAAGAAGCGAAACATGAAACACCAGATGAATACGACATTGAGTAGGATGATGTAACCTATAAGCAACCCTACCAATACGCTCCACAATTTGGAATGGACCAAAAAACCGTGGACAGAGTTTGGAGATAGATTTACTAGAAAGTCGATGTTGCAGAGTAGGGCGTAGCTTAAGGAAGACCCACTCTCCAACCGAAAACTCAATGTGAGGACGGTGTTGATTAGCAATGCGATAATTAACCGACTGTGCATGGACTAAATTGTGCCGGAGTTGAAGAAGGATCACATCGTGGGAACGTAAAGCGTCTTGAAGAACAGGATGTTGGATCTCTAGGTCAATTAAAGAACCAAGTACAGGTGGTGGTTGCCCATATACGATCTTGAAAGGCATCATCTTGGAAGAAGTATGTAATCAGGTATTATAATGAAATTCTGCCCACGAAATCCAAAAAGCCTGTTGCTTAGGTTGATCACATATGAAACATCAAAGATAGCATTTTAAGAACTTATTCAAAACCTCTATTTGCTCATCCATCTTTGGGTGATAAACGGTACTAAAACGGAGTAAAGTATCATGTAATTGAAACAATTCCATCCAAAACTTACTAAGGAAAGTAGGTTCACGATCACTAACAATAGTCTTAGTCATGCCATGCAATCATACCACCTCTTTGACAAATAATTCTGCAATATTCCTTGTCGTATGAGGATGTTTAGTCGGGAGAAAATGACCATATTTAAAAAAACAATCAACAAAAATTAAAACCACATCATATCCTTTGGACCTAGGAAGTCCACCAATAAAATCTATCGAAATATCCTCCCAAATTGCATTAGGAATTGGCAAAGGAGAAAGAAGTCCACCAGGAGCAAGTGTTTGATACTTCTAACATTGACAAATAACGCATGGTGCCACAAATGATCTTTTTTTAACCCGGTCTAATACACATTGGCAGCAATCTGACGATATGTCCGTAGAAAACCCGCATGGCCGCCGATCGAAGATGTATGAAAATCTTGCAAAACAATTTGTGTCCATTTCAAAGTAGATGGAATCACCAAATGCCCATGAAAAAATAGCAAATCATTAATCAAGTGGAAATTGGATCCCATTGATTTTCCATCCGGTAATAGACTCATCTTAGCTGCCAAAATAGGACCTTGTGTAAGAGCTCCTTTGATCTCATCTAGATCAATCGAAATTGGACCAGACAAGGCAGCACACTCCAATTCATCAAACATTCTGGAAAGGGCATCAGCTACCCTATTCTCTTGACCACTCCTATAATGCACTTTGAAGTCATAACCAAGTAATTTGGAGAGCCAATTCTATTGATTCAAAGTTGTAATTCTTTGTTAGAGCAAGTATTTCAAGCTATATTGATTAGTTTTAACCACAAATTTTCGTACTAGGAGATATGGTCTCCAATGTTGAATGGCTAACACAAGAGCCATGAGTTCCTTTTCATAGGTAGACTTAGCAAGGGTCTTGTTTGACAACACTTTACTAAAGAAAGCAATAGGGTGATTCTCTTGTTGAAGAATTGCACCTAGACCTTGACCCAGAGCATCACACTCTACAATGAAAGGTTGAGAAAAATCTGGCATCGCTAATACATGAGTAGAAACCAAAGCAGCCTTTAATTGATTGAAAGCTTCATCCATTGTAAAAGACCATCCAAACCCATTTTTCCTTAATAGATCGATCAACGACTTGGCTATTTTGCCATAATCCTAAATAAATTTTCTATAATATCCCGATAACCCAAGAAACCCTTGAAGCCATTTCAAAGTAGTAAGCGTTAGCCACTCTAAAACTGATTTTATCTTATAAGGATCCATTCCCACTACCCTAGCAGAAATAATATGGCCCAAATATTCCAATGATTGTTGACCAAAGGTACACTTCTTCTTATTGGCTAAAAAACTATGATTTCTTAACAACATCAACACATCAAGTAAATGATGAAGGTGAGAGTCCGAATCTGGACTATAGACCAAAATCTCAAAAAAAAAAAAAAAAAAACACAAATTGTCTTAAATGTGGACAGAAAACATCATTCATCATAGCTTGGAATGTAGTAGGAGCATTTGTAAAGCTAAATGGCATTACCAAAAACTCATAATAGTCCTAATGAGTTCAAAAAGCAATTTTGTGTACATCCATTGTAGCTACATGTATTTGATGATAATCAGCCTTAAGATCGATTTTAAAAAATATTTGTATGCAATGTAATTCATCAAGTAATTCGTCTATAACAGGAATAGTAAATTTATTTGGTATTGTTACCTCATTTAATGCTCTATAATCTACATAAAATCCCCAAGATCCATCTTTCTTCTTCACCAAAATCAACGGACTTGAGAAATGACTAGTACTCGAACGAATTATGCCAACCATCAACATGTCTTGTACTAGTTTTTCAATTTCATTTTTCTGAACATAAGCATATTGATATGGTCGAATATTGATCGGACCATGCCCTTCTTTCAAAGGAATTTTGTGATCCATTGACTTGGAAGGAGGAAATCCTCTAAGCTCTACAAAAACATTAGAAAAATCTTCCAATAAAGCTTCTAGTCAACCATCAACCGATTAAGCTATAACTGTATTTTTTTTTTTTTTGGTCCAATAACCATAAGAAATTACACTCCTCAATGCCATTTAGTTTTTGTAAGACTTAAAGGTAATTGGAAACTTGCACAAAGTTGGATCACCCTTCAATACTCATTTGTCCCCCTCATAAGGAACTTTTATTGTCATTTTCTGCCAATCCACACGTACTTCCCCCAACATCCGCAACCAAGCCATACCCAAAATAACATCTACTCCACGCAATTCTAACATAAAACAATCCACCACTGTAGAATATTCCCCTACGTCGAACTTCATATCAACGCACAAACCCTTAGATTCAATTTTATGCCCAACACCCAAAGTAACTTTAAAGAGCCGTGTATCCTCCATAGGCAAAGAAAGGTAAGCTACTAGTGCTTTAGAGGTAAAGTTATGGCTAGTACCACTATCAACCAAGAGAATGACCGGAGTAGAAGCTATCTTACCTTGCATTTTCATTGTACAAGGTTCATTGAGACCCTGTATAGCCATAAGGGATAATGATATTGTAGTGTTATAACTTGGATCCTTGGTAGACTTATTCTCACCTATTCCAATTACCTCTTAGTCTTCCACATCCATTTCCTGATCTTCCTCCAACACTAGCAACCTAAAAAATTTATTAGGACAAATGTGATTAGCATTACAAGGCTAATCACATTTAAAACATAAACCCTTAGCTTTCTTCCCAAGGAACTCTACATTTGACATTTGTCATTAGCCACAAGACCATCTTCCACCATCCTTACTAGTACCTATACTATTTGAAGCATGAGAAGTGACACCACCAGATACTTCTACTTTAGATTGCATAATGCTACTCCCACTATTAAGAGCCGTCTATGTTCCTTCTATCTTGGACTAACTACAGGCGATCGAGAAGCAGGTTGATTGGGAGACAGAGTAGAGTGTATAGGACTAGAATAGGTATCAAACTCCTTCTCTATCTTTAAAGCCAAACCCATTGCCCTTTCTAAAGTAACTAAAGAAAATCTATCGACTCGAGTCCGGATTTCTTCCCTCAAGCGTCCTAAAAAATAGCTTGACTGTTGAAGCTCGAGCATTATCGGTGCTTGTGAAGTTAAAGATTCAAAATCCTCTATATATTGATTTACAGTTCCAACTTCCTGAAGCCGAGACAGATTCTTAAAAGGATTAGAAGCAAACTATCCACCATATCTCTTCATGACTTCCTCCTTTAGTTTCAACCAATCCAAGTTAGGAACTCGTCTTTGAAGCATCCATAACTAATAGACACATTGTCCTCTCATACACATAGCTACCAATGCCACCTTACGATCATCTCGTGTTCGTTGAACTTCAAAACACTGTTTTGTCATCAACATCTAGTTCAATGGATCGACTCCATCAAACAAAGGTATCATTACTCTTGATGCATTTAGCTAGTATTCCTCATCTAAGGCATCCGAAGGAATTGTTTCAGGTCTTTGATCAATAGTGAAATGAATTCGATCAACTAAGTCCGAACTTCCAGTTATTTTCGAATGTTTTCCCCTAGTCGTGATAGCAATTGAACATTTGCTAGACAATGATCCAGAATTCCATCCAACATTCCATAGATCCTCTAACAATTTTTGCATCTTATCCATCTTTCCTTGCTTAGTCGACACTTCTCCAACAATTGTCTTTTGTTCACAATCCATCGAAGCTAACCAATGTTTTATCTCTGCCACTTCATCGTGAATTTTTTCGACATTCTTCTCCAAGACTTCCACATGTGAATCCATTCAATTCATGTTGTTTCCCACAGACAGCGTCCATTAACATGTTTCTAAAAGGTAAATTTCGTGTTAAGTAACATTTTAGGGTTTTCTGTTGAATTTCAATACTGTGAAGAGGAATTAACATAAAGAAATATGAGGGAAGGAGGTTACCTGAGTAGTAGGCTCAATCCGGAGATGTCTTCTCCAATGGATATAACAAAAAAAAAAAAATCTCTAGCACACACCTGCTATTCCACTCCCGTCCTTATATAATAGCTCGAACCACTCAACACCACCTGGAAAAAAAATAAACCACACCAGTCCATTGGACTCGTACACACACTACCATACACTTCACTCACACCGAAACACCCCCCTCCACACCACCCCCACCCCCACAACACACTACATAAGTACATACAAAACATTCACAACACACACACAAAGCACACACGATAAGACAGAAGATAAATGAGGATATTGTATATTTGAATTCAGCATCTAACCTATTTGACTGCTACAACTTGCACAATTATGGTCGGATAGGTTGGTTAGAGATTATATGTTGGGTTTTATTTTCATTCAAGTCCAGCTTGAGCTTAAATTTAAAATTATATATTTTGACTAAATTTGACTGATTTACAATTTTATATTATTATACTACACTATAATGTAAAAATAACAAGAAAAACATATACCAATCTCTCATAGAATATATTATAATTCCTTTGAGATGATGACTAATTCAAGTTTCTCCTCTTAATAAAAATCTATTTGCTTTCTATAACTTGTAAATATACTTAACAATGAAATATTTTGTATGATTGGTAAATCCATCTATAATTCCTCACTTATATTTAAAATAATATATAACATGTTTTCATCGATATGATAAGGTTATTATTATTATCTAAATTATTCATTTGTTTTTAACTTTATCACTTGTACTCATGTATGTATGTATGTATGCAGTCCTTCACAAGATGCAAAAAATTGAACAAATAAGTGTGTACATATACTACATGTCAAATGATGAAGCACCCTTAATGCCTATAGTAAAATTAATTACATTGAAGCCAATATAATTTGTTGTTTGATAGTTGCAAAACTCACGAATCTAGTTTAAAATAATATTGGAATAGTTAAAAGATTTTATTAAAAGTTAAAATTATAATCCGCATAAATTTAAATTAAAAGAAATAGTTATAGAGAAAGCGAATCATGAAAAATTTTAGAATAAATAATAAAATAAATTAAAATAATAAGTTTATGATAGTCAAATAAAAATTCTAAATAAATATTTATGCTTGGAATAATTTATTTAACTTAATCATAAAATTTTATTTTAAAATGCTAAAATTACTAAAATAACATAAATTACCACCTACGATGAACAAATCAAAATAATAAAAAAGATTATATATTTGTATATATATATATATATATTAAACCCTTCACGTTTTCAAAAAAGAAAAGAAAAAGTAAAAGAAACATGAGAGACAGAGGGAAAGGACGAATAGAGGAGGAAAATATGAAGAAAAATTGTTGTAACTTGCATATATGAAGTCCAAATCACAAAATGAGATCACCTACGTGATTCTTGAAGTGAGACCTACAAAACTAAACTAGTTTTGTATTGAAAAAAAAATTATTTTTAAAATTTAAGTGCAAATTTAGTATGTCTATAAAAATAAGATTTAGCTTAGGAAATAATTAACATATATAGAAATACACTAGATAGGATGGTATTATTCAAGGATAGTATGTAATAGTATGATTTTTTTGTGTTTTTAGGAAAATATAATTATTCCATGTATTTACCAAGGATTACTACGAGTAATAAAAAATGAGACTTAGATAAGTAGTAACTCTGTGATATACTATTATTTATGAGTGATGTGTTGTGGTGTATAAAAATACAGAGTTAATTATACGCATCTTCATGATTATCTCTGTTTTACATAGGGTTTATATATATACCATGTTATATGTAAGCGAGTGTGGGTTATTTTTGCTGCTGTGAATTTGGATGTCTTGTTTTTGCTTATGGTTTGCTATGTGTGTGTGATATGTTGCGCAGGTGTGTGTGAATCAAGTTGGGGTCCTGCGTGCGAGTACATGTGTGTGTGAGTGAGGGCTGTTAGACTGATATATGTGTGTGTATGAGTAAAGGTCTGTGTTGGTTGTGCATAAACACGCGTATGTGTGCAAAACAGAGAAAGTGTAGGTTAGGATTTGTCACTTTGCGGTGGTTATGTGTATCTGTGGTGTGTGTGAGGGCGATACACATGTGTGTCTTGTGTGTGTGAGGAGATTATTTATGTGTAGGTGCACATGTAGAGAAATCTGGTGCAAGTGTGTGCAAGAGGTGAGCGTGTCTGTGCGTAGATGTGTGTGTGCATGCTAAACTTGTGTGTATGTGTATGGCAAAGATGGGTGCGCAAGGGAGCAGCTTGATAGATGTGTGTACTGCAATGGAGGTTTGTGTGCACACGAATGGAGTTATGTAAGTACGTGTGTGATTAATTGGTGTGTGCGCATGTGCATAAGGTATATGTGCGTGTCGGCAAGGGAAATCGTGTGTGTACAAGGGGAAAATTGTGTGTGTGCAGATGGGAATTTGGTGTGTGCAAGTAAGAATTTGGTGTAAGTGCAGGTGGCTTGTATGCATATACCTGTTGGTTTTTCTAGTGCGTGAGTGTGTGTTTGTGTGCATGTGGTTTTTCTAGGGTGTGAATGTGTGTGCGAGATAGATGAGAGTGAGAGTGTGTGCGTGTGAATTGAATGAGGTGAGTATTGCTTAGTAGGGGCCAAGTAATGGTGGCAGGTTGTCACGAATTAGGTATCCTATGGGATGTGATAATAGTTATGGAGATTTTGAAAGAAAATGAGAAGTATATTGGAAAACAACAAATATTTGATTAGTTTTTTAAGGAAATTTAACAAAATCTAACCATGAAATTAATGGTTTTGTTTTATGATCTTTTCTATCATTTTGAACTAATTGGAAGTAAAGTAAGTAATAAGATGGTTTGTCCAATGAATGGGTTGGTAGCCAGCCTTTGAGAACAAGATTATCATCAATTTTTCAAGAAATTAGGTTTGGTTTTTAGATTCAAAATTCTAGAAATGAATCTCACCCATTTGGTTCTTGGGTTAATGTGCATGTGCAGTCAACTTTAGGAGCTAATTGATTGAAATTTTTTATATTTACCTATTACTATGCCATGATTATATATTTATCATTACATTTTGTTGAGAATTTTTAAACCTAAACAATCTCGAGAGAGATGAAATCAACATTTTTCAATTCTATCTACTCTTTTAAATATCAAGAAGCTAATTTTCTTGTTTTACATATCTACTTTTATTTTCTACCTTCACCAATTGCAAGTCTAAACAATTTAATAGGTATATGTATTTATTAGTAGCTATATTATAAATAGTAATTACATATTCAATATTATAAGGGCTTCATTTTAAATTTATTATATAAAATATTAGTAAATAATAACTTCATGTTAGTTTATGGATTTATGTATATATATTTCCACAATTAACATTATATATAAATAAAAAATCCTTTTGTATGAATAAATCTAATATTCACATAAATAAGATAAGTCCAATCTTTTGATACATAGTTCCGTATCCATCAAATATGCTGCTAAACAACAACTACTTAACCTTATTAACTATATTATCTTCTATCAGCTCTAATATGGCTTATTTTAATTGACTATAATTGAACCATGGATTGTTTAAATTCAAAAATAATCTCATGAAACTTCATGCTAAATAAAAAGCTCCCTCTTGTATTCTTACTTACTCAATAGTAACATTTGCGCTAAGAGGACAACCTCATAGATGAGACATAATCAATACGGACATACATGTTTTGTTACAAGACAACCTTCCCAATCGAGAGAACAGATTTCCCACGTAATGCTGATGAGTGACCATCAAAACTTCATTTCACGTTTATGGAAAACGAAGAAGACGAATGAAAGCCCACAACTTAAGCTGGTCAACATTGCCATACCTGAAAGGCCCAAATTCAGCTTAAAGTTTTCAGATAGACTCTTCCTCTTTTTTTCTTTTTAAAGAATAAAAATGAAAAGAAAATACAATTTGAAAATTTAATTTTCATCTATACCCAATATTGATTGCTTTTTTATTTATTTATTAATATTAGGATACAAATTATATTAAAATGTTATATTTGAGTTTAATTGTAAGCTATATATTATAAAAAAAGATTTGGTATTTCTTGAAAAGATTGAAGGATATTTTTTTTCCTTCGAACTGATGCATGATCTCAAACATTTGGATAAAAATTTAACATAATTATAAAAGTTTATTCCCATTAGTTAGATGTTTAAATATGATTACTCCAAACAAGCTATTCAAAACAATAAATATTTAGATCCAACAACTTATCTATTGTATATCTTTCCTTTCCTTAACGTTTGTTTTTGTTAAATACAACACATAATGGTATAATTTAATGTTTTATACTTCTATGTATAGATAAAGGGCCTTATATTTGTGAATATGGAGAATTGATTAAAACCCTAACTTCTTTTTTCCTCAGGAATGAAAAAATGAAAGCAATTATGGACAAATGAAATCAGGGATAGTTCAGTTTCAGGTACCAAGTTCGATAAGTGGGTCGAATTGCTCCCGTTTCCTTGTAAGTTTGTCTGATGGATCTGATGCTGCTTTCAGATGCAGAAACATTGAACAGAAAACCAACCCACTTCCAAATTTTTCTCTGACAACTCTCTCCCTTAAATTCCAAGACCAAAACCCCGCAATTTTATGCCGATAATCTTCCCCAACAACCTTAATGAACAGAAACAACCCAAGCCAAAGTGCCATAACTGCTATCTTTCTAACTGTCTTGTTTGGATATGTAGGATTTACCAGGTTCACCAAACAACCACATGTATATAGAGGCAGCCAAAAGTACCAATCTGACAAATCATTTAAACAAAATAATATATAAAGACATAAAGGAATTAAATAAATGTGGGGTTTGAGACATTTGATGAAATTATTGAGATTATTCGAACTGTACTATTCCTGCGAGAGGACAGTAACTATGTCGAACTACAAAGTCTTGGCCAATTAACGAAGTTTCATACCCAATCATAAATGCTATTTCACAAATATAAGAACTAGATTGTGATAATATTCAAACGTTAGAAAATATACTAGAAATATCTTTTGGTGGCCTTGAAATTGTGGAAATCAGTGAAGTTACTTGCCAAACCTGGATCATCTAGCTGCACAGATGCAGAGTAAGCGAATAGAGCAGCCGTGAGAAGAGAGCAGATCCTGAAAAAATTTGTGGTTTTAGCCATCTTTCTCCTTCCTTTTTCTTTTCTGACAATAAGCTGTCAAGACTGGTTTACTTGGTTTGACGCCGATTTTGTAATGAGTTATAGATGAATTATCGATCCATCTTATTGTTGGCTTCGTCCTGTTTTCTTATAATTTATTCTATTCTTTCTTTACATGAATATGGCAGTAAGAAATTCATAAAATAGGGGAACGTTGACCTTTTCATGAATAAAAGCATTTAATGCTCAATGGTTGCCTGAAGGAGCTGTCTTGTCTTCCCCAAGTTCAAATATTTCGGCCATTCTGGTCCTGAAATATCGAAAAATTACTTTAGGGAGCGCATCATGATGCATGTATACAAGACATGAAGGATTGTAGGAGTTCATCGCTTTACATATACATGGTGTATATTAAATTCGGTGTGTTGGACTGAATCAATGAATCTTTTCTTAAACTAAAAACAAAATGTTTGATTTATTGGCTAGGTGCACTATATCGTCCTGCTGATATGAGACTATGGAACTACCTAATAATATCTTAACATACACGGTGTTTAAGTATATATCTCCGGTACACACATTTTTGTGTTAGTCCAATACAACCTTGGAGTGCTGGCAGAAAACATATATAAACTAGGAGTGCCAAGAAATTTTGGAAATTGAATGACCTGGTTGCAATGCCTCTTAATCTGCATCAACACAAAGCTAAGAAGTCATAGGAGAGGTGAATAGTGACCAGATTTTATCGTAAGTCTATGTGATTTAGTACATTATATATGTTATAAGAGAAGGTGACAAGATCATACAAAAATATGTTGCTGATAGTTGAAACCATGAAAATTCCATTGTTTCCAAAATTGTTACACTCGTACAAACACATAATTCTATACTGGAAAAAACAGCACCAGATGACACTCCTCTGCAGGTGACCCCAATAGGGAGTTCATGTTTCACACAACCTGACAATGAAAATCTGTTCATCAACCATTTGAACTCAAGCAGTAGGATAAGAGGCATTCATGGCAATGCCACACAGGCCTTCCTGGGCATCTATGTCTCTCTTCATCCTTATGTATCCTTCCTCACCCCAAGAACTGCCTCATGAATTCTTAACCAGCCAGTACTTTGTTCTGTCCTCACCTGCTCCATAGCCAACTGCAGTGACTCCATGGTCCAGGTAGGTTCCACAACTTCCTGAGAAAATCCCACTTGAGTAGGATTGAAACTTGAACCCTCCAGTGTCAATGGAAACAGAGACTGGCTGATTGACGACAGATTTTTTCAGTGCTGTCTCACTATTTGCAGGTACTTTTTCATAGCCTGTAATGTTAGCTACATGAGAGTTTTCTTTTAGATTATTGCAAGTTCCATCAGATCCCTTGTAAGGGGAGTTAGCCTCACTTGTGAGACCTTTGTTTTGAATAATGAACTTGAATGCATTTTCCATTTAACCTCCATCACATCCTTGGTCCTCCCCTTTAGTGTCACAATCCAAGAGTTCTTGCTCAGATAGTGAGATCGATTTGCCTGTTGTTAGCTGGTTGATTCCTTCTGTGGCTGCCACTACTGAAAAAGCCCAACAACTCCCTAGTTGGAAATTTAACATGGTTAGGAAAATGCACAGAGGGTATAGTGGTTGCCCACCACAAGCTGTGTTCTAGTAATAGATGTTAGATCTAGTATAGTTTTATGTTTATCATGGTGTCAGAATGTCTGAATTCAACTCCCTGCACGCTCATTTTATTCTTATTTGATAAAGCGGTACACTGGATGAGTTATAATAAAGTCTAACCCCACAAATAGGGGAATGTTAACCATAAAATATTAAATGACACTTAATCTAACAGTTTTAAGCAATTAGATCAAATGATTGTTGATCTAAAATTTATCATTATAATATGTATGGTCATAGTTATTGGTCTATGGTTCAAATCCTAGTCCTATTCTATTTACTTGAGAGCTACACTTGCTATTTGCCTATATATGTCTTGCTTGGGTTTCCTATCGCTCCCATAAATGAAGTAGTTGGTTTTCTAGAAGCTTTGCCAATTTCTTTGGAAAACTAAGAAACAATCTACTGTTCTATCGTATAAGTTGTCAATACTACATTAAAACTCACCACATTGACCTTGGTCCTTGATGGGACTCACAGCTCCTTTCTTCCTCCAATCAATGCTACTAGGAACTGCACTTACATTTTCATACTTAAAAGGGTATTTCTTGTGTAGGCCTTGAATTAGCATTCTTCCGAAAACCATTGAATGAAGCCCTGAACTCCTCACTAGTGAGATCTGCAAATCGGTTAATGTTTAGCTTATATGGTCTGTCTTCCGCAGCATTAATTGATTCTATGAGCTCCACAATATGCTTGAAGATCTCAAAACGCATTTCCTTTTCAGTTGAATCCTCGTATACATGTCCACACTCTGCCATCCAGAGCTCATGTCTCTCGAGCTTCCATGATGAAGCTTGACAAGTGAAAATCGTGAGAATGAGTAGAGAGGTAGAGATCAATTGCTTTTTCTGCATTATGACTGTCTTGCAAGGATGGGTAGAAAAGTAAATGCAATGGATTGTTGTAATTTTGTGCAGCCATATACTGGCATCCACGGTTTATATAGAGAAAATCTCCACATATATTTGAACTTGGCATTCTTGTGATGAAGATGATTACTAGATGGAGTAACTGGCAAGTTGCATTTGATTTTGATAGGCAGATTGTGTAATGTATGTTGTTCCGTTTTCGTCCCAAAGAAATATAGTTTGTCAATTGACATACATACATAGGAGAATTCATTTGTACATTAGTATTTGTTTTTTTTTTTTCAATTATTATTATTATTATTTTGGTAATAGAATCTGTCAGCTTGTCACATGTTTTATGTGTTTGGCATTAGTATTGGACTTTACACCGTACTTGTAAGCGAGTTCCTTTAAGAAGACAAAAACACTGTTATCTATATCAATAAGACTTGGAAAAGGAAAACTAATTCCAAACAGAAATTTTGTATTCAACACTGCCTAATTGATATGGTCTAGTTATGTTGCGATCCTAAAAAATCTGTAACCGTGGTGCTGATAAGACGAAAACATAGTCAGTGTTGAAGCTCTTTGGAGAAATAATAATCGATTCATCATATTTGAAAGATTTTTTAAACAGATCTTCTATTTGTATTAGCATATAAGACCTTTAGAATGTATTAGCTTATAAGACCTTTAGAAGATATAGCTCTGGTCAAACTGAAGCACTTATGTCATGCAGTCTCTCTCAGATCTTTCAAAACTACTTGATATGTAAAAGCCATATAATATCTTTTTGAGATGTCATGAACTTATATAATAGCCAAATGGCTTCATAACACACTAGAGATCAATCTAACATTCTTTGTACTCTTTATTAAGTAACAGATATAATAGTCCATACCGTATTTACAAGCTTAAGTTCTTAGTTCAGATAGTTATAGTGCTAATTATAACATGATATCGAAGTAAAAATTCATGAGTTCAAACCTTGCATCGTCAATCAGCCCCATTGAATTAAGTCATTCACTTATTAAGCCTAGGTTAAAATCTGGTCCACAAGTGAAAAGGAGAGTTAACTGACAAATATAATAATCCACATTCTATTTACAAGCTTAACATTTAGATTAGATGATTGTGGTGCTAATTATAACACTTTTGAGAAGTTCTTCTAAAGGATGAATGCATAATTTTCAGTGCGAGCATATATAAGTAATTAAAACAGTGAAAATCATTTTGACTCGCATCAAAATTTTGCCATTTGTTCTATCTTTATTGACCAGATAATTCAAGAAACTAAACAAGAACAATTGAAGGAGAATGTTCTATCTTTTGTAAGAGAAACTAGTTATGTTGTCATGGAGAGTTTCACCTCTACTAAAGTTCTTTGCTTTTCACTAAGGTAAATCAGTGATGGCCAAAAAGAACGTAAGTATATCGGTGAAAACAACTGCAAAATGGTTGAAGTATGGCAATTATGAACTTCCCCTCAAAATTACTTCATTTACCGCAACAATCAACATTTATCCTTCAGCATGGAGGCTGAAAATTACTTATCATAATACGGTCTAGACTGACCACGTGAAATGATTTCCAAATTAAAGTTTCTCCCATTTACTTTTTCTTGCTATGTCTTCCCTTTTAATGTTATCTTCTCTCGAATTAGACATTCAAACCAAGGAGTGACTCCTGAAACTTCATATAGTTACTAAGAATTGCAATACTTGAAGCCATCTGATTTTTAGAGGGCACTCGCATATCCATTGCTTTTCAGAACAGTGTAATCAATGTACAAAACTGGAACAAGAGATTAAATACCGCATTTCATCACTACCAACAGGTTTATAAGAGATTAATATTTCTTTCCCTTGCCCTATTGGCAAATAAGTCTCCATCTCCAATATAGGTGTTAGCTATACATATGCAAAGTTAAATAATGTAGGGGTAAATTTGTAATGTTTGTAAAATAGTAAAAATATATAATGGTAGAGATGGATACCATAATGGTTGTGTTGTTTTTCCCTCAAATTAACATTGTATTAGAGCATTTCAAAACTTTAGTAAGCTTACTAATAGATACTAGACTTAATGGAAACTTAGGTACATAAAAAATATTGGATAGAGGCAATGAAGGATTGGCAACAACATTACCAATGCCTTTACCGATGAAAGTGATCCATCAACAAGTGTGACATTGGTCAAAAGAGGAGGTTCCATAAGGTTGGAGAAAAAAGAATTGTTACCAGACTAGACATATGCTTAGAGGCACTTAAGTCCTAAGTCCAAAATTCAAAGGGCAGATGAATGTGTCAAATATGCTGAAGATGTTCCTGCATCACGTACTGAAATCATAGATGGGGTTATTATACTATGAGACTAAGAAGCCTATAACGGAAGTAAACATGAACATTCCTCTATTGGAACACTAATGGTAGATTTGTCACTGGAAAGCTAACTACCAAGAATTCCTTCTTGTGTTTGTAGTGTATTTCAGTGTGTAAAGAATGTCTAGGTGGGTATCCATGTAAAGCATAGCAGGTCTTCCTCACATGTCCCATCTTACCACAGTGACTACATTTTATACGATTTGATCCACGTCCTCCACCATGACCACTTCCACGTCCTTCTCGACTGCTACCACCTCCTCCTCTACCTCGTATTGGGGAAGCAAATTGAATAGTTAGAGCAAATAGATCAGCCACTACTTCAGAGGATACCAAGCTAGTAGAGGCGTGCAACATTCTCTGATAAGTGTCAGATAGCAAGAGAATAGTTGTTCCTTCTAATATTTGAATCTTAACAAACTCAAGCTTACGCTGTAGGATATGAAGAAATATAATGGTCTAAAGTTTGTCAATGCGATCCCACATGACACGAACATCAAAAGCAATTCTAAGTCTTTCTCTAAAATCTATAGCAAATGCTTTAAATTAACCGATATGTGTTGTCATATCACTATTAGATTGATGAAGCTAAAATCTATAGCCTGACGTGCTCTTTATGTCTTCATCTGTTCCAGCCCAATCACTATCTAAAAAATCGAACAAATTCATTGAATTTGATTTCCTATAGAATAAACCAAAGTCACAAGTGCCACAAACATATCTTAATATTCGTTTAGCAGCTGTAACATGAATCTCTAATGGAGTATTCATGAATCTTAACAACAAATTTGTGGTGAACATGATGTCTAGTATGGAATTGGATAGATACAGTAATGAACTAACAAGGCTTCTATAGACGGTGACCTCTATTGGAAGTGATTCATCTGTTTTCTTCAGTTTTTCGCTATGAACAGCTAAAGTACTCACGGATTTAGTTTTGTCAAGTTGGAACTTGTTTAACAATTCTCATGTATACTTGGTCTAAGAAACAAAGATTCCAAATTTATTTTGAATGACTTCCAATCCAAGGATGCATCTTTCCCATATCACTCATCTCGAATTCTAGTTACGTCTTTAACTTAAATTCTTCAATAGACTTCAAATTGTTTCTAGTTACAAGGATATCATCCACATAAATGGAGACAATTACAATTTCATTTTGCCGATGCTTTATGTATAAGGTTGCTTCATCACGCTCCTTACAAAACTTGCATCCAACAAAAAATCATTAATTTTTGCGTACTAAGCCCTTGATGCCTATTTCAAAGCGTAAAGTGCCTTCTTCAATAGCAATACACAATCACTTCCATCTATGAAACCATGTGGCTGCTCAACAAAAACTTGGTCCTCCAAGACACCATTTAAGAAAGCTGACTTGACATTTAGCTAGTAGACTTCCCATCCATTGCTCATAGCCAAAGCAAGGAGTAATTTGATTGTGTCGAACCTCGCAACAGTGTGAAAGTTTATGAAAAATCCACTCCATATTGCTATGCATACCCTTTCACAACTAGCTTTGCGTTATGCTTGTTGATAGAGCCATTTGAATTCAACTTTAATTTGAAAATTCATTTATTCCCTATTACTTGCTTATCGGCTGGTTTAGGAGTTAGAATCCATGTTGAATTCTTAGAAATCATCCTCAATTCCTCTTCCATTGCAGCTTTCCATTCTGGAATCTTCAAAGCTTCATTTGGAATTGAGGGCTCTGAATAAGCAACATTGCATCTGTTGTGGATATCTTCCAAGGTTCTCATTCCTCTTATCACATCTCCATTTTCTTCTTCTTCAGAATCCTCAAGATCAGTTTGAGGAAATTCGTGAAATGGCTCGTGGCTATTAGCTAGCTTAGAAGTCGACAAATCCATTTTATCCTAATCCCACTCACTTCTTTCATCCACTTTTAAGCTTCTACTGATATACACTTGCTTAGTAATTAGATTTAGGACTCTATAACCTTTGGACTCGCTGTTGTAGCCTACCAAAACTCCCTTCTTAGCCCTTTGATCCAACTTTCCTCTTTTCGCATCAAGAACTAGGGAGTAGCACACACTTCCAAAAACTTTCAAATGTGATACACTAGGCTTAACTCCAAACCACACTTAAAATGGAGTATTTTCCTTCACAACCTTCATCAACAATTGATTATGAAGATACACAACTGTGTTCACTACTTTGGCCCACAAAAATTTTGGCAAATTTTTCTTGAAGAAAAGACATCTTGCCATGTTCGTTAGGAACCGATTCTTCCTTTTGCTTACACCATTTTGCCAAGGTGTATAAGCAACGGTTAATTGATGATGAATCACGGCTTCTTCCAAATATTCCTTAAACTGATTTGATGCATATTCAATTCCATTATTAGATCTCAAGCATTTGATCATGGAGTTGGATTGTTTTTCAACAAAGGCCTTAAATTTTTTGAGCATGGTGAAGACCTCTGATTTTTGTTTGAGAAAAAATACCCAACAATATCTAAAGTAATCATTAATAAAAAACAAAAATTACTTGCTTCCATTATACAAAGAAATACTCATAGGTCCACACACATCTAAATGGACCAACTCTAATTTTTTAGAGGCTCTCCAAGCTTGGCCAACTGGAAATGAACCTTGGCTATGTTTCCCAAGCTAACACGATTCGCACACACTACTATCCTCTATCACTTGTAGCATTCCAACAACTAAATCTTTTTTGCATAACAATTCCAAGGTCTTAAAATTTGTGTGTCCAAATCTTTTATGCCATAATGTTGTCTCTTTCTTAAGATTAAAGCTAAATTCATTTTCTGTCATATTCCAAACTAGAGGAAAGCTTCTATTGTTCATCTTAATAGAAAACATCAACTTGCCACTTGAATTTTTGATCTCACAACTTTTATTCTTCAACAGAAGCTCATAATCGCTTTTTACTAACTAATCGACTAATAGCCAATTTAGATTTAAATTAGGAACATAGAGTACAACATCAATGATTTTTGTACTTGATATAGATTTAACACGGACAACTCCCTTCCCTTTGACATCAAGGAGTCTTCTATCTCCAAGTTTGACCTGTGATGAGTAGCTTTCGTCTAAGCTTTCAAAGCTTCTCAAATTGGCTGTCATATGGTGCGTACAACCACTATCTATCAGCTACACATCTAGACTTTCAATGACAACACAACATCCATCAACTCTGATATGTTCTATAGCCTTAGAGTGTTCAGCAACCTCGATGGTCACAAACAAACTTTCTTTTTGGTAGTTTGCATGTTTTGTTGTGGAAGCCAATTGCGCATGAGCTTGCTAGTCACATTTGGCTCCACTTACCTTTTCAATATAGCCAAATTGCTTGCAACTTCTACATTGCACTCTAAGTCTGAACCAATAGTAATTTTCCATGTGATTTGTCTTTTTACAATAGGGGCAAGGTGGATATTTGTCTCTTATTTTTCCCCTTACCTTGTTTCTTAACTTTCCCTTTTTTTGTAAGTAACCTAGTTTCTTGATTTTCTTTCTTATGGTGGGGCCGCTACAAGAGCTTTTTCACTTGTGTTTTATTCTTCTTTAAATGCCTTCCTCTGTTCCACGGCCAAGAGAGCATTAGTTAAATTGGCCAAGGTGATTTGCGACATATCCCAAGTGTCTTTAAGGGAGGATATTTTTGATTTAAAGTACTTGGGGAGAGTTACCATTATCTTCTCAACAACTCTTCTTTCCTCCAGTTGTTCTCCAAGAATTATTATTTGGTTGACGGTCTTCATGATCTTATCAACGTACTCCTTCACTTTTTTCAAGTCCTTCATCTTCAACAGCTCAAACTCTTTATGTAGGTTGAAGATTTGCATTTGTCTCGTCTTCTTGGAGCCTTAATATTTCATTTTCAACTTTTCCTAAGCTTCATGAGTTGACTCACAAGCTATAATCTTGGTGAAAATGGAATTAGAGATGGTCGTGTGAATATAGGATAGCACTTTTGGACCTTTTGCAACATCCTCATCATGTTGTTTGATTTGTTATAAGGTAGGATTTTCCCTCAAGGTGAGAATGGCATTATCTTCTTCGACATACATCTATAGCCCAGGTCCTTTGAGATAAGCCTTCATCTTCATTGCCCACACATGACAATTTTCACCATTAAAGTGAGGAGGTGGAAGAGAAATGGTAGAACTGGAAGCCATGCTTTTCATTTTTTTTTTTTTTTTGTGTTTTTTTCATGTTTCTCTTAACCCTTTAAGAACAAGAATCTTTGATACCAATTGATGGGAACAATAGAGAGAGTAGAAAGCAACAAGGAACAAAGCAGCCACAAGTAGAGGAAAAAGAAAGAAAAAATTCGAATGAAAAGGGAAATGTGCTTTGCTATAGATTCATTAATAGATCTTTTATACATAACAAAGTTTGATAATCAAACTTTCTTGATTGTTGGGAAGTTTATCCGTCAAACTAAGCCAAAAGTTAAGCTCTCCCATACTTAACAATAGTATAAGTTATAGGGACATCAAATTTCCAAAAAAAAGAAAAGAAAAGTACAAGCAGCAGCAATAGTACGTTCTTGTAACAACCACAACAGCAATAGCAGTTTCGTTGGAAACAAAGGAGCCCAGTTCACTTCTGGTTACAACAACAACAATTTCCAATGACCTTATAGGCTTGTGAGATATTGCCAGTATAGAGATCACAAGCTTGTGTCCATGTCTTTTAGTGAGAAAATTAACATATGAAAATACTCATGAGTGAGGGGTTAATTGCTTGCCATAAAAGCACTAGAAGCTATGCATTAATATTTTGCTAAGCAGTCCTATCGGTTTTACGAAACACCACCTCTTATACCATCATTTACATAACTAATGAAGTCTACGACTATGCCATTACAAACATATGAGCGTCGGGCTCACTTAGAACTAATTACAATCATTACTCAAGATTCTAATGCCTTTGCCAAACATCAATCCAATCATAAATTCTCCTTCAGATCTAGATCTTCCTATTGCCTTATGAAAAGGTACTAGATAGTGAATATCACCTTATTGACAATTTTGAAAGAAAGATAAGGAAGACAAAATTGTTTATATGTTTGGATGCCCAAAACTATGAGCTCTCCCTTCTTTATATAGAATATGTACATAATATCATATCCCTTGATTATAGTTATAGCAAATAATATCCTTTAATTACAGTAGAAAATTCTAAGCTAAATATGGTATGTATATATGAAAATATATTACGGCTATTATTACAATATCTTTGATAGCTACCATTGACATCCCCCTTCAAATTGATGTTGGAGAATCAAGCAGCATTAGTTTGTTAACAAAAAACTGGTGTCGAGCATAAGTGAGGGGCTTGGTCAAAATATCAGCAATCTAACAATCTGTAGAGATATAAGGAAGAGTAATAAAACCATGGTCAAAAGCTTCACAGATAGAGTGACAATCTACCTCTATGTGCTTGGTACACTTGTGAAATATAGGATTTGCCACAATTTAAGTAGCACTTGTATTATCAACATGTAGAGGAGTAGGACCAAGTTGTGTATAACCTAATTCAAAAAGTAAACCACATAACCAAATGATTTCAGTATAGACTGAAGACAGCATGATATTCAACTTCGGTGGAGGATTTGGATACTCTTTGTTATTTTTTACACTTCCAAGAAACTAATGCATCACCTAAGTACACACATAACACACCAACCTATAGTAGAACAACGCGTATCCAGGCAACTAGCCCAATCGGCATCACTATAAGCAACAAGATGAAGAGGGGAATCGGATTGAAAAAAGAGCCCATGGCTAGGAGTACCAAGCATATAACGGATAATTCTTTTCATAGTTGCCATATGTAAATGTTGTGGTGTAGCCATAAATTGACTGTAAAGGATATATTAGGACGAGTAACGGTCAAGTAAACTAGATTCCTAATTAGTCGTCGATACAATGTTAGATCTGAATTGGGATCACCATCATCTTGCCAATATTTGACGTTGACTTCCATAGGGGTATCGGTAGGAGTAGAATCTTGTAAGCCGACTAAGTGAAGGAGATCACTAAGATACTTTTGCTGGTTTACAAAGATGCCTTTGTTGCTTTTGTGAATTTCAAGCCCCAAGAAGTAAGCAAGAGACACAAGATCTTTCATATGAAAAGAGGCATGAAGTGAGGCTTTAAGCTGCCAAATCTCAATTAAGGTAGTGCCTATAATAATAATATCATCTAGATAAACAAGTAAAAGAACAATGCCGAGAGAACTCTTTTGTAGAAATAAAGAAGGATCATACCGATTTTACACAAATGAGATATGAAGAAGTGTTTGTCGAAATTTTTTAAACCAAGCACGGGGAGCTTGTTTGAGCCCGTATAATGAGCGTTTCAATCAACAAACATTATGGACATTAGAAGTAATTAATCCCGATGGAGGATGCATATAAATTTCTTCTTTAAGATCACCATGAAAGAATGCATTTTTTACGTCAATTTGGTGAATGGACCAATCTTAAGAAGTTGCCATAGCCAAAATTATATGGAGAGTAGTAATTTTTGCAATCGGAGCAAATGTTTCCTCATAGTTTATTCCATATTCTTTACAATTACCAAAAGCCACTAATTTAGCCTTATACCAATCTAAAGACCCATTAATTAGGAGTGATGGAGGGTGGATATGACACACTATCCCAAGTATTATTTTGTTATAAGGCATCAAATTCTTCCTGCATAGCTTGCTTCCAACAATCATGCTTGATAGCCTGTGAATAAGATATAGTTATGGTGATAGAGGATAATTTTGCAACTAAAGATGTTTGAGCACTAAATCTCTTGGGATAGTAACCATATTTGTTTGGAGGATGTGATGTGTGTGTTGACCGTTGAAGTGGTGGAGCACTGGTGTCAGAGAAGGCTCTTGGGGCGGCTCATCAGTACCATCCTCTTCTCTACTTCATCTTGCATAAACAATACCAAGTCTAAATTGAGTGATAGGGATAGAAGTGACAATATTAGAGGAATTTGACTCATCTTAAAAAGCAGGAAGAAGAGAATGAGAAGGAAGGATAGGTGTGATAACATGAGGAAGCAAAAAATATTATTTTTCAAAAAATATGACATTACGAGAAATACGAACTCATTGAGTGATAGGATCGTAACACATATAACCTTTTTGCCGTGGTGCATAGCTTAGAAAGGAACATCTTATAGATTGGGCTAAGAGTTTGGTTGGCTCATGAGGGGGAAGAAGTACAAAACAGAAACATTCGAAAGGATGTAAATGAGTGTATTTAGGTTGTTGGTGATGGAGATGAAAATATAGTGATTATTAGTTAAAGGTAAGTGAAGGGAGTCGATTAATTAAGTGTATAGCAATAGAAAGAGCCTTAACCCAAAAATGTGATGGAATGGAACATTCAATAAGTAAGGAATGCACAACATCAAGGAGGTGACGATTTTTTCTCTTGGCCACTCCATTCTATTGGGATATATAAGGGTAACTTCTTTGTGAAACAATTCCCTTGTTTTGAAGAAAATCTTGGAATTTTTCAGACATGTATACTCCCCTTGAATCAGAACGAAAGATTTTGATGCTTTTGGAAAACTGATTTTCAATTAGTGCTAAGAATTTTTGAAAAGTATCAAAAACCTTAGATTTGCACTGCAAAAAATATATCTAGATGAAACAGTTGTGATCATCAATGAAGGTTACAAAATACTTATAATTGGCATGAGAAACAATTGGGGAAATGCCCCATACATCACTATGTACTAAATCAAAACAATGAGAGGAATCCATAAGATGGGATGGAAAAGGAAGAGTTTTGTTTTTACCCATTTTACAACTAGAACATTCAAGAATAGCATCTTTATGAGTAAAAGAAAATTTATTTCCTAGTAGCCTAGATTTCAACATATAAGAAAGAGTTCTATCATTTGGATGACTTAACTTAACATGCTATAACTTATAATCATCCTTAACACAATTACAAAATAAGGAAAGCGATGTTATAGATTGAGATGGTGCTTTAAGATGAAGAGGAAAAAGCTTGCCCCATTTAGGTCCCTTCACTACTATCTTCCCTAACACTAGCTCCTGCACAATGTAACCAGAAGGAGAAAAAACAACTTTGCAATTATTGTTAACCATTTGTCTAACCGAAAGTAGATTAATAGATAAGTCTGGAGAGAGAAAAACATTTTGCATAGATGGAGAAGTAGAAATATCACCAATGGCAATGATGGAAAGATGGTCCCTGTTGGTAGTCTCAATTTTCAAACTGCCCTCATATTTTTTTACGTTAACTAGATTATTAGATGAGAAAGTCATGTGATTGGAAGCACCCAAGTCAAAAAGCCAAAGTTTAGAGAAAGATGTATTTTTACCAGTAAGTCTAAGCATAGAGATAGCAGATATGATCATCTGCTATGCATTCTCTTGAGTAAGAACAAGGACCGTTTATTGTGAAGAAGCAAAGGTAGCGACTGTGACTAGGGTATTAGTCACAACATTGATAGTGACATTTGAAAGGCATGAGGATCATGATTTTAAGGACACTTTGACATTATGAAATAATATGTCCTTTAATTTTGCAGTAATTGCAAATTGTTTTGGAACATTAACTCACATTATGATTGAATGCCTTACAACTATAACATTGAGTGTTGGTCATATCACAACCTTTTTGTTTCCTTTAAGCAACATAGGCAACATTGAGAACAATAGTGGAACTCCCTTGTTGTTCCAATGTAGCTTGAGTTGAAAGTCGTTGTTCTTCCCTAAGAAGCTCATTCAAGCAGTCATCTAAGGATAGTGAAGGTATGTAAAGCAATAAATTAGAATGCATAGGGTCAAATTCAGGTCGAAGTTTCATCAATAATTGATCCCTTTGACTAGTTTGATGAAGAGTTTGAATACCTCCTATAGAAGTATCGAGGACAAAAGCATATACTAGGTCCATATATTATGTCCATAGTATGACAAAGCTAGTGTAATACTCCTGAATGGACATATTTCCTTGTGTGTAATTTGAAATGTCATACTCCAATTCAAAACGCTTAGCTGTAGTATTCTGCTAGACTTTCTTCAAATAATCCCACATGGTTTTAGCTATCTTGTAAGGTCATAGAGTGACAGCAATTGTAGGTTCCATAGTTTATAGTAGCCAAATCTTGATTTGAGCATATTTAGCTTCCTATTTAGCTGCTTTTGTTAGATTAGTAGGCTTAGTGGTACTACCATCAATATGTCCCCATAATTCCTTCCCTTGAACATAAATCTAGAATTGAAATTCCCAAGCAAAATAGTTCTTAGTTGAAAACTTAACACAAGCTACCTCTATTTTCTCCATGAGATTCTAAAGAAAATATCCCAAAAGAAAAATTTGTTACAAGTTTTGATCTAAGAATTGATTAGTCTTTTCCAAGAATTAACCAAAACCAAGAATCACGCTAAATTCACAAAAGCTTAGAGGGGCTTTGATACCATGACAATTTAAAAAAAAAGAAAGATAAGGAAGATAAAATTGTTTACGTGTTTGGATGCCTAAAACTATGAGCTCTCCCTTCTTTATAGAGAATATGTACATAATATCATATCCCTTTATTACAGCTACAACAAATAATATCCCTCAATTATAGCAAGAAATTCTAAGCTAAATATGGTATGTATATATGAAAATATTTTTTGAGTAAAATGTTAGTTTTTTTTTTAAAGGATAGAATATACAACCAAAAGCAAAGCTAAAAGATAGAAAAAGCAAGGAAGCTCCTAAAGTGACCTAAGAGATCGATCCTAGTACCCACAAAATTTTTAAGAGCTATAAGGATCGAGCTCTTAACAATACAATCAACTAGAGTTAATGCTTGCAAACATAGAAAAAAGAATAGTATGAGAAACATCTTCAACTAAGCGAGTGCTCAATCCAATCTCCTCTCATTTCTCTCTGTCCACATGTAGTAGATGACAAAACCACTTATTGACTTCCATTGAGTTGTTAATTGAGATCCTACTATGTTGACCAGCTCTTGAATATTTGTAGCATGGTATGGTAGCACTGGAACCCTAAGTAAAATTTCCTCCATCTTAACCTACATCTGTCTTATAAAAGAACATCTGATGAACAAATGGCTATGTGTCTCCATTTCTTCTTTACATAAAAGCATACATTTTTGTTTGAAAGCCGCTAAATAACTAACTTGTCCAATGTTGTCAATTTCTGTTGGATTATAGGAAGAAAGAGAATCTGGGTGGTAGGCTCTTATTCCATATAAAATAAAACCAACCAACCCTGCTGCTCTGTGGAATGAGGGAATTACAAGCTAGTTTGATTGAAAATTTTTTGGATGGCTTTGCTTTCCATGTAAATTTATCATTGGACTCCACCATTGGACTTTTAATTTGCTACCAAGTTCACCTGACGATCACTCCCAATTTTCACCATTTGTGATGGTACATAATCTCACTTCTTTTGAAATGCTCGATGCATAGATAGCCCTCTCACTCAACCATGAAACCAATGCTCCCTTCAAGTGCCAATCATCATACCATAAGGAGATGGAGTTACCATTCCCCCACTTCCACTTGAATAGGTTTCTTGCAAAAAATCTGAGTTGTAATATCTTGTGCCAAGACCAAGATGCATTAGTTAGAATTTTGATTGCCTAAAAACTCCTTTCCTTTAGTAAGTTAGATTTAACCCAATAAGGCTAAAGGCTATCATTTAGATTTGTGCACAAATACCAGATATGCTTTAATTGAGCCGCCTTATTTCACACACACAAATCTTTGATACCTAAACCACCTTGAGATTTCATTTTACAAATTGTATTCCAATCAACCTTTACCTTGGCTCTAGATTCATTCGACCCATTCCAAATGAATCTCTTCATCTTTATAGTTAAAGTTTTGAGTATGCTTTTTGGCAAGATGAAAATAGTTTACTAATATACTTGTAGTGAGAAAAGGACATTTTTAACCAATTGTATGTGATGAGCATATGCTAAGAATTTGCAAGTCTAATGGTTAATCCTATTTGAAAACTTTTTCACTAAAAAGTGACAAGTCGACTTATTGGGTTTCGTCGATGATAAAGGAACATCGAGATATCAAACCAGTAACTTACCTGGTGGAAAACCCAAACATTGATATATTCCTTCTTTGCTATCTGGATCCACACCACTTAAAAACACCTAACTTTTGTTTAGATTTGCTTTAAGCTCTATTAAGAAGAAAAAATCTTCCAAACCCTCCTTTATCAATGAAATTGACCTCACATCACCTTTAGAGAAAATCATAACATCATCTGCAAAACATAAGTGATTTATGCGATCTTTTTTATATCTCCAATGATAAGAAAAACCATCCTCTCTACTCACTCTTCTCATGATGCATGAGAACAGCTCCATGAAAAGTACAAAAAGGTATGGTATAGTGGATCACCTTGAACTAGAGAAAAACCCCACCAGTCCTCCATTTAAATTTATAGAAAATTTTGGAGTAGATACACACTACATGTCCCAATATGTGAATTGTGGAGGAAAATTCAATCTACGTATAAGTTATTCAAGTAGGCACCATCGTACATGATCATATGCCTTCATAATATCTAACTTTATGGCACATCTCGCCCCATAATTCTCCTTGTGATAACCATAAAGGAGCTCTTGGGCCACAAAACATTATCCACAATCCTTTTGCCCTTTATGAAGGCTGTTTGTTCTTTCCCAACTAGGTAGGAAAGAACCAACTTTAAAAGTTCAGCCAAGATCTTGGATATGCATTTGTATAACATATTGCAACATGAAATAGGTTGAAAATTAGATAGAGAAGATGGATTTCTAACCTTTGGAACTACAGAGATAGCAGTGGAATTGATGGATTTGAAGATCCTTCTTAAAGTGAAGAAGTCCTTTGTGGATACACATACGTCCATTCCTATAATATCCCATGCTTTCTAAAAGAAGTTAGCATTAAAACCATTCGAACCAGAAGCTTTATCTTTGGCCATCGTATTAAATGTCTCTTTGATCTCCTCATCTATCACTGGTTTAATCAACTACTCTCTATTTATACTTCTAACTCTTTTTGCAACAAGGGCCTCGATACAATCAAATAAATGTGTTGGTGGCCTTGGCTCCTTTAGCATCTCTTCAAAAAAATTTACTACATGATTGATGGGTGTCGAATCCAACAAAAATAAAACCTACTCTTAGACAATTATATGATTTGCATATAGTGGTGAATAGGGTCGAATCCACAGAGATTGGTTAAATTTATTTCTATTCAAAGGATATAACGAGGAAAAGAAAACGAAGGGGGGTTTTGTTTGTGAATCAAATAAAGTTAAAACAGGATAAGAAAATTGGATATTGATAAAAGCCTAGCCAAATGAATCAAGATAGTTTAATTCTAGGAATTGATCATCGATGCAAATGTTTTCTATTCTTATTTCTAGATAAACTGGTTATGGTTATTAACAAGCTCTAACAACCTATCTCTCCGTACTTCCTCGATAATCAAGAGAAGCTCTTTGATTATTTCTCTTATCGATTAGACAATCCTAGACAAGCGCTTAGGATTTAATCTACCAATAGCATTAAAATCTAGAGAGACCACCAATTCATGCCAGTAGATTATAAGATAACCTATTTAAACATGATCACACACCTCCATAACATGAATTCGATCATCTCTTTTATAACCAAACATGTTATTGCGTCACTAAGACTAGAACAATCAAACAATTACGGATTTAACGTGCTAGTTGACAATATATTAACTTGCTAATTGAGTAGAAGAGCTCTATTCATACCAATCAACAAAGATAATAATGACAAAACGATCAGAAGATATATGAATACCCGAAAGCAAAGAATAGAATAAATACAAGTCAATTAGACCTCACAATTCATGGAGAATTAAACATCTATGACCCTTTGGCTAGAAAAGTAGCTTAGCTACTCATGTTCATCAACAAAACGAAAATAAAAAGTAGAAACATCATGAACCCGGTTGCCTGCTCTGCCTCCAAGATGATCCAAGGTTCTTCAAGATCCCCTAAAGATTCAAAAGTTGTCCTCACCCTCTAGGGTTGGTTCTATTTATATTGTTAGAGGGATGGCATGTGATCTTTTGCTAGCAAGATACGAAAATATCTTTCCTTTTCCAAGTAGATTTCGAGAAGTGAATCTTCGTCTGCCTGGCACGCCCTATCACACGGCCGTGGGTCAAGCCGTGCCTTCCTCTGTGCATAATTCACGTATCATCTTCCGTGTCCAGTGTGTAGCACGGCTCCACCCACGGCTAGATTTTCAACCGTGCCTTCCTCTGTACATGATCTACAGGTCTTCATCCTTGTCCAGTGTGTACCACGGTCTACACCACGGCTAGATCCTAGGCCGTGTCATCCTCTGTCAAAGTTCCACAATTTCTTCTCCTTAACACGTCTAGCTTCCACCACGGCTCCAAGCACGGTTTCTCCCACGGCTTCCACCACGGCCGTGCCCTAAGCCGTGTCTTTCTCTGTTGAAAGTCCACATTTCCGCCTTTTCGTCCAGTGTGTAACACAGTTTGCGCCATGGCCGTGCCTCAAACTGTGCTTCCGATAGTACTTCAACCGTGTATCTTCCTGTTGATTCAAAACCAAGTACACGGCCGTGTACTTCAATTACACGCCCATGTACTTCCCTCCGGCGGTGTAAATCCTTGTCTTGATCCAAGTTGTAGATGACTTCTCTAATTTACTTGAATTAGCATCCTTAACTCCATTTAACCTGATTTATCACCATAATAGAATTAAGTACCATTTCCTTATGATTTCTATAAAATCAATAATAATTTAACACAATTTATACTATAAAGATTGAGTATAAAATGGCTCTATCAAATTCCCCCACACTTAAACTCTTGCTTGTCCTCAAGCAATTGCATCAAATCAATTGAGAAATCTATCATAGATTATACAAACTTTCTTTTCATCATTCCAAGCATCTATTCATTTGTAATTCATGACTTGTAGTTTTAATGCCTACTACTTCAACCCAACTGGTTTCCTGTGATCAAATTACTATGGACAAAATTCAATAGCTAATCTAAACAAAACAAACTTTAATCCTCATGTTTAGCAAAAGAATTTTTTTTTTTCCAAAAGTAAATACTTAATCCACTAAGGAAAAACACCCAATTAAACTTTATTGGATATTAGCAAACATATAATCCTTGCAGCATAAAGTAAAAGCACACAGTATCAGCTCTTTGCTAGATTTTTTTCCTTTCTATTATAAGTCTTGTTTTATTTAATGAATGTTTGCATTCATGTTCTTTTGATTTATTCAAGCATCTATTTTGACGGGTTTTTGCCCGCTTCTTTTCATGAACTTTTGCCTTTTTCGCCCTTATCGTTATAGTGAGTTCATTGAGTCGGCAACATCCCGAGCTCATCACTCAAGTGATCGGGTTTTGAGATACCCCTACGGACTCTTCCTCACTCTAACATTCAAGTTTGAATACTCTTAACTCAATTAGTTGAATCATTGGAGTAATGGCTATGCTTGATTTTTTTTTTTTCACTAAGTGTTATGATTGCTTTACAAACAACTTCAAAGAGTATACAGTAGCTAATATAACCTAGAAGTAAACTTGTTTATTTTTCACTTAGGGACTCGACTTACTCTTAGACTTCCAATTCTAAAGCTAAATACAAGGTAAATTTGTTTCTTAAAGATTTTACTACTTAATTTTAACCATGTATTCTAATCACAGCAGTAGGTGAGTAAAACATTTGAACAAGTCAATTTCACATGTTGTAGATGCTTATTACAATATTTAGTACAATCTCTAGATTTCATGATAATTTTGAAAAAATTTGGCTCAAAATTGCTTAAAGACAAACATTCAAAGTGTGGATCAATTCTCTATTCTCTATATTTTATTATCCTCTCCCCCACACTTAGCTTGAACAGTGTCCTCACTGTTCCTAATTTAGCACAATTGAAAAGGAATTAACAACTCAAGGAACATTAGAGAATAAGAGAAAGGAAATACTGGTACTTCCCTGGTATTGGAGTTCTCCCCTTAAGCTCTGGAAAGTGTCATCTAATGGTATATATCCTTGCTGCAGCTGATCCAAAGAGTTCAAAACTATACTAAAATCAAAACAAACTAAACTAAAACAAAACAAAACTAAAGCAAAACAAAACTAAAAGATTTTTTTTTTTTTTTTTTTGACATGGGTTGCCTCCCATGAAGCGCATTTCTTTAATGTCTTTGGCTAGACGTTCCTGGCTAGATGTTCGGATAAGGATTTTGATTCCAGCTTGGGTGCCTGTGGTGATGGGTTAATAACATCCGCAACAAAAACAGTGGAAATATCGTTAGGATGTTTCATGGCATCATAAATGTTAAATTTAATCACTTTACCATCAAATTCCATAGTGAGGGTGCCATCATTTACATCGATTTTCGTTTTAGAAGTCTTAAGGAATGGTTGCCCTAATAATATCAGTGATGAAGTATGAGAATCACTATCGTCCATGTCAAGCACATAAAAATCAGCAGGAAAAACCAACCCATTGACTTGAACTAAAACATCCTCCAAAACTCCCTCAGGATAAACATTGGACCTGTCAGCAAGTTGAACAATGACACCCGTTTCCTTCAAGGGACCAACATTTAAACGTTGATAAACAGACAAAGGCATGACATTGATAGAAGCTCCTAAATCACACATGGCTTTAGCGATTCCAAGATTACCTACTTTGCAAGGAATAGTAAACATACCTGGATCCTTGCATTTAGGAGGAAGCTTCTTCTGAATAATAGCTGAAACATTTTCACTTACACTAATCTTTTCATTGCCTTTTAGCTTCCTTTTGTTAGTGTATAAGTCTTTGAGAAATCTAGCATAGCGCGGTATTTGCTTAATTGCATCAAGCAAAGGAATATTTACCTCGACTTTGCGAAAAGTTTCCAGAATCTCTTTTTCTTCCGCTTCATTCTTGGATTTCTCCAATCTGGAGGGGAAAGGAGGTGGTATCAATGTGACCTTTGATGGCTCAACTAGAGACTTGCTAATCTGGTTGTCCTGTTGGCTCGGAGTCGAAATCTCTTTCTTAGTCTCTTCCCCAAGAGTAGATGGGTGTCCTTTCTTATTTGATCCCTGCAATGCTATTCCACTCCTCAAGGTAATTGCATTAACGCTTTGCTTCGGATTTGTGATAGTCTGAGAAGGTAACTTACCTTGAGTTTCTAACCTATTTACAGCAGAAGCAAGTTGGCTTACCTGATTCTCCAAGTTTAGAATGCTCTGCTTTGTTTCCTCCTGAAATTGTTTTGTATTAACAGCAAGAGACTTAACAATGTCCTCAAGAGACATACCTGAGGTGGAAGGAGCTTGGGGTACTTGGTGTGATGGCTTAGGCTGGAATTGTTCGAAATGTTGAGGGTTATTGCCATATCGGAAGTTAGGATGATCCCTCCATCCGGGATTGTAAGTATTTGAATAGGGATCATACTTCCTCTGCGGTTGTCCTGGAAATCCGCCTACAACATTGGCGTGTTCATGGTTGTCATCTTGCAATGTGGGGCACATGTCGGTCGGATGATTAGGAGCAGCACAAATTCCACAAGCCTTCACCTGCTGTGTTTTTCCAAGAGCTAGCTGCTGCACAAGGGAGGTTAGATTAGAAATTTGATGTTCAAGGTTAGACACACTTACCTCATTTACCTTCCTTGAAGATGTATCATGCCTATACCCAAATTGTTGCGAATTGGCAGCCATAATGGAGATCAATTCCCTAGCTTGACTAGGGGTTTTGTTTACTACGGCGCCTCCACTTGCAGCATCCATCATCTTCCTCTCCATCGGAAGTAGGCCTTCATAGAAGTATTGGATGAGAAGTTGTTCAGATATCCCATGTTGTGGGCAGCTTGCACATAGTTGCTTGAACCTCTCCCAATACTCATGAAGAGTATCGGTGTCCCTCTGTTTTATACCACAAATTTCTCTTCTTATACCAGCGGCTCTGGATGCGGGGAAGAATTTGTCCAAGAAGAGTCTGACCATATCTGTCCAAGTGGTTATCAAACCTGGAGGCAAATAAAACAACCAATCTTTAGCTTTAGTACTTAAAGAAAATGGAAAAGCACGTAGCTTGATTTGATCATCGGTTATTCCTTGCGGCCTCATACTAGAACACACTATATGAAATTCTTTCAAATGCTTGTGAGGATCTTCATTCTCAAAACCATGAAATGTAGGTAGCAGATGTATCAACCTAGATTTCAATTCGAATTCCACAGCTAGTTCGGATAGTGAATACAAAGTGGTTGTTGATTCACATCCGGTGCAGCCAACTCCCTTAAGGTTCTCTCGGGATTTTCCATATCGCCTTCTTTTTCTGAATCAAGGGATGAATCAAACAAATCCGATGCTAAGTTCAGTTTAGTGGATGATCTAGCTTCTTGTCGCAACCTCTTTAGAGTCTTCTCAATCTCCGAATTATAAGTTAGTTCACCTGTCTGAGAAGAACGAGTCATACAAGAATAGAAATAAATTTAACGCCAATCCCCGGCAACGGCGCCAAAATTTGATGAGTGTCGAATCCAACAAAAATAAAACCTACTCCTAGATAATTATATGATTTGCATATAGTGGTGAGTAGGGTCGAATCCATAGAAATTGGTTAAATTTATTTCTATTCAAAGGATATAACGAGGAAAAGAAAACGAAGGGGGGTTTTGTTTGTGAATCAAATAAAGTTAAAACAGGATAAGAAAATTGGTTATTGATAAAAGCCTAGCCAAAGGAATCAAGATAGTTTAATTCTAGGAATTGATCATCGATGCAAATGTTTTCTATTCTTATTTCTAGATAAACTGGTTATGGTTATTAACAAGCTCTAACAACCTATCTCTCCGTACTTCCTCGATAATCAAGAGAAGCTCTTTGATTATTTCTCTTATCGATTAGACAATCCTAGACAAGCGCTTAGGATTTAATCTACCAATAGCATTAAAATCCAGAGAGACCACCAATTCATGCCAGTAAATTATAAGATAACCTATTTAAACATGATCACACACCTCCATAACATGAATTCGATCATCTCTTTTATAACCAAACATGTTATTGCGTCACTAAGACTAGAACAATTAAACAATTACGGATTTGACGTGCTAGTTGACAATATATTAACTTGCTAATTGAGTAGAAGAGCTCTATTCATACCAATCAACAAAGATAATAATAACAAAACGATCAGAAGATATATGAATACCGGAAAGCAAAGAATAGAATAAATACAAGTCAATTAGACATCACAATTCGTGGAGAATTAAACATCTATGACCCTTTGGCTAGAAAAGTAGCTTAGCTACTCATGTTCATCAACAAAACGAAAATAAAAAGTAGAAACATCATGAACCCGGTTGCCTGCTCTGCCTCCAAGATGATCCAAGGTTCTTCAAGATCCCCCAAAGATTCAAAAGTTGTCCTCACCCTCTAGGGTTGGTTCTATTTATATTGTTAGAGGGATGGCATGTGATCTTTTGCTAGCAAGATATGAAAATATCTTTCCTTTTCCAAGTAGATTTCGAGAAGTGAATCTTCGTTTGCTTGGCACGCCCTACCACACGGCCGTGGGTCAAGCCGTGCCTTCCTCTGTGCATAATTCACGTATCATCTTCTGTGTCCAGTGTGTAGCACGGCTCCACCCATGGCTAGATTTTCAATCGTGCCTTCCTCTGTGCATGATCTACAGGTCTTCATCCTTGTCCAGTGTGTACCACGGTCTACACCACGGCTAGATCCTAGGCCGTGTCATCCTCTGTCGAAGTTCCACAATTTCTTCTCCTTGGTACGTCTAGCTTCCACCACGGCTCCAAGCACGGTTTCTCCCACGGCTTCCACCACGGCCGTGCCCTAAGCCGTGTCTCTCTTTGTTGAAAGTCCACATTTCCGCCTTTTCGTCCAGTGTGTAACACGGTTTGCGCCATGGCCGTGCCTCAAACCGTGCTTCCGATAGTACTTTAACCGTGTATCTTCCTGTTGATTCAAAACCAAGTATACGGCCATGTACTTCAATTACACGCCCATGTACTTCCCTCCGGCGGTGTAAATCCTTATCTTGATCCAAGTTGTAGATGACTTCTCTAATTTACTTGAATTAGCATCCTTGACTCCATTTAACCTGATTTATCACCATAATAGAATTAAGTACCATTTCCTTATGATTTCTATAAAATCAATAATAATTTAACACAATTTATACTATAAAGATTGAGTATAAAATGGCTCTATCAATGATCTTTTATCTCCTGTGGTGAATCAATAAGCTTACAAAACCATCCATTAAAGATCTTATAGGATGTCTATGAAACTTTCACTTTAGGGATCGAAAGAAGAGCTTTATGTTACAATATCCAAGCTTAAGCCACGGGATTTTAGATTTCTATTTTAAGAAAGACTCTTATGTTGCATTAAGGAAGTATGCCTATCTGAAACCTGCTTTTTCCTCATCCCACCTTGTCACATTTGGGTGTTGGTAATTCCATTCTTGAATATCATGTAGTTTAGATCTTGCATCATTCGCACAACTTTGAATGTTAGAAAAGAACCTACCATTTAACTTCTTGAGCTCTTCAACAACTTTAGCTTAGATACCACTTGGAACATTAGAGTACCTTCGACATTGGTGTTCCACACTTGCTGTGCACTATTCTTGAAATCAAGGTGATCCGCCCAACAATCAAAGAACTTGAAAAAGGTCTTCCTTCTAGCTATTTCATCGTTAAACTTAACAATTAGTGGGCAATGATTAGACATACCGGGGCTTATAATCTACACATCGGATAGAGGAAATTTTAACTCTCATGCATGGTTTACCAACGATTAGACCAACTGCTTAAAAGTAGGATTTGATGGGCAATTATTTGACCAAGTAAACCAAATGCCCAATGAATGCATAACTTCCAATTCCACATCAAAGCAAAATTTATTGAAATCATCCATTCTATTAGCTACAATCACATTCCCTCCAAACTTGTCACTAATATTTCTACATTCAGTGAAGTCACCCAATACAACCTAAGGCTCAAAAATCAAAGAACTCGGTAGTTTTAAATCAGTTCAAAGTATTTTCTTAAGAGCTTCATTATTTACACCATATATAAATGACGCATAACGCAATAGGGACTTGACCACTAGCTTACATTTGCAGTGTAAGAATTGATCGGAAGACACCAAGACTTGGACATTCAAAACAATTGGATTCCAAGCAATCCATATACAACCACTTAGATGTGTTTCAAGTTGCCAACTAGGCTAAAACCTCTCCCACACCTTTTGAGTATTTATTTGCTTCACTTTGTTTCAACTATACTTAAAAGAGAAATTTTGTATTGAATATACAATCTAACTACCTCTTCATAGTTTTTGGGGTTGTTCAACCTCCTTATATTCCATGATGCTAACATATGGATGAAAGGGAAGATGGAAAACACTCATCTAGAGCAAGAAGGTGAAATACCTTTTGCCTTCTCTCGTTCTTTTTTCTCTTTAGCTCGTTTTTTCCTGGATCTCTTCTTCTTCTTCTTCTTCTTTTCCTGGATCCATTTACATTTGGTATATCCATAAGGGTATCGACTCCAACACTAGCTACTAGATCACCACTTTGGTTTAATGAATGGTTTGGTGTTTCATTAGCCATCGATGGTGACATATTGCTAGTATTAACTTCAACTTCATTTAATCTCATCTTTTGAGTTTTTTCCATATAAAACGTTGACGCGGAGCTGAACTCTCCTTCATCGCCATTTGACATATCACTTAAAATACTTGATTCCTCACAATCTCCTTTGGATATCACCGTGTTCGAGTGTAAGGTTGAAGGCTCACTCTCTACATGCGAAGCATGACCAAATTCAAATGAAGTCTCTTTCACCCAAATTATACCACTTTCAACTTCCCCTTACCTGGCATTACTTAACCTAGAGCCCAATTGTTTTTGGATGCTACTTCTCTGATTGAAACACCTCCTACATACCTGCCTACCTCCTTCAAGCCAACTTGCACATCTGGACTTCTAGTTGGTGTTTCTCCTATTTCCATGACATATTATAGCTATTATTACAATATCTTTGATAGCTACCATTGGCACTTATCCCATCTTTGATTATACCTATTATGCTTCTTTATCTCTCGATTACTTTGCTTTTGTTTCCTATTTATCCTCAATTTCTCTTCCCTAGACTTTCATAGGGGCATCATCTCATCTAGGATGGATGTAAGCTATGGTAGAGGAGATTTCTACCCTACATTCTAATGACACTTGGGACCTAGTCCCCCTACTCCTAAGGAAGTCCCTAGTAGGTTGTAAATGGATTTATATTGTGAAGACTTTATTAGATGGTTCAGTTGATTGTCATAAGGCTGGATTAGTAGCTGAAGGCTACAAACAAGTGTATGGTGTTGATTATATATACTTTTTTTCACCTATAGCTAAGATGGTTTTAGTTCGCTTGTTCCCCTCTCTAGTTGAAATTTTTAAGTGGCTTATGCATCATCTACATGATAAAAATGCTTTCTTCATGGAGATTTGAATGAAGAGGTGTATATGGAGCAATCCCCAGGGTTTGTTGCTTAGGAGGAGTCAATCCTAGTATGTTGATTAAAGAAGTTTCTTTATGGGCTGAAGCAAATCTCCTAGAGCTTGGTTTGGTGAATTTAGTTCAACCCTTCTTCAATTTGGCATGGTTAGGAGTATGTTTATTCAGTCTTTCATATGTTGTCAAACTTGGGGAAATGGATTTTCTTGATTGTTTATGTTAACAATATTATCATTACGAGAGATAATAATAGTGGGATCTCTAAATTGAAAACCTTCTTGCAATAGAAATTTCAAACTAAAAACATGAGAGAGTTAAAATAATTTTTAGGTGTTGAGATTGCTCGCTTAGGAGGAGACATTTATATCTCTTAAAGGAAATATGTAATAGACTTACTTAAGGAACCCGGTATGTTAGGTGCCAAGCTAGTGGATACTCTCATGGATTATAATATGAAGCTAATGCTAGGATAGGGGAAGTCATTTTTTGATCCAGGAAGGTACCACAAGCTTGTTGGTAAATTAAATTATCTTACTATAACTAGACTTGATATTTCCTTCACAGTAAGTGTGCTCAGCCAATTTCTTGAACCTCCTTGTGAAGTTCATTAGGAGGCAACGATGAGAATACTACGTTATCTAAAAGTTGCTTAAGGTAAAGGAGTCATGTATCATGATTGAGGACATCTTTAGTTGATAGGTTATATTGACACCAATTGGGATGGATTTCCTACAAATAGAAGATCCACATCAGGTTATTTTGTTTTATTAGGGGGGAAACTTGATTTTTTAGAAAAGTAAGAAACAAAATGTGGTTGCTAGATTGAGTGCAAAAGCGGAATATAGAACTATGCTCTTGCAACTTGTGAGCTTATCTGGCTTAAGCAATTAATGGTTGAGTTGGGCTTTAGTCAAAATGAGCCAATGAAGTTGTATTGTGATAATCAAGTTGCTATGCACATTGCCTCTAATCTTTTTTTTCATAAGAGAACAAAGTATATAGAAATTAACTATCATTTTATCAGAGATAAGGTGTAATCCAAGGATATCATGATGTCATTTGTTGGATCAAATGATCAACTAGTTGACTTAGTCTTTAAGAGATTCTAAAATTGGGTATATTTGTAACAAGCTGAAGTTTTGTGATATTTGTGCACCAACTTAAGGAGGAGTGTTATATAAATGTAATGTTAACTAATGTAGGGGTAAATTTGTAATATTTGTAAAATTCTAATAATATATAACGGTAGAGAGGGCTTCCATGATGGGTGTGTTGTTTTTCCCTCAAATTAACATAGGATATGAATATTTTCTTTTGCTGCAGGAAAGAGCAGATGCTATCTACAATAGGTAGTTTGCTAAGTGAAAGGACAAACAGAAAATAGAGCTACAGTTTGACTGAAGATAAACGCAGAAAGCAGAGTAGCCAGTGATAATCTTTTAAGTTTTTCATTTTTTTTTGGCTCTTGAAGTATAATCATGTTTTACAGCATTACTAGGCATCGCACCTTGACTTGATGTTTAAATAAGATCAATTCCTCTCATTAATTATGAAGAAAAACCAATATCTTTCGTTTCAAAAGTTTCTACTGTGGAAAACATAATGTTATTGCTGAATTTGAGAAGATGCGAAGAACAATGATACAGCATATCGGGCATTGTTTCTGAATTCACTTTCATAAATATTTCAGACGTACGTTTACAAGATGCTAGGCATTGATCAAGTATAGATGACTCGACTAAGCCACTTGATGCATAAAAGGACCTTCAACTTTCACACAACTTTCCATGAATTTTGTACAGAGACCATTAAGTACATAATCTAGGCAGTAGGATATGAGGAATCCATAGCAATGCCACAAAGACCTTCCTTGGCATCTATGTCTCTTTCCATCCTTATATATCCTTCCTCGCCCCAGCCAGTGCCCCAGGAATTCTTAATCAGCCAGTACTTGGTTCCATCATCGTCAATTCCATAGCCAACTGCAGTGACTCCATGGTCTAACTCAGTTCCACAGCTTCCTGTGAAAATACCGCTTGAGTAGAACTGGAATTCAAAGCCGCTAGCATCAATGGAGACGGAAACAGGCTGATTAGCTACAGCTTTCAGTAGTGCTGTTTCACTGTTTGCAGGTACTTTTTCATAGCCAGTGATCTTAGCAACGCTAGGATTCTCTTTCTAAGTGTTGCAAGTTCCATCAGCTCCCTCATAGGGGTAGTTAGTCTCAGTGGTGAGGCCTTTGTTATGTATAATAAATTCAAAGGCATCTTCCATTAGACCTCCCTCGCATCCTTGATCCTCACCTTTCCTATCACAATCCACTAGTTCTTGCTCAGACAAGGAGATCCGTTTACCTGTTGTTAGCTGATTGATTCCCTCCGTGGCTGCCACAGCAGAAAATGCCCAGCAACTTCCTGTTTTAACATACGGATCATTACTGCATTGAGAAACATTGAGCGTATGGTTCTACTTGTTAGTTATTTCCTACTACTTACCGCATTGACCTTGGTCCTTGATGGGAGTGACAGCTCCTTTCTTTCTCCAATCCATACTACTAGGAACAGCGCTTACATTTGCATACCTAAAAGGTGTTTGCTTCACAGATCTCAAATTCTGGATATTTTTATACCCATTACGAGAAGCCTTAAACTCTTCATTGGTCAGATCTGCAAACATATTGATGCTTAGCTTGTAAGGTTTGTCTCCAGCAGCATCGAATGATTCTATGAAGCGCACATTGTTATTGAAAATCTCGAAGCGCATGGCCTTCTCTGCTTCCTTTTTATAGGCTCTCCCATACTTGGCCATCCACTGCTCATGCTGGTCAAGCATGGATTGCTCTTGGAGCTTCCTACATGATGCTTGACATGCACAGAATGCCAAGACAAGGAAAAGAGCAGGCACGATTTGTCTGTGCTGGCTAGGGGCCATCGTGGGGAAATGCTGAGGACTTACTACTGAGTTGATATGTTCTGGTGTGGCCATTCTTGGTGCAAGAGGTTCATATAGACCAAAGAGAATGGCTGACTCCTATAAAATATGTACTTTGCAGTCTTTTGTGCTTTTTCCTTGTTATTGATGCGGTTTGAAGACAGAGTTCCCAGCAAGTTGCACATGATTTTGATGGGCAGGTTGTTTACCGTGAAAGCTATTCTGGTGCTATCCCAAACTCTTGGAGGTTGTCCTTCTATTTCACGGCCAAACTGAAGGTTGTCCTCTTTAATATGCATATAAGACAGCATCAAGTATAATTAGTATCTGTCTTCTGGTAATAGAAAGCCTATAATCTCATGATATGGAGTATGGGCTAAGTTGATGTTGACCTTCATCATTAAAAGGCTCTGAACAACAGATGATTTTTTCTTCCAACGGATGAATCCATTAAGTTCATCTAAAAAAAAAAAAAATAGGGATCTTATAGACTTGGGACAACAAACAATCCAAATGGAACAAAATAATTATTATTGACAAATTGTGTAATGTTTCTGAATGGACATGATCAACTTGCAATTGCATTCTAAGATTTTGCATCTTCAACATGCAGAAGATAGAAGATGACATAGTTGCTCGGAATACATCTGATGTCTACTGGAAAAGCAGTTTTGCTAGGATTATTTCATTGCCAAGAGCACTTGTAAATTCACCGGTCAAAAGCTTATCTTTCTCTTCTGCAGTGTTGAAAACTAATTGAAGAAAAGGTGAAGGAAAGAGACCGACATTTGTGGCAAATCTTGCCATCTTCATGTTGAGTCATAGGAGCAAGAAAGAAACTATTTCAGAAACAGAATCTATGAGTACTGCAGCTTGTAGGTGGAAACTCTGAAAGTTCAAATTCAATTGACAAAAAGACATCTTACATGAGGGTGCATCGCCTGATGCCAGCTAACTAGACAACTAATTATTCATCAATACATAATGTATAACTATTTCGTGGCATGGAAGAAATTATAAGAATTATAATCACTGAAGAAATCCATAATAATGCACTAACTGTTTTGACGTTTGCCCTTGTGACCGGTTGACTCTAAATTGTAACTATTTGAATGCTCAAAACAAAAATGAGCACTCGAAAATGTACACTACTAACCATTATAGTAGCAGAATTCCAACGCATTACTAAATTTATAATACCACCTGGTTTGGTAGTTTAAGAGATTCCTTCACCAAATTTGTAGTTGCTCTGGCCGGACATTCATGAAGCTGCATTTCAATACTTCCATAGTTAATTTCAGGACCAAATATTCTAAAAAGATAGCTTCAAAGAATATGCTTTAATACAAAAGGAACGTGAGCTCCAACATCATCTGTCACTGGTAGCCAGCAATCCAAATGGCATTAATACCTAGACTTGACACATTATGGTAGCTTATAAAATCAGCCATGTTCTTAGGGCACTCCATCTCTTCATGTTTGAGGATAATATAATAAAGATAGAAGTGAAGTTTTTTATGATATATTGGCATGTATACAGAGAGATATAACCTTGTAAATGGTTTCTTGAGTCTTTTTTTTTTTTTTTTTCCTATTCATCGATGACAGGAGCAGTAATGGGAATCTATTCCCTACCAGGACTATTGGACTAATGGCTCGTTGATAGATTTTTTCAGTCATTTGGTAACGATAAATTTTTATATAAGGAGGTTATGTTACCCTTCATGGAAGTCTTAGCCTCTTAAACAATTGTAACATGGTCTCATACAATCCATGGTCTTTCGCTTTAAGATGTTAATAATAATAATATTGATGATTCGCCAATGGACTATTGTGGCCTCTCCACGTGACGCCAACTGCCAGATATGCTTCCGAAACTTTATATGATACTCAAGCCTTTCTCTACTTTGTTCACAAGTTGCTAGATATTTTCCATTTACTTCATTTTCCAAACCCGAAGGCACAATCAGTCCAAAACATAACAAAGAAATGTACAATGTCATTCACAAGATTTAGGAGAAAGCTGTATGTGTCCCACGAAAGCAATCAAGACTAGGTTTATGATTTGGAAGGCAAGCCCATCTCCTCCCCATAAGTGTAGATCCAATGGATCGGATTTTTCTGTGGGGTTCCCTTCCTTTCTTTACGTTGACAAATAGATAGAAAATATGGTGACAAATCTAGTCCTAGTAGAAAATAATAATAACAAATAATAGTGATAATAATCAAGATGGCAAAATGTCAAGTTCATCCATCACATGAACGTGAAAATTTGAAATCTATACATACCATGACTTGTGTCAAAGTGAACTTGTCAACAAGACATCAGGTGCTAAAGGTCATTAGCTTAAAGAAAAATAAAATAATTTATTTAAAGCAGTTTCTGCTGTGAGGAAAAGATAATGTTATATTTATATAGGAGAAGATGTAAAGATCATTGATGCAGCATCTTAGATATTTAGAAAAATTAGATATGAAGCCATGTGACACCTTATTAGTTATGTAGGATGAATAAAAGAGTCAAGCTAAGGAGTTACGGTGGTCATTCTAGCATTTTCATTCCATTTGTTAGGAAAGTTGGAAGCTTTAGCTCTGGAGATAAGGACACATTGGGTCTGGCTGTGAGTGCTGTCTTTGAACACAAATTAGGATTCCTATGGGCGGATTACAATTTGTAATCACTCAAAATCCACTTTAATTAGTATGCGCTGCTTGGTTCTTATCACAGCATATCAGCATGATTTTCAATTTCACTTTAATAAACATTTCACACATTTACTTACACGGTGCTGTACATTGAAAAAGTAGAGATGACTCAAATAATCCGCTTTTATACATAAAAGGACTTCCAACTTTCACACAACAATATGTGAATTTTGTACATAAACCATCCAATGTATGATTTAAGCAGTAGGATAAGACGAATCCATAGCAATGCCAAACAAACCTTCCTTGGCATCTATGTCTCTTTCCATCCTTATATATCCTTCCTCACTCCAGCTAGTGCCCCAGGAATTCTTAATCAGCCAGTACTGGGTTCCATCATTGCCAATTCCATAGCCAACTGCAGTGACTCCATGGTCTAAGTCAGTTCCACAGCTTCCCCTGAAAATACCACTTGAGTAGAACTGGAATTCAAAGCCGCTAGCATCAATGGAGACGGAAACAGGCTGATTAGCTACATCTTTCAGTAGTGCTGTTTCACTGTTTGCAGGTACTTTTTCATAGCCAGTGATCTTAGCTACGCTAGGGTTCTCTTTCTGAGTTTTGCAAGTTCCATCAGCTCCCTCATAGGGGTAGTTAGTCTCAGTGGTGAGGCCTTTGTTATGTATAATAAATTCAAAGGCATCTTCAATTAGACCTCCCTCAAATCCTTGATCCTCACGTTTCCCATCACAATCCACTAGTTCTTGCTCAGACAAGGAGATCAGTTTACCTGTTGTTAGCTGATTGATTCCCTCCGTGGCCGCCACAGCAGAAAATGCCCAGCGACTTCCTGTTTTAACAATACGGATCATTTCTGCATTGAGAAACATCGAGTATATAGTTCTACTTGTTAGTTATTTCCTACTACTTACCGCATTGACCTTGGTCCTTGATGGGAGTGACAGCTGCTTTCTTTCTCCAATCCATACTACTAGGAACAGTGCTTACATTTTCATACCTAAAAGGCGTTTGCTTCACAGATCTCAAATTCTGGATATTTTTATACCCATTACGAGAAGCCTTAAACTCTTCATTGGTCAGATCTGCAAACATATTGATGCTTAGCTTGTAAGGTTTGTCTCCAGCAGCATCGAATGATTCTATGAAGCGCACATTCTTATTGAAAATCTCAAAGCGCATGGCCTTCTCTGCTTCATTTTTATAGACTCTTCCATACTTGGTCATCCACTGCTCATGCTGCTTGAGCATGGATTGCTCTTGGAGCTTCCTACATGGTGCTTGACATGCACAGATTGCCAAGACAAGGAAAAGAGCAGGCACGATTTGTCTGTGTGGGTTAGAGAGCATCATGGGGAAATGCTGAGGATTTACTACTACAAGTAAATGTGAATTGGTGTGATTGTTCTTGGCACAAGAAGTTTATCTAGACCAAAGAGAATGACTGGCTTCTATGAAATTTGAACTTTGCACTCTGCACTTTGCACTCTTCTTTTTCCCTTGTGAATGATACCATTGTAGGACAGAGTGCCTGGCAAGCTGCATATGATTTTGATGGGCAGGTTGTTTTACTGTGGAAGCTATTAAAGTGTTTTCCTAAACTTTTGGAGGATGTCCTTTTTATTTTGGCCAAATTGGAGGTCGTCCTGTTCAGTATGCATATAAGACAACAATGAGGATAATTTCATATTTGTTTTCTGGTAACAAAAAACCTGTTATATCATGCTATGGAGTATGGAATAAGTTGATGTTAACCTTCATTATTAGAAAGTTCGGAACAGCAAATAAGAGTCTTCTTCCACCAGATGAAGGAAAGAAACGAAATGGGGGATGTTACAGATTTAAAGAAACCAACAATTCAAAACCCAAGGGTGCTCATTCACTTTGCATAATGAAATAAGTTTGTAGTATAATAACTATTACTGAGGAATGGAATAGAATTGTAATAAGATTTTCATTTGTTGATTTTGATTTTCATTAGGCTATTTCGAGAAAAAAAATCAACTCTAGTATTAAATTACTATTCACAAGTTTGAGTAATGAATGACTACTAAATATTTTTTGTAATGGGAATTTCTTATGAAATTGCTATTATAGGCTTAAAATGTTACTAAAAGTTATAGTTACTTTTCCATAAGGAATATGATTGTAATGAAATTACTATTATAGTAAAGTGAACGGGCAGTAAATAATAGTGATAAACTGTAAAATGGTTCTAAGTGGACTCAATCAGCTTGCGATTGCATTCTAAGATTGTGCATCTTGATCATGTTGAATATAGAAGAACACATAGTTACTCAAAATGTCTTTCACGGTTAAGTGCAAAGGAAAATTCACTTGTAAAAAGCCTCTCTCTCTTCTAGGAAAGCTGAAGCTAAATCTTCCTTATATACAGATGTGCCAAAAGATGTTTCTTTTTCCCTGAAAATACGTTGCAACATTTTCCTTAATCTTATAAATTAAAGCAATTATAATTCATGGATTTGAAACTAACCTGTCGTATTAGTGTATTTCATCTATGACGTCTATGTTGCCCTGTCTTTCACAGGGATCAGTGGTATGGTCGTATGCTTGCAAGATAAAAATAATCCCTCCCCGTTAGATGCAATGGTGAGAGCCAAGAAGACTTATCTTCAGAAAGAATAATCTATTTGGACGTCTTTACTATTATTGTGTATAGATTTGTATAATTGATTAGTATTATTACACATGAGTCAGGACTAAATAGCCCCATGTAATAATACTAATCAACCATACAAATATATACACAATAATATACTGTATCTTTTCTCCCTGGACTTGATAAATTCTAGCAGCATATTACTAAGAATGAGAATAAGCAAATAGAGTAATGAACAGTTATACCAAAAAGATCTTTTGAAAACGATGAAGATAATTGACATTAAAAAGGCCTGATCTAATGGACCTCCAATCTTCAATTAAAAGATGAGGAGCAGTAAAAATGGTTTCCAAGTCGTTTTCATCATTTCTTACAGAATTGAGTTGTCACAGCGTGCTAAATCAAGCAGAATCAATGAAGATCAAGAGTAACAAAACAAAATGGAAGCAAAGAAAGAAAAATATAAAGCAAGTAAACTAAGCTCTCAGCACTAATGAGGCACCATCGCGGTCACTGTCTTGTGTCTTGGGTCTGTCAAAGTGGATGTTACATTTGCAAATCCAGCTTTTCTTAGTACTTCTTCCAAATTGATCAAATAATACTCATCCAAAAATGGTTCTGTGCTCTTCAATAATGTAAATATAGCGGGAGGTAATTCCTGCAATAGATGCAAAGATTAGTCATATATCTTACTCTTACTACAATTCTTACGCTTCCTACAGAAAGGTCCTTTGTTTAGATGGTAATACAGATCCAGAAAAATGAATAAAGCTGTTGCAAAAGCTATATCTATTAAATGTAAATTCTATAAGACACATGGAAAACACAATGAAAATATATATTATAAGTTAAACTTTTCCGCTTGCAAAATTTCAATAAACACAGACAAGAGACAAATAAGACACATAAGATATAGATATGAATAAAACAATACAAACAGACTCAACACATGTGTTGGCGTACTATTAAGTCATGCACATATCTCGATAGGCCCAAAATGTAGATAAACTCGTATTGTAGATTGTGGAATATGCGGTCACCATGGTTAATGATGCCCCTTATGGATTGATTTGCTAGATAAGCAGTAATAAGAGAGCTGTTTTAGCAAATGATACGGAAGAGGTTAACCATATAGATCCACGAAATACCTGGGAAAATGCTAAATTTGCGTAATCTAAGAAAGAAAAGATGAAGGAAACAGACCAACATTTGTGGCAAACCTTGCCATCTTCATGTTGAAACATAGGAGCAGGAAAGAAACTGTTCCAGAAACTGAATCTATCAACATTGCAGCCAATAGATGGAAACGCAGAAAGTTCAATTGACAAAAGGATCCTATAGAAGGGTGCACTGCTCAATGGCAACTAACTAAACAACTAATTATTCATCATTATTTGACTTATAGCTATTTCCTTACATCATTTTCTTATTTCTTCCGCTTTGCTTATCTCTAGCTTTATCTCAATGGCAAAACAAAAACATAAAAAAAAAAAAAGAAGGTTACTGTGGAAAAAATCTGTATTTTTGGGAAATAGCATATTAAGTAATAAAACCGTATAAATTAGGAGAATTTGGTGGTGATTTATGTATCTATGTATTAGCTGTAGAGGAACAGTTTTGGTGTAGATTTTTATTTCTAGAATCAAGGATATAGTTGTGTACAGTTTCCTAATATAAAGAGAAACCTATTGTATATATTCTTCTTTGATCAATAGAATAAGTATTCCCCTTACTCATTATTTTCAAGTAGGTATAAGAGCGACTTTTTCCTGATTTTTAGCTTGTTTCATTTTTTTCCTCTTTGTGACCCTTTTCATCATCCCCTATCCCTTCATCATGTCTGAAATATCATTAGACTGTTCATCAAAAAACATAATTGAATCCTTGAAAATTGGGGTTGATTCTCACTCAATTCAGATTACTACCATTCGGTTGAATGGAGATAATTTTCTTCGATTGTCACAAGCAGTCCGGATGTATATAAGAGGTCGTGGCAAGATGGGATATCTAACTGGCAAAACAGAGGCTCCAGCAAGCACGGATCCTGCTTATGCAACTTGGGACGCTGAAAACTCCATGGTAATGACATTGCTTGTAAACTCAATGGAGGAAGATATCAGTTCCAACTACTTGTGCTATTCAACGGCACAAGAGTTATGGGAAAACATCAATAAGATGTACTCTAATTTGGGAAATCAGTTCCGAATTTTTGAGTTGACTCTTAAGATTGGAGACCTACGTCAAGGGGAGGACACTATAACAAAATATTTCAATTGGCTTAAGCAAATATGGCAGGATTTGGATTTCTTCAACACCTATGATTGGAAATCAGCAAAAGATTTCCAGCATCATAAGAAAACTGTTGAAGATAACCGAGTCTTTAAATTTCTGGCAAGGTTGAACGTTGAATTTGATGAAGTTAGAGGGAGAATTATTGGGAAACAGCCTCTTCCTTCAATTGGTGAGGTGTTTTCGGAGGTTAGAAGGGAGGAGAGCAGAAGAAATGTGATGCAGGGAAAGGAGGGCCTTGGAGTTCCTGTTGAAGGATCAGCTCTAGAGGTTGCTTCGTCTTTTAAATTATCAACTTATTAGTGTAGAACAGGAGAAAGACCTAGTAAAAAACCACAGGTCTGGTGTGACTATTGTGACAAGCCTCATCACATTCGTGAAACGTGTTGGAAGCTGCATGGAAAACCTCTAAATTGGAAAAACAAAGGAGGAGAGAAGTCTGGACGAGGAGTTCCTACTACTAATGAAGCCAATGCTGGCCCTTTCACCAAAGAACAAATGGAACATCTTCTTATGCTGCTGAAATCCAGTTCTACCTCATCTGACTTTCCTAATGCTTCTGTGGCTCATACAGGTATTGGATCTAAGGTTCTGTTCAATTCTTTTCTGCCTAATTCCTTAATTTTTTCTGCTCCATGGATCATAGATTCTGGAGCCTCAGATCATATGACAAATTCATTTAAACTCTTCCAATCATATACAACATATTTTGGAAATAACAAGATCAAGGTTGCAGATGGAGGTTTGTCTTCTGTTGCTAGAAAAGGTTCAATACAAATCTAAAAAAAAATCAACCTTAAATTTGTCATTCATGTTCCAAAATTGGATTGTAATCTTTTATCAGTTAGTAAACTAACAAAAGATTTAAATTGTTTGGTTATTTTCAAAGAATCTCATTGTGTTTTTCAAGACAAGAATTCAAGGATGACGATTGATAGGGCTAGAATGATCAATGGCCTTTACTGTCTTGAGGATAACTCACCTAGTGCTAAATTGCTCAAGAGTCTAGTAGTAATATTTTTGTATCTACTTATGAACAAATAATGGTTTGACATTACAGATTAGGCCATCCTAGTTTTATGTATCTAAAACATTTGTTTCCTTTGCTATTTAAGAATGTGAACCCTTTGAAACTAAAATGTGAAAGTTGTTTGCTTGCTAAGAGTCGACAAAAACCTTATGTCCCAAGGCCTTATTTACCATCAAAACTATTTTATTTGTTTCATAGTGATGTTTGGAGACCCTCAAGGGTTACTACTATTTCGGAAAAAAGGTGGTTTGTAACTTTTATAGAAGATCACACTCATCTATGTTGGGTGTACTTACTGCATAAGAAATCAGAAGTAGATAATTTTTTTTAGAATTTTTACAACATGATAGAAAATCAATTTCAAACAAAAGCAAGTATTTTGAGGTCTAATAATGGGACAAAGTATTATAGTAGTACCCTTAGAAGATTTTTTGAAGAAAAAGGGATCTTACATCAATCTTCTTATACCGATACCCCTGAACAAAATGGAATTGCCAAGCGTAAGAACAAACATCTGTTGGAAGTCGCTTGTGCAATGATGTTTTATATGAACTTGCCAAAATATTTTTTGGGGGATTTTGTTTTAACAGCATCATACCTAATCAATAGGATGCCTTCTAAGGTCTTACAATATAGTACTCCTTTAGAGTACCTAAAAAAATCTTTTCCTGGATTTAGAATTAATTCAGATTTGCCTTTAAAAATATTTGGATGCAATGCTTATGTGCACATTCCAAAGAAATCTTGGTCCAAGCTGAATCTTAGGGTAGAAAAATGTGTCTTTGTTGGTTATGCTCTGAATAAAAAAGGGTACAAATTCTTTAATCTCTCACACGGAAATTCTATGTCACTATGGATGCAACTTGTTTGAAAGATCTTCCTTTCTTCAACAAAAATTTAATTCAAGGGGAGAATTCTAGTGAATCAAATATTTGGGAAATTGAAGCTTTACCAAATATAATTTTTGAAATAGATAAGGACACTAGGAACACTCAATCCAATAGTATTGAAACTAATATTGGTTTATCAGATATGGAAATATTATGACAAGAAAAAAATCGTTTCAATCTTGAGCTTGTGGTTTACACTAGATTTTTTTTTTTTTAAAAAAAGGGTGAAGGTCCATTGATTAGTCCAACACCTATTCATGAGAAGTCCCCGAGTTAAGTCCGTCCAAATACATCAGGTAACACTTCACCTTTCGTTCCTTCTACTGTTCTAGAACCTGACCCAATTATAAACCCTATACTTCCCACTCAAGAATCTAACCTTGATCTTCCCATTGCCATTAGAAAAGGAAGCCGTACTTGTACTAGACACCCAATTTCCAAATATGTGTCCTATGATAACCTTTCTCCTAAATATAGAGCCTTTACCACTGAAATTTCAAAGCTTGTGATTCCTAGAAGTATTAAGTAGGCGTGGGATGATCAAAACTAGAGATCTGTAGTGTTTGAAGAGAGGAGGCATTGAGGAAGAATGATATGTGGGATGTGGTGGAGTTTCTTAGAGAAAAAAAAATTTGTCGGGTGCAAATGAGTGTTTGCAGTTAAAAACAAAGCAGATGGTACTGTAGAAATATACAAGGTCAGATTAGTTGCAAAGGGTTTTACACAAACCCATGGAATAGATTATCAAAAAACATTTCCCCCTGTTATCAAGATAAATTTCATTTGGGTTCTTTTATCTCTTGCTGTCAATGCAAACTAGCCATTGTACCAACTTAATGTGAAAAATGCCTCTCTTAATGGAGACCTAGATGAGGAGGTGTTTATGAGTCTTCCTCCAGGCTTTAAAGAAAAATATGGTTTGGAAAAGTTTGCAAACTGAAAAAATCTCTTTATGAACTTAAACAATCACCAAGAGCTTAGTTTAAACGCTTTGGCAAAGCTGTTAAGAGATTTGGTTTCATACAAAGTCAGGCTGACCATACCTTATTTTACATGCATTCAAAGGAAGGTAAAGTTGCAGTTTTAATTGTATATGTTGATGACATTATTTTAACAGGGGATGATTGTGGGAAATTAGAGAATTTGAAGAAGTTTTTGGCCAAGGAATTTGAAATCAAGGACTTGGGAAACTTAAAGTATTTTCTTGGGATGGAGTTCACACGATCCAATGAGGGAATTGTTGTAAGTTAAAAAAAGTATGTGCTTGATTTGCTCAATGAGATAGGTATGATGGGATGTAGGCCAACTGAAACTCCTATGGAGCTAAATTTGAAACTCAAACCAGCTAGTGCAAAGAAAGTAAGTAACAGAGAAAAGTTTCAAAGACTAGTTGGAAGACTTATTTATTTATCACACACTTGGCTTGATATAGCATTTCCAGTAAGTATTGTTAGTTAATTCATACATTCACCAGGCCTAGAGCACTTTGAGGCAATTCATAGGATCCTAAGGTACCTAAAGGGAACACCTAGCAAAGGTCTTTTCTTTAAGGCATGAGGACATCTTTAAGTTGAAGCCTACACTGATGCAGATTAGGCTGGATGTACAACAGATAGAAGATCAACTTTTGGATATTGTATGTATGTTGGAGGTAATTTAGTGACCTGGAGAAGTAAGAAGCAGAATGTTGTGGTGAGGAGCAGTGCTGAAGTGGAGTTCTAGTTTGTTACTCAAGGTATTTGTGAAATAATATGGCTTAGGAGAATATTACAAGAGTTGAAGGTTTCAGAAGCACTTCCTATGAAACTGCATTGTGACACTAAAGCGTCTATTTCTATTGCTCACAATCCAGCTCTTCATGATTGAACGAAACATGTTGAAGTAGATAAGCACTTCATCAAAGAAAAAATTGAAGAAGGTGTAGTTTGCATGACCTATGTGCCAACCAGAGACCAAGTGGCCAATCTACTTACAAAAAGTCTTCCCAAAAAATAGTTTGATTTGTTAGTGAGCAAGCTAGTAATGAAAGATATCTTCAAACTAGCTTGAGGGGGAGTGTGAAAAAATCTGTATTTTTGAGAAATAGAATATTGAGTAATAAAACTGTGTAAATTAAGAGGATTTGGTGGTAATTTATTCCTCATAGTTGTTGTAGAAGAACAGTTTTGGTGTAGATTTTTATTCCTAGAATTAAGGATATAATTGTGTACAGTTTCCTAATATAAGGAGAAACCTGTTGTATATATTTTTCTTTGATCAATGAAATAAGTATTCCCCTTACTCATTATTTTCAAGTGTTGCTTTAATAAAAAGTTTCTAGATGAGAATTATATTCATTAAAGAAATTCATAATGCACTGACTGATTAGCTATTGATCCTCAAGAACAGTTGACTCTAACTTCTAACTATCTGAATGCTCAAAAGAAAACTGAGCACCTGAAAATAGACATCACCAACAATTATAGTAGCAGAATTCCAAAATGTAGCTAAATTTCTTTGTTGAATTGCTATGCTATATTGGATAATCTTAGAGCAGACATAAAAAAGGGTATTATACTGATATAAGTGCCTGATTAGACCAGATACCTATTTTCATCATATGGTTATACTCATTAAAGCAGACAGATGTATTGATATCAAAGTTACATGTACATAAGAAGTGATAAGAAATGGTAAGTGTGAATTTGGACCATACCTGAATGACCTTTGAATTCGGCTGCATGGAGAAGAGGGAATATTTATTGGTTAGCCATGTAGTATAAGCAACCAAGTAAAAAGAAATGTAACCTTCAAACACTTACTGCCTGATCTATTATTGCAAGAGTGCCACCTGGTCTCAGTAGTCTAAAAGATTCCTTCAACAAATTAATAGTTGCTCTAGCTGGACATTCATGAAGCTGCATTTCAAAGCATCAATCTTTAAATTTAGGAAATAGCTTGAAAGAATATGCATTGATAGAAATAGAATGTAAGCTCAGAGTTCGGCTGTCACTCATAGCTATGTATCCAGAAAGCATTAAGATCTAGACTTGACACTTGGATGTAACTTATCAAATCAAGCATGTTCATGGGTCACACTTCTCTTTCTGTTCGAGGGTAATATATACTAAAATAGTGAATCTGTGTCTACATAGAGATAGAACCTAGTAATAGCTCTTCTCAGTTTTCTTCGAATTGAACCCCTTTACTCTGTCTTGTCTTACAGAACCAGTGCTCTTGGACTAATGGCTCATTGATAGTTTCTTTCAGTCATTTGATGAGTATGCATGTTGCTATATAGAGACCATGTCACCTTCACTGGGAATCTTGGCCTTTTGCGATAATTTTCCAGCATTGAAAGAAATCAGATACAATCTATGGTCTTCCACTTTAAGACATTAATAATGGTATTGACGATTAGCCAATAAGCTATTGTGGCCTTTCCTGTACAATGCCTACTGCCAGGTATGTTCCTGAAACGATATATGATACTCAAGCCTTTCTCTACTCTATTTACAAGCTGCTAGACTCCATGACATAACAAATTGCAATGTCATTCAGAAAATTTGGGTGAAGAGCTATATGTGTACCACAAATGCAATTGAAACCAGGTCATATGATTTGGAAGGCAAGCCTGTCTCCTCCCCATTAGCATGGATCCAGCGGATTGGATTTTTCCTTGGGGCTTCATTTCTTTCCTTATACTGGGAAACAGAGAGAAAATATGGTGACAAATCCAGTCCCTGTAGGAAAGAAATTAGCAAGGCAAAATGTCAGGTGCATACACCACATGATACTGCAAATTTGAAATCTATACATACCGTGACTTGTGCTGATGGGAACTTGTCAGCAAGACATCGGGTGCTAATACCTACTGAGCATCCAATATCCAGAATATCTCTAATCTCTTTATTCCTGGAATGTTGTTCGTGGTGTTTTTCAATTGCTTTTACCCAGTTCCCCCGAACTATTTCATTTCCTTCATCCAATGAAGCTACATCGGGTACAGCCCGTCTTACCATAGACATCGTTGCAGGTTCTGCTTCTGCTGCAGCCTGTCAGATGAACCAAATTCAGGAGCACGCTTGATTGACAGTTAAGTTTAATCTTTGTTTGGGCTCTGTTAGTTATCATACCATTTAGAGAATGGAGATATTGTTTGAGAATATGTCAAATCAACTTCACATGTTTTTTTTTTTTTCAATTGCCTGTCAGAAATATTGCACCAAGGAAATCTCTATGGTGGAAACCCAAAGCAAGATGCAATACATGCAAAAGACATCCAGGACATGTCTTTATTGAGGAAATGGCCCCCGAAGTCCAATTGTTTCTCAAGATAAGAAAGGTGAGGAACAAATGTTCATGGCTCATATGTTTCTCTCATAAGAAAATCTAGAGTATGGGCATGGAGACTTGTTCAAGTTGCAGTTTTATACTCTGCAATAGGAATGTAGCTATAGAGTAATATAGCGAGAGTATTATTGCAGATGATGTACACACCTAACAACCGTCCATGAACACTGTCATATTCTTCAGATCATATAATCTATAGCTATGCACTATAATCAAAATGTTTTCTACAATAGCTTTGTCCCTCCACACGCAATCCTGTTTGCAAAATTTTACAAGTAATCCTGCATATATAATGTTTTGCTACTATACACCCTACACACAAGACAGATCCACTATTGGCTAGATATAATCTCTCTAGTGGGAGCACATGTAAGTTTTTCTTCCTATTTCTGTCAATGGAGTCCTTTTTCCTTAATCACAGGACATATTTAGAGACTTCTTGAATTACTGAGAATTGGCAGCAACATATCAAAAGCATGCACTGCAGAACATTGCATTTAATTCGAGTTCAAGGAACATTATTTAGCCCAAGAAAAAAGGTATGAAACTCCATTTGGTCTGACTATGCAAAGGGGAGATGAAATAAATACGGAACACAGAGGAAAACTTACCATCCATGAAAGATTACCCTCATCATATGCATGGAAAGGATTCAAATAATCTGTTTAAACAGCAATGTTTTGGTAATGAATAGATCAAAATTCCATTCAAACATGAAGTGTGTAAACACCGAAGATGAAATCACAAAAGAACAGGCATAACATAAGCGTATGGATGGCAAAAATATAAAAGTTGTCGATCACAGCAGCCATATATAATAAATAAAAGAACAAGAGTATCCTAGCAGGTGAAGCATCTGTCGCAGTAAGTTGTAGTTGAACATAGTGACAAAACGAAATTCACCAGTCTAATTCAAGAAAATATGAAATCTACTATCCTCCCTAAGCCAATACACTCATGAATGTCATTTTTATTCTAGGATGAACCACTACGTGCGGCAGGGATGAAAAGGTTGAATATGGTATCATACACTTTCAGCAGATAGGTCATGCATCATTTGGATGCACAGCCCCGTATTTAAAAAAGAAGAAAGCGAATCGGAACATGGAATTGCAGGACTTACAATCAGGATAAACAAGGGACGGATTCTGAATGCTTTCTAGCTCCTTATAAACATCTGATTCCAGAATTTCCTTCGTCATCTCTCTCCAGGGAATATTATTTTTCTCAGCTGTACTGTTCCATTCATATTTTCAAACAAAACCAATCATAATCCAAGTATCATGGTACAATTTTGAACATCAAAATCTCTGAAGAAATATAGCAGCGACACTTCTTTGCATGATAAAATAACACAGACTCATTCAATATATGATTACAGAAACAAACTCCCAAACATGACGCATCTCTCTGGAACAAATGGCATGCATTCACGTACTTCAGAAAACTTGTTGCTCCTGCATTGATAAGAGAAGAAAGTGTCAAGAAGCAAACCAACCTGATGAGGACTTTTCTAGCACCAAGTTTGAGGAGAGAGTAGAGAGGTTTGAAGGAAATGAGAGCTCCAATTGCACGTGATAGAGGCGTCTGTCCAGACCATTTGGGTCTCGCGAGTTGTCCTTCCACGTACACCCCCACGTCCGATGATGACACTGACATCACCTTCACTACCACGTGGCCACGGTATTTATGATTTCTCTTTCTTCTTGTTCTCGCCATCCCCGAGGTACCAAGATCCAGCTTCTGGGTGTTTGTATACAACGCCATTGCCATCCTGCTGTAGTATTTGGTATTGTAGAGAGAGAGCATGGAGATTGATATGTTTTCCCGATGTGGAAGTTGATCGACTTAGAGTCATACTGGCAGCTGCTTCAGCGGTTGTTAGGACAGGCAAATCTAGACAGCCATTGGAGTGTCGACAAGTGGACAAAGAATTTACACTTATCAATAGGCCGGGGGGAAACGATGTTTTTTTAATTTTAATTTTTTTTAATTACAACAGAATTTAGAACTGTATCATTCTTATACATAAACAATTTGTAATGCACTATATATATATATATATATATAAATAAATATATAATATAAGAGTTAGTGCAATCGTGCAATTACAAATAAAAGATGATGGCAGTTTTGTTTTTTTCAACGAGACTATATATATGTGCTAAACTGATTAGGGTTTTCCTCTTTCGCAAATCCGACAATCCCAATCACTTAGAGAGATCGAGTGACACAGAGAAAGACAGAAAGAGAGAAAGCCTGTCCAGAAAGACTTAATGAAATTCGTGAGGGTAGCACGGTGAAGCAAACGAGAACGTAAAGAAAAGGGAATTCCAGGATCGAGTAGTCGTTATGCAGGAAAATCGATGTAGGTTTTCTAACTTACGTTGATTAAGGAGTATTTACATATTTTAAAGATTTAATAGAGTTTAAGGATAAAAGGGAATGAATTTAGGGGAAGTTGGAGTTAAATATTAGGGTTCGTGGGATTGGCCGAGATATACATGGCCTCCCAACACGGTCATAACACGACCGTGTTGAATGTAATAGTATACCAAGAGATACACGGTCGTGTTATGATCGTGTTAAATTTAAAAGTATATTGAGAGATACTCGATCGTGTTTCGGCTGTGTTAAGTCTAAAAGTCATGCCGTGAGATATATGACCTTTCAACACAGTCATGCTTCGCTTGTGTTGAATTAAGAGAAACACAGCCTCCCAACACGTCTGTGTTCCAACCGTGTTGAAGCTAAATCTCACCGAGAGATATACGACCTCTAACACGGTCGTGTACTAGACCATGTTAAGCAACACGGCCTCCAACATGGCCGTGTTAAGTGATGGGCATTATTATTATATATCAAATTATCTTTTTAATTAACTAAGTTCCACATAACCAAAACAATTAGTAAAACCTTAGATGACTTAATAGAATAAGAGGAATTTGAAGAGTTATATTATGTTGGATCAGTACTAAGATTAATGTGTTGATTATATAAATATCGACTTAGCTTAAGTTTGGGACAAAAAGTACATAAGGCTAGAATTCCAGGTACGTGTTTACTTTGTTTGTTGTATATGATTGTTAGAAAGCTATATAATGAGTTGTATGTGAAATAATGAAATGTTGAGACATAATGTGAATCATGTAGTATTAGGAAGTACTGCAGTGTTATGTGAATGGAATGAGATATGTTGTTTGTGCTTGACTCGGCCTAGGGGCCCATAGTGGCAGATCCCTAGGAGGCACTTTGATGATCGGAATGCCGCGTTGTCTTTAGTGGAGTAGTGTATTGAAATGATCTGAGGTAGATTAGTGTTAGACGGGGCTCGCAATGGCAGTTCCCATTAGGGTTAGACGGGATTTGCAGAAGCAGTTTCCACTAAGACAAATGTTGTGTGTATTGGGGTCATGAGTACCCCTATGTGTGATAATTCATTTTGGTATTGATATGTGAATTGAATTATGAATGAGTTGTGGATAAATGTTGCATATATGCATGTGATATTATTGTGGTGTGTCATGCATATGTGGATATGGTACTCACGTACTGAGCTTAGGCTCACCCCTCTTCCTATATATATTTTTTTTTAGCTGCAGGCGAAAATGATGAACAACTAGAGTATGATAAGAACGAAAACTTGGTGTGATATTACATAGATGAGATGGGAAGAGAACACTATTACTATGTAGAGGAAGAGTGACAAGAATTATGAATTATTGTAAATTGATTATTTATTGTTAAATTGAAATTATGGAGATATATTGTAGCTAGAGACTTTGTAGTTCTTAAATAATGAAATTTGGAATAACTCATCTGTGAGTTATTCATTTAATTATAGTTATAGCAGTATGATGAATAATGTATATGAGCATGTTTTGAAATATGTTGAATTTTTAGAGCCTTAGCGTGTCACTCGATAGTAGTGACACATGATGGGCTGTAGTGTTCCAGGTTCTGGGGTGTTATAACTTAAGTGGTATCAGAGCCAAGTTTATGATCCATAGGAGTATAGGTTGATAATCCTTAGAAGCTTAGGTTTTGATCAAAAGAAAAGAAGTAAGTAGTTTCAAAACACTAGGTTTTGATGCTTTTTAGAATTTAAGATGTGATCAAGTAGAGATTTAGTTAATGACTTATAGAATTAACTACTAATTCAAAAGGTGTAGAATTCAATCAATAGAAGTTAAGTTGAAATCTTTAAAAGATCAAATAAATGATCTATAGATCCATAAGAATGAAGAGAGTAGGTAAATTAGGGAATAACTATTATGTTATGTTAATCCTAATATTCTATGCGGATGCATTTTATTGATTATTCCTGTTAACTACACATATGGGTATATATATGTTTGAGCTTGAGTATACATAGATGTATACTGTCACTAACTTCTCTTATAAATTCTAACTTCGGAATCGTTCTGCTATCCCAATTTACATAGAATGCCTCCAAGAAGAAATATTAGGCAGGGTTCATCTAGTGCTGGACAGGGTGGAGATGTCCCAGAGGATAGGAACCCTCAAAGACCACCTCAGTAGGAAACCCTAGAGCAAGCTAATGTCACTACTACTTAACTGCTAGAGACCGTAAATGCCCTAGTGGGAATGTTGGCACAATAACAACAGCAGGCTGTGAGACCTATCAAGCCTGTAGAGGAACCTTGTGGGCTAGAGAAATTTGTAAGATTAGCTAAGGAGTTCCACCTAAAGGTTGATGATCCAATAAAGGCTGAATATTAGATCACTGAGACTGAGAAGACCTTTGAAGGAACTCGTTTATGAGAAGTATTTCCCCAGTAGCATTAGGGATAAAATGGAAGCGAATTATTATAACTACCAGCAAGGCAGTAAATCTGTTGAGGCATATGAAGTGGAGCTGAACCACTTGAGTGAATTCTTGCTAGAGGTGATAGGAAGAGATGATGCCTCTCGAGCTAGAAGATTCTTGGGGGGACTAGAGCCTACTCTACAACATGAAGTGGGGGCTTTTTAAATAACTACTTATTTAGGAGTAGTTAACAAAGCAAAATACTTGGAGTAGAGTAAAAACAGAACAAAGGAACAATTATCCCGCAAAACAGGATCAGTTATGGAAAAAATGCCTGTTTCTAACATACCTTATGTAGATAAAGGGAAGAGGCCAGCTGTATATCCAGCCAAACCTATGGCTTATGCACCTAGACCTCTTCAAACTAGGCCCGCACCTCTAACATTGCCTCCCCCACCATAGGCAGGTCAAAGTGTGAGATGTCTTAAATGTTTAGAATCGCATGATCTGCAACAATGTAATTGGCCAGAAGGGGCATGCTTTTCCTATGGAAAAACAGGACATACCACCAGGAGTTGTACTGAAAGGACTCTCCCTCAGACTTTCTACTACACCTATAAGTAGAGAGGACATAGATAATTTGAGTGTGGTGCTCAACACACCCAAGCGACTGCAACTCTACAAGTTCCACAGCCTATAAGGACTGCACCTAGAGGACCACTAAGCAGAAATTAGAATGTAGGACCAAGATATAGGGCACGTGGTAGGGTGTTTGCATTTCAACAACAGCAGCAACAATGGGATGCCCATGATTAAGATACCATAGCAGGTACACTGCTCATAAACTTAAACACTGCATATGTACTGTTTGACACGGGCACACCATACAGGATGGCACCTACAAAACTATCTGAACCGAAGACTCAACTTCAAGAGCTTCAAGATAATGGGTTTATTAGACCAAGTGTCTTACTATGGGGTGCTCCAGTGTTATTTGTCAAGAAGAAGAATGAGAGTATGAGATTGTGTATAGATTATAGGGAGCTAAACCGAGTCACAATCAAGAACAAATACCCTCTCCCTAGAATTGATGATCTATTTGATCCATTACAAAGAGCTTAAGTCTTTCCAAAATTGACTTGAGATCAGGGTACCATCAGTTAAGAATTAAAGAGGAAGACATACAGAAAACTGCTTTTAGGATTCAGTATGGGCATTACGAGTTTCAGGTGATGCCTTTTAGTTTGACAAATGCTCCAGTAGCCTTCATAGACCTCATGAATAGAGTGATCAGAGACTGGCTAGATCAGTTTGTAGTAGTTTTCATAGTTGATATCCTTATCTATTCTAAGAACAAAGAAGAACATAAAGCACATCTCAAAACCATACTAGAAAGACTCAGGGAAGAAAAACTTTATGCAAAATTAAGTAAGTGTGAATTTTGGTTAGAACAGGTATCCTTCTTAGGACATGTAGTGAATAAGAAAGGAATATCGGTAGACCTTGAGAAGGTGAAAGCAGTAAGTGACTAGCTAAGACTAAGAACTGTAATAGAAGTAAGAAGTTTTCTGGGATTAGCTGGGTATTACAGACGCTTTGTAGAATGATTCTCCCAGTTAGCAACTCCATTGACTCAATTGACAAAGAAAAGGGCCAAGTTTGTATGGAGTGAGGAATGTGAGAGCAACTTTACAACATTGAAAAATAATTAATAACAACTCCAGTGTTGGCTCTACCAAAGATGGGAGAAGAATTTGAAGTATTCAGTGATGCATCAAATCAAGGTTTAGGGTGTATGTTTATGCAAAATGGGAAAGTCATCACATATGCCTCCCGCTAGTTAAAACAATATGAAAAGAATTACCTCACCCATGACTTGGAATTAGCTGCTATGATTTTGGCACTGAAATTATGGAGACACTATCTTTATGGGGAGAAGTGTAAAATCTTCATAGACTACAAAAGTTTGAAGTATTTGCTTACTCAAAAGGAGTTTAATATGAGGCAAAGAAGGTGGCTAGAACTGATAAATGATTATGATGTGGAAATTAATTATCACCTTGGAAAAGCAAATATGGTTGTAGATGCTTTTAAGCAGGAAGAAACACATAAATATTGCAGGATTAATGACATCTCAGAAGAAGATATGGATAAGCTGAAATTGGAAGTGGTGACACGAGAAGTAAGGAATAGGTTAGCTATACTTAGTATCCAACCCAATCTTCTAGATCAGATTAAAATTGCACAAATGGAAGATCCTGAAATTCAGAAGATAAGGAACAAAGTAGAACAGGGGGAAGTTATGGAATTTGTGTTAAACACCGAAGGGGTAGTCAAATATGGTAACAGATGGTGTGTTCCAAATAACACAAAATTAAAGAGGAAGATTATGAAGGAAGCTCATTACTCAGGGTATACAGTACACCCAAGAAGCACCAAGATGTACAAGAATCTCAAGAACACTTACTGGTGGAAGAATATGAAACGGGAGATAGCTGAATACATGTCCAAGTGTCTCACTTGTCAACAAATAAGGATTAAACACTAGAGGCCAGCTGGTGAGTTACAATCTCTTCCTGTACCTAAATGGAAGTAGGAACATGTAACTATAGATTTTGTCACAGCACTCCCGAGAACAAGGGAGAAATATGATGCGATTTGAAAGATAGTAGACAGATTGACCAAGTCCGCACATTTCTTGCTAGTTAGGTTGGACTATAGATTAGAAAAGTTTGCTCAAATATATATTAAAGAGATTATCAGATTACACGGGATTTCGGCTACAATTACATCTAACAGGGATACTCGTTTTATGAGTAAATTCTGGAAAAGTTTACATCAAGCTCTGGGAACTAAACTCCAATTTAGCACAATGTTTCATCTTCGGATAGATGGACAATCTAAAAGAACTATTCAAATTCTGAAAGATTTACTACGAGCTTGTACATTGGATCAAGGAGGTAACTGGAGTAATCATTTGTCTTTAGTAGAATTTGCTTATAACAACAGTTACTAGACTACTATACAGATGACTCCCTATAAAGCACTATATGGTAGGAAGTATAGATCTCCCTTACACTAAGATAAAGTGGGAGAAAGACGGGTATTGGGGCTTAAGAAATAATAGACAAAGTTAAAGTCATAAGGCAACGGATCATATCAGTCGAAAGTCGCCAAAAAAGTTATGCAGACAAACAACGATGCCCTCTAGAATTTCAAGTATGAGATAAAGTCTTACTGAAGATATCTCTAACTAAAAGGGTAATCAGGTTTGGATTGTGAGGTAAGCTGAATCCAAGATATGTAGGTCCATTCAAAATTTTAGAAAGAATCGAAATAGTCGCATACAGGTTGGCCCTACCGCCAAGTCTGGTCATAGTACATGATGTGTTTCATATATCGAAGCTAAGAAAATTTATACCAAACTTAGATCAAGTGATGGCCTTGGAATTTTTTAAGGTACAGCCAGACTTGTCCTTAATAGAGAAACCTGTAAGGATAGTGGATACCAAGGAACAAGTGCTAAGAAGAAGAAGAATTTATTATGTCAAAGCGCAGTAGACAAATCAAACCAAGCGAGAGGTGACATGGGAATTAGAAGAAGAAATGAAGAGAAAGCATCCAGAACTTTTCCCAATTCTAGGTAACTTTCGAGAACGAAAGTTTTCATAAAAGGGGGAGAATGTAATACACGATATATATATATATATATATATATATATATACATATACATTTACATAAATAAATAAATAATATAAGACCTAGGGTAATTGCGTAATTACACATAAAAGATAAGGGGAGTTTTGTCTTTTCCAACGAGACTATATATATATGCTAAACTGACCTAGGGTTTTCCTTTTTTGCAAATCCGACAATCCCAGCCATCTAGAGAGATCGAGTGACATAAAAAGAGAGACAGAAAGAGAGAAAGCTTGTCCAGGAAAACCTAACGAAATTCATGGAGGTAACGCGGTGAAGCAATCGGGAATGTAAAGAAAAGGGAATTGCTGGATCAAGTAGTCAATGCGCGGGAAATTTGATGTAAGTATTCTAACTTACGTTAATTGATGAGTATTTACATATTTTAAAGACTTAATAGAGTTTAGGGATACAAGGGAATGAATTCGGGGGAAGTTGAAGTTAAATATTAGGGTTCATAGGATTGGCCGAGATATACACGGCCTCCCAACACCGTCGTGTTACGACCATGTTGAATTTAAAAGTATATCGAAAGATATACGGTCCCCAACATGGTCGTGTTTCGATCGTGTTAAGTCTAAAAGTCATACCGAGAGATACACGACCTTCCAATACAATTATGTTTCGATCGTGTTGAATTAAGAGAAACACGTCCTCCCAACATAACCGTGTTCTAACCATGTTGAAGCTAAATCTCACCGAAAGATACACGACCTCTAACATGGTCGTGTACTAGACCATGTTAGGCAACACGACCTCCAACATGACCATGTTAAGTGATGAAAATTATTATTATATATCAAATTATCTTTTCAATTTACCAAGTTCCACACAACCAAAACAATTAGTAAAACCTTAGATGACTTAATAGAATAAGAGGAATTTAGAGAGTTATATTATATTGGATTAGTATTAAGATTAATGTGTTGATTATACAGATATCAACTTAGCTTAAGTTTGGGACAAGAAGTGCGTAAGGCTAGGATTCTAAGTACGTATTTACTTTGTTTGTTGTATGTGATTGTTAGAAAGTCATATAATGAGTTGTATGTGAAATAATGAAATGCTGAGACATAATGTGAATCATGTGGTATTAGGAAGTAATGCAGTGTTATGTGAATGGAATGGGATATGTTGTTTCTACTTGGCTCCGCCTAGGGGCCCGCAATGGCAGATTCCTAGGGGGCACCTCAATGATCGATATGCCGTGTTGTCCCTAGTGGAGCCATATATTGAAATGATCTAAGATAAATTAGGGTTAGACGGGGCCCGCAGTGGCAATAACCATTAAGGTTAGACAGGGCCCACAAAGGCAGTTCCCATTAAGACAAATGTTGTGTGTACTGAGATCATGAGTACCCCTATGTGTGATAATTCATTTTGGTATTGATGTGTGAATGAGTTGTGGATAAATGTTGCATATATACATGTGATATTATTGTGGTGTGTCATGCGCATGTGGATGTGGTACTTACGTATTAAGCTTAGGCTTATCCCCCTTCTTATATATATATATATTTTTAGCTGCAGGCGAAAATGATGAGCAATTAGAATATGATGAGAACGGAAACTTGATTGGACATTACATGGATGAGATGGGAAGAGAACACTATTATTATATGGATGAAAAGTGACAAGAATTATGAATTATTGTAAATTGATGTTTTATTGTTAAATTGAAATTATGGAGATATATTGTAGTTGGAGACTTTATGGTTATTAAATAATGAAATTTGGAATGACTCATTTGTGAGTCATTAATTTGATTATAGTTATAATAGTATGATGGATAATGTATATGAACAGGTTTTGAAGTATGTTGAAGTTTTAGAGCCTTAACGTGTCGCTTGATAATAATAACACGTGGCAGGCTGCAGTGCTTCAGGTTCTGGGACGTGACACAATTCATTGGTACATTGATACATCATATAATATCTGCAAAAACTCCCAAAATTCTAGTTTAGACTCAAAAATCTTGACAAGAAGGCATAATCATGCATATAACTCCAATATATTTAAATTGAACCATACTTATCTTATTACAATAGCAAAGTATATGTCAAGAGAATTATACCTCTATATTAACATTTTAATAATATTAAATTCAATTACAAATGTAGTCCAATATTGCAACATATAAATGTGTTTTTTCTTTCTTTTTTTTAATTAAAACTCCAATATTAGAATTGCATAGTCTTAAAATCACGAGTTATATAATAGTACACATTTTAGCCCAAAATATCATACATTATCCATAAAAATATGGAACTTAATTATATTTTTAAATTTTGGTTTTGCTCAGCTAAATTCTTATCATTGCATTGGATAAAATAATTTTTTAATGCAAATAGTGTTGTAAATTCGAATGGACTCACCAATTTCAAGCGTTCTCACTGGAAAGTAGCCCCTATGAAGAATAACCTGTGACTATGAAAATTTGTGCATTTTGGTAAAAAAGAGAGACCAAACCGTACTTGGGCCTCTATTTGAAGTTCTACTCCTTCGGCCTATATAAATATAAATTGTTTTCTCCGAATATTAGCCCAATCCCATACTTAGAAATGAGCAAGGATGAAATAAATAAATAATAATTATTACATATAATTTATTCAAAATCTTATGAACAGATTTAAAAATATACTGTAAAAATAAAAATAAATAATTATTTTTTTAGTCCTATAAAAATTATAATTTCTCATTTTACAATTTTGTCAACAAAACATAGTGATAGGTCCACAAAAAAGAAAAAAGTTATTCTAGTTCATCCGTATAAAGCTAAACAAATGTATCATTGCATTGTCACCACCCACCACTATATTATGACAGTTGCTATTAACTCTTCACCATCACCATTACATAATTATGTTGATAGTAATAGCGCATTGGTCCATTGGTAATGGCATTAGTGATGAAAAGGTAGTGGCTAGGTGAAGGTGGTGGTAATGATGACAGTTTAGTACATTTGCAGTATTGATATTGCAATGGTAATGATGGTTGCATCATAGTGCTAGTAGTGAAGTTACACTAATAGTGATAATGTCAGTGATGTAACGTTGAAATAGTAGTGCTAGCGGTATGACAGTAGTAATGAAGTGTGATGCTTTCGAGGTGAAAATGATAGTGATGAGGTAGCATAAAGGTGATGGTGCAAGCAAAGGTGATGGCATGATAGTGGCTTGTGTCACCATCATATTTGTGGTGATGGTGTTGGCAATAGTGGCAACGAAAGGGATGGCAATGGTGGTAGTAGTATGGTCAAGGTTGTGATGGGTGAGTTCCTGATTAACAAGGACGGTTAGTTTGAGATTTTGGTTAAGAGATTTTGCTTTATTTTGTCACAAAGATTTTTATACCATCTAATAAATGTGACAAAATTATAACATTTTTCACAAGGTTTTGTTTTGTCGTGGGCTTATTTTATAAATTAAACATAGTACAATAAATTTTATTTTATCCATTACTTCAAAAAAAAAAGTGAACCAAATGCAGGTTTTCTTCCATGGAAAAGTTTATTTTCTTATTGTATAGTTTCAAAAATTATTATAGTGAATAAAAACATTGTGCTAACTAGTATTTGTCAATAATAGCAGATTTGCATGAACACCATTCTCCTACATGGATGGAATAATTTTGATTTCTTCTGTCCTATCCATTACAAATTAGAAAGGAGTAAAAAACTGATTCCAAAAAAAAAAAAAAAAAAGAACTACTGAAGCCATCCTAACAGGAGGCTAATACTTAAGCACCTTCAAACACAATTCGTAACTTTCTAAATATAGGCTTTTTAAATATTTTTCGTCTTTCTCTTAGAATCAAATGGTCGGGACTTACTCTCTTGAATAAAATCGTGTATCCACCTCCATATCCATTGTGAAATTCTGCCATGGGCTATGTGATCCATAAAACCAAATGTCTTGAGCTTTTGGATTTATAACATTGGAAATTCATGTAGCACTAACAACGGATTCGGCAGGCCTAGGGGGTAGTGTTGATCATTTGCTACTTGAAATTCAGCTGCATGATTCACTAATCTGCACTTTCCAGTGCATATGAAGGAACAAAAGATACTCAAAAGCTTTCTATGAAGATAAAGTCAGGAAATCCTTTCTGACCCTCATCTTCTATATGTCAAGAAGGCACCACCCTTTTATTGAATGAAGTAGAGAGAGAAACATTATCCCCATTAAACCGTCAAGATCTACCCGTCCTTCGAATCTGCAATCCTACACCCCAATGTTATATTTGGTTATACTATCTCTTTTGTACAAATTATATAATAAATATATCAGCTCCAATCAATTCGCAAAAAACAAGCACACATAAACCATTTGTTATGCCTATATACTACACCCTTGCTGCCACTTGCCCTTGTGCACCAGAAGTAAGCCGAGCAGCCGCTCCAGAGCATTCTACATTCTCTACAACTGCCCCAAGCATGGATATCAGGCATCGACATACCCAAACTGGCAAGCTCAAAGTGCCACTAGCAAGTTTTATATATATATTGTGAGAATCACATAGAGAATGCTCTTAGAATTGTACCATTGACATCCTACTCCTCTTATTTGTATAGACAGCTTCTAGAGATAAGTCTGATGAGTCACAGAATTCATTCATTATTGAGATTAGAGCCTGGCGAACTGAGCTTGCAAGGAACTGGCAAATTGTGTTGTTTCCAACTTCTGCTTTGCAGCTTGTTATCAACAGAACTGTTTTCATCCTTTCTCCCAAGGTGGCGATTTCTGCCCTCAAGATAATCACATGGAGAGAGTCAAGTGCTTGTCTAAGGTTCGATAAAAGGCCTGGTCTATAATCACAACAAAGGGATGCCTTCAACATGTCAGGTCCATCCAATCCACCCTCCTCATGCTCAACTATTACTTCATCTGTGTCCATTGGTATTATGTGATGTCTGTGAGCCTCAGCTGCATCACTTCTCAGCTCTTGCAAGTGGTCGATAACTCGTGTAAGTAGTGATGCTTTATCCATCTTTAGTTCACAAGAAAAAAGTTCAGATAATCACAACCAAGTACACGAGCTTAGGGAAAGCACCAGAATAAAAGGGTAAAGACATAAACTCAGTCAGACAAATATGGGGAACCAAAAAGAAAAATGCTAGATCAGCAGATGATATTAATCTTTATAAGCCAATGCACTGTCCGGGACAAATTTTTTGCAGCACAGCAATCAGGAGAGCGACTAATTCATTATTACAAGCTTTGCCAGAAAGAAAGCCTTTTCCAATGTTCAAAACAAGTCAATACTCTTTATAGTTCCAAATTCCATGGCATAAATTTAGCATAACACCTCAGACAATCTTAACTGTTCTAAGAACACAGAGGCATCTCTAAACTCCTCTTCTCATGTAGGAAGTTTTGAAAACCAACAATTCCAACCTTCGATTATTTTTCTTTTCAAAAACAGTAGTCAGGCTGAAATTTGTCCCTACCAAGAAAACACTGCCAAGGACTAATCCACTGAATTTTCCAAATTGATCAACCGGTTTCCTTTGACATAAACAGTATTATACAGAAAAGGCATATAATAATACTCAAAACTTGTAAATGTTTCTGAACATTTTTCCAATTGCCTTTTTGTGTGTGCTGAAATCCAGTAGTTACCATTGTTAGGTATTCCTATGATAATATTAAAAGGTCACAATAGAGGCAGTGGTAACAGCAGTTAGTAGTACTACATAACTACCACACAAAATACAAATAAAAATGAGGAGAATGATTTCCTTTTTTTTTTTTTTTCCATAAGCAGAAATTGTTATACTTAATTTCTATTAACATTTTACATGAACTGCTGCCACTACCAGTATGGTAGGTCATTACTTTCGCATCTTACTATTAGTAATCACTGCTACTCTTGATTGCTACAACATTATCTAACAATTTCACAGATAAGGGTAAACCCTTTCTATAAAACGAGCGCACCGTAACCAGAATCGTTAGTAAAAACTTGAATATACCAGTAGCATTATAGGAATAGATTTAATTTCCAAAGACTAAATGAGATGCCCTTTTTTTTCCAATTCAAAACTAATCAATATTCCTATAACTAAAGTTCAAAGCAACAAGTTCCACTTTTGGGGATGACGAGGACGACAGCAACACCCAAAGCTTATTCCCAACCCGTGTATCGGCTATAGGTGCCCTGTTTCACCATTGCGCAGTTTCGGGGGCCAATGTTATGAGCATAATTATTCAATCAACTACAACAGCACCTTTAACTTCATCATTAACCGCAAGTTACAAAATTTCAATCATCTTTTCTTCATTCGATATGTGAATATTTGCCACGGTTCTTCTAAAGGCAAAAAGAAGAAAAAGTAGGAGAGAAGGTGACATATACCTTCCTGGCACTAGGGATCAATCCTCGGAGGGTGTCAAAATGGGAATTGATTCGGGCTCTACGCCGCCTCTCGGCCTCGCTGTGATTCCTCAATGCGGCGGCTGCTCTCTCGGCTTTGTCGAATGACCCATTGCTCTTCAAATCCTTAATGGCCCCGTAATTTACGTCAATCCCATTGCTCAAACTCTCGGACTTGGAATCGAACATGTCTTTAATTAGAATCTACTGGATTTGGGGTGTTTAGTGTTTCTAGTACCGTCTGACTAGGAGAGTGAAGAGAAAGAGTGCTGTTTCAACTTCAAAATCGTCGCGCACATGGTCTTTAGGAAAAATGGTTAAAATAAGCCAAGCATATGAGGCCAAAAAACAAATACGACAAGCTTATCCTGCCCTTTTCTTTTTCTTTTTCTTTTTTTTTCTCCTTTTTATAAATTTTTTTAACCTTTCACTCTTTCTTCTTTCTTTTATTATTTTTTATTTTTTCTTTTTTAAATTTTAGTAGATCATGACAAGCAAATGGTCACTTTCAATTGGTTTCTTACAACACAAGGTCATTTCATGTATCGTACCTTAATAATTGACTGTAAGAACTCTAATTATATGAGTGAATAGTTGGAATTAAGTGAAAATAGTGCGAAGTTTCAAGAAATAAAAGGAAGTATTTTTATTTGATAAGAAAAATGTAGAGTAAGAATTGATGGAAAAAAAAAATTTAAATAGGGAAAAATATGTGAAAATGCATAAAAATAAGAGTAGAATTGCCTATAGGGCCGATAATGCGGGCCGTCTGGGCTGGCCTGCCCTGACCCGCACTGGCCCGCAAGGCTGGCGGGTCAGAAAAGTCGACCCGCCCCGCCCTGCGGACCAAGCGGGCCAACCCGCAATGACCCGCAAATTTTTTTTCCCTTGTGCAAAAAAATTAAAAAAAAAAACCTACAAACGGTCTCATACACGGCCGTGTATGGGGATCGTGTATGATTCTGTGGAAAACTGGAAATCTTGATCGAATACACGGTCACGATGCATGGCCGTGCATGGGGACCGTGTATGATTCTGTGGAAAATTGGAAATCTTGATCGAATACACGGTCACGATGCACGGCCATGTATGGAGACCGTGTATGGTTCTGTGGAAGTCTACCAATCACTACACGGCCGTGTGTTCAGGTCGTGTGTCCCGTGTCTCTTGTGCCTCCATCATTTGTAAACAAAGTAAATTAGATTAGTTGACATTTAAGTTAGTCTCTCTCTCTCTTTTTCTTACTATAAAAATGATGCTTGAATAGAGACTTCAATTTATATGTACTTAAAACGATAATCAAGCAATTAAGATAAAGTACTTTTCAGTTTTTACTAATTACATAGGAAAACAAATATAATAATGAAGCAAATAAAATTACATATATAAATCAATCATCACTATCATAATCATCAATAACTAAATTGGAGTCTCCTTTCGATGAAGTAGTCGCAGTCCCACCCACACTCCCATTGTCTTCTTCTTGATCTACAATTTATAAGATTACACATATAATTAGGAATATATTATATTAGGGTGAATACATTAAAAGAAATTATTGGAAATAGAACAAAAAAAAATTACCTTCACATGCAAATCCTTGTAACCAATTTCGTGTACAAATGAGAGCTTCTACATTGGATGGAAGCATAGAACTGAGATACTTATTAAGTACACGAGTGCCGATACTGAAAGCTGACTCCGACGCTACAGTAGTAATTGGAATGCTAAGCACATCGGAGGCCATGATAGATAAATCAGGATATCTCTGGCTTTGACTCTTCCAATGTTGTAACACATCCAATTCTGAGTAGAAGTCCATATCCATTACTGGCTCATCTAGATAAATATCTAAAGAAGATTTACTAGAACTTTGTACTTCTACTTGACGGTATCAGAATTCCTACAATATTAAGAAAAAACTATTTACATACCAATATATATTACAAAAAAAATTATTAAGGAAATAAAAAATTATTAAACTTACTACTAATGTAGCAAAATCAATCTCCAAGCCCTTTCCAGCTCTATGTGTTGCTGCTCCCTTACTGCTGCTACCTCTAGATATGTCTTGTGTTTGAGGAGATGATCCAACCTGATTGCTTCTACTTCTAGATATGTGATCTGTTTTGCTCTTCTCATATTCTCCATAAAGTTTATATAACTTGCTTTTTATATGAGCCATCTTCTCTTCACAAGTGAGGGGATCAAGTTTGTTAAAACAGAAGCTCAAAAAATCAAATTTCATTTGAGGATCAAAAATTGCTCCAAGTGCAAGGATAACACTATAATCACTCCAATAGTTATTGAACTTCTGTTTCATTCTAATGGACATCTCCCTTATGACATGATCTTCACTATTTAAATTTTCATTGAGCAAGCATTCAATCCTCCATACTTGCAAAAAATAGTGGTTTGATGTTGGATATGATGATCCTGACATCAAATTGGTGATACTATGAAACGGGCTCAAAAACTTGCATATCTTTTCTGCTCTTTCCCACTCATCAATGGTTGGATAGTATTTGTAATGACGATCATTCAATTGAAAGCAAGAAAAAGCACGTCGATACCTGAGTGCGCTATCAAGCATAAGATAAGTGGAATTCCATCTAGTAGTTACATCCAAGCGCAAATCGATATTCGTATCAATGTTGCCAACCTGTTCAACACACTCCAAAAAGTGTTTCATTCTACTCTCAGAACCCTTCACATACTTCACACTTTCCCTTACTTTGTGCAATGCTTCACTACTTACATCCAATCCTTCTTTAACGATCAAGTGAAGAATATGAGCACAACATCTAATATGAAAAAACTCACCACTACATAACAAACTATGTTGTAAATTCAATTGCTCTTTCAGAAAATCTTGCATACAATCATTTGCAGATGCATTATCCAATGTAAGGGAGAATATCTTCCTATCTATGCCCCAATCTTTCAGAAATTCAAATACTTTTTTCGACAACTCAAACCCTGAGTGAGGAGGGGGCATTTTAGAAAAAGCAAGAATTTTATTATTCAATTTCCAATTGGCATCCACATAATGTGCAGTCAAACAAATATATCCCTCACTAGTAGAAGCAGTCCATAAATCAGAGGTCAAGCATACTTTCCCTGGAATTTTTTGCAAAATTTGTTTCAAATTCTCCTTCTGAGTCAAATATAAATTCCAAACATCTGATGTAGCAGTTTTTCTACTGATTGGCTTATAATCAGGATTATATAGCCTTATAAACTGTGTAATCCTCCTATATTCAACAAATGAAAATGGCAGATCATGCTCAATAATAGCCATAGCCATGACCTCATGAGCAAATTTAGGATCAAGTTTTCTTGATCTTAACTTCCCCGCATGATCAATTATCATATCACTAACATCATGATATCTAGGAATTTGACTCAAACGACACTTCTCTATATGTCGACGTAAAGATGAAGTTCCATGTGAATGTGTTCCAATCACATATTCCTTCCCACATGCTTTACACTTAGCCCTATTTTTACCATCATTCCCAATACCAATTTTTGTAAATAATTCCCAAACTTGAGAACAAGAGCTACCTACTCGAGCCTTCTTACCTACACGTTCTTCATATTGAGAAGATCCTGGTTGTAGATTATCGTTATGCCCACCAACTTCAGATACATGATCCACATTAATAGGTTCCATTGGTTCCATTGCAGCCTCGTTACTTATAGGATCCATTCTGTAAATATAAAAAAAAATATTATTATTAGTAGTTAAAGTATTTAAATTCAAGACGAATTGGAGATAAAAGCAAGTAAAAAGAGGAATGCTTTGAAGAAAGGAAGTTACACGGTTTTACAAACGGCCGTTTGAAGGAATTAGGAGACTATACGGTTAGGATACACGCCCGTGTATCAGCGTGGAAGAAGAGTTTGTAGGACAGATCAGTACACGGTTGGAATACACACCCGTGTAAACCAACCGTGCATAGGAAGGAGGAGTGGAGGACACACGGTTGAGTTACACACCCGTGTAGTCAATCGTGTATGAGAACAAAGAAGGAAGCTAGAGGCATACACGGCTATTACAAACGGCCGTGTGGGCTATACACGCCTAGAGTTCACTGAGTCAGAGAGATACACGGTTTTTATACACGAACACCACACCACGCTACACGGCCACCCCACACGGCCACACCACACTGCCACCACACCACACCACACCACACACAACCACACACAATACAGTAGAGGACAATAGTAGAGAAAAGAGAATTGTTTTACCTTAATTAACGGCGTCTAAAAGGTGGCCGGCGGTGGTGGCACAACGTCGGTCTAGCTGCGGAGTATTGGGAGTGCACGGATGGTGGGGTCTAGGGTGGGCTGCCAGCTGCGTTAGACTTGGAACTTATACAACCTGGCCGTGTGGGCTGCTCTCGAGGTCAAGGTGCACGGAGCCACGGACGGACGACGACCTGCGTGCGGGCTATGGAGTGTGAACTGATCAACTGAACTGTGCTGTCGCTGTGGTGACTGGTGTGGTCCGTGTGGATGTGGTTGTGGACTGTGGAGTGTGGACTACTGTAGTGTGGTGTCTGGTGTGTGTGTGTGTTCGACTTCGACAGTTCGACTTCTTCAATACTGGCGTGGCGTGGGTGTGGCATGGCAATTTCAATCGCACCCATCGGCTCGGCGGCGATGCAGGGCATGGTCGTCATGTCGTCCTCGTCAGTCGTCACGTCCTGCAACAGGTCGTCGTACGTGATGAACGTGCGTGTCATCTCAAGCCGTTGCCGTTACCGTGACGTGCTGCCACTGCCACTGTCATCTCAAGCAGTATCCGGCGGGTTGGCCCGCAGCCCGCGGGGATTGCCCGCCCAGCCCCGCGGGCCAAGCGGGCGCGGGCCAAAATGGCCCGCACCCCTGCGGGTCAGATTTTTTTGGCCCGCCCCACATATTTTTGCGGGCGGGGCGGGTCAACCCGCGGACCCGCCCTGCAATTCCCACCCCTAATTGCCTACACGCCCTTTATAATAACCTTTGCTAGAATAAGATGAGGTACCGTTATCAATAACTACTTCATTTATTTTCATTATCTTTTCAAAATCAAAAGAAAACAAAAGAAGCAAAATTATTTTCCTCCACCTTCTTTCATTTCCATTTACATTCAAATCATTCCATTTTCACTTATTTAATTCCATATACGCTTATTTTCTATTATTTATTTATTTATTATAATTGCCCAACATAATGTAAAAGCTTATAATTGACATAGATCTTATAAACTTTAGAATCATCATGGACAACTACGTAAGGCAGCACTCTTAAATATATCACTTTTTAAAAATATTATGTAAATATTATATCCAAAAAATTATTTTTAAAAAAAGTTATGATAGCATATGCAGCATCTATACCTTTAGTATATATATATACAAAATGCCCCTTCAATGTAAGTTCTTTTTTTGAAGGTTCAAATACTACCCGCATTTTCAGTAAAAAAAAAAAAATTACATTGAAGGCGCATGTGATGTTTGTGCCTTCAATACAAATTTATGAAGGCACAGACCAAGTTCTTGCCTTCGAAACCTATTTTTAAAATAATTATTTTGAATACGATATTTACAAAATATTTTTTAAAAAGTACTATATTTAAAATTGTTATGTCAACTATATAACTCATAGCCCATGGAATCTAAAGATTATGGAGCCTCTATAAATCTTCACATCTTTTAATCATAAAGATGTCAATGCGTGTAGTACTATTATGTCAAATAAACTAAAACTTCAATTAATTTATTTATATCTTATTATTATAATACTTTTAGTTTGCAGAACAGAATAACTTAGAAATAGAATCACAATCCTTAAGAAATATAATAGAAAAGTAATTGTTACTTCTTATAAATCTTTTAACATTTTATGGATATATATGAAAATTATTAAGAATAGGTTACGGATTTTTATTCCAATGTTTATTTTGTATAATTTTTTATTGTATGAAATATTTATTTTAGTATTTACTTTACTTCATTAAATGTATTATTAAGTTGGGAATGTAAATAAAATTACTAACTTGTTTCTATTTAGTCACTAATTGCAATATTATTAAGGGTATAATGGTTATAATATTTGAATTATGTATTCCCTTTATATAAGGAATAAAAATTTTCATATTTTTTAAAGTAATATCTATTTTTAATAGAGTAAAAATGGAAAAATCTTAGGAATTAAAATCTTCTCCTTATTTTTTTTTAAGTAAACAAAGTAATAGATGATTGAGAGAGAATAATTATTTTGTTTTCGTTTTATTTCCTTCAAGTAAACGGTCTGTAAAGGAATTACGATTCTTTATTTTACAGTAATAGTAATAATAATTTCATGAAATAAACTAAATACAAGTTAACTTTTTTGTAGAGAAAAAAATATTTATTCTTGTGGAGTTAACTAAACTTACTGTAAACTATTTATTTCTTGATTGTATGAAAGACACGGTTGCTAAAACTGCTAACTTTGTCTACCATTAGCTAAGTGGTTTACTACAGCTTAAGGTTATGATCTAAATGGGTTCTATCAACTAAAATTATAGGGACACTGGTTTTATAATTCCAAAAAAGAGGGTTTTCACATTTGAAAACACACTTCACAAAATAAATAAATAAATGCATGGGATATGTAAAAATTTCATCCTTTAGACTTTAACAAATGTTTTAGGGGCACTCACTAGTATTTTCTAGCCTAAATACTTATCGTATTAACTAAATCTAGTTTGTATTTTGGAGGTACTTTATAAGACATGTTTAATATGTATTACAAGTAACAATAATTTGTAGGGTATCATGAAATCTTGGAACTTCTCCTATGTTTCCGCAAGGGTCAGAGGCTATATACCGTGTTTAAGCCTATCCTGTAAGCTTTAAGTTCTAAGCTCTTACAACCAAAACCTACATTATGTTATCAAAATATGCAGCTTGAAGCGGACAACATCAACATGCTTGCTGAATATCCCTACTTGTATCTATTAGCGTAGGCTTGGAGTTGTTCGGTTTTTATCCGGTTAAATTTTAGCATTTGTCAAACACTGTTGTAAATTGTAATAATAAATATACAATTTTAATATGTTTTATTCAAATTTTAATATGTAAATTGTAATAGTAAATATATATATATATATATATATATATATTAAAGAGTAGTTCATTAATTTTATTATATTTCATGATTCATGGAAAGAAGATTTAAACCTATATCATCGTATAGAAAGATAACATTCATCCCTTTTTTTTTTTTCTTTTGCCAATAGAAAACATTCATACCGAAATATCATAACGAAAATAACATTATTGAAACTAAGGGTAAAGGAGTAACCTAGATATATTACGTAACTATAGAAATGATGTATTTATCTATTAGTTCCTATACATAGCACATCTAGCTCTTGATACACGTGTGTTTACCTTACATGTGTGTGTATATATATATATAACAAATTTTTTATTTGCTTCACTTTAATAATAACGATTATAACCTATTCGATTGGGTAGGTTTTGTGTGAGTATTAAAAGTTATAAAGTAAGTTTTACATACAGATTTTTATAGAACCTACTCCTATAAAATAGAGTATAAGTATGAGGATTTTTCTATAGTATTCCTATTATAAAATCAGTACTCTAACATATATAAGATATAGTTTTTAAGAGATCCCATAAGTATTCTATAAAAAATTATTAAATAAAGTTAATAAATAAATAATAAATTGTAATATTATATTTTTCAACTAATAAATTTTTATTAAAAGGAAAAAAAATGAGTCCAAACCCATAAGTTAATAACTATAAATGGTTAAATTTAATTCGTCTTTCTCACTTTACAATTTTTATTCTTTTCCTTGTTCATCCCCATTTTCCTCTTTAACTTTATGTTTTTTGTTCTTTTCCCTTATTCATTCCCATTTGATAAGAAGTTAGATCACATAAACTTAAAATAATAAAGATAGGAAAATTATTATTTTTTTAATTTTGCATATTTTGCTACAAGTTTTATAGGTTTTATATTTAAAAAACTTATAACATCATATATAGACTACTTTTAAAATATTACATAAATTTGAAATTTATAAATTCTAAAAAAAACTTATATTCCATAAGTTTTATAAGGTATAATTTTGAAAATGTTATAAAATATGTTCCAATTTCAAAATTTTAAAACCCATAAAATCTTTTACCCTATCCACCTCCTTAATTGAAACAATATCAAACTTGCAACTTAGCAACGGACAAGATTTGGGATCTTGCCAAACACCGGGAAAACAAGGTTCTTGGAAAAGAGAATTGAGAAGATCTCAATCTAGGATTTCATTAATCAATGTCAAGACTTTTTGTAACTTTAAATACCATCTGATTAGGGTAAAATAGGAAAAAATTCTAAAAAATTATAAAAGAATGATAACTTAAAATAACAAAAGACGACTAAGTAAAATGTTAAAGAGTACTGGGGGATTTTATTCGAATGTTAATTTGTCGTGTTGAAACGAATCCCTTTAGAAAGGTTAGGGTATATAAATTTGGGACTTCATTCAAATGGTTCAAGTGGAATAACTCAAAATCTACTCTCTTCTCAGGTTGGATTTCATTTCAACATGAATCGATGATGTTTGAATAAAGTCCAACATTAATCGAAATCTGACTTCTTTAGGTGCGTTCCTTCAAGCCCGCTCGGTCTCACTTGCCTGGTTAGCATCACATTGTGTACCAACCCTCACCTAGAACTTACTTTTCGTTTTTATATTTCAAAATTTTTAATTTTAGTTTAGAAATATTTTAAACTATTACATAGTCTTGTTGTTGAATCAAGTAATAGAGCAACAGATAAGCCATTCCACTCTTTAGGATTACGTCTAAGACTGTTGATGTATTAAAATATCTACAAACTATCGAAATAAGCTATTCTGCTCTTTGAAATTGTGTCTGAGATTGTTAATATATTAAAATATTGAGCTCAAGAACCAAGTTGAGTACAAATAAGATTTCAATTCAACACTTATATGAAAAGTTATTGTTTGTGTGTAGTTCATATGGATATTTGTTCAATACAGAAAAAGCTAAGTGGGAGTGTGAGGGTGATGCCATGTGATATGATATGATATGCAAAGATTGTAAGATTCGAATTTTATGCGATGGATTTAAACAGGAATATAAGTCTATTCAATGTACGGAAGCATCGCTCAACCACTATAAACACAGGATTTTCCATCTATATCCATGTGTTGCATACTCCCTTCCCATTTCTCTTTTCCTTATTATTCATTAATTACATTGTCGCAATCCATTTGTTTGAGACTTCTGCATCAGCATACAGTGGTTATTTTAAGTCAAGATATGTAATATTTTGTAACTATAAAGCATTTATGACTTTTTATAAATAAATTAATCAAACATGTTTCATAATTTATCCAAATCTTATCTATATCAAACCTTTCTTTTTATAATGTCATCACACTCTTTTTTTTTTTTTTTTCGGTGCAAACAATCACAATTATTCATAGTTCGTTCAAAATAGTTTTTTTTTTTTTTTGGGCTAATTTATTTAAAGTAACTTTTTTTTTGGTTGATTATTTATGTCTGATTCTGTAATATAGTTGGTTGACAAAAAGAAAAGGATAAGGATGAATAATAATTACGTACAAAAGAAAGAAAAGAAAAAGATAACATCCCGATCCTTTTTTGTTCTGACTTCTCCCTTCCGCGCCCGCCAATTTTGAGGTTACGAGGAGCCGGTGATGCTTTTTTGCCTTAAAATTGCAAGGACAGTGGGGGCAGTAAGGGCCAGCTCATCCCTCTAATCACATGTTATGCACATTTCAGAGGATAGATCACAAATGTTAAAAAGGATGATCTCCACTGACTAACCTACTTTGATCGATTCCTCCTTTTCCTTCCTTTTTTTTTCCTTTTCTCTAAGCTCATTTTAAAGCGTCATACCTATTTATAAAATTTAAAATTTTAGATTAAATTGTACTTGACATACTTAAATCTTCGTTGCTCTTTATTTTTCATACATATATTTTTATTGTTTGTGCTTTATATATTTGTATTTTATAACTTTTTATCAATATTACTTATTTGAATATATGCCATTCATCTTTATTGATGCATAGCATAATCCACTTGGATCATAGTTAATCGTACAACTTAATTTTAACCTAATAGCTTTTCGTTTCCTTTTTCTTTTTATCTTTTCACTTTTTTGGAAAGAGTAGGTAGATATCATCGCTTTAGATGAGTTGCGCTTGTACCACTTATTGAAAGGTGGATGGACAGCAAGACCTATAAAGATATCCAAGCTTTAACTAGACACTAAGGCCTAGAGGAGGCTAACCACTACCTTGGAGGGTTCTGCTACCCTTCCTCCCTAGTGGGCTAGGCCAGTTAGTGAGGCTAGTGTTCTTCTTTTAGCTTTCTTTACTTCTTTTTTTTTTTGAATTTATTTCCTGTGTCTTTATATTTTTCTAATTAAATGCATCTAATAGTAGTATTTTATTAGATTAATTATCGTGGACAAACATGTACTAACACTTGCCCAGATAAATAACATTATAAATAGTTATGTTACATATATGTAAAATGTAAAAAAAAAGTTGAAAAATACTAAAATAGTAATGTAGAAAAGGAGAAAAATAGAGGCTTGTAAAATGTAATTTATGTATACTTTTATAAAAGAATCTAAACCTAAGCAAATGGCTATTTAGCGCATAATTGTTACAAATTCGATATTTCCCACGCTAAGTTCTAGCCTATAAACTAATATCTTCAAAATATGTTTAAGCTAGTTCTAGCCTATAAACTAAATTGGTTATGAAGGGTTACTTTCAAGAATATGGTGTTGATTTCTCAAACACCTTTGCTCCTATGGCTCAACATGACATTGTAAGACTCTTAATAGCTTTAGTAGAGAAGATGGGGTGGAAAATTCATCATCTAAATGTCAACCTTCCTCAATGGCTTGCTAAAAGAAGATATCTATGTTGAACAACTAAAAGGATTTCAAGTTGTTGGTTGTGAAGACAATGTTTACAAGCTTCACAAAACTCTTTATTGTTTAAAAGAAGCTCCAAGGGCTTGGTATAGTAAATTTAACACCTATCTTCTGCAGCAAGGATTTAGAAGAAGTGAAAGTGAAGCAACCTTGTATGTGTTAAATGTTCATGGAGATGTACAACTCATTGTCTCCTTACATGTTGATGATTTGCTAGTTACATCTTGTAATTCAAAAGCTTTGTTGTAGTTTATATTGTAAATGGAGAGTGAATTTGAAATGTCCAACTTAGGTGAAATGAAATATTTTCTAGACATGGAAGTTAATCAATGTGAAGGTGGAATTTTCATCTCTCAATAAAATTATGCTCTATAAGTGTTGAAGAAGTTTCACATGGAGAAGTTTAAGCCAGTTGCTACTCCATTAGTTGTGAATGAAAGGTTGTCAAAGAATGGAGCAGATGGTAATGCAGATGCTTTTGCTTATAGAAGCTTGATTGGGAGTCTACTTTATTTAAGTGCTACAAGGTCAGATTTGATGTTCTTTACAAGTTTACTCTCTAGGTTCATGCACTCACCTAGTTAAGTTCATCTTGGTGTAGCCAAGAGAGTCTTAAGGTACATTAGAGACACTTTTGATTACAATTAATGGTTTGTTAAGAATAAAAGCAGAGAACTCTAAGGATTTGTAGAGCATAAAGTGTTGATGATTCTAAAAGCACTTCTAGTTATGTTTTTTCATTTGGGAGTGGAGTTTTCTCATAGAATTCAAGAAAGCAAGATGTTGTAGCCTAATCATTAGCAAAAGCATAGTATATTTCTATTGTAGCAGCTTCAAATCAAGCAATTTGGCTGTGAAAACTGCTATCAGACTTGGGGCAACATCACGATGATCTTATAGTCATTTGGGTTGACAACAAATCTACAATTGCAATTGCTAAGAACCTAGTGTAGCATAGAAGAACCAAACACATCAATGCGAAGCTCCACACAATTAGAAAAATATTGAAGTAAATTTGATGCATTGCAAGTCCAAAAATCAGATTGTAGACATACTAACTAAAGTACTTTTGAAAGCTAAATTTGAAAAACTTAGATCAAAATTTGGAGTCTCCAAGAAAATTCTCAAGGAGGAGTGTTAAAGTTTGAGAATTTTTCTGGGTACTTTAAGGAGTTTTTTGTAATTTGCTTTTTGTTCAACAGATACAGTAGTCAAAAGAGTGGTAATCTTTATTTTGAGAAACTTGTGTATTTGATAGATTAGATGTTTTAGTTGACTTAATTGTGTTAGTTTTCTTGTAAATATACACCATTACAGTATAGTTGAGAGTGTGCAGCAGAAAGAAAACACAATACATCAAAAAACATCTATGTTCTCTCTGTTTCTTTTCATTCTTTCTGCTGCTATGTTCTGTTTTGCTTTTTCTGCATACTGAACTTCAAAATTATGACAAGGACTATAGTTTGCACACACTCTTAACACGCGTTTATAAACAACAAATTTAAACACTGACATTGTACAGACATGGAAAACAATGACATGGTACTCCTGTCCAAGAATAAATATCAAGCGGTTGGATAGGAGGCCTTCATCGCAATGCCACAAAGTCCTTCCTTCGCATCAGCGTCTCTCTGCATCCTCATGTGTCCTTGCTCGCCCCATTCCGTACCCCATGAGTTCTTCACCAGCCAATACTTCATGCCATCATTACTAACCCCATAGCCAACTGCAGCAACTCCATGGTCTAGATCAGGGCCGCATGATCCAGTAAAAACACCGCTCGAGTAGAATTGGAACTCGAAAACGCCTGCATCAATTGCAGCTGAAACCGGCTGCTTGGCAACTGCCTTGAGCAATGCCTCTTCGCTGTTGGCAGGCACAACCTCATGGCCCTTTATACGAGCAGCGCTTTTGAATTCTTCTTTCGTGCTGCATTTTCCATTAACACCTACATAAGGGTAATTGTCCTCTGTGGTTAGGCCGTGGTGCTCGATGAACTGGAAGGCACATCCTCCATTGCAGCCTTGATCCTCACCTCCAACCTCACGATCAACGAGTTCCTGCTCGGACAAGGAGACCAACATACCTGTTGTTATTCCGGTGATTCCTTCAACAGCTACAACAGCAGAAAATGCCCAGCAGCAGCCTGCATTTTTAAACCTCTTAGCAATTAGTAGGATTACTATATAAAAGGATGGAGATAATAATTTTGAAGAAAGAAAAACAAGAAGAAAATTATCAGGTTGATTACCGCATTCCCCTTGATTCTTTACCGGTGTCACAGCTCCTTTAGTTCTCCAGTCCATGGAAGAGGGCACAGTGATGACATTTTCATACTTGAAAGATGGTTCAGAGGTGCACACGTGTCTTGAACCCGCGTTGCGTGAGGCCTTAAACTTTTCATTGGTAAGATCCGCATATGGATCCACACTTAGCTTATAAGGTTTATCATTAGCCCTGTTGAAGAATTCTATTCGCTCCACATTTTCCTTGAATATCTTAAACCGTTTCTCTTTTTCAGCATTGCCATTATAGATACGCCCATAATGAGCCATCCATTGCTCATGTCTCTCACGCGTAGACAGGTCCTGGAGTGTGCGGGATGTAGCTTGACTAGAAAAGCTCCCAATGTGAAGATTAAAGTAAGACAAAGTCCCTGATACTGGCTCTTGAACGCCATATTGTAGCTTTAGCAGTTTTGGTTTTATGAAATGACCAGGAATACTTGTATCTTCAGAGCAAACATGTCACCAGACCTATGTTTATAGTTAAATTCCCGCACTTGCTTATTAACTACAGAGTTGGCCAAATCTGGGTCATTGTCAACGTGTCTGACTAGTTTGTCCTACATGGGTTCTCGTAATTGGCTAATTTATTTCATTAGTATCATGATATCCAATCAAGTTTCTTCTCTCAAGATTCTATGTAATTGTCCAGGTTAATCCTGGACAGACCCTAAGTTTGGGAAGAGTTGAATGGAGCCTTGTCTATACTTCTTATACTAATGTGTTTCACAAAACATCCAAATAAAAGGCTTTCATTGTGCCGTCTCTCTTAATCTGGTGAGAATTTGCTTTAGTTTGAGCAACATGAATTTTTCTTTTCATGGAGCAGGAATAGAAAATGGGAAACTAACTTGTTAGTTTGGACTGACATAACCATAATTTGAGGAGATTATAATTAAAGATTTATAAAATAAATAGATATAAGGGTAAATTAATAATTTAAAAAAACAGAATTTTTATATTCACTCTTTCACAATTTAGCATCTGTTTTGTCTTTTCACAATGTATGGCCTATATTATTTTCTATCAAATAGCTGTTAGTCTATGTTAAAAACGATATGTGACATTTATGTTTTTTTTCAATAGAATACCAAATCATGCATACCAAATAATGAGACCCTAAATCAGAAAAAAAAAATACACTCTCCAAACTCTAAATAAAGAAATTTATGGATGTATTACTTTATCTGATTTAAGGTTTATGAAAGATAAGCCCAATTTGGAGTTTCTATTGAGAAGACATGTGCATGTCACATGACACTTTTAATTGTGGACAGACAATTACTTAATGGAGAGTAATGTAAGTCATGCATTTATAAAATAACAAAACACAGGTTAGTGGATAATCGTGTATTTTGTTCCTACTTTTGGCCATTTTCCAGTGTCAATCGGCCGTTTAGGTGCCGTAGGATGGACGAAAATTTGACCATTGCCACCAATATTCAATGTTGAGAGTTGTGACCCCTCTTTGAGGGATGTTGCCAACCTAATTTGCAAAGACATATAAGAGGTCAAGATTGAACTTTATAAGGCTACCTGCTGAGTGATACAACTTTCAAGATTAAATCCCTAGAATTAAAACATTCTTATTTTTTGGGTGAAAGCTTAAATGTCTAACCCTAGAATTAAAACATTCGACAAGACAAGGGGAGCTCTCTCTATCTCATTTATTAATTTGTAAGTTAAAACTCTACTTAATGTGCCTTTCAGCTTAATAAGAAATCAAAGATTGGGTTGCTTAAAGTAATAATTTCTCTATAACACATTTGAACTACTATTTCCCAAGTTCAGATTGAAGCACTTGTCCTTCCAAGATTGTGGTGAATCTGTAAACTGCATCTATTTACTGCAAGTTGGGAGCAGAATATAGAAAAGCTGAAACTGAAAACATAGTCTATATACCAAGATTAGCAGAGACGATAGATTGAGATATCTCAAGAGAAAAGTTATCTGACATGCTGAAAATGATGTTTGAATCATATACAACCCCGTTCAAGACAAAAGTATAGCCTCTTCAAAATCTTTTTATTGTTTCATTCAGTTTGTTACTTAATATTCTGTAATTAGGCCATGCTAAGAGAAAAGTAACACATTGGAAAAGTTGTTCTTAAAAGTAACATATTGGAAAAGTTGCTCTTAGGACTTTTAATATAAGTTCTTTGGTATAGCTATACACACTTTGTAAATATTGCTTATAGATGTATTATCACGTGGATTTACAAATACTTCTGTACGTATATGTAAATGGGAAAAAGGAATTGAGTTTCCCCATTCATGTCCTCTCTAATGCATGAAAGACTAATGATATGAGCTTTTATCTTTATTATAGGATAAAAAATTATCGTATCACAATCAATTATATGTACCACGTATAGTGTCTTTCATGTTAATCCCACCTTTTCCATTCTCCTTGATCCGTGATAGCATGGAGGCAATATGGATGGCGACAAAAGGGTTTGTCTTTCCAAAATTTGTCGAATGCTCCAAAAGTGTTTTGTATACCATAAGATGTAAATAGTTATGACACATATAACCGCAAACTAGATATTTCTATAGTAGATTTAATTCAGCAAAAGAGCAAAAACGCCAAGAAAAGCAAGTGCAGGAGATATAAATGTCCAATAGTAAATCGGCTAGCTGAGGCGTTTAAAGTGGGGTAGTATGCGCTCATAGCAATGCCACAAAGTCCTTCCACAGCATCCACATCTCTTTGCATCCTTATGTATCCTTGTTCTCCCCATTCTGTACCCCATGAGTTCTTCACCAGCCAATACTTCATACCATCTTCGCTAACCCCGTATCCGACTACAGCCACTATATGGTCTAAATCCGTGCCACATGCTCCTGTGAATATGCCACTTGAGTAGAGCTGGAATTCACGACTGTGTGAATCTATTGAAACAGAAACCGGCTGGTTGGCAACTGCCATGAGTAATGCCGCTTCACTGTTGGCTGTCACATTCTCGTAACCATCTATACGTGGAACACTATTGGCTTCTTCTTTTGCGCTGCATATTCCATCTATCCCTTCATAGGGATAACCAGCGTCAGTGGCTAGGCCATAATCCTTGATGAATTGGAAGGCATAGTCTACTGATCCACCGAGGCAGCCCTGGTTCCATCCTCCAGTGTCACAATCAACTAGTTCTTGCACGGACAATAGGACTAACTTACTTTTTCTTATTGCATTGATTCCTTCAACAGATGCCACAGCAGAAAATGCCCAACAGCAACCTGCATTTCGATCATAGTTAGTTATACCTTTACTGGCACTTCCAAGTAAGAGATTACAGACAGAGTGATGATATCTTTACGGGGAGAAATTTATGTGAGTGATGGAGATTTAGTTGCTTCGATATGGAACATAGATGTTTGGGTACAGCAACATCACTCCTACTTCTATAGTCTATAGTCTTTACTGAGGGGACTATTATGGGGTTGTAAAAGGGGATTATACTATATAGGTACTGGCTTTCAGGGAAGGAAAATAATATGAAAACTTTCTGTTGATTACCGCATTCCCCCTGATTCTTTACTGGTGTGACAGCCCCCTTTTCTCTCCAGTCCACGGAAGAAGGTACAGCAGTGAGATTTCCGTACTTAAAAGATTGCACAGAGGTGGACGTCCGTATCTTGAAGCCATTGCGTGAAGCCTTGAACTCTTCATTGGTGAGATCTGCATAGGGATTGATGCTTAGCTTATAAGATTTGTCATTGGCCCTGTTGAAAGATTCTATGTACTCCACATTTTCCTTGAAAATCATAAAACGTCTCTCTTTTTCGGCGTTATCTTTGTACAGGCGTCCATATTGTGTCATCCATTGTTCATGTCTCTCATGCATAGACAGTTCCTGGAGAGCGCCGGATGTAGCCTGACCAGACCACACTACCAAAATAAAGATTAAAGTAACGCAAGCTCCTTGATACTGGTTTTTGAGTGTCATTGTAGCTTTTTCGTAGTTGAGATCTACTTGTCAAGTAACTTCTGAGCAAACATCATTGGTTTATTAATTGTTGTGTGGGAAATTTAGATTTATACATGATTTGTTTTTTATTTGACCGAGTAGATCTTTATTTTTAAGTATGGATGTTTCCTTTTTTATTCTAATTGTGGCGGGTCTCATTTGCTAGGATAGATATTAGATATGTTTTAGATTTTAGAAGATTTCTTAAAGATTTGTTTTTCATCTTCCTTTATCTTTTCAGCTAGGACCGACTCATATTGATCAGTTTTCAATATCTTGTATATATAACTTCTATTTTGTTAATAAAAGTAAGAGCTTTTACTCCAAGTTTTTCTTCGAAATTCTCTTCAATTTGAATTCCGATACCGTGATTATTAGCCAAATCTATGGTCATCAACGCGACCGAATCGTTGCATCTACTTACTCATAGAAGCACACATAAAAGCTTGGTCTGGAAGAATGGTCTAATTTTACTGAGGTTTGCACAGTATACACATTTGGCAAAAAGATTAGCAATATCTTCAATTCAAAACCCTCTCTTGATGTTGAGATTGTATTCAAATTATGTGCCATTCCATTCAAGAAATATATAGCTCTGACAAATGCTCCTTATTCTATCATCACATACCTTATTACTCCCGATACTCATGCTACGTTTTATTCTGAATCGAATGTCTTTTCGTTCATATATATATACAGACGTTCCTATGTACGTGTATTTATATATATGTAGTCCCAAACAAAAAATTGTGTATGATATATCTATCAAGCAATACCCATCTTCTTTTAGTATTTCAGAGTAGATCCTTTACCCCCTCTATTAGATAATCCACTGTTAGTTAATAAATGGTTGCACAACTCGTATATGAAAGCATATTTATTCGATTTGAAGTGTTATTAGCAGAAGATGATGAACTAAAGTTACCAAAAATTTTAGTTCTGTACATCCAGAATTTTCAGAAATGTCCTTCCAAGTGAAATCTTTCATCAATTGGAGCGACCCTTCATGCACATTTTATTTATGGCGATGTTGGAGCAAAAAGTTTCATCTATTTGCTTGTTAATGAACCAAATAGAGATGAAGGTTCTATAACAACTTGGATTCATTGGGTTAGATGTAAGTGCTCTAATGGAATAAGCCTTTCCCCTAGCTTTTTGCAGCAGAAAGCCTTACAAAGCATTTAGATTTGTTTGAGAGAACTTCAATTTAGATCCCGGATATAACTTAATGATGAATAAGATTTTTTTTGTACACTCCTAAAATCTAATATGCAATTTAGATAAGACTACACTTTTGTGATTATAAGTTATATGGGAAGCCTTACTATTATAACTTTGTTAGATAGTTTTAGTTGGTCATATGTCCAATCATTTTACTTTATATTTTTCTCCTATATAAATATCCTTTGTAAACAAAGCAAAGCAATGAAGGAAATCAAATTAGATTTTTCCTTTTCCCTATTCGAATGTCCATAGAACTTTTGCTTTTGTTCTTCATGTTATCTTATGTTTCAATGCTTGAAAACCAACAAATGGTATTAGAGCTCTTTTCTTAAGGGATCTATGAGGTAAGGGCCGTCTCTTTTCTTTGGTGTTTATGAGGAGCATGAGATCAAACACATGAGAGAGAGAAAATGGCATCTAGAAAACCTGCAACTACAGGACCTCCAATTTTTGTAGGAGAAAATAATCATTTATGAGCAATCAAGATGAAGGCATACTTGAAGGCTCAAAGTTTATGGGATGTGGTGAAAAATGATATTGATCCATTGGCTTTAAGAACAAATATGGCTTTAGCTTAAATGAGGAAACCAAAGGCTCTTACCTATTTGCATTCAGCCTTGTAGGATGCTATCTTCATATGAATAATGGCGTGTGAAACACCAAAGCAGGTCTAGGACAAACTCAAAGTTGAATTCAAAGGCAATAAAAGAATGAAGATAGTTAAACTCTTAACCTTAAAAAGGGAGTTTGTGATGTTGTAGATGAAGGATGGGGAAACCGCCAAAGAATATTCCTTTAAGCTCCTTGATATAGTTAACAAGATCAATTTACTAGGGGAAGATTTTAGTTATGTGAAAGTGGTCGAGAAGATGTTGATTAGTCTACCTACAAGATTTGAAGTCGTTTCTACTATAGAAGAATCATGTGATTTGAAGCTCTTGACTAGAGTTGGAAATGCAAGCCAAACGGGCTAACCCACCTTGACCTACATTAGCCCATAGGTTGAAGTGGGCTGGCCCGCGTTGGCTTGCACATAATGTGGGCAAAAAAAGCCAACCTAACTTGCCTCACATGCTAACGTAAGTTAGACGAGTTGGCTCACCAACCCCTAAAAAACGTAATATTTTTTTTAATCATATATTTTAAGAATAATAATGTACTCTTAGTACTTGACAATATATATATCACATAATAATTAGATAAAACTAACTACTAAATAGAATTTTGAAAAAAAAAATCTTTAATCTCATATGATAGAAAACAAAACAATCTCAAACAATAATCAAGTAAATGTAGCAATTATCACAAAATCATCTTCACTAATTATACAAGAAAACAAAGTCAATAATAAAGGGGGGGAAAAAACTATTGAAACACCTATCATTGCTTCTTATTCTTTATATATCTATCAATCATCATTTGATGATGAAGTAGTCCCACTCCCAATGTCTTTTTCTTCATTTACAGTTCACCAAATCGCACGTGTAATTAGATGTTAAAAGCTTGAAATAATACATTGAAAAAAAAATGTTACCAAAAGAAGAAAAAAAATCACCTTCACAAGCAAATCCTTGTAACTAATCACGTATACAAATTAAAGCTTCCACATTTGTTGGGAGTAAATTGTAGTACTTATTAGGAACACGAGCACTAATTCCAAAATTTAACTTAGATGCTACAGTGATTGTTGGAATGTCGAGCACATCAGAGGCCATGACGCACAAATCAAGATACTTTTGGCTTTGAGTCTTCTAATATTGTAATACATCCAATTCTGAGTAAAAGTCCATATCCATTATTGACTGGCTCATTTAGATAAAGATCAAAAAAAGACTTACCAAAACTTTATACTTCTACTTGGCGATACTCCTACATTATTAAGGAAAAAACTAATTAAATACTGATATATACGGAAAAAAAATATCATTAAAAAAATAAATGAAGTTATTATTGAACTTACATCTAAAATCACAAAATCAATCCCCAAAGCTCTTTCAATTTTCAAGTTTCATGTTGCTGCTACTTTACCTCGACCTCCACATGTGTCTTAAGCTTGAAAAGATGATCTAACCTAAAGACTTCTAGATATGTGATCTATTTTGCTCTTGTCATATTCTCTAAAGAGCTTACATAACTTGCTTTTTATGTTAACCAACTTCTCTTCACAAGTGAGGGGATCAATTTTATTAAAGTAAAACTTAAAAAACTTAAACTTCATTCAAAGATCAAGGAATGCTCAAAGTGCAAGGACAATACTATATTCTCTCCAATATTTATCGAACTTTTTTCTCCCTTATGACATGATCTTCATTACTAAAATTCTCATTCAACAAACATTCAATTCTCCATACTTTGAAGAAATAGAGGTTTGGAGTTAGATACAAAGATCTTAACATCAAATTGGTGATAGTATAAAAAAAGCTAAAAAACTTGCATGTCTTCTCTCCCCACTCATCCGTTATTGGACAATACTTATATTGAGAATTGTTCAATTGAAGGCAATAAAAAGTATGTTGATACCTTAGTGCGCTATCAAGCATAAGGCAAATGGAATTCCATCTAATAGCTACATCCAAGTGTAAACCAACACTAGTATCAATGACGCTAGCCTCATCAATACACTCACAAAAATGTTTCATTCTATCATCAAAGCCCTTAACGTACTTCACACTTTCCCTTATTTTATGCAAAACTTGATTAGTTATCGTCAACCCCTCTTTAACAATTAAATTAAGAATATGGGCACAACATCTAATATGGAAAAACTCACCACCACAAAATAAACTATTTTGTAAGTTGAGTTGATTTTTCAAGAAATCTTACATGCAGCATTTATAGATGCATTATCCAATATAAGAGAGAATATCTTTTTATTTATTCCCTAATTTTTTAAAAATTCAAATATTTTCTTAGATAGCTCAAAACCTGAGTGAGAAGGGGACATCTTATAAAAAGAAAGAATTTTATTATTGAGTTTCTATTTATTATCTATAAAATGACTAGTCAAACAAATATATCATTTACTGATGGAAGTAGTCCATACATCAAAAATTGAATAAACTCTCCTGTGAATTTTCTAAACAATTGTTTCAAATTATCATTTTGAGTCAAATATAAATTCCAAACATTTGATGTAGCATTTTTCCTAAAAAATGGCTTCTAATCAGGATTGTATAACTTTATAAACTGTGTGATTCTCCTATACTCAATAAATGAAAATAGGAGATTATGTTCAATAATAGCCATTAACATAATCTCATGAGCAACTTTTGGATTTTTTTTTTTTTTTGCCCTTAACCTACTAGCATAATCAATTATCATATCACCTACATTATTATATTTAGGAACTTGATTTAAATGATACTTCCCAAGATGTCAAAGTAAGGTTGAAGTTCTATATGTATGTCCACCGATAACATATTTAGTCCCACACACTTTATGTTTGGTTCTATTTTTACCATCTTTCTCAACACCTATTCTTGCAAAATTTTCCTAAACTTTAGAACTACATGATCGAGACTTCTTACCTATGAGTTTTTCGGATTGAGAAGATCCTATGCATGTATTAGCATTAGGCCCACCAACTTTGGATCCATCAACTACATTAATACGTTGTACTATATTTGTAGTGTCATTGCTTCTAGAATCCATTTTGAAAATACATTAGCAAAGGAAAATGTCAAATTACCTATCTTCCAAACTAAAATAAATTTCTTGTAAAAAATAAATATAATACCTCGTACCACATCTAAAGTTAATAAACTTGAACGCATTATTGCATATTGATGGTGATGATGTTGCTTTTCTTTTAGGCAATTGCTTCATTGTGAAGTTGATTATGATAGGGTAATTTTCTTATCCCATTGAAGTGAGAGCTAAAAGGACTAGAATACAACATATTCTATCAAGTGTCGGGACATGTTTAATAAGGATCGCAAGGAAATAACTCGAAAGGAAAGGATACAGTGTCTCTGAGACAACCATATATTCTATATTAATTCTTTCGAGCATTAAATACTTAATGTTTTTAAATTTCTAGCAGGTTATCATTTTTCTTTTTTCTTAACCACAACATTAATCTAAACTTAATGATAAAAGGTAAAATATAGAATTCTAAATAACACGCAATTAGTAGTTAGTCTTTTTCTATTCTTTAATACTATCCGTAGAATAATTTTTCATTTGAATGATTGTTCGTGTTTTTTTGTCACGTAATGGAGGAATATTGGTCTGGCATGGTTATGAATGGCTTATAGAGAGATGATCACATTCAAGGAGAGTTGTTCATTTATAGAGTTTCCAGTTAATTCTTGACTGGAAAAGTAGATGCATCTTGAGGAATGTTTATTTTGTGGAAAATGTTCATAAATAAAAGAAATTAGTTCGGATAACGGAAAACTCGAGAAATTACTTTTAGCCCTTTCTTCAACTAGAACGGGGTGAGAGGAAAAGGGGCTAAAATCACCAAAATTATATCCTGTAGTATGAAATTGGAACTAGGAGTTCCTTGAAAAGTTCAAGTAAGGAGATGAGGTGTATTGTGTTAATTCTTGACTTACAGCAAATTTGATCCCGAACCCTACACCCCAAACCAGCCACCACAGCCCACATCCTCATTAAATTAAAAAAAAAAAAAAAAACGCAACTTCTTAAGCACTTTCCTCAGAGTAGGATAATGAAGTAGCTAGTGGGAGCGTGACAATGGCGACGACGACGAGTGAAGACCGTTTCTGAGTAGAGGAGAGTGACAATGGCAGCCAACTGGTAGTGGTACTGGTGGACGCCTGGATGGAGTGAAGAACTCGAGTGAAGATTGAAGAGGTGAGGGATCTGTTCTGTCGTGTGATAGCGTGAGGGATCTGTTATTGCTCGCTTTCACGTCTCAACCGGTAGTAGTACTGTTTCTTTTTGCTCTCTACTCTTCCTATGTTCGCTTTCAAGCCTGTGACTCTCTGACTTGATTGTCTGTGGACCTATGAGCACAAAGTTCTTGAGCAAAAACAAATATATTATACTCTTTATTGATTATTTCACGAGGATGACATGGGTTTACTTCCTTAGTAGCAAAGGTTAAGTGGTTTTTGTCTTCGAGAGGTTTAAGGCTATGGTGAAATCTCAAAATGGTTGTAAGTTGAAGTGTTTGAGGATAGATAATGGCAAGGAATATACTTCAAATGTATTCAATAATTTCTGTGTATATTTTGGTGTAAATCATCAATTGATGATTAGCTACTCTCCTCAACAAAATAATGTGTCGAAGAGAAAGAATAAAACGGTTGTTGAAATGGCTAGAAGTATGATGATGGACAAGAAGCTCACTCTCAAGTTTTGAGCAAAAGTAGTTTACACCTCGGTGTATCTACTAAACATATTTCTAACAAAAGCATTGGAAGGACAAACTCCAATTAAAGCTTGGAGTGAAGTTAAGCCCACAACCAAGCATTTGAAGACGTTTGGTTCTATGTATTATGTTCATATACCAAACATTAAGAGATCTAAGTTGGAACAAAAGGCTGAGATGGTAATTTTTCTTGGTTATGCATCAATGGCTAAAGGATATAGAATTTACAATCTACAAACTAACAATGTGTTTATTAGTAGAGATGTTGCAGTAGATGAGTATACACATTGGAATTGGGAAAGTGTATTGAACCAGATAATGTTTGCAACAAATTAAACCCACTTCCACCATTATGGACTTCTTAGTCTCTACAAAAGTTTAATGAAGACGAAGAAGATTCAATAAAATCTTCACCAGATTCTCTAATTCTAAAAAAAAAAAGTCTCTATCTGAGATTTATGAAAAGTGCAACTTTGCTATCATGGAGCCTGCTACTTTTGAGGAAGTCATGATGTATGATGAATGGAGGAATGCCATGGAGGAGGAGATGAGGATGATTGGAAAAGAATAAAACTTAGAGCTTGGTGCTGAGACCAATAAACAGAAACATCATCGGTATCAAGTGGACTTTCCAAACCAAGTTGAATCTAGATAGCTCGATAAATAAGTTTAAGGCAATAGTGCTTGTCAAAGGTTATTCTCATCTTGCAAGGGTAGATTATGGTGACACCTTTGCACCAGTTGCAAGAGATGAAACCATAAGGTTGTTGCTTGCCTTGGCTACTCAGTTAAGGTGGAAAGTTTTTCATCTTGACATCAAATTAACTTTCCTCAATGGCGAGCTTAAGGAGGAGTTGTTCATTGAACAACCTTATGGCTTCAAGGATCATGATGATGGAGATAGAGTTTATCTACCACAAAAAGCTTTGTATGGGCTTAAGTAGGCTCCAAGAGCATGGTACAACTAGATAGATAGCCATTTAGTTTAATGTGGCTTTGTAAGAAGTGAAAATGAAGCAACCTTGTATGTCAAATCAAAAGAGGATGGGAAGTTGTTGATAATCTCAATCTATGTAGATGATATGCTGGTAATAGGAAATGACAATGTGATGATTAAGGAATTCAAGAAAGAAATGGAAACAAAGTTTGAAATGCCTGATTTAGGGAAGATAACTTATTTCTTGGGGATGGAGACTAGTTTGTGTGATGACGGAATCTTTATCTCCTAGAAGAAGTATGCTTTGGAGCTACTCGGGAAGTTCAAGATGGACATGAGCAAACCAGTATCAACTCCTCTAATCTACAATGAAAAGCTATTTAGAAGTGAGAAGGGTGAAAACATTGATTTAATCCAGTTTTAAAGTCTTATTGGGAGTTTGTTGTACCAAACTGTAACCAAACCTGATCTGATGTATGATGCTAGTGTTCTTTCACGCTTTATGCAATTACCAAGTTAAGTTCACATGGGAGCAACAAAGCATGTACTAAGATATATTAAGGGAACTTATGATTTTGGGATTATGTTCGATTGAAGTACAAAAGGGAAGTTGATTGGTTATGTTGATAGCGATTAGGCGGGATGTCCTGATGATCTGGAGAGCACCATAGGTTATGCTTTCTCACTTAGTTCAAGTGTTTTCTTGTGGATGTCTAGAAGGCAAGAAGTTATCACTCAATCAACAGCTGAAGCAAAGTACATTGCTGCTACTGCTGCTACAAATCAAGCTACTTGGCTTTGAAAGGTATTGAAGGATTTGCATTTGCATCAAGTTGTTGCAACTGTTATCTATGTTGATAATAAATTTGTTATCTCAATGGCTAAAAATCCAGTTCATTACGGTTCAAAGACCCTAAGTTGCTAATATTTTGACCAAGTCCTTATCTAAAGAAAGATTTGAGTATTTAAGAGTAGAATTAGGAGTCTTTAAGAAAAATCTTGAGGAGTAATGATGAACAAGATTTTTCTTGGACACTCCTAAAATCTAATGTGTAATTTAGATAAGACTACACTTTTGTGATTGATTATAAGTTGTATAGGAGGCATTATCATTGTGACTTTGTTAGGTAAGTTTAGTTGGTCACATGTCTAATCATTTTACTTTGTATTTTTCTCCCATATAAATACCTTTTGTAAATAGAGCAATGCAATGAAGAAAATCAAATCAGATTTTGCCTTTTCTCTATTTGAATTTCCCTGGAACTTTTGCTTCAATTCTTCATGTTATCTTATGTTTCAATGCTTGAAAACTAACATGACTCTCTAATCTTTTGCAGAATACTTGAAAGGTAGGAGTACTTAAGAGATTTCCTATTTCAAAATCTCATTTTCGCGTTCTTCCCCACAAATTCTAGTACATCTTAATATGCAGCCCTGATTTTATGAGTTTTCTTAGTTCTTTAATGCAAAGCAATTATGAATTCAATATTTTGTTTCTAAATCATAGAGACGACGCAATTCCAGTCTTGCCAAAGTATCTCTGCTTAGAGATTATGAAACACAGTATATACCAAGGGGTTTCCATTTATGTAATCAAAATTTTACAGACAGAAAAAAAAAAAAAAAAAAAGAAGAAGCAATCTTTAGGTCCTAGAAGAGAGAGAAAATGCTCCCGCCTCTCCCTTACCCTCTCACTTACCCCCACCTAAAAGACCACTTCCTTTAGGCTAAAAACCACACACTCTCCCCCTCCTCCCTCCACCCCCCTGACCCGTACACTGCCGACGTTGATGGAATTAGACGACAACCAGCTTCATGAGTCACCTCATATGTCGGCCATGGACGGCCGGAGTATGCTTGAGCAACATTTCCCTCCCCTCTACTTCGGAAAACCAGTTGTAACTCCCCTTGGCACGCCTCCAAATGCTGGTGAGACCGACTTGCCAAATAGGGAAAAAGCAGAGTTACCTTTTCACTCTAGGGGAAAAGCTCAAGTTGACCCAACCAAAAATGGAAAACTTGATCCTTGTGCCCCTGCTAGAGTACCTTTTGGTCCCTGTCACCAGCCGCATGGCAGTCCCAGAATCAGACCTCGTGCCCCACCCCCTTTCCACTCTTCCCAAGCCCTTTCCCCCTTTGGCAAAACCACCTTGGAATCACCCAACCGGCTGGAAAATAACCACGAAACCAGAAACCACCAGCAAACACCTTCTTCTCCAACAATTTCTTCCTTCGGTGGCCAAACCGCAAGGAAATCCTATGCCTACACATACAGCTCAGCAGATGCGGATGACCCCAACTTCAAACTTAAGTTTTACCCACCGGATTTGAAGGGTCGAATGCCACGAGTGAAGATACCCCTTGCAGTGGAAGAGGCCGGAGCTGAGTACTAGTCATCCACACTCGTTAGATTCTTTCCTGGGCGTAGGCTGCCATTCCAGCTTGTCCATGACTAGGCATTCCGCCTCTAGAAAGAACATGGACTCCTTGAAGTCTTGGGAAGTAAAGAAAGGTATTTCTACTTCAGGTTCCCCTAAGGATCAGACCTCACTCCCCTACTCGAAAGGACCTGGTATTTTGCACAAAGATACCTCATCCTTTAAACATGGAGGCGCGGCATAGCACTCGAAAAACCTCAACCAACTAATGTCCCCGTTTGGACCTTGCTCCAACGTGTTCCTTATGAATACCTAACCAAAGATGGCATTAGTTACATAGCAAATGGTATCGGAATCCCCCTCAAGGCCGATGCACTCACAGCTACTAGGAAGAGGGCAAACCATGTTAGAGTGTTGATTGAGTTGGATGCGAGAGACGAGTTGGCTTCCAACATCGAGGTTGTTAGTTCTGATGGGTCCACATCTACCGTAACTGTCCAGTATCAAGGCCTCCTCCCTAGATGTGGGGAATGCAAGGTGTTTGGCCACCTGTGCCAGCCTAACAAAGTGGGGACCTCCACTACTGGCCTTAGCGACCAGAACTCTAAGATTAACGAGGGACAGTGGATTCCGATAGGTGGAGGTCGGAAGGAGAAGGTGAGCCCCTCTGCAGGTTCCAAGTTGAATGCTAATGGCGCCAGCATACCTAGCCTTTCACCGGCAACCGTTACAAATGAGGGAGGGCAAATTGGCCTATTGGGCAGCAACAAGAGATGACGATCCTTAAACGGCCTAACTTAGAAACTGACGTTTCGCATGTTCTAAGCACTAGTGATACTCCTTTCCAGCAGCCTGAACTGCCCACTTCCCCCCACAATGATGTCCTAGCACCACCCAAAGATGACCTTGCAGCGGATGATTTTGAAAACACTCCACTTTGCAAGATAATCCCCCATCTACGTCACGGTCAGGGTAGCAATCCAAAACTCCTGAAGGGCTCCACCTCTTCTAGTAGGCACAAGAAGAAGGTGCGGAAGAGGAGAAGATCCTTCACCTAGCCATCTACCTACATCCCCCAATGCATATTGCCGCTTGGAATGTCAGGGGCCTAAATGATCCCATTAAGGTTACTAAAGTTAGAAGGATTTGCAATGATCACAAGATAAGCTGCATTGGCTTGCTTGAGACCAAGGTCAATCCACGGAACGAAGCATCTATTAAGAATGCATTGGGCGTAACTTGGCAAGTTAGAATTAATGCGATGGCTAGAAAGCGAATGCGGCTAGCTTAGAAGCCTAGTGAATGGGTTGTTAGCATATAATTGGAACACCCCCAATTCATGCACTGCAAACTCGTCAACATGAGATCTAGTTCCACCTTCTTTGCCACCTTCATCTACGCCTACAACAATGGAAGGGAACGTAGATCCCTCTGGTGCAATATTGTGAATAAAGCGCCATCCACATACCCCCTTCCATGGATAGTTCTTGGGGATTTCAACACTACTAAATCCCCCACAGAGAAATTGGGTGGGAGAATGCACCTCACTGAAGAAATGGTTGAACTGCAAAGTTGTATTTCACAAGCGGAGTTGGAGGACTTGAATTATGTGGGGGACTTCTTCACTTGGTCTAATCATCAAGTGAGCAACCCCATTCTACGCAAGTTGGATAGAATCATGGTAAACCAACAATGGATCCAACTACTGCCCAGAACTCATGCCCAATTTGCTTCCCCAACCCTCTCGGACCATTCCCTTGCCATTACTCACATTGACGCTACCCTAGCTGCCAAGAAGTCTCCTTTCAAGTTCTTCAACTTTTGGGCTGATCATAAGAACTTCAAAGACATTGTGAGTAATACATGGAGTATAGATATTACTGGGACCAAAATGTTCCAAGTTGTCCGGAAGCTTAAAATACTCAAACAAGAACTCCGACAGTTAAACAATAATGAATTTTGCCACCTCCCTATCAAGGTTGAGATGGCAAAAACTAGACTATAGGCTCTACGAGCTGCTGTCCATGGGAATGGAAATACGTCCTTGATGGAAGAGGAAAAAGAAGCATATAAAACCTATTATCTACTACAAGGAGCTGAGGAAAGTTTCTACAAACAAAAATCCAGGGCACTCTAGCTGAAACTGGGGGATAGGAATACTTCATTCTTCCACAAAACCATAAGGAACTTGCATAACCATAGTTACATACACCATCTACTTAGAGATGACGGGAGGGAAGTCTTTGGGGATGTGGAGGTAAAGGCACTTGCAGTGGAACACTTCCAGAAACTTTATGATTGTCCTCCTTTCGATTCTATATTGGAAGATGTCAGTAACATGGTCACACAGAGGCTGAGTAACCAGCAACGAACTGAACTAGCTCTTCCTTTCACTGATGATGAGATTAAATGGGGGTTCTTCTCTCAAGCAAATGACAAAGCCCCAGGGCCTGATGGCTATACTGCCAAGTTCTTCAAAGCCACATAGGGGATTATTGGTAAGGACCTTTTGGAAGCATCAAAATAATTCTTGGCATTTGGACACCTACTCAAAGAGATTAACTCTTCCATCATCTCCTTGGTTCCTAAGATTGCCAACCCATCCAGACTTGGAGAATTTCACCCTATTGCCTGCTGCAACGTCATTTACAAGGCCATCTCTAAAGTCATTGCAGAGCGTATCAAAAGGGTCCTTCCATCCTTAGTGGGTAGAGAGCAAACAACTTTCATACCTGAAAGAAGAATCATTGACAATATCTTCCTTGCTTAAGAATTGATGATAGACTATCGTACTCAATCCAATTCACCTCGATGTACCCTTAAGGTGGACCTCTAGAAAGCTTTTGACACGATTAGATGGGACTTTTTGATGACCACTCTTCAAGCTATGAACTTTCCTCCCCACTTATGCTCCCTGATTCATCAATGCATCTCCACCCCCAAAGTTTTCCATCAACATCAACGGGGAACTTACGGGCTACTTCCCTAGTAAGAGGGGACTTAGGCAAGGCGATCTGTTATCTACTTACCTCTTTGTGTTGGGAATGGAGATCCTGTCTACCCAACTGAGACGGTTGACTGAACACCCCCAATTCACCCTCCATTGGAGATGCAAGAATGAGAAATTAACTCATCTATGCTTTGCAGATGATCTTCTCATTTTTTCCAAAGGTAACCTCCAATTAGTATCATTGATTAAGCTAACACTCCGGCGGTTTCACTCTATGTCAGGCTTGGAAGTCAATAATAACAAGAGCAATATCTTCTTCTCTCATATCCCCACAACTGAGAAGGAGGCCATCCTATCTTTGACCCAGTTCCAGGAAGGTTCACTGCCAGTACGCTACCTTGGGGTCCCCCTCTCTTCTTCCAAACTGCGTAAAGAAGATTATGATGCCTTGCTAGAGAGAATGTTATCTCGGGTCACATCTTGGACGTCCAGATACCTCTCCTACACAGGGAGATTGCAATTGATCAAATCCGTTCTCATCTCCTTGCAAGTCCATTGGAGCAATGTATTCCTACTTCCCAAATATGTTACTAGGAAGATGGACAGCCTACTCAGGAACTTTTTATGGAGTGGTAACCCTCATACCTACACTAATGCCAAGGTCAGATGGAACGAAGTTTGCAAACCACTTAAGTGTGGGGGCCTAGGCATCCTATACCTCTACTAATGGAACAAAGCCATCCAGATAAAGCACATTTGGCACCTATGCAAGGACAGACCGAAAACCCTTTGGCCTGAATGGGTCCACTCCACTTTCTTGAAAGATCGAAGCTTCTGGGCAAAGAAAGCACCTGCATCATGCTCCTGGACATGGAAGAAATTGCTTAAACTCAGATGCTTAGTCTGCCCTTGCTTTCAATGGACCCCTAATAATGGTCTCACCATCTCCCTTTGGTCAGACTTTTGGCTTCTAATAGGTCCCTTGGATCTGTTATTCAGTGCCCGGGAGATGGGTAGCACCGGCCTCCCTCCTACCACCAAACTTTGTTCCCTCATGAAAGGCAATGAATGGTGTATACCTGAGGTCGTGCTAAATATGAATATCCAGATCCCCACCTCCCTCCATCTTAATGCATCAGTCAATGACCGCCTCAAATGGATCCATTCTGTCATGGGTGAATTCACAACTAAGAGTGGGTATGTATTCCTCACCCCTTCAACCCGGGAGGTCCCCTGAGCTAAGGTGATTTGGAATAAATACTCAATCCCTAGTGACACAGCGAGGAAAGCGTAAAACCGAGACCAATTCTAGGATTGGAACTTTAGAATAAACAAAGACAAATCAGAGTTTATTCTGGGATTAAATCAATTGCGCACAATTGATAATTAAAGAGAAAACCGGCTTTCAAAGTGTGTTTCAATGATAAAATAAAGCGTAACCCTAAGAATGACCTAATAACTATTTATACATCTCAGTAAAACATGTAAAAAAGGAAATAAATATGTACATGTGGAAATAAATATAAGTATACACGTATGTCGTCTGGAAAGTATACGGCCGTATATGCTTCTGGGAGAAATCCTGACCGAGTACACGGCCGTACCTCTGGCCGTGTATGGAGACCGTGTATGCTTATGGAAGAAATCCTGACCAAGTACACGGGCATGGTTCTGGCCGTGTATGGAGACCGTGTATCTTTCTGGAAGTTTCCCTGACATATTACACGGTCGTGTATCCACCCGTGTATCAACCCGTGCCTTAACCTGTGTTCGCCACGATGTCCGCATCATTCTCTCCCACCAATGAAGAACTCGACTCCGAGTTCTCTTCTAAATAAAGGGGTTCGTCATCCACGTAGAATGGGTATAAATCAGCTACATTAAAGGTCTTGGAGATTTTCATGCTTTCCGGTAGACCAACCACATAGGCGTTGTCATTGATCTTGGCAACAATATGGTAAGGCCCATATTTCTTCGGTTGCCACTTGCTATACGTTCCCACGGGAAAGCGTTCTTTCCTTAAAAACACCATCACTTGATCTCCCACCTCGAACAGCTTCTTCCTCCGATGTTTGTCGACGGCTTTCTTATACTACTCATTCACCTTCTCAATTTGCTCCTTCACGTCAGATGCCACCGTGTGGTACTGTTCCGCCAGGTGTTTAACAGCAACATTGGTCTCAACACCCTTGGGTAAAGAAGTTAAATCCAAGGCGTGAGAAGGCGCCTTGGTATAGACCATTGAAAAGGGTGATCTTCCAGTAGTTCTATGTATGGAATTGTTGTAGGCGAACTCGGCTTGAGAGAGTGCCAGGTCCCATTTCTTCGGCTTCTCTCCACAGATGCTTCGTATTAGATTTCCAAGGGTCCTGTTAGTCACTTCTGTTTGCCCATCGATTTGAGGGTGGGCTGTGCTGCTGAAGTTAAGGGACGAGTTAAACATGTACCATAGCGTCCTCCAGAAATGGCTAAGGAATCGAGTGTCCCTATCAGAAGTGATGGACTTGGGAACCCCATGTAACCTAACAACCTCCTTAAAGAATAGCTTAGCCACGCTTTGTGCATCCGCTATCTTTCTACAAGGGATGAAGTACAAAAACAGTATCAGCACCTCGTTGGGTACGAGGCAAACCTAACACAAAATCCATGGATAGATCCTCCCAAATATTCTCAGGTACTGGTAGCGGAGTGTATAACCCAGTATTCTGATAATGCCCTTTTGATGTCTAACAGATGTAAAACTGTTGCACTATTCGCTCGACATCCCTCCTCAACTGAGGCCAATGGTATCTTGCAGCCACTACTGCTAGTGTTTTGTCATGCCCCAGGTGGCAGGCTAATCCTCCTCCATGGAGGTCTCTGATCAATTTCTCCTGTAAGGAAGATTCAAGAATGCATAGCTAGTTACCCCTCATTAAGTAACCCTCCAGAATGTAGTAACTGTCATTGGGTTCGTTATTGGTGCATTTCCTCCAAGTAGTTCTGAAATCTTCATCTGTTTCATACAACTCCTTCAACTGCTCGAACCCGACTACTTCAGCCCTCATGGTCACCAACAAATCCGCTCTTCGACTTAACGCGTCGGCCACCTTGTTCTGGACCCCAGATTTATGCATCAGACGAAATGGAATTTTTTGCAGAAACTGTATCCATCTGGCATGCATGTCTTTGCAGATGCGGGTCTGATTACTCAAGTGTTTCAAGGCGACACAATCCGAGTATAAGATAAACTCTTTGCCGACCAAGTAATGCTCCCACATCCTCAGGGCTCTGACCACTGAATAAAATTCTTTATCATACGTGGACCACTTCCTCCCGGCTTCGCAGAGCTTCTCACTATGGAAGGCCACGAGTCTCTTCTCTTGAGAGAGCACAGCACCAATACCTACGCCACTGGCATCACAATCGACTTCGAATAGTTTGTCGAAGTCCGGTAAGGCCAACACCGGCGCACTACATAATCTCTCTTTGAGCACTGCGAATCCCAACTCAGCTTCCCCATCCTAATGAAACTTTCCTTTTTTCAGGCACTCAGTCAATGGGGCAGCAACCGTGCTAAAATGTCGTATGAAACGCCTGTAGAATCTCGCCAACCTCAGAAAACTTCTCAACTCGGTAATGGTCTTCGGCATAGGCCAATCTCTAATGGCTTTCACCTTATCCTCATCCACCGTGATTCCCTCACCACTCACTATGAAGCCTAAGAACAGCAGCCTCGGTGACATGAATACACACTTCTTGATATTAGCATAGAGCTTATTCTCTTTCAATACAGTCAGAACATCCTTCAAGTGCATTAGATGCTCATCCCGAGTCTTGCTATATATTAGGATATCATCAAAATATACAACAACGAACCGACCTATAAATGGTTTAAGTACCTGGTTCATCACGCGCATGAAGATACTCGGTGCATTGCTGAGGCCGAATGGCATAACCAACCATTTGTACAATCCCTCCTTTGTCTTGAAGGCGGTCTTCCACTCATCCCCAAGTCTGACCCGAATTTGATGATACCCACTTCTGAGATCTACTTTGGAGAATATTACCGCTCCGCTCAACCGGTCCAACATATCCTCAATGCGAGGTATTGGGGATTTATACCCAATTGTGATCTTGTTGATCGCCCGACTGTCCACACACATCCTCCAACTCCCATCCTTCTTGGGCGTCAATAGTGCTGGTACGGCACAAGGACTCATGCTATCTCGAATGAATCATTTGTCTAGTAAGTCTTGTACTTTCTCTTGTAAGACCTCCGTTTCTTTGGGACTCATCCGATAGTGAGGAAGGTTAAAGAGGCTAGCTCCAGGCACTAAGTCAATGTGGTGCTGGATGTCTCGCAATGGAGGCAGTCCTTCCGGTAAGTCTTCCGGCACTACCTCTTTAAATTCCTCTAATAACCCTTTCACTTCTTCTGGAGCCTCTACACTATCCATGTCCTCTCCCGCATTCTTCACCACAAGAGCATGCATCAAACGGGACTCCTTAATGTCCTCGGTCATTTCCTTCTCTGACTGAGTTATTGTCAGAAAGGATTTTCCTTCGGCTCTCTGGGTCTTGGGTCGCTTATCCGTCAATGGTAATAGTGTATATTTCACCCCCTCCTTCTCCAACCTATATTTGTTCTCCTTCCCGGCATGTTGGGCATCTACGTCAAATTGCCAATGTCGTCCGAATAACAAATGACACGCGTCCATATCAACGATGTCGCAATATACCTCATCCCGATATTTGCCTATCGAAAAAGGAACTCGACACCTCTCTTTCACCTCGATTCGCTCTACCACTTTAATCCATCCTATGGTGTAAGGACTTAGATGTTTCTCTATCGGTAATTGGAGTTTCTTCACAACCTCCTTTCCGATGATGTTCTCACAACTCCCACTATCAACAATTAGGTCGAACACTCTTCCACCAATCGTGCACCTAGTGCGAAATAACTTGTGTCGTTGTGAACTACCCTCCTGTCTCAGTGCTAGCATCATCCTCCTAATTACGTAGTTAGGCTCCACCGCATCATCAACCTCTTCATAGTAATCTTCGTCACCATCTGGCTCACAACACACCTCCTCTTCCTCTTCCCTTTCGACAATGTTTACAGCTCGTAGATTCGAGCATTCATTGGATCGATGTCCCAGCTGACTACATCTATAGCATTTTCCCAGTATTGGCTTGGCATATGGGTTGTTTTGTTTTGGGGCTTCTTTGCTCTCAAGTGGCCTCTTTCCCTCAGCCTTGTCTTCTTTTCTTTCCATGCTTCCCATTGGCTTTTCAATAACTCCTCTAGGCCTCTCGCCAATCACCCGGCTACTACTGCCGAGATTGTCATAAGCGTAGTTTCTTTTACCTCCTCCCAACCTTGCACTCTACTCTTGGATCATCATTTCAGCTCGGAGGGCCAAGTTCTTGGCTTCATTCACGGTTCTGAACACCGTCACTCCTATCTTATCTCTAACTTGAGGTTTCAACTCGTCTACAAATCGTGCCACCTGTTGACCCTCAGTCTCCCTTAGATCATTCCTCTCCGCTAACCTCATGAATTCAGCGGTGTACTCATGCACCGTCCTCTGCCCTTGACAGCACCGTTGATACTGCTGGAAAAGAATTTGCTCATAGTCGGGTGGTAAGAAATCTCTCTGCAACAGATTTCTCATGCGGTACCATGTTCTAATAGGTTGCCGCCCTTCCCTTTGCCTACGGCTCTGCAACCGATCCCACCATGCAGACGCCCCGCTTTTCAGTCTACAAGCAACCATCCGTACCCTCCTATCCTCAGGAACCTCCATATAATCGAAGAATCTATCGACCTCCGCAAGCCAGTCTAAAAATTCCTCTATATTGAGATTACCATTAAAAGAAGGAATGTCTACCTTAAGACGGAAGTCACCACCATCAGCATGATCGAACCCGTGATGGTTTCGTCGATACTCGCCACCGTACGCTTGATCAATCCGGTCATCCCCTCCACGGTACCTGCCACCACCAGCGCCACCCCTTCTCAGTGGTTGTCCTCTCCTCTGCATAAATTCTTCCTCTTCCTTAGAAGAGCTTTCATCAATCCTTCTGTTCCATTGATTTCCGACAGCAAGTTCATTAATAGGACCGCCGCGAACGACTGCTACTCCCAGTCGATTCCCAACAACACCTCTGTTCCCGTTGTGGCCCATCACCATAGTGTCGAAACGCGCCTCCAAATCTTCTGGACGCTGTTCTGCACGTCCAAGCCATTGTTCCATGACTTCGACCACCGCCCTTGGAGCCCATTGATTGACTCCTTAGACTTCCGCATCCCGATCAAGGTCGAAAATGCGACCGCCATCAACACCATCGTTAGCCGACATCTCCGCAGGAATTTGCCTTGCTCTGATACCAACTGACGCAGCGAGGAAAGCGTAAAACCGAGACCAATTCTAGAATTGGAACTCTAGAATAAATAAAGACAAATCAGAGTTTATTCTGGGATTAAATCAATTGTGCACAATTGATAATTAAAGAGAAAACCGTCTTTCAAAGTGTGTTTCAATGATAAAATAAAACGTAATCCTAAGAATGACCTAATAACTATTTATACATCTCAGTAAAACATATAAAAAAGGAAATAAATATGTACACGTGGAAATAAATATAAGTATACACGTCTGTCGTCTAGAAAGTACACGGCCGTGTATACAGGCCGTGTATGCTTCTGGGAGAAATCCTGACAGAGTACACGGCCGTGCCTCTGGCCGTGTATGCTTCTGGGAGAAATCCTGACCGAGTACACGGCCGTGGTTCTGGCCGTGTATGGAGACCGTGTATCTTTCTAGAAGTTCCCCCAACATATTACACGGCCATGTATCCACCCGTATATCAACCCGTGCCTCAACCTGTGTCCGCCACGATGTCCGCATCACCTAGACACTTGTTTATCTTATGGCTAGCCTGGTTACACAAGCTAACCACATTAGACAAGTTGGAAGCATGGGGCGTGACTACTTCTACTACGTGCTTCCTGTGCCAACAGATCCAGGAAGACCACCCCCACCCCTTCTTCAATTGCAGCTATTCTCGCTTGATTTAGACCGCGGTTTGTGACTACCTTCATTGCCCGACACACTTCAGAACCTGGCAAGGGTCTACATCTATACTACTGGCCTCAACTGACTCCAACTCTCCCGACTTCAATAGAAGATGTGCTACACTAGCTGCGACAGTGTATTGTATTTGGAGAGCGCGTAACAATGTACACCTAGGGAACTATATCCCCAGTTGAGGTTCTATTGTAAACCAAATTAGAGCTTATTCCTCCATCTTGTAACACTCTTAAGTAGCCACTTTATCTTTTCATTGTTTACTTTGTCCTTAAGATTGATGTAAATCTTTCCGGCTTATGGTTGTACACTTTTGGATATCAATAAAACTTAACTTATCCAAAAAAAATTTACAGACAAACAAGTTGATACAAGCAATCTCTACAACGTATGAAGGACTGAGAAACAAGAGTTTAATATACCGTAAAAGTTTGTATAGTCACAATGCAGAGAGAAGCAAATGCTTTACATAACATTTACAACAGCAGATAACACGGTGGATATTTAGGCAGTGGGATAAGAAGCCTTCATGGCAATGCCACAAAGTCCTTCCTTAGCATACACATCTCTTTGCATCCTTACGTATCCTTGTTCGCCCCATTCCGTACCCCACGAGTTCTTCACCAGCCAATACTTCATACCATCCTCACTGATGCCGTAGCCAATCGCAGCAACTCCATGGTCTAATTCAGTGCCACATGCTCCAGTGAATACACCGCTCGAGTAGAACTGGAACTCGAAACCACCCGCATCGATTGCAACAGAAACCGGCTGACCAGCAACTGCCTCTAGCAATGCTGCTTCACTATTGGCAGGCACGTCTTCATATCCTTCTATTCTTGCAGCACTGTTTGCTTCTTCCTTTACATCGCATTTCCCATCAACACCTTTATAGGGGTAACTGGCCTCAGTAGCTAGGCCATGCTTCTCAATAAATTGGAAGGCACTGTCCATCCAACCACCACTGCAGCCTTGATCGGCACCTCCAACATCACAATCAACAAGTTCTTGCTCAGACAATGAGACTAACTTCCTGGTAGCTATTGCGTTAATTCCTTCTACAGCTGCAACAGCAGAAAATGCCCAACAGCAGCCTGCATTTCAGATATATACACAGTTAGCAATTCCTTGGATAGAGATACTAGCTTTCATGAAAGCAAGGTATTTCAAAAATTGTAAGTTAGTTACCGCATTCCCCCTGATTCTTTATTGGTGTAACAGCTCCTTTCTTTCTCCAGTCCATAGAAGAAGGCACAGCAGTGAGATTTCCGTACTTGAAAGTTTGAGAGGGGCATTTGTGTGACTTGAAGCCATTGCGCGAGACCTTGAACTCTTCATTGGTGCGATCCGCATAAGGATTGACACTTAGCTTGTAAGGTTTGTCATCAGCCTTGTTGAAGGATTCAATGCGCTCTACATTAGCCTTAAATATCTTAAGGCGTCTCTCCTTTTCAGCATTGTCATTGTAAACACGCCCATACCGAGCCATCCACTGCTCATGTCTCTCTTCCATAGACAGGTCCATGAGGGTGCGGGATGACACATGGAAAGACCACATTCCTAGAATGAAGGTCAAGGCAAGAAAAACGCATTGCTTTGAGAATCCCATGTCCTTTCTTTGGTTGCTTAGGACTCGATGAATTAATGAATAAGTGGGGATGGTGACACCAAGTTTGTTCCTGGAATTTATAGACAAGGTTTCTCCTTGGGACAATGAATGCTAATCTCGGAAGATTTTGCATGAAAGTTGTCCTGTCCGCTCTTTAGTCTCTTCTGCGTGCCGGTCAAGATATTGTGAAAAGAATCATTCCTTCCATGAATCCATGATTAAGGGGTTTAATGATTGGACTTTGTTGAACACTGAAACATGTTTTGTCCTCTGCAGACACATAAGCCTCATTGACGTAGCTGAGCAAATGTTCTGAGATCGACCAGTTTTATCGAGTTTAAGTGCTTATTTAAGCAGACAAAGATTAAATTATTTCATACCAAATTAAGCAGTGTTGGAAATGTTTTCAAGTTGTAAAAGAAAGTTCGACAATGTCCATTTTTCTTTCAAAGAATCTACAATAATTCTGATTCCATTTTGACAATTAGATAATATATGTATATAAAACGAGAGAAAAAGAAATCGAGTGAATCAAAATAGATTGTATTGCTAACTTTAGATCGTTGTGATGATAATACTATCAATATTATTATTTTAATATTTAATTTACTGTTAACTATAAATAATATAAATACTGAGTGCATTAACGAAATTTATAATGATTTAAAGAATATTTAAGTTCCATTTACGTTCACGTAATTGTGACAACTAAAATTGCTCTTCTTTATATATAGAAGAGATAATATGAGCATTAATCCCATTGATTGGGGAAAAAAAACACACGAGAAGTTAGAAAGATAAGAAAAAACATATAAAATCAAGAGTAAATTATATGACACTTTTGAAATTTTTTGGGTAACATACTTAAATATTGCATTTTAAAAAAAAATTACGTAAATATTATACCCGTAAAACATATTACCAAAATAGGTTAAGAGGTCGCACTATAAAATTATTTTAAAAGTATGTCTACAAACCTATAAAATTATTATAAAAGCATACTAGCTAACTTAAAAGTGATACAGTAAATTTACACAGTAATATATAGAAAAAAAATTGCACAAACACTTTCAAATATAAATACGAATCCTCAGTTCAATTCATATGTTCACATTTCACATTTCAATCTTTGAATTTCTCTAAAAACAAAACTTCACTCTGCAAATTTTTGTTTTTACAATTTGTATTTTACGTAGGTTTTAATATATTCAAATACGTGTGTAAAAATATCTTCATCAAGATCGCAGTATGTTTTCTTAAGAAAATATTTAATTTTATTGCTGTTATTAAAGTAGTAGTTATTGTTAATTAACTATTAATTAGTAATTAATTATTAATATATGGTTAATTAACATTAGTAAATGAATTATGTATATATGTTATGATAATGTATTTTTGTAAAAATAAAGTTATTGTTAATTAGTAATGATTAGTCATTAAGATATGGTTAATTAATTGCTAAGAAATTAATTAACGAAAAATTCTATATTGGGTGGAAATGTAAAATATTTTTATGGTTTAGTAAAATGTCATAAAAGTAAATAGCTGGTAATTATCCGTTAATTAAAGATGATTAGTTGTTAATTAATTATTGTAAAATTAATTAGTAAAAAATTTTGTATTTGTTGCAAAGTAAAAATACTTGTATGGTTTTGCAAAATAAGTTATAAAATTAATTACTTATTAATTATCCATTAATAAAAGGGATTAGTTGTTAATATCATTAATTAATTACTATGAAATTAATTAGTGAAAAATTTTATATTGGGTGGAAATATAAAATATTTGCATAGTTTAGTAAAATTAATCATAAAATTAATTAGTTATTAATTATCCATTAATGAAAGGAGATTAGTTGTTAATATATTGTTAATTAATTATTATGAAATTAATTAGTGAAAAATTTTGTATTTGGTGAAAATGTAAAATATTTGTATAGTTTAGTAAAATTAGTCATAAGAGTAAGTAGTTAGTAATTATCTGTCAATTATAGGTGATTAGTTGTTAATATGTGGTTAATTAATTATTGTAAAAGTTATTAGTGAAATATTTTGTATTTTTTGCTTTTATAGACTAAGTTATAAAATTAGTTAGTTATTAATTATCCGTTAATCAAAGAGAATTAGTCGTTAATATATTATTAATTAATTGCTATAAAATTAATTAGTGAAAAAAAAATTATTGGTTGCAAATGTAAATTATTTGTATGGTTTAGTAAAATTAGTCATGAGAGTAAGTAGTTAGTAATTATCCATTAATTAAAGATGATTAGTTGTTAATATATGGTTAATTAATTATTATAAATGTAATTAGTGAAATATTTTATATTTGTTGTAAGGTGGAATTATTTATATGTTTTTGTAAACTGGGTTATAAAGTTAATTAGTTATTAATTATCTATTAATCAAAGGAAATTAATTGTTAATGTATCATTGTTTAATTACTATAAAATTAATTAGTGAAAAAAATTTATTGGTTGCAAATGTAAATTATTTGTACGGTTTTGCATAATAGATAGAGCTTAGACCTTTTGATCAGTCAATTTTGAGGTAGCAGGCCAGTCATCGATCATAGGCAGTCTGGGATGGAGAGGTAACGAACGTTTTACTAATCAATTAGTTTACGTTGCATTAGAAATAGAAAAACATTTGACATGTTGTTGGCATAGGAGCAAGCAACCCATTCAATGTGCGAATGTAGCTATACTTGCAGCTGACTGGATTCAAAGGTATCAGTCAGCTGCCGTTCATACCCCTTGATCGGCACATGATTACAGCATTAGTGGAGAGATAGCATCTAGAGACGCATACATTCCACATGTCAACAGGAGAGTTTACCATCACGCTATAAGATGTGGAGATCCAGCTGGGACTCTTTGTAGATGGAGTAACTACCTGGATTGAGGAGCACTAAGCGAGGAACTGCTTGGGGTGAGACTTGGGTCCAGTGATAGAGGCGGGCACATTAGATGTTCTGGCTAATCCCATCGAATGCCGATGTAGAGCACATACATTGAGCTACTTTTGCATACATTTTATAGCTGTTGGGGGATTTATCTTCACTGATAAATCCAACGCCCTCGTGCACGCAATGTGGTTACCATTACTGGAACATTTCGACATCGCCAGGACATATAAGTTGGGTGGGGGGGGGGGGGGTAGCTTGATTGTATCGCCAACTATTGGTCGCATCCTCACCATCGGCACATGAGATTGGAGGGGCAGTTATATTGCTACAAGTGTAGGCTTGGGATAGATTTCCCCACATCACATTAATTAGTTGAGATGGACTATCTATACCAGCCAGATGTCTACTAGTGGCATGGTGGAACATGTGGAGGGACACACAATTCCACCCCACCCATGTAGTCGGCGCATATTGGATGCACTAAACAGGTAGAATATGTCATAGGTACCTCAATAATCATATTTATTTCCTTGCAATTAATCATATTTATCATTTAAAGTAAATAAAATTTCCTATTTTCAAGTTAAATAAAAGTATACTACCACATTTATGCAAAGTTGGCATGCAAGTTTAAATGGCTCAGGTGCCACTCATTTGTTTCCATATTGTTAAGTAGCATTTCCTAGATCGAGTGGCCAAGTAGTTCGACGGGTTCCAATATATCCCGTGGTCGATGAACACGCAGCCGGAGTTACGTGAAATCAACTTGCATGGCTGGATTGATGTCAACTGGACCATCTTGCATAAAGTGTATTTGAACATGTGGGAACAGCAGGTTAGTCGAGCCATTCCTATGGAGGGCCCTTGCGATGTGCATGATAGTTAGCTGCAATGGTATGGGTCGATAAGTAGGAGATACATTGACCGTACGGGGGGCGGTTCTTGGATTTTTAATAAGAATAGTTTATATATACTCTAATTAATGTCCAAATAATTACATGATCATGTTAACCTTAATTTACATTTTCTTCATACTTGTAGGATGACACCTTATGACAGATTTGCCTGTCACCAGACATAAACACGGCCATGAGAATAGTTGCCCAGGGGGGAGGGGGGTTTACATTGTACCTGTAACTGTGGCATCAAAACCCCTAGGAGGAGGCTGAATCGATTACGGCGTGGCGATGAAGGGGGGGATGATGTCGACCTCGAAACCGCGATAAGCCAGAGGAAAATCCCATTCAGGATGAACAAATACATGTTGATCCCAATGCAGTGCATCCTAGCTCAAGGCCTACATTCAACCACTACGAGACAACGCATCGACATTCTATTAATGGTCCTATACCAACATCGTCGACTCTATAGAGGCAACACCCTAGGAAGCAACCTATGGAGCAGGGTAAATCATCGAATCAACTACATCAGTGGAGTCCTTTGTAGCCACGAGCATTCAACAATTCTCCTCACCAGCATGCCACCCAAGAGTCTGAATCTACTCCAAATCCACATGCAAAGCCATCTAACACCTTTGCTCGGCCAGCTAGGCATTTCATTAGGGATAGGAGATAGGTTTTCAATGATTTACATATGTATATAGTCTACTACAAGGATGAAATTTATGTATTATTACAATTTGTAATAAATCAGTACAGATTCCCTAAAATCCACATTCAATGTGTACATATATGATGTTACGTCTTCGAATATTTCATAAAATTTAACAAATGTCTCAATAAATTGACATTTAAAACAACTTCGCAATAAATGAAAAAATTGCATATATATATACAGAATATAAAGCATCCTCCTTCTGCCATGCCTTTAAATGAACTAGATGAAGTAGTCGATGATTCACCTAAGCTGCAAAATAGAAAAAGCTAATGTTAGCATCATAAATGCAATGTCAAAAGTAATAGAATATGTAGTGGTATTCGTGAGTTACCATTATCGTGTCAATGTGTGGGCACATTCTTCTATTATGCCCCCCCATCCTTTTTTTTTTTTGTAAATTCCACATGCGATTTGATCTATACGTTCCCTAATGTCCATCACCATGTAGTATCTTTTCAGCCTCGACTTTCCCTTCTTCTGTACGAGGTCTCCCCTTGGGTAGAGTCTTGGGAAGTGCACTGACGCCCAATCCAACTCGTCCCCTATAGGCATGAAATGCATCGTATATATTTGGTCCCGATGTGTCCATCTACACCAATCGGGTATAGAATGCATCATATCAAGCTTGAGCGAGGCAGCTACTGCATATAAGAGTATGGAATTCTGTATATCCGCCACTTCTGACAGTTGCATGTGTTGCGGCAAAGTCGACAACGTGTGTTTGGCCCCTTCCCCTTAACCTGCTAGCAACACGACAACTACTAGTAAAGACTTCAAAAACTCTGTCATGCCTGCTATAGTCGATGACCTTGTGGTTACTAGCTCGTGAACGCCATCGGTTGATCATTTGGGCTACATGTTTGGTGAAAATTCTACCCTTTGCTATATTCTTCAATGCCTTTGTTCGCTTCTACACGAAGCACTCGACGCAGTTGTAGAACGTTTTCTTCACCAAAACAATCACAGGTAATCCTCGAGCCCCCTTCAATATAAAGTTATAGCTTTTGACAACATTAGAGGTCATATACCCAAATTGATAGCAGCTCTCATGAGCTAGTATCCACATATCCAATGGCATGTTGTCAAACCAGTCTAACACATCTAGCAAAATCATCCCCACCTGCTCCATCACATAATTCAACTTGCGAGATTATGCTTGTAACCCGGCATATGTCACCAACTTCTTACACTAGGTGTTTTTATGTACCAAGTTGAAGTTGCTCGCAACGTGCCGGAGACAAAACCACCACACTGCAAATGGAGGTCGCCATCCATTCGCTGCCTCTCGGACTGCTGATCCGATGCTTGTGTGTCTGTCTGATATAAGGCAAATGGTTTCACAATATTTACGCTCGTCGACGACATATTCCTTTAGTTTTCGGAAAAACCAACCCTATATCTCAGTTGTCTCTTGATTAACTAGAGTGAATGCTAGCAGAAGTATGTGATTGTTGCCATTAACACCACAAGCAACTAGTAACTTATGGGTGTACTTCCCATATAGAAAGGTGGCATCAATAGTAACAATAGGTCTGAGGAATCTCCATGCTGCAATGTAAGGCCCGAAGGCCTAGAATACCCACTTTAAAGTGGACACACCGAGGGTACTCGATCTGCTCTATCCTCAATCTATTCGTGTTCTGGGATTTGTATTTTCTATTGCATTGAGAAGTTTTTGGAGTACATCATAAGACTTCTCCCAGTTCCCGTACACGAGCTCAATGGCACATTTTTTTTCCCTCCCAAACCCATTGCCCGCTAATCTTGTAGCCAAATTCCTATTCGACAACAGAAGTTAGCTCAGCCACCTTCATATCAAGAATCTCCCAAAAAGTTTTACAAATTGGCTAGCAAGGAAATTGCAATCTAGCTTTGGGTAATCCCGATTAATTAGTGAGTTATTGCATGAGTGTGGACCCTCAAATCTCATCACCACGAACATGCCCTCTAACTTCTTCTTTCAAGCCCTAAGCCTCCATTTACAGCCATCGTCCCTTCTCAAACTATAAACAGACCACAGTAGTGGGCTAGACTCCACAATAGTAAAGTTGCAATGGTTCTTCACATGATAAGACTTCATTTCTTGAATGACATCTATTTTCGTCTTAAATCTCATACCCCTATAAAAATTGTCACTGCTGCTCAAACCAATACAAATATCAATTCGCTCCTGCTCAAAATAAATGTAACCACTATCGCCTCCATAATTATAATATGGAACATACCTCTAACTAGCATGTAGGTGGTTCAACCTACTCTGCTCAATATATTGACTGTCTCGAGTAGGTATGTACGGTTGGAGACTCTTCTTCCGCTACTTTATCCCCCCCGTTCTCACTCTCCTCATTTTCCTCATCGAAACTCTCCTCATTATCGTTACTCTCCTACTTAACACCCATTCCACCATCGATGTCAGTTGTGGCCTCCGCTCCCACATGAACCATGTACAAATCCCGTGTCTCTGGTCATTGTAACACTGGAGTAACTACTTTATCTATTTCATCTTCATTATTCACTTCCACGGGGGTTGGAATTAAGGATTGAAATGTTGACGGCTCTGGTTACATTTCTGCAATGTGATATGACAATTGTGGCTAATTGCTTGTATCGAATGTTTGCCTTATCGAGGGGCCCCCGAATGTTAGAAATTTTGATAAATAATTGTTGTACGCTACGATTTCCATATGATTCAACCATTTCAATAAATTTTTCAATATCTTCATCATTTCTTATTGCCATTAATGCATAACATGTATTGCCCCCATAAAACATACGATGCTTATGAATTATCTCAACCCCTACTTCAGTTGGATCAACTTCAATGCTGCGATATATTCTATATAAAAATTTGTTGTACCTGACGTTTTTCTTCATTTTCAACTTCTTTACCGGATCCCTATCATACTCCGACCCCCAGTTATTGGCCACAATATTTTCAAATGCATAGATCATCAACTTCACATAATTAGCCATTTTTCCCTTATCCATAATATATATAAATTATAAGTTTTTTAATAAATATAGTAATTTCCAATAACAACATTCTAAAATTTTCAAAAAAAAATTAAATTTTCATAATATTTCAAATATTAAAATGTTTCCCCATTATTGGCGAGTGATTTTTTCCTAAAAATTTGTCATATGTTTTTTTAATAATATTTTTGCTATTAAAAATTCCAACAATTTTCGTATCATTTTACAACACTATAAAAAATATTTCACATTCTATATATTATAAATTTTCATCACAATGATTTTATTATAATTTTCAATAATATTTTTATAGAAAAATCAAAATAATATTTTAAAAAATTACCTGTCGTTTATCATTTCAATTTTAATTTTTGTATGGTTATTTCCAAACAAATTTTCTTTCAAATACTTGTTCGAAATTATTTTTAATTATATTTTTTCACTAAATTTTCGTATAATACTGTAATAATTATTCCATATTCTACATATTTTATATTCTTTATAGTACTCAATCCTCATTCTAATACAAAAACTAATATTACATGTTACACATATAACATCTATACGAATAATATTTAATAAATTATAATTTAACAATACCGAGTAATCTTTTTTATAAAATATACAATTATACTAACATTTTTCTAAAATCTTACATCTAATACAAACACAAATAAAAAACTTCAACTTTTCTTAAAAAAAAAAATACCACAACTAAGATTAACTATTTAGAAACACTTAAATCTGGGCAAATCTTTATTTCTTATGCAAAATCATTCATTCTTCTTCCTCTTTCCTACGTGCGAACAAAAGAAAAATGAGATCTGAGTTAGTTGGTATTTTTTATGTGTTGTGTGTTTCATATTTATATTTTTAAGTTTCTGTACTGTTATCATATGTTATAAATCAATGGTGGGAATAGATTGAATAAAAAATTGAACGGTGAGAATGGGTGATAGTTGTACTGAAAGCACAAACCAGATCTATGCCTTCATCCTCATTTTTTTTAACACTAAACTCACGTACGAAATTCGCGACTTCGTAACCTATTTTTGTAATATGTTTTACGGGTACAATAAGTAAATAATTTAAAAAATATATATTCAAATATGTTACCCAAAAGTCTTTGAATCGCATGAATTCAATTATTTTTTTTTAAATTCAACACTTATAATTCTTAAATAGTGTGGAATCCACATTTTTGTGAGTTGGCTACATATGTACTTTCCAGAAAATTATTCCTAAAACGAAAAATCTAATCTTTCTCCCAAAAGAAAACAATAGATCATTACTTAACTTGGAAACCTAGAAAAAATAAGTAAATAAACCCAAAAATCCGATTGAACAATCTTTTCAAATGTCTATCTAGAACCCAGAAACCGAAATCTAAAGATCCCCAACTTTATCGTATCAAGAAACCCCAAAAAACCCAAATCGAACCAAATATTTCAACTTAAGAACCACTTAAAACTCTCACATTCATTGGCTGGCAAAAAAAAAAAACTCTCATATTTATTGACAAAGCACTAGATATCTCAAATTTAATAGAAACCCAACATTGAAGATCCAATCTTTCAACTAAAACCCAGATCAAAAACCAAAACTCTGAACACAAAAACTCTTAAAAATTTACTTAGCAAGTAGCCATCATCAATAGTGTATATATACTTCTTTGAAGCTATGTGCCCAAAAAATCTACTAGTAGAATCCTTAATCAAAATATGGAAGAAACTTTAGGACCCTGAATTCTATTAATGCCATTCTGTTATAGAGTTCACAATCAAAGCCTTCTGAACTATGATCAAATGATACGGTTGGAAAATCAGGCCTCCACATCTCGAGGAAATTGAGGTTTTGAATTGTGGGTATGACGATGTTGAGCTCATCTTTCAGAAGTGTTGATGGCGTTCACACTTCCTCTTTTTTTTCTTTTAATATCTTTTCCAATTTCCTCCGAATTTCTTATTTTCTATTTTCCTGAAATTTTTCTATTTTTTCATTTTTCGGAAAATTTCAGTTTTTTTTACATATTAATTAATTAAATATATTAAATTAATCATCTACATTAAGAGGAAACTAGAAACATATTATTTCAAGGGAATAGGTGAGGAGTTTTATAAAAATCGGAGTTTGCTTTGAGTCAATATGAAAAGTTTGAATATTTCGATTACATAATTAGTGACAAATAATTTGTACCACAATTTTACATGTATAATTGGACGCTCCACAAGCATTTATTCCTAAATCCCGGCCTTGGAAGGTGAAGCCACAAAAGTGTGAATAAAAACCACTTTTTGAGAAGATAAAATGGCTTAATATATCCAAGATGGCATTGTTGGTAGAGCCACAAATAGATTGGGGTGAGTTGAGCATTTAAAGATTGAGTTCAACTTATCAAAAAAAAATTATCGAGTTAAAGCCAAATTGATTGGAGATTTTAACAAACTTAAAAATTACAAACTTGACATCAAAGCCCAGGTTCAATTTATCCAATTTCTTTTTGCTTTTAAACTACATTTTTTCCTTTGATCGAATCCAAATACAACTCTATGTAATCCTATTCCACCATTTATTTTATTAAAGCCGTAGAGATGATAAATCAAGATGAAATTGGAAATTCTTCAACAGAACTTAACATGATACAACTCTTTATAAGATGTCAAGCATGGAGAGGAAACATATATTATTATTTTATATCCTATAAATGCATACATAACCAAATCATAGGCATAAATATGGAACTTATGCAATAGAACCTGCTAAGTGCTAAGAAGCCTCAATGCAAGGAGAAGCAACTGCAAGACATAAACATGTAAAATAGGAAATCGAAATATCCGTACTCAGGCAGTCGGATAGGAGGCCTTCATGGCAATGCCACACAGTCCTTCCTCAGCATCTACATCTCTTTGCATCCTTATGTATCCTTGTTCGCCCCATTCCGTGCCCCACGAGTTCTTCACCAGCCAATACTTCATACCGTCGTCACTGATGCCATAGCCAACTGCAGCAACCCCATGATCTAACTCGGTGCCGCATGCTCCAGTGAATACACCACTCGAGTAGAATTGGAACTCGAAACCTCCTGCATCAATTGCGACGGAGACTGGCTGACTAGCAACTGCCTTGCGCAATGCCTCTTCGCTGTTGGCAGGCACATCCTCATAGCCCTTTATACGTACAGCACCGTTTGCTTCTTCTTTCACGTTGCACATTCCGTCAACACCTTCATAGGGGTAACTGGCCTCAGTGGCTAGGCCGTGTTTCTCGACAAATTGGAAAGCACTGTCCATCCACCCACCATTGCAGCCTTGATCCTCACCTCCAACATCACAATCAACGAGCTCTTGCTCGGATAATGAGACCAACTTACCGGCCGTTATAGCATTGATTCCTTCAACAGCCGCCACGGCAGAAAATGCCCAACAACAACCTGCATCTCAGACATGGTTGGCGATCATATCTCTATGCCAAGGATATGGATACAATTCTAGTATACAAGAAAGCAAGCTTTTAGAAAGTTGTCGGTTAATTACCGCATTGCTCTTGATTCTTTATCGGTGTTACAGCTCCTTTCTTTCTCCAGTCCATAGAAGGAGGCACTGCGGTGAGATTTTTGTACTTGAAAAGTTGAGAGGAGCACATATGTGACTTGAATCCATTGCGCGAGGCCTTGAACTCTTCATTGGTGAGATCCGCATAGGGATTGACACTCAGCTTGTAGGGTTTGTCGTTAGCCCTGTTGAAGGACTCTATGCGCTCCACATTTTCCTTGAATGTCTTAAAGCGTCTCTCCTTTTCGGCGCCGTCTTTATAAGTACGCCCATAACGAGCCATCCACAGTTCATGTCTCCCGTGCATAGAGAGGTACTGCTGGGTGCGGGATGATACCTGGAAGGACAACATTCCTAGAATGTAAGCCAAGGCAAGAAGAACACATTGCTTTGAGAATCCCATGGCTTCTACTTTTTAGTTTGCTTCTGAGGACTCAAATAGTGAAGTAATGAGTGGTGATGCCAACACCAAGTTTGTTCCGGCTATTTATAGGGAATGGATTTCATTGAGCCGAATGTCGTTTTACTAATGGTTTTGCATGGATTTTGACCCATATTTTCTACGTGCCGGTTAAGAAATTGAAGGGCATAATTTGAATCCAATGATGTTCCGTCCTCTGGCGGCATATGAAAAACTTTTTGTCGACATGCCAGTGAAAGTGTTCTGAGATTGACCTGTCTTTTATGCTTTAGAGCTTATTCGAGCGAAGGCTTTTATTTTGAGATGTTTCTGATTAAATGATTCTAGTTGTTATCATGTGAAGTTCCGTTTATAAACAACATATAGTAACTTGTTCAAGCCAGACAAAAGAGAAAGGAAGTGCTTTTACGTAACTTCTTCTTATCAAATAGAGCTATCTAATGCTGCTTTACTATTATCTAAATCACAAAGAAATGGATTTCTTTAATTTATTTTTTCCCAATTTTCTTTAATTTATTAATTTAAGATTTTATCATGTATAATCAATAATTAAAATTAAAAAAATAAATAACCTTATGATGAAATGATATAATATTTTAAAAATCTTAATAATTAATTTGTAAATCAAAGAAAATAAAAATTAAAAAGTTCCAAATCCAAATCACAATCTCGTGCTTTTAACTTTCAGCGATGTGCACTTGCCTATGCTTCTGAAACCAATCGAAAATGACTCAAATTACACGTTGAAATTTGAGAGTAACCATCTGGCACAAACAAAATTTGGAATATATCAAATCCAATCCCTAAACTTTACATATTTTTTTAATGAAACACTTAAAGTTTGAACTTATACGTTATACTAAGCAACTTTTTACTTATTGAATTTTACGCCTAATATTCAAATTTGCTAAATATCAGTCTAATTAAATTTTTTTTTCACAAATTTAGTATTTCCGTTATCTTTAAAAAGATGATATGGTAAACAATTATTAATGAAAGAGTATAAGTGTAAGTAATACAGAAAAATTGATAAAATGAAAGCATATGATATCAATTCCTTTCCTAGATTTTCTTCTTTTTTATTTGGATACAATATAATATTCAAAAACTCCATACTCCTCACAAAAAAAAATAATAATATATAAAAAATTAGATAGTGTCTTACCATTGTCCCAACTTATTGGAGCAAAATGATTATACAATCAAACTTTTTTGGCCAAAATTAATTGGGGGAATTATTTGGACAATATAGTTCTTGCACAACATACTTTTAGCCATCTGTCGGCAAAACGACTGCTTTCGATGGCAATCCTTGATTGATTTCGGAAGGGGTGCTTACTAAAAGAGTCCAACATTACGCTCATTTTGCATATCTATGATTTCCGGGCATTGCCATGAAAGCTTTTTATCGAAAAAAGATCTATTAATATATTTCAAGAAGTATGTATTAATTATAATAAGTATTTTTAAAAAAATTATTATTTATATTTTCGAATATTAAAATTTTATTAATAATTAGACAACTTAACAACAATCACGTGATCTATTATTGTAAATGTTACGTGATGTACTTGCTTCTCTTAGCACTGTGGCTCCTTTGTGAGTTATATCTACTGCAAGATGTATCATGTTTTTAGTTATATTTATATATATATATATGGTCTAACTATGGACATGTTATACATCGATGAAAAGTATTGTTCTCCTCTGTTGCTCTTATCAGATTCTATGATAGTACGTATTAGATTCTCCATAGATTGGTTTTTTAGGATATGTATAGTAGAATTGTGCTGTCTTCTATTTTGCTTCATCTGTGCTTTCACTTTTTCTTAACAATTCTACTTTTTCGATTAAAGTTTGGACATGTCCGATTCTTGAAAGGCATAATTACATTCAATGTATGCTCAAATTTAAACAAATCTCTAGGTTTTCAAATATATGAAAACTTGTTTATTTAACATAAACAGATTACAATTTTCGATGAATATAGCAAATGTAATTTTATGAGATAAATAATAGTTTAAACAGCGTATTTATAATACAACACAATTTATTATATCTCTAGTTCTTTAAATGGGTTTGCTAGGTCGAGGATTTGATAGGCGGGACCCAAAAAATAATAATTGGATTACATTGAAATTGTAGCATTTTTACACATCAATCCGTAAATATAAAATTAGCTAAAATTTAAAAATCGATAGTTAAATAGTAATTACTAAAAGAAACTACAAGTGTAATTCCAAGACACTGAGAAATATGCTTTCCATCAGATCTTATGTTTGTGTTGGCACAGGAAATAAGTAGTGGTAGTATGAGCACGTGGCATTGTTCCTAGGTTTCAGCTTCCATGGTGCATGCCAATCCAGCTAGGCGTGACCGAGTTGGGCCAGCCTGCTAGGGTCATGCATGGGCCCCAAGTAGAGGCTTTGAAGGAGACTTGGGTCCTAATTCCATCGGTACTTGCCCACGATCATTATACAAAGAACATGACAAGGTTTAATTTCATCTATGATAATCCACCAAAGATGCTAAATAAATAAAAACTAGCTAAGAACTCTTAGCTAAAATACGATGATAAAAGCTTTTCTAAAATACGAAAGATATGAATCTGATTCAGTAGTACATTTGTCTCACGAATTAAACTATTGGCAATGATTTGCCAATGTTATATTATTGCCTTCTTTCCTAACATTGAAACTTTGGCCAAAAAATAATGCAAAGATGTCATTATTATTAAATATTTACCATAAAGAATTTGAGAAATCACCATATAGGTTAAAAGAATAAATGCTATTTTTTTATACTGTAAAATATAATTCTTTATATATATATGTATATGCTTCTCACACAATCATGAAAACTACAAGTTAAGCAACAAAGTATGTGCTATTATTAAGTAGAGTAATTATTTATTTTCATAAGGATAGGAAAATCGCTATAATCTCTCTTATAAGTAAAGCTTACTTATTGAAAGATTTAAAATTTATTAGATAAATAATTATAATCTCTTTTATAATATTTAAATAAATAATGCTATTGGTGCTACCGTGGCAATGACATACGATGACACATTAGTTTTTATATTGTGTCAACATACATGTAGGCAAAAGTAGGAGGTAAATGTTGTATTTTGAAAAAGTAAAATGTCAATATAATTTGCAAAGTTTATAAGAATGGTAGATGTAATTTATCCAAAAATCACTTATTGTAGATTTTTTTTTTTACAAATTACATGGATACCCTTGAAAAGTTTTAAAATTGTATAAAATCTATAGTTTTTCAAAATTTAGCACCTACACCCTCTAAAACTACTATAGAACCCATTTGCTTTTATGTGTTGGTTGCTTATGTTAAATTTTGTGCAAATGTAGACAACACATGTAATATATTTAATTAATAAAACTATTAAAAATTTTTGAAAATTAAAGAAAAAAGGTATTGAGAGTCATGACTTTTTTTATTTTTTAGTATTTTTGTTAGTTAAATATATTACATCAGTTGTTTATACTAGGAAGAAGTTACACATAAGCAATTAACACATAAATAAAGTAAGCTCCAACTCCTCATTTGTTTTAAAGGATTCATATGCTAACTTTGAAAAACTAGAAGTTCTATATAATTTCAAAACTTTTCAAGAGATATTGGTATAATTTACCAAATTTTTTTAATCATAAGAATCATATAATTCTTATTAGTTTTATCATTGATAGGAGGCATATCAAGACTACACGAACTTTTGTGGAATATCAAACGTGGGGTTTGTGGGGCCAAAGTACACATGTTTTAAAAGGAGTAAAAATATCGTTAATCTGATTTGGTCTAAGATTGATATAGCATGGACCAACGAGAAGTAAAGTGAAATATATCATGAAACTAAAGTTTTTTCACCAATTGAGCTAATGTCCTATTCTTCCGTATACAAATCTAAGGTATGCGGGGACCTAAGAACTAAAGCCATTTCGATTCTAGCCCATGTGGCTGGACCACTTAGAGTTTAAAATATTTGTGGAATTTATATGGAAGTGGCCCAAGTTTTGGATTTCTAAAGATTTGGATCTCTTCACAAATAAGTTGAGGCAATGGAACAAGTAGGATATTGAGATTGTGCATGTAACAAGACAAACCTTTCTTAAACTAGTTGAAGAAGTTAGAAGAAAAATTCAAACCAATCCCTCCCATCCTTAATTCCTTAACAAGGAGTAATTGAATCATTTATCTCACCTTTGATAAAATACACAACTTGAATGGATAGCTCTTTTTTTATTGAGAAAAAAAAGAGAGTTGATTACTCGTTATTTAGAAAAAATTGGATGGTTTAATCATCTTTCTATTAAAGCACAAGAAAGTTTTTTAGTGTTTTTTATGATTTCTTAAAATATCTCTAAATAAATTATGATACTTGATACCACAAAAAAGAAGGGGAAAAAAAGAAGAAGACTAAATTGTGCATTATGCTAAAATAGTGTATAAGCTACATATCCATTTACTCCCTTTCTTCTTCTTCTTTATTATTATTATTTTTTATCGTTAAATTACCTAACCCACTTTTAGCTTTTATTGCAGGGCTATTTATATGGTCCAATGTTTTATCTCTTTCTCTAGCCCCTTATCTTCCTTTCTCATCTCCTACAATGAGGACTCAAGCTAAATCGATGACAAAAGATCAGAAAGCGACAACCAGTGCTTGAATAGGTACGTAATGTCCGTATTCTTAGGGACACAATCTTCTTTTTCTTTTTGGACAACTCTGTCCTATTTATGGCTAGTTTTAAATTCCAAAACACAAATAAGGTTTAAATGACGAACAGTAGGTTCATGCAGAAACATTACATTGAAAAATTTGAGATTGTAGGTTAATGGTTTATTAATATATTAGAAATGGAATGCATTATATTAATTTTTTATTTTTATTATTATTATTATTATTTAATTACACTATGAAAAACCACTATTTCTAGAACCCTCGATTAAACTCTTAAGGTAGGCCAGCATAATTATTTAATTTTTGTATATTGCTTAATTTCTTCTTTCTTTCTTTTTTCTTTTACTTTTGAAAATACCGCTGGTTCAAGATATGCTTATTATCTAATCATATTGTTTACCTAAAAAGAAAAAAATGAGGCTTATAATAAGCTTTCTATTTTAGTTCAAGAGAAAACACATGTGTAATACATGCATTTTAATATAAAATAAATTTAAACTACGCATATTGAATGTTAATATATAAAAAAAAAAACAAAATTCTCTATGCAAGTAATAATTGTAATGTGTCTTTATGAAATTGTTTTTGTAATATTTCATGTTAGAATTAATTGAATATTTAATTTGCTCTAATAAAAATATAAAACTGGAGGTTTAATATTTCGATCTCATCATGAGTCTAATGCGCGAGCAAATTAAAAGGCATGTGGGCTTAGGATTTACTTACTATTACTTAATTGGTGGTCAGACTAAAATTTTCTACAACCGTTACATGGCTTAAATAATTGTAGACGGTTTTTATATTCTAAAAATAGAAGGCTAATATTATTATTGTTCCATTTATGAAATTAAAATCGAAAAGTACAGTTTTAAAAATCTTTTATACGCTGCAATTTTTTTTTTTATTCTTATTTACGTTGCATTTGTTTATTATCATTATTACAACCAAAAAAAAAAAAAACATTGATGTGTTAAACTTTATAGCAAATGCAACCATGAATAATGGTTAATCTCTTTATTTGAAATTGAATAGTTTTTCACTTGAATAACTTGAAGTTACGTTATCTTTCACATTTTGTCCTTTTCGTTTTGTACATTTGAGTTTCTACTATAGCGGTTCGATCAATGAGCTTCTAAAGCCGACAATAATGGGATATGTCTCTTCTTTATGACGCATACTTCTGTATATGAATTTTGTTAGGATTTTGCTTAGTTTTCCGAGCTGTTTGGCCTCGTTTGTATGTTTTGCTTAAATGAGAATTTTCTCAGCTAACACTAAGCTTTCATAATTGTTTGATATTTTATTTGAAAGTCTTTATTGTTGTTGCTGTTGTTATTTTTTTATCAAGTAGCATAGGACAATATGAATATGTGAGAATTTTTTTATATATAGCAATGTTTTATAGTCTTTAAAAATGGAAATTGACTTAAATAATCTAAAGTAGTTTGAAAATACTAAGTATTTTGCTTTGGTAATATTAATATATTTTGGTATCATATATCTTGTCACAATTTGGTTATTTGATCAAACTTATATAATCTTGCTTCATTTATATATATTAGTATATACAATTTATAAATCTAACTTTAACTTAGTATATACTAGATTTCTTGTAGGTTACGATCGAACTTGTCCTTTTTCATCAATAAATCTTTGTTAGAAGATCTTTCCAAAGATATAAATTTGATAAGTAAAAATTCGATTATATTTGACATTTAAAAACTTGAAAAGTTAGAGGTAAATTTTGTTACATAGAAATTCAATTAGGCATTTCATTCGATAATGTTAATTTTCTTACTTATAATTTTTTTAAATTAGTATAATAGTAATCTTCTATCTTAACTACTTAGATATTCAATTCTCGATTTATATATATATAATCAAATAACCCATATAAATTTTAGTAAGAAGTGTCTCGGAAAGCAAATCTTGAAGGAAAAGAATGCGAAAACTTAGGCTAGAATTTTCAGCATGTCCAACCATTTTACGGGCGAGGCCATTTATTTGTCCGTGATCCTAAAGGTTGATCTAGCCACTTGCACCTAGACCTCCCATATATATATATAGCCTATGTTTATTATGCACATGCAGAGTTTGGTGATCGGTCTTTTGGGACTAAACGTCCTTAATAGTGATAAGTAATCATTTGATATATCACATTTAGCCAGTATTAATCAAAGTGTTCTTTATCCTTCTCCCTCGCGCTTTTTTACAACTGGAAGGCATATTCCACCGTTCATCTTCCCGCTCCAACGAAGGAGATAGGGACGTTTAACAAAACGCATTCGATTAACATGGTCAAAGTAAAAAAAAAAACAGATTATCTAGAGTTTTATTAATTTAATTTTTCTTCATTTATAAATCAATAGTTAGAATTATTTAAAAAATTAAATAATTTTATGATATAATTGTAATGTTATTTATTTCTTATAATATTAACAATTAATTATATATATTAGCATCTTAAAATGGTAAATTGAATAAAATTAAAAAAGTATAGGTAAAGAGGATCCAAATCTTAAATAAAGAAATAATAATCCAGCTGTAAACAGAGATGTGCAACCAAATTTGCCCCTACGAAGTTCAAGAGGCAAGACGATAGGCTTCATCTTTGCCCCCTGATGTTCACGGAGCTCCGCAAGGCACCGCCCAGGCCCACTCACGAAGTGTATCAGCCTTTTTATTTTTATTTTCAAATCATTACTTAAAAGGCGGTAAGATAGTATAGTTCTGTTGGAATGAATATTGTTTTCTCTCAAAAATAAAATTGATTTAATTTTTTTCTCTTAATTTTATAATACATAATTAGCTTTAAAAAAACTATTTATTTGGTAAGATTTCATTTCCTTGATAGTTTCAAATATACTACAATACATAAGTTTCTAGACTTCTAATATAATTATGTCTTTGCAATCTATATAATGACAATCAATAAAATTAAGATGTAAGAGCTCTTATCTAAATTTATTATTTGTAAATGGCCCAATCCATGATCACATAGTCTTAAATATTTGTAAGGACCTTCCTTTAATAAACATTGTTTATGTTTTTTATATATTTATTTTATATATGTTTTAACCTCTTAACCAATTTTTATAAACTTGATATAAATTAAAAAATAATTACTAAAATTGAAAATTTTTATAAAATAAAAAAAAATGAAAAGAGAGAATTCCTATTTTTTAATTTTATTTTTTTTTTTTTAGTTTTTGAATATTTTATCATACTTAATATAACTTTTTATATTTTTAAATTTTTATTTTCATAAAAAAAAGTGGTTATTTAAAGGTTTTTAAAGCTTGTTTTTTAAGATTTAAAATTTTAAATATAAAAAAGTTACGTGTGTATATGGAGCAAATATAATATATATCTATATAAAAAAAGTAGAGAAGAGAGAGAGAGAGAGAGGAGGTTATTTGCAATTGCAATGTGCTTTCTAGGAATTTGTGAAAAGAATTTATACATAACGACAAACATGTGATGCAATAGCAATGGCTATATGTGACCTTCATAATCTAAAGAAATTGAGACTTGGAAAGCAGAGAATCCCATCAATGTAGACTTCCCCAAATCTTTATCCTGCAAGTTGATAACGTGCATGCTTGGTAATAATTAATTTAACCCCGACAATTCTTTTGTAGGGAATCGAAACATCATATGACTTGAGGAGAATGAAACAAACCATTGGAGCCGGACAAAGCGTGCAAGAACTGTGCTTAAAAAAAGGAAAAAATATATAATATAAATTTCAAGGACATTTTTCAAACGGGATAAGCAATTATTCCATTAATCTTTTATGGAATCGTGAAGAAATTCCATTCCAACCAAATGACTTTGTTTAAATGGACATTTCGAAGAATGTCCACATGCTATTGCATCAACATCTGGACAAAAGCTTGTTTAAGAAAATTATAGATGGTTATGCATAAATTATAATTTAAATTTTAAAAGTTTTATATAATTTCATAATCAAATTTGGAAAGAGGAAACAATTATTTTCTAATAATGAGAAACTATATTTGACCAATTGCTCTATGATTCGGTTATATGTATCACTTGAGCATTATTACTATTCCTAGTGAACCCATTCAAGCTTGAAATCATAATATTTAAGTCGTAAGTCAATATTACCGCTTTTAACCATCACTAAATCATACGAGCAAAATGAGTAAAATTTGTGAGATCCGAGGGGGGCTTAATTCTCGTACGGATCATTGGCTTGAGCGGCATGTTCGATGCCGCATATATGAGTTAGGTCGGTCTTTTTAGTTGCATACGGATTATGTTTATTAACCTTTATTGAATTTAATATTAGTATTTTATATAGCAGACACAAAGTACCCAATATATAATAAAAAATAATAATAAATCCTCGTATCTCTAAGATTCTAGAATAAGTATGATGTAATAGATTGTATCATATAATCTTATTTTGTGAAAAAAAAAATTTAATTTTAAATTAAAATCGTTATGACAAGTTTGATACTCGATCTTATTTATAATATCGAATCAATCAAAATAACAACCTTTAAAATTAGTGTGATATCTTAAAATTTATAAATTAAACATTTACAACCATATATAATCTTGGTACGTACGAAGATCACACACTGTGTTATTATTTTCACAATTCATTATAGAAAGTTGCATGTTATGGTACCGGAAACATATCCTAAATTGAAGGGTCGAAAGTGGCCATCTCTCTTATCCAAGAGGGCCAGCAATGAAAGAAATTTAGCACGGCATACAAGAGTGAGAACCCTTTTTTACACTTCCCATTTTCTTCTTATAACTTTTTCCAGCTGCCCAAATAAATCTTTGACCCATTAACTTATTACAGGAGGATCCGTTTTCAGCCAAAAAAAACAATAACCATGGTAAATATGAAAAATCATAATAAATAGCCACTGCTTTATCCTGATTGATTGTCTTTTTGCTGTTAAAAAAGGCGAAAGTTTGCTGTCTTGCTTTTTCGAATATGGAAATGACCTTATTGCGAGGCCTTGTAAGCTAAAGATGCTATGTGTTGTAACTTGAGAAGAAAGAAGACAGCATCATTATGGATCCTTTGTTTTCATTTGGATTTAGTGAACTAACTTGAAATGGTCAAGTGAGGAGTGTTTCCTATTCGTAGTTGGCTGAATACGGTTGATAACATTATCTCTCAAACTTTAAATTTTTATACGGATATATCTTTAAACTATAAAATGTATTTTAATCTTTTTAAAATTTTTATAAATTGATAATATTATACGAGGACATTTGCCTTTTCAGTTAAAAAAAAAGAGAGGATAAAAAGCCAAAGTTTTTAGATATTAAAGTATACCTTAATTAATTTTAAAAATGTATTTGTATAGATGTTAAAGTTTATGGAAGCTATTTGTAATCTCTAAATGTTATTTGCCAATTTGTACGATTTCAAGAATATTTAAATACAATTCGTAAGTTCGGAGGCATATACATTCCGAGATCATTTGCATTTTCCTCGACCCTTTTAACTATCTTATGATGGTTGTTTTTGTCATAATGTCACAGAGCTTTTGGGAAAAATTATGCATTGTCTTTGTCATTAAATACACCGGACAATCACATATTATGTATGTTCATAAATAAAAGAGTTTAAAGTTATATAATTCAATAAAGAACATAACTTGAAATTTATATAATGCCTGTATGGAGTTTGTTATACAAGAAAATTGGTTATTATGATAATTGAAAAAGAAAAAAGAAAAAAGAAAAACTACCACTAATTGTATAACATCCTACATTCTTTGTATCAACTTCCTCTCATATGTGTCCATTTTGTCACATTGCCTATTTTTTAGGAAAGGATTTAGAAATTATATTATAAGGTTGTGAAGTTGAATAAACATTTTGCTTTAATAATGTAGATGAAAATTGTAATTAACTAGTAACTACACGCACTTATTGATAGAAACAATTGCAAGAAGGGGATTAAGTTTTCATGTCACTTTTCGAAATTCTTATCTTATTTCCAATACTGTAACATATATGACCATAATAAAAAAAAAAAAAAAAACAAGGAACTCGATGGTGGTCAGCTTCCATGAAAGGAAAATTGCATCACAGTAACTTCTTGGAGGATCGGGGGTGGCAAAAAAATTGCAGGATAGTACTATCATGGAGAATGGAGGCTAACGGGTTGTATTTGTGTTTTATTTTCTATAAAATATTAAAAATACAAAAAATTAGATAAGAATCATAATATATTAGTTTGATTATAATATAATTATATTTATTCATATTATTTATTATATTAATTTTATATTTTATCTTTATAATCATATTCATAAAATCTCAGTCAACAAATAACTGGGTATTTTCATGAAAAAAAAAAAGGGGAAAAACCGGGCATAATGTTCGGTTTTTATCTAAAAGTCCTTTTATAAATGGGTCAATACTTCTAGGGCCAACTGGCAGGATGGCTTATGACCCAGCTAGAGCAAAGAACATCGAATGCAATATCTTCTTCCTGTGCATCGTCCTATATTACGCAAGCAAAAGTATCCTAATGAATTATTATCGTTTATCGCCCAAATGCGCTCGTATCGTTCTTTTGATACGTTGGGCAACGTGGACAAGAATGAGAGAACTTCACATGTTATATTTGTTGTCTTCTATTTAGACAAAAATGGACGTATCAAAGTAGAAATAAAAAGTTGTCGTGCACCCAAATAAGCTTTATAATCTGCTATATAATTTTCGCGGGAAATAACACACGGGCATTCATAATTATTAGGGCGAGGCGAGTTAAAATCAAATAGAAACAAACAAGATAAAAATATAAAATGGATCATGTTTCTCTATCGTTTTATATACATGTTTCTTGGGGCTAAAAAAAAACTTTTTAAAATATGTTTATTGGCATAAATACAATGCTAACAAACACATGTTTGCTTCGTGCCTAATATCAACCCATCATGTTGAATTCAAGAGTCCATGACACGCAAAGAACTTAATGGGTTCACGAGTCGAGTGTGATTTATTATTAAATATTAGTAAACTTGATGGCAATCAAATTGATAAAAGCAATATTATAAAATAAAATAAGAAGAAAAAAAACACGTATTAGGCATACTCTAAAACTCATAAAATGAACCCATACAAATTTGACGGATCCTCAAACCCATGAGAAAATTTCTAGGGCATGGGTCATTCTCGATTTGCCCTTCATTGGATCCATTTAGATTGGGTGAATTGGATATTTGTATTTGTAGATGGCTAAATTCAATTCGTGGGTTTTTAACTCAATATTTCAATGAATTTAACTTTTCAAGCTAGGATAATAAGGCTCGAAAAATAAAGCTTATGATTTGGGATGATTATTGGAGATTTGGTATGACATGTTTGAGAAAGGACCCGTTGGATCGATCGGTTCGATCTAACTTTTCTTAATAAGACGTACACATTACAAACCTTTAATGGATTTAGGCTCATGAAAAATTTATATGAGAGCTCATTCATTCAGAATCGTTGATTATCATCTAATGGATAAAATTTATAATCATACTCTATAAATCCCCAAAGTATCTCCATTCAAATGAGACTTTTCTTTGAAAAAATATCGTTACTCTATCGGATTTTTCTCGAAAGATCAAAACTATAATACTCCTAAGAATATTCACTTATTACCATAGTATTGATCTTTATTTGAGATCGCTAACTCCTCCTTCTCATATTACTTATCCCTAATCATTCTTATACGTATTGTTTCTCTTGTTAGGTTATGTGTAGTATATTTCCATACAGCATGCTTGTGACTCTCGCACTTAAACCTATACCCCCATAGTATTCATGTTTGATTGCCGGTAAGCTAAGGCAAAGCTTAAGGATAGCAAGTACCAAAGCTCATTTTTCTTCTTCTTTTTTTCTTTTTCTCTAAATATTCCTAATGATTCAGTTTGGTTTCACTTAAAGAGGTGAGTGGAACTAAATCATGCCCATATTAGACTTTGTACTCTTTTTTTTCATTTAATACTTCCTATAAGCATGAGGAAATTATTGTAAAAAATGGTTATACATTGAATAGCGATTCGTCATTGTTAGACTTTTGCAATCCTATTTGATCGGGATTCAGACACGAAACTAACGATCAAGAAATTTAGGATTTCTGGTTATAACCTCATGAGACTAAAAGGACATGTCATCTATTAATAAAATTACTTATTAAAAACAAAATGAAACGTATTATTTAAATTCTATATATCTTTTTGCATACAATATGATTTTATTAATGGCCCACTAAAAAGAGTTAGTTGAAAATAGGGATCATGAATTAATAGGATACAAATTATTTCTAGAAGTAAATTTATAATAATAGCCTTGATCTACTTATTTTGGAGGGAATGCTATCGCTATTGATATCTTATTTTACTATTAATGAGTATTATTATTGTTATGTAAGAGTGATTTACTATTATAAAAATTATCGATATATTTTCATAAAGGTCATAAAAAATTTCATAAAGGCTATCAATAGATTTTTTTTATTATAATTAATCCCAAATAATAACAAAAATAAAGTTTATTAATATTAAAATAAGTTGTTGATAGTGATAATATGGTGTCATCAAATACCATCAATTATATGTAACAATATCGTAAAATTACTTATTATTTTATGTTTAAACTTTATAGCAAAAAAGGATTTATTATGTAAAATAAAAAATGAAGGATTTGTTATGTAAAAATAGTAGTGAAGATATTAAATATGGTCATTATTTAAGAAATTTCCATTTTTATATATATTTCTTTTGTTGTACCCAAAGGAAAGAAATGAAAAGGTTGGGAGGAGTGGTTAACGTGCGAAGCAAGGCTAGAAGAACAAAATTGAAATCTTCGGCAAATATATGGGCCAATTCGGAAAACCATTAGTGCTAAGCAGGTCGTGATAACTCCGAACAGAGTGCACTTTAAGAAATGATGGCTTGTTGACCAAGGCAAACATTGAAAAGAATCGACATCGGGTTGAGAAGAATGTCGGCTGTCCCTAGACTTAATATTATTATTATTATTATTTCTTTTTTCTTTTTTACTTCTTCTGGCCAGAACTTAATTTTTTTTGAACTTGATATATACTAATAGCATGTTTCTCATAATAGAATGGATATGAATAATGGAACATTTATTCCTTTTCCCTAGCACACAATGCCACGTTCGATGTTACAATTAAAATCCCTTTTTCTACGATTTTAATTCCTTGACGTTGCAAACCTTGGTTAAATGGATGCTTGATATGCTAAGCCCCTTGTTACAGATATATTTCTTAAGCGTAGGACTGATGAGAGAACCCTAATCTTACAATGGAGAGCATGATCGAGGGTTGAAATCATTAATTATGACTTGAGTTTTTCCGATGATGGTGCATATTAGACTGACCTAATGTGAGTTAATTTTAATGTTAATTAGTTTGTCGACTTATTTCCTATTTCAATTAAAGGTTATAAAAGTACGTGGATATTTATTAGAAGTGATTCAAAATATTTGGGTATTAATGGAACTTGTTAAGAGATGAAAAAACAATCAAATAGAATTTTGAAAGATTAAAAAGATAGATCAACCTTTTTTAGCATGACAATGGACCAAATATAGGAGTTAGTCAACCAACAATTGACGGCAACATTATGAAATATGATCTATAATTTCCTGTTTTGTTTTGCTTTTTTACTTCAGAGTTAACCATGTTATAGCTTGTTCACTATTTCTATCGAGTGTTGAAATAGGTTTTATTGACTTCGCTCATAATTAGCTAAATCCATGTGAGTTAGCTTTACTCCATGACCTCTGGCCTAGTAAATTGATAAAATGCTGCAAAACCTTGAGTTGAAACTCTCTTTGCTTTTGTGTCACAGTCACCTTAATTCATTGTACATCAAGAAACAATCTAAAGACTTAACCTTCTTCCTAAACAATGCAGTTGCTAATCAAGTTCAGATTCATTCCAATTGCTAATAGCATCCTCCATATCTCATAAGAAGAGGAAAACAAGCAATATGCTCTTAACAACGACAACTAACTATTAAGGCTATTCCTAGATTGTTAGACATCAATTTTAATGTATATCTTCTCAATCGGTATCGAGAGAAGAGAAAACTTAAAATACCTAGGATAAACCTAGCACTTGACATCTCCAATGAGACTATTACAATTATAAAAATCATCTCCATCAAACGCCTTTATCTATTAAATTGTCATTGCTATTGTAGGCAATTTCTTTGAAATTGCTTCATCTTCAAATACCTTATTGTCATTATGGATAATCTTTTTAGTTGAAATCTCATATATTGTTGACTCACTTGAGAAAATTGGGAGCTTGAGTGCACATACGATAAGTTTAGGCCATACTCATGCACTGCAAATGAGACTCGATAACTCAAATGGGGTTTCGATCCATATTTGGACAATCTTAACAAAGATATTAAATGGGATTGTCAGCCTCTTGAGTGAATTGCAATGGAAGTAGTCATTTTTTCACTTTATTTTTCTTTCAAGTATATTTTACTTATAGATTGTCTTAATTTTCAAAACTCCTTATAAGTCTCTCCCAAAAAAAGGACTTAATTGGTACAATAATATAAACATCAAAGACATAAATGCTTTACTAAAAGACTTGATTAAGTTTAAATGGCTCAATAATAAAGAACTTGATTGCTTCTTGGCATAAATGTAGAAAACTTCTAGTATACCTAAAAAATATATAAAATAAAGTAATGGCGGTAGTTAAAAGCTCCATCACCACAAATAAAGTAATTGGTGGCACTTGGCGTAATTTCTTATAGTGAAGTGACCCCCGCGCTAGCCAATCTTTTGGAGTTTTGGGAGCAAAAGACCACATCTTCGTAGTTGAGACGTAACCGCGAATGGTCAATAATTTGCGTTCGGATACAATCATTCCAAATTCATATTAATAATACAACACATTGAATTTCATTAAATAGAATTTCGATCCTCTCATTCATTTTGTTTATTAATACCTTCATTAATAATGTATTGTTACATATAATGATTAATTAATTTTAGCTTTAATTTTTATTTTGCTTTCATTATTAATATGTAATAATATATAAATGATAGAAACATCAATGAATATGCTGACTAAAAAATTTGTGTAACCCAACAAATATACATGAGGATAATGAGAAGGCATATTTCACTTCATTAAATGCCACTTTTCTCGGTTTTCTTTTTTTCTTTTTGTATAAATAAGTATGAGTTATTTTCTTTTTCTTTTTTGGGAAGAAATAATTAGAGGAAAAGACTGTTATTTATTCCTTAAATAGGTCTAATGTCCACATGTGGAAGATTATTATCCTAAATGTCCTTCGTAGGTGGAAAACAAGTAGAGAAAAATTAGTCAACTTCTAGAAACCCCCCCCCCCCCAAAACCTAGTAGTCTGGAAAGAACAAAAAACAAAAAAAGAAAAAGAAAAAAGGAAGAAAATAATATATATATATATATATATATATTCTGTTTACCATAACAAATCACCTAAGGGCATGCCAATGGGAGTAAGAAGTTCACTTGGCATCAATATTATTCCTTGCCATTTAATTACCATATACCAATTAATAAAAGAAAGAATGGGTAGTATGACTAGTTTATTCCCATTAGTTGTCATCGTATTATAATAATACCAAAATATTAATGCGGCGGCAAATGGTTGGCAAAAAACATTATTATATATCAATAAATTATTCAAAAATAATATAAAAAGAAAAAAAAAACGAAAGACCCAAATGGAAAGCCTCGTGGCTAGTGGGAGCTCTATCACACCCGCACACACCCTTCATATTGGCTAAATGACACTATTGAAATATAAATTTAGTACAATTGTAGAATAAATAAAGCGGTAATCGAAAAATATACATTTTAAACTATTCTAAGTACAGATGGGTCCTTATACTGTGTTCGTATTTATTTTAGGATTGATGGTAGGAATAGGCAAGGGAGGAATTTAAATTTAAATTTTAAATTTTTTATTTGAAAAATAAATAAATAAATATATATATATATATATATGGATTTTAGAGTAAAGTAGAGTCTACAAAAAGTATTCCTCCATATTTGGAGAGGATTAAGAAAGAATTCAAATAAAGTACAATTTTATTTTTAAAAAAACTTTAAATCATAATAAATTTTTCAATACTTAGCAAAATATAAAATTATATTTTAACTTTACTTCAAATTTTTAGTCATTTGAATTCCTTCCTTATCCAAATAAGGAACTTATAATTTTGTTTCTTTACTTTCTTTGCCATCTAATATTTTCTCTTTTACTTTCCATCCCTCCTAATTCATTCTTTATTCTCCAAACATATTGCAAAATTTTGAATGTGATTTCACATTTTACCATTTTTAAAAATATATAAATAACATCAAATCATTACTAAAACCTCATAATTATTACTAAAAATATTATAAATAGCAATAACATCATTACATCAATGATGATGTAAAGTATAGATGTACGTTTTAAAAATTTTTATACGATAATAATCATAATTTAAAATTTTAAAATTTATCCATACTTAATTAACAATTTAGAAATGTATTTAGAGTTTGTTGGCTAATTTAAAAATAATCTTTGTATGCACGGCACAGGTAGAAAGTCTTTTTTTTTTTTTTGTATGTAAATATTGTTTTTGGTAATAAAAGGTTTCTAATAGCTAATTGGTTTCACGAATCTTGTCAATTTTATTAATAATTTAACCAGGATCAGGAATGCTGTACGAGCCCGACACAGTCGAGGGACCAACTTGCCACCCGATAGAGCGAGAGACGTGAAGATGAGTAAGAAAGAATACGACTATGAGCGCCAGTATGTCTCGTGAAGCAGCAAAGACCCAGAGATAGAGAGATAATCTTAAGCCATAATCACCATTAACGAATAATCACTAGACATAAACACAATTAGAAAACAGTACAGCTTCTTCTTCTGGCTCTCTCTCCTTCCTTTTAACTTCACGAGATCTCATCTACTCCTCTTTTTACTTCTCTTCTCTCTCTCTCTCTCTCTCTCTCTCTTTCCCACTCTCTGTGTCTTGTCTGCCCATGTTTGCCATTCGGCACATTCCTCATCGTTCCACAACCTGAAATCCTCCTCTTAACCATTTTTCAAAGGAAACCCACTATCCTTCCATCCTTGGATCGCAAAAAAGCCACCTTCTTCCGTTATTTTTTACTTCCTTTTTTACGTTCATTCAATAATGTCACACAGACAAGACGCAGAAGCACCAGTTTCCACAGCCACTGATTCTCTCACAGCCCAATTGGCTGACTCACTGAGCTTCTGCGATGAACCCAATAAGCCTGACTACAGAGAATTGGATCTGGACTCACCAGTTTCACCACTCGTGACTTATAACACCACTACTACTACTACTTCAAGCACCAGTACCTCTTCAAGTACTTCGAGTTCTGTTTCCAACAAACTCAATTCGACCGTTGCTAAAACTCCTAAAACTTCTCGTAAAGATTCCTCTTCTTCTTTGTCATCAGAAATGTCTGTCACAAGTCCTACTTTGGAAGACCCATACAATATAAATAATCCCAGAAAGGGATCTAGCTTTATTCGAGGACACAGGAGATCTGCCTCAACCGGATCTCCGTTGATCTATTCTAGTAAGAGTTTGAGCAACAATCCTAGTAGAACCGGCAATATAATTAGCAGCCATCCGTGTGCCTCGAGCGCGTCGAGTAATAATGCTAGCAATTCAAGTTTGCATCTGAGCGGAAATATATGCCCTTCAGGAAAAATCTCGAAGCCGAATTTGGGGAGTGTTAATGGGACTCGGACAATGACATTGGGTTCAGGAACTGGGAATTACGGTCATGGAAGTATAATTAGACGTGGTATAACGAAAGGAAGTAACAGTAGTAGTACTAATGGGAACTCTAATATGAGTTTAGGGGAGAATAATAATATTAGTAATACTAATAATGGGCAATGTGAGAGTCTATTCAAGAAGGGAATGGCGTGCTCGGATCCAGAAGAGGTGAAGAAAGCAGGGAATGAGCTGTACAAGAGAGGGAGTTTTGAGGAGGCACTGTTTTTGTATGATCGAGCAATTTCGATGGTACCGGATAATGCATCGTATAGGAGTAATCGAGGTGCGGCATTGACGGCTTTAGGGAAATTAGGGGAGGCTGTGAAGGAGTGTGAGGAAGCTGTTAGATTGGATCCGGGTTATGTAAGGGCACATCAGAGATTGGCTTCTCTTTATCTCAGGTAGGTGTTGGGATGGGAAATCTGTTTGGTTGCATTTGAATCGTTCAATTGTTTGGTATTTGATCAGGTTTGCTTTATTGATAAATGCTTTATGACTTGTCCCTTGCTGTTATGCTATGCTGTTGTTTAATGGATGGCTTCTAATGTTTTTCGTTCTGTTAATTTGAACTTGGCTTGTGGGCACATTTTAATCAATTCAAATGTCGGATCTCGTAGTTTTTTATTTAAGAAATCCTAATGACACTGGGGATCCGGTTTGTGTTACTTATGATCCTTCAATTGGCTGTCGGTTTTCCATGTGAAAGTTGTGACAATCTGGTACTTGATGGATTCTGTCTTCATTCGGGGTAAGATGCATTCATATTCACGCTTATGTGATGCCTGGGAAATTTCATAGCCATTTACAAACTTTATAGGAAGCCAGGATTCAGGGGTTATTTGTCTTTCACATTTAGACGCAGCAGATGCATTCTTAGCATCATTCAAAATTATCAATGCTTGTTTGCCGGTCTTAATCTGTTGAAATTGGTCCCAAAGTACACAATAGCTTATAAATTGGTTAATACTTTCATAGTAATCTCCTAAATGTGTTTCCAAGGCTAGGACAAGTTGAAAATGCCCGAAGGAACCTCTTTTATCCTGGGCAACGTCCTGATCCATCTGAGTTTCATAAGTTTCACTTAGTGGAAAATCATCTTAGCCGCTGTATGGAAGCCAGAAAAGTGGGGGACTGGAAGACTGCATTGCAAGAAGCTGATGCAGCTGTTGCCACAGGAGTTGATGCATCTCCTCAGGTAAAACGATGGCCTTATTGATGCCACTAATTTGCTTGTGAAACTTCAAAAACTGGACTTCATGAACTTATTCTGTTTGATATTACAGCTAGTGGCCTGTAAGGCAGAGGCACTGCTAAAGCTTCACCGGCTGCAAGATGCGGAAGACAGTATGTCGGATATTTTAAAATTAGAAAGTTCCTATCCCTTCTCTTCTCAAATCAAGTTCTGCAGTATGCTTGCGGAAGCATATGTGCTTCTTGTTCGATCCCAGATCGAAATGGCTATGGGAAGGTGAGTTCTTACCATGTAATTCAAATACAATGGAATGAGTATTATTGTAATTTAATAAGAGCCATTCATTCTCTTACAGGTTTGAGAATGCAGTTGCAGCAGCAGAGAAAGCTGCACGTATCGACTATAGCAATATGGACATTGCGATTACGCTAAGTAACATTAATATGGTAGCAAAAGCCCGTGCTCGTGGTAATGACCTTTTCAGCTCTGGGAGATACACTGAGGCCTGTTCAGCATATGGAGAAGGCCTTAAATATGACACAAACAATTCTGTTCTTTATTGCAATAGAGCTGTTTGCTGGTCTAAGCTCGGAAATTGGGAAAAATCTATTGAGGACTGCAACCGAGCCCTCTTGATTCAACCAAATTACACTAAAGCTCTCCTAAGGAGGGCTGCATCTAACGGGAAGGTAAATTGGTTCTTCTCAATGCTTGCATCATAATTGGGTGTTTTGTTTACCCTTTGGCTTTTACTGTTCTGTCTATTTTTGTGCATTGCCTGTTTCCTAGTAGAAGAGAGATTATGTTGTGATCTTGTGACATGCTGCAGCTAGAACGGTGGGGTGAAGCTGTCCGAGACTATGAAGTATTACTGAGAGAACGTCCAGGGGATCCTGAGGTTTCAGACTCCCTACACCGTGCACAGGTTGCATTGAAAAGATTAGCAGAGAGGAAATATACAACATGAGGCATTGCACGAGGTACATTTCTTTAGTGCAACTTGTGGAGCAAGGTACTAAAGCCTTGTTTGGTCACAAAGATGAAACTGCAGCTGCAAGTGGAGGAAGCTAACCTTGGCATTTCAAATGATCTTCATAATGCTATTAGGTCCCCTCAATATGTGTTGCATTTTCATCTCTTCTTATCCTCTTAATCTTCTTAAAATCATGAGCATCTCAAATGTCTGATCAACCTTTGTAGCCAAGCATGGTCTCTTCTTACTCTTTGCTGCTTAGCTCTTCATGCCTGCCTTTGCCTTTGATTATTTCACCTAACATAACTGTCGTTGGCTGAAATGTAGAAACTTTGCCACGCATGATTGCATTATTCATCTTTTCTCATTTTCATTCAACGGGATTTGTTAATGCATATTTTTTGACAATCAATGTGCATTGATTAACGTAATTTGTCCATTTGCTGTTAACTTGGTTAATCCAGTATGCTTTAGAGATTGGAAAACTCAGCTTTGAATCTTAAGTGGTAACTAACATGAGATGATACTTAAATATGATTGCAGAGACGATGCTGTGGTATACTATGCATATAAATATATACGCTGCAACTATCTGGCACACACGGAAGTGTTGATTGTCAGTTGTTGATTTAGTTTAAGGTCAAGGAAGTGGAGAATCCGATGTGACAAAGTTGAAATCGGGCATTTTCTCATCCAAAGCTATCCAGATGAGGCGCGGAGGTGTTGTATTAGCGTTGATGGCAGTTGATGGAATCTTGACATTGCCATCCAGTTCTTCATAGAGGGACCAAAACTCCAGGATTAAACCTGTGCTGCAGCGCAAGGCTACATATACTGAAGACATGAAAGAGTTTCTTAATTCTTATTATTCCGAATCAACGTAATTCTTTGCACATTGAACTTGGTCTCTTTATTCATGCATTCATTGCAAGTGTATAATTTGTATCTTACAATATCAGTGACTCTGTCATTTTGAATTTGGTTCTCCGTACTTTTACTTTACTGATTAATTATTCATTAAAAAGAAATTTAAACTTACTGTAAGTTATGCTTATCCTCCTCTCTGTCGTTGTTGGGACAGTTTCTCATTCCTTCAATTGAAGTAATCATTAAATAGCTGATATGGATTTGTTTGGACCACTTCCTTGTGCGGATAGTTCATTAAAGTTGTGATACTCGCAATTCTATCTAGATTATGTAAGTATAGAATTGTAAGTTTATGAAATTATACATTTAAATTTATAATTATATTAAAGAGTTTGCATATAAATAATTTTATATTTATTTTAATAGTAAAAAAGATTCATACAATCATAAATGGCAGCTACATTTTATTTATTTGTTTGCTTGCTTTTAATTATTCATTACAATATATTATTAATACGGGGACAATATAACATGGACATGTGATTGCAATAATGTCTTATAGGAATAATGTTGTTTGGCATAATTTTTTATTTGTCTTATGTATCTTTCTAATATAATGTCATAATTTCATTTGTATATTATATGTGCTTGATATTTGTCTTAATTTGACAAAAAAGTTTAATGGAGAAGACAACGACATTACATTGGATATTTAGATGTCATTAGAAATAGTCCTATATCCCAACCAAATCGGATATGAGCTGATTATTGTCGACATTGATGATTAATTTGATAAATTAGGATAACATGAGTTGATAGTTATCTTAACTTAAAAAAAGAAGAAGAAAAGGTAATCATGCCATTAATATTAGCATAAAGGTATAAAGATGGTTTTTAAAAGGCTTACCTTCCTTATATTTCTAGTATTCGATATCATTTTACAAAACAAAAGATAACATTTTGCTGTTTGTTTTCTATGAATTTTTAGATTTCTTTTTTTATTTCCATTATCAACTATTAAAAGTTAAAGGACAATTTAAAATGAGACTATTACAAACAAGAACTTCATAGATTTCATATAATTTCTTAGTTAATAAAGCTTATTGTCCTAAAACAACATAAGATATTTGCATATTATACATATGTATGTGTATATATATATCCCAAAATTATATTTATTACATTATATATAGTATCACATTGTATTGCATAACGAAAAATATTAATTTTCAGTAAAAATTTTAGTATCATTATGTTCCTGACTTATCGGGTCAATTCAAGTATGAACTTTAACAAACAGGCCGTTGACAGGACACAACCTTTAGCTTTAGCTGGTTGTTAGCTTGATTAACATAGTTGACACGACACGATGAGAATATAGCGCAAAGCATGAAGAATATAAACTACCACCCTTAAATTATACAAAAGCAACCAATTAGTTTTTCATTATTGTTGTATTTCCCAGATAGAAATTGTCGCCTGAAATAATCCATATTAATGTCTCATTCATTTACATCATAAAATGAATGGAGCAACCAATTTCAGAACATCAGTTCTATAGTTTTTCATATGCATCTTTTTCTTGGCCAAATCATGTGATATCAAACAAAAGTTGTTTCACCCATACCCCCATCACTGGCAGTCTATTCGCAGTCATCCGACATAGCCTAACATCAGCCATTCTCCCAATTTCCCAAATCAGCGGCTAGCCATCAATAATGAATCCTCCGCCACTTATCTATTTCGTATAGTTACGGACCTCGGTATCTAGCCTGTAAACCGTTTCATCTCGACTACTTAAACTGTATCAACACCATTGATAGTTATAATTCGTAACTTGTACATCTCGATACCACTAGTCCAATAGAAGTTACTTTATTGTAAAATTCAAGTCTACACATGAAGCTATTGTTGGTTGGCCCATCACCCATGTACCTAACAACGTATTAAACATATCAACAACCAATACACAATTCATTTATTCATATTCCTTTGAGTTATCAACTTAACACAAATACAAAGACAATAGAATAATTCTAACTACACAAAACAACAATCTAGATGAAATGCGATATCTATTTGCCGGATATCATAATGTAGATATTCCAATCACCTACTTGATCTTGATCATTCAAATCATTGAACACATCTTAGAGATGGGATAATATTCATTCGAAGATCAACAATTTGTTGCTCTTTTAGTGTTTACCTGATACTTTAAAAGCTATTTGAATTTTTAAACCTTTAAGATATTTTTAGTCAGAAGACTCATTTTTCTTCTTGTTGTTTTTGTCTAATAAGTTATAAAGCTAATACTTATACCAATTGAATTGCTACTCAGGATAAAAAGGGGATATGCATGATTTATAAAGATCTTGATTTCCCATCCCTTTTCACTAAGCTTTTATTTGTTGATGATAGATCCGAACCACTTGAGAAAGGTTGTTTTCTATTTCTACTTTTTCTTTTATGAAAGTTCTCTTTTGAAAAATAAATAAATATAGCTTGAGAGTTATGCTTGACCTTTCTCTACATAATTGATCCTTAGATTTGCTTGGTCGTCACATCTTCCTTCCTTCTTATTTTTTTCTTAAAATCACTTTATCTAAGATCTATACACCTATTGAATGAGTAACATGCATTCAAGTTCCTTCAAAATATTACCCTAACTTTTCTCGCTACCTCATTGATTCACTATTATGCCTCTACTCCTTTTTTTTTTTTAATGATTATAATGAGATGGGGAGATATGAACCTGATCCATCTCACCTAAAACATTAGTGTCCATGCCATTACAAGGTTCTTAGCTATACTTCTACTCCCTTTAATTCCAATTTTATTCTATGTCCAATGATTGCTTCAATTCATTAATTACATTATGCAATTTAATCAACTTGATCCCAATCTAATAGTTCTCGTATTAAAACTTGACCCTAAATAGCAATTTATTCTTCCACAATTATTCAACCCCGATTAAAGTTGTTGTGACACTCTACAATTTGAAATGCTATAACCTATTATGTGTTCCTACGGGATAAAGACAATTAAAGGCTTCTATTACACCTATCCTTCAACTTGTTCAACTCCATTATACATTAAATAAATGTACTCCAATAATTTAATTAATTTATTCACATATGAGTAATTTAACCATGTTAAATTAAATCAAATACTTCACCTCAAAATAACAATTTATGAATAAGACTTCCAAAACATTGCTAGGTTCACAATAGCTAAAAACATAATTACACATGTAGTTTTCAAGAAAATATCAACTAATCTTCTACTTCCATTTCTCCCTGCTATTTATCATCATAGTAGTAATAATATCCTTCACTAACGTCATCTTGATAATAATAATACACATCCTCAGACTCGTCATACTTAAGTAATTGTTATACTTAGCTGCAGCTAAAAAAGATGAGGGTTGAGTTTAAGTTTACTATGTGAATACTCAAACACATGCGCATGCCACAACAATACAAGTTATATACATACATAATGTAGTAAATACTTACAAGCAATCACTTAATTATCTCTCAATTAATCACCAAGCAACACAAGGACACTTATGACCCTACCACACTTTTTATTAAATATTTTAAAGTAATTTAACTTTAGGTTAGGAACTATTACCTTTGGTCCCAATACTCCTAAAATCTACTCTAGATCATTTTGGTATAGAACTTCATTAAGGACAACGTTGTATACTGATCATTAGGGTGCCTCCTAGGGATCTACTACCTTTAGCTCTTGGGTTGAACCATACACAAGCAACAAGCAAATCATTTACATGTACTGGCTAACATGGTAAACGTAAACATGTACATGAAAGAGCGGTCTTATAATCTACTTGTCTGTAACTAACAAGATCCTCAAAGCCTGTCATGAAATAACAATTGATCCTTAATTCTACCCTATAATGAGGCCTAAACTTCACTAGGTTGTTCAATTAAGAATTAAACGCCTATTTTCCCTTCCCCAAGCTTTATTACAAGTAAAACCGACTTAGAATTAAAATAAAACTGAAATAGAAAGACTAAAGAAGCGTTCTTAACGACTGTGTGCATGATTGTGTAGAAGAATATGGGTAGAAACATAGCTGTGTATATGGTTATGTACCTTATTGTACGAAAAGCCTCCTTTAGCACGCCTAAGTATACGATCATGTACTTAATCATATACTTCAATATGGAAAGGTACATGCCGTGTACCTATTTGTGTACAACATATCTCATTAAATGCTCCTCATGTTCTACACGAGTAAGTACACGGCTGTATACCTTGGCTGTGTATTCCTCTGAAACTCATGAACCTCTCCAATCTCACCATCATTTAACCCTTCCTCCATCCCATCACTCACCAATAAAGAAAAAACTCCAAATTTAGCATAAATTCTATCTAATTTCATGAATTTAAACGTAATTGAAATACTTACCCATCTAAAATTTGAATCCACAGCTTGAAACGTGCTTAATCCGACAACTTTGTCATCAAATTGAATTATCTAGAAACCCTAATTTAACAGCATGCTACGCTTTTAATTGATTTCCTATTAGAAAAGACAAAACACCAACTTAATTTGAGATACTTACCTTTGAATATACATCAAATTGGAAGTCCTTCCTCATTGAATTGTGAATTAGGGTGGTTAAAGTTTCCTAAAGGACACAGAAAATTCAATGTTTTAAGAAGAAGAAAAAGTAATATTAAGGTTATGCAAGGACTTATATACTATGAGGTCAAAAAGATCAAATTATCCTTATCTTAAAATTTCCAATTATCTTAATGCTCCTCCATTTAAAATATTATTTTATTTTGTATTTTTACACCTGTATCCTTCCAAAGATTGAATTTACCCAAATCGCATTTGGAGAAAGACCATGGTTATCCTTATTATGCTTCAATTGAGTTAATCCTACAATATCAACCCATCCATGACAACTAATCTATTAATCTACAAAAAGAGGAATACCCATCTAGCAGTATTGTCTTCCAATTTCAAATTATCGGTTAGATGGCTGCCTTTTAAGACACCTAGGTGATAATCTTGTGTAGTGAGGGTGAGAAGAAATGAATTTGAGACTACATAGGTTGGTGTACACTAAAGACTTTGTTTTGTGGATTAGAAACTATGGTGATAGACTTGTCGTGTAATTATTTTCAAGGGTATTGGTATTGCATTGTATATGATATAATACAATTACTCATAGATTATGTTCTTATATGAGTTATATGTATATATGTATTAGCTAATTATTGCATTTTACATTTGTGGGAATAGTTAAACTCACTCAAAATGCTTTATTCTTTAGTTTAGTGTTCGATGTTAGTACCACTCTTAATCAAACACCAAAAAAAGTGATAAAAAATGAATTGACCTTTAGGCCCTCTTAATTTATTGATAAAAGGACGAGTTATTAACAATCTTTTATATATAAAACTTACATATGTATAGTGAATTTATCTATACTATATATATATAAATTAAAAACTGATTATGGGTTTATCCAGTTACAGAATATGCTATGTGCATATGAAAATCATATTGTACCTCATGGTCCAGATCTAAGGAAATATGGCATCTGACCACATGCCCTTTGTCCTTATCAATAGGTAAGGATATCTATGGCTAAATTGCAATAAATGATGATGTGTAACTTATTATATATTATTATCTCTTGTGGCTAGATATACGGACTTCTATTGATCCTCCATCATGAATGGATATTTATTATTTTCAATTCCATATCTCAAGTATGTCTTCATTAATTATAAATATACATTTAAATAAAGAATTAATATTTAATCATAATAATTTATCCTACTAGATTTAATCTCAAAAATTCCCACCCAGCTTTTAAAGAGAAAAAATAGCAACAAACAAAGTATAAATGGAGATCCAGGAAGATTTTCGTGGGGTGATATGCAACGACATCATAAGAAAAGTATACCACTGTTTAGATTTCCTTCTTAAATCACTGATGTCCATTCCTTGTTACTCCGAAGTATCTCCCAGAATGTTCCACGTGGCAAATCAGTGAATGGTTTGTTAAGATATTTCATAGTTACTTCTAATTTCATCCATGTGTGATATCATTGAAAATTTCAAATCAGTTTCCTTTGCTTCATCATGTGTTTATGGAAACCACCTCCATTCTTATATCTCCCAGTGAAACTCACTCATTTCTTATCAAGTTGTCGAGTGAATCAGATAAATTTAGCACAGCGAAGAACCAAAATAAAACTTTCATGAAGAAACATGGCATGCAGCTGGCTGCCGACAAAATTAGTACAAAAAACTTTGCTGGACAATTGGGATAAGTTATGTTGGTATTTGCTTTCTTTCTTTGTATAGTTGGTGCAACTAGATCCTTTTTCAGCCTGGATGTCTCGTTTCCAAGCACCTCCTGGTGGTTTAATCTCAGTCTTGAAGCTTGCAACTAAACCTCCAGGAGTGGCTGGCAACATGACACCGGCTAGGAGGTATCATACTTGCACCAGTTATGTCAAAGTAAGTAATCAGCACTAGTCCCTTATTGTCCAACAAGGACTGTTGTACTAGCTTATGATAATTAGGGTCTGTATATGCAGGAAGCCAGGAATTCGTCCATGTGAAGTATCTGTCATGTGCTTCGAGTGTAATTAACATATACTTTTACCATTTATCCTTTACTTTTTATTAACATCAAATTGCTAAATCATTTTTCCATGGATCTATTAATTTTCAATAAATAATGAAAGTGATTTAGCATCCAAATGCTCAATTTCAGAAATAGGACTGTATTTTTGTATTTTTTTCTCTATAGTTTATTTTCATGCTATTGGCCAAAATAGTTCGTTTATTACTATAAATAGAATTTAAATGAAATGAAAAAAAAAATGTCATAGATTAAATATACCTCTTATTTTCCGATATAATTGTTTCAACTAAATAGACATATTTCATATGTACATGGCTCTAAGCTTTTCTGGACATAATCGCTAAAGGAAGATATAAGGTGCTTGTTTTAATTAATAGCACCAGAAATTCAACATTTTGAAGGCTAGGTTCCCATTTCACATTTAGAAGCTATATGTGAATGAGAAAGAAAATTAGTTCAAAGAGATTATATGGAAACATTGATACCATATACAAATCTAATTCAACTTTTAAAGAGGTTTAGAAGGACAAAGATTTGATTAGACTGACCTTATGAATATAATTAAGAAGTTCGATAAAAGAAGAGAAATAGAGAAAAAAAATATATTATAATTTATATGCTCTATCAATTGCATAAAATCCTCCTACGTCCAAGTTTAAAACCTCTTTGATGCCTTTAGGTGTTTTTTTTTTCCTTGAAAAATCCTTGATATTGTTATTATTAGATTTTATAAATTATGTGATTACTATCCTACTAATTTTTTTTATTCACACAGTATATTTAATTTTCTTATATCTATGCGCTACATTATATATTTTCATTTTACCAACTTTTTTTTTTATGGGATTAAGGTGATGATCTAAAAAAGGTGAGAATAACTAGCAGGAGAAGTAGGGTTTAGAGAAATTCAAGTAATTATATCGCTATTTTATTATATTTATCATCCAAACTTTAAATAAAGTTGAGTAATTTTTCTTCAAAAATATGGAGTAAGAATTATATAGGAAGTTATACAGTGTAGACATACAATCGATTAAAATTATGTAAGATTAAACTTTTGATTTACTAATTACTCGTTAATAATTATATTGTAGATGTGTGAATATTTTTTATTATATTTTTGAGTTTACTAATATCTCGTTATTAATTATGTTCTGTACAACTTTTATTGTTTAAAATATGTTAAGTGTTAATATCATATTATCATCTCTTATTAAAATCAGTGTGTAATATAATTACAACCATTAATTATTATAAAAACTCAACCACTTGAATGCAATGTGTCTCCTGACATGTTAGATGCGTGTTTATATGGTTGATTTTCAATATATTGGCCTTCAAATTCGTCAATATCTCATTTGTAACTTATATTTTGCTCATCCATATTTATTTTAAAGATGGTCTTCAAAACCATCTTAATATTATCTAAACTTAAATGTATAACAAAAATTTAAGGATATGATTATGATACAACCATAAAATTTATTCTTAATATGTTGAGTAGTAAATATAAGGGTCTTTAGTAATACTGTCATAACTATAATTGAGTTAGTTTATTGCCAATATTTTGTTTATACTGATATTTGAAATTTAAACAACATTACTGTTAGGTACTTATTTAATATAAAAATACTAGGCAGTTCACATGAATAATTGGTGGTTGCGCGTTTGTATAAATATTTTTAATATGTATTAAGTGATTATAATCAAATCGATAAAGATTTGATTGAAAAATAAAATATAATCATATGTTATTATAGGCGTAATTCACGAGTTTATAAATCAAGTATTCAATTAAGAAAATTATTATTTTTTTGGCCAAAAAGAAATATTATTTGATTGATATTGATTTTAACTAATTTAAATCATTTAATACTTTTTAATATATTAATATATTAATTGCTGGCCTAAAATAACAATATTAATTATTTATTTCATTGTTATATTTAATCCAAACAATATATTTTTATTTAATAAATAACAATATTTAGTAAAACTTAGCAATAATATAATAAGCCTAAATGGTTAAATCTAATATCAACTCTCTCACTTTAGGTTTTTTATTCTTTTCCTTATCCTTTCTAATTTTTCTTTCCAACTTTACATTTTCTATTCTTTCCCCCTTATTCTTTCCTATTTATTAAATAGTAAATTCATATAAACTTAAAATAATAAAGATTAAAAAAAATACTTTTTTTTTCTATAATTTTACACATTTTACTATAGGTTTCATAGATTTTGTATATGAAGAACTTGTAAAATTATATATAAATATTTTTTTAATATCACATAAACTTAAAATTTATAAAAAATAAAAAAATTATAAAAAGAAAGAAAAATTTTATAAGTTTCATAAAAATATAGGTTCCAAAATAATTATAGAATGTTATAAGATAGATTCTAATTTTAAGACTTAGTAATTTATACTTTATAAAATAAGATACGGATAGAATTTTATACTCTACTCATCCTATACGGCTTACCCCAAATTACAGTGTTCCTTTTGTATATGGCGTACCTTTCCTTTTCTAGTTGAAGGACTAATTTGTCTACATACGTTCTTTCTACGATTTGACAAACTAGATTTGGTAAACAAAACAAAAAATAAGATAACTGAACGTACAAATTTTTGTCCACACAAAGGCACTTAAAAAAAGAGAAAAACATAAATACCGTGTCATGGTATAATCAAAGTAACATCAAACCTTAATAGATGTGAAATGTTTTAATTTGCAGCTAAACTGCAGTAACAAAATTAATGTATCATTTTTATAACTTGGGTTACATATTAAATAAACACACATATCTTTAGTGTTTTTAGTGCCTTTTTGCTTTCATAACTAGTTTATACCGGTTATTGTATTGCACTTCTCACTTTTATAATCAACTTTTAATTTTTTTAACTTTTAAACCCTAATTACATAACCAGATTCAAACAAAAAAAGCGCTGAAAAAATGGCATTTCTATGGTCGCATTCGTTATTTTAATAGAATCGGTAAAATCTTCAATGTTACCATTCAATTATTTATATTAAAATTTCATTGTTGATTATTATTGAATTTTTACTATTAATATATAAATTAATGATAATATTGAAGGTTGCACCAATCCTAAAAAAAAAAAATGAATGAGATCATGGAAAATTCTATAAATAAAATTATATATATCATGTGATGTGTTATTACCATCAGAAAATAATTGATAGAAAGTAATCTCTTCGAAATGTATGGGGTGGAAAAATCATCGTCATGGAGCCATTATTGCAATGGCTTTTATTCTTAGATATATATAGTTACATATAAATTTTTCAATCCCACAAAATATCACCCATGGAGCATAAACTAAATTTCTTATATTATTTATTGATGGAAAATATTTTTGAAATCCTTCAATATTATAATTTCGCAAACATAATCGTTAAATGTCAAATTAATGTAATATATATATATATGTGCCTGTGTATGTTTTATATATGTCGACAATTAATTATATATCCGTTAATTATGGTGATTTCTGTTGTAAATCAACCAAAGAATAATTTATAATATATTTTCTTGACTGTCTGCTAGCATAGTAACTAAATTTTATTGAATAATCGGATATATTATTTATAAAATTCATGTTACTCATATTAAGAGAGTGCTATATGATAGTATATAATATTAATTGAAAAGACTTTATGCATTAATTTTTTTCTCACGTAATCCTTATGTTTTGAAAAGTTTATTGGAGGCTCTTAACAATCTTAACAAGCCACTAAGCACTGCCTAAAAGTAATCACATTTTTATCGTTCTGATCTACTGGACCAGGCCCAAGCCCAACGTAGCAAGATAGATAGGATTCACTTTTTGGGGGGGCATAGTAGGATTCTGCAAATATAAATTGCAACTAACTGATAAAGACCGCGCCAAGAATATTACAGAAAAACTTAACTGGAAAATGAAAGCAAAGAACGTGAAGAAGGAGCTTTCTCTCGAAGCTTACCTCGACTACCTTCACTCCAATCATCAAACTAATCTCAATATCAATTTCCTCAATCAGGTCTTTCTTTTCACTCTCTCTCCTGCCTTAAGACTCCGATTATCGATACAAATTACTCTAATGCACTTCTATTCTGATTCAGCCCGCTTGCTGCTTTGTTTGTTGATTGTGTTTATTCACCGTGCAGATTATATGCTTGCATGGATTCAAAAAGATCTATAAAGAACCGAAGGTCTGATCAGTCCATCGATTTCTCGGTCTTTGATATCCTCTTGCGCTTTCTGTTATCTGTTTGTTGTCATGCCGATCCTGAATCTACTCTCTGTTTGTTTGCCGAGAAAATTAGGTCAAATATAAGCACATTTCATAATCGATTGGCTGCATCTTCTACGATACCGAGAAATTAGGATAAATAAACGCAATTCGCAACTAAATTGTCATATGAATTGGCCGAATTAACTTTGCTCTTTTTGTTCTTTTTTTTCGTTATGGTCAACTGCTTCTGCAGAAAACGGTAGAAGATGCTGTGAAAACAATTAATCTCATAGATCCATCTCGATCTACACTTAAAGACGACATATCTCCGGATGCAGCGTTCCTTAAGCTTGAAGACGTGATTTATGACCTTAACGAACTTAACTGGCAAGAATGTTCTGTTACTTCTCTCCAAAGATTTGGTAACTTAAATTGTGGAACTATAGATGTTTCGAGATCGGAATCGAAAAGAAAAAGGATAGAATGGAAAGGGGGTGCGCGTGAAGCTCTTCTTGCTACCGAAGGGACATCTTCCTGTGGTTCGGTAAATAGTGCTGAGAGACGAAAGAGATTGAATTCAACCAGAAAGTTGCATGATGATACTAAATGCAGCGGATCGAGTGTTTTGTCAATCGAATGGCATTGAATTCGGAAGATTGTTGCTGGCTTACGATCTAGCTGAGTGAACAATGGAGTGAAACGTGGAAGGAATTCATGAACACAGACGTGATTGACTTGATATTAATGACATTCTTTCACCATCCACATGCACTTTTTCTTGGTGAATGTTGATATGTTTAATTCATTGTCCAGTTGTTGAGGTCACGTTAAATAATTACTGGAGAGCGTAATCAGTCATGCTCATTACATAATCAAGGTTTGGTGATTGTCCAATATTACCCCAGCAACGAAGAGTAATTGCAGTTACTAGTATATTTTGCTCGTAACTAGTAGTGAATAATGATGTAGCAGCAAGCTGCCACTGCCATGGGTGATTGTTTAGCTACTATGGAAGACATTAGTGGACTCTTTTTAAAACAATGGTAATTGTTAGACTATGTAAATTAAACAAAGTTCGAAAAACATTTTCTATAAAACATCCACAAACATGAGCAGCCTAAAGTAAAAAAGTAGGGCAGAATAGATATAGTGGCAAGAACATACAGCTTCCACTAAATTGTGTACCTATTTATTAATATAATTGTCCAACTACTATATGGTAACTACATAGCTAAATGTACATTTATTTGTTCTTCCTTTTCATTAGTAGTGACTTTCTCACTCAATGAAGGGAAATATGTAAAGAAAAATAAACATACTCATTGAATTGATATCTTCCATTGTCCCTCTGAAAATTAAAAAAAAAAAAGCTTCTACAAAAGGTATTAGGTATTTAGACGACTTCTAAGGAAAGGAAAAATAATTGTGCTCTCTTTTAGCACTTGCCGTTGCAGCAACTTAAATTGTTTGTAAAAGTAGGTAGTTCAAGTGCCTCACGAGCTATGGACTTATCCCCATCGAGTATTACTGGATCCATGAATGCCATTTCCTGCATATCATGCAAAATAAATTAGACAAAACGGCTGATGCTTGGCTCTTGTAACTCTCCCCCATTTCTTCTTCCTTTTTTTTTTTTTCTTTTTACAGAAAGACTTTGCCAAGAAATTAATAAATTGGTTGAAGACTAACATAGATCTCAACCAGGCTAATAAGTACGTTAGACACCGGAACGTGGTCATTTCTTGCTTGAAAAAGCAGCCAAGCTAATAATCAGATCAATACATTACACTTTAGACATTCATTTCTGAGTGAGGCATCATAAAATCTCAACTGAAAGTAAAATACCGCAGCGCTTTGCTGACTTCTCACAAAGGCTTTTTCTTCTGGCTAATCTGGACATCTAATCCCCAAAACTACTATTTTTGAAAATCATTAACATCCTGTTGTCTAGTATATCCTGCATAATGAATTATTTACCTTTGAACTGAATCCTCGAATAAATCCAACAAGGGAAAGTTGAAGCTGACTGGCCGTATGGTCACAACTTCCATCAATTACATCTAATTGCTGCCAAAGAAAGAAGACCTGAAATCAGAATAGGCCTCCAGTATCGATTGATTCTTAAGTCAATGAGGATCTGTCATGCCAGTTAGTCTCAGTTACAAGTTAATATGACTTCTGATGCAAAATTCAGAATATGGGAAACACAATATTAGACAGCATAAAATTGTAAAAACAAAATATGAAAATTTATTTTCCATTTTTACCAATTATTACAAGAAAATTGTTAATAAGGATCCCTAGTGTACTGTTAACAAGACCTTTATTGCAAAACTCCTTCTCATTCAGATTCATAATCTGTTACATAATTCAATTGTAGATTCACAAATGACCCATGGCACTTGCCAATTAACATCAAAATCCATAATCTACATGCTTCGTGATTGTTGGTGGACTAAGGCAGGATTATTGGCTTATTCCAGTGAATAAGGGTAAGTGCCAATGTGTTTGTTTTGAAAAAGATGTTTGCAGAGCATAATCTTTCATAACCAATTGTCAAATACTATTGCTGTAATCTCAGGATGTTGAATCTACTAGTAGCTTTAGTTGTAAGTGGTGGTGGGAGGCGATGATAGCCATAGACACTGATAGCGGTGGATAACTAGGTAAAATGCAACTAGAAAATGATATTCTATTTTTGAAAATGAAAATGATTTCCCTCATTTTCCATTCACATATTCCATAATGACCAATAACCACAACTAACCTTTGGTCGCTACTTTCACCTCCTAACACTAAGTACTCTAAAAGTCACTTCATACAACAACAGACTGAGCTTTTTTCTTTTTCTTTTTTTTATTTTTTACTTTTTTGGGTATCAAAGACACATGACCATAGTATGATTGGTTACCTCTAAAAACATGAATCTACAAGACTCATGTATTGGTTAAGAATAGCTTGTGCTATATAGGTAATCCCAAAAAGTGTCCTTGGTAGGATTTGAACTCAAAACCTTGTAAAAGTTGTTATGGGAGTGTCTTAAGCTGGCTAACCCTTTGGCAGTACAGCATACTGAGCTTTCTACAGTAATATTTGTACAGCTGAAGTTTTGAATATAGCCTAGAAAATATTTTGCTTGAAACAAACACGCCTCTATATGAAGATCTTCCAATCAAAAGCAAACAGAACAACCTCCAGCACCTTTATTCAAAGATGCTAAGGGACCAAAAGAGGGGAAGGGACAAAAAAGTCTTCAGAAAGTAGCACAAGTTATATGCCCATGAGTCTATGCTAGATATTCAACAAGCTCTTATCAGAGCTCAGCCAAGAAATCATGCAGATAGTAAATCAGAGAATTCAGACAGGGAAGGTGATTACAAGTTTGGTTTGTCTTTGGATCAAAGAAATAAAAAAGAACACTAACATTCATCACAGAGAGATGACAATCTTGTTTATAAGTAAAAGGCAAGTATCTTATGTACCATCATTAATCAAGTAACACCTAGAAATAGATACAATAACAATACCATCACTCAAGCCTTAACTCCCACTTGGTGGTAATTAGAATATTTAAGGGAGATACCGATCCTCTCATGACCTCCAATCACCAGATCAAATAATCCATCAGTAATTGATCCACGCAAGATTTTGTATGTCTATTATATATTCCAATCTTTCCAGAAATTTGGAAGCAGCTTCTTTGTTTAAATTTCTGAACTTTTGTTTTGTTTTTCAATGGGTAAATTAGGATGGCTAAAAAGATTTTCTTCCGAAATGTAGGGAACCCATCATAATGATAGGTCAAATAGTAACAATATTTTTTATTACGCCACCAACTTCAAGAAAGAGCATCCAATCCCCATACTGGACTTTGCAACTGCTAATATGTGGCTCCAAGGAAAAAAAAAAGGGTAGTGATAGATAATTAATTCAATTACATAAATAAATAATAGATGCTGGCCTTTTCCTAGAGCATTAATAACAAATACAATTTTCAGGGCATATGCATAGAGAATAAAAGGAACAAACAAAATCAAATAGGTATATCAATATATTACCACAAATTTTCTTGTAACACTGGCAGGAGTACGGTTAAAATAAATGCCCACCACAACCTTGAAGACACTATCTATGTCAATTTCAGCCTGCCCGAAGTATATTCCAGTGGCTTGTTCTGGAAGAGAAATTTTTTCATCTTCTGATACATATATATTTCAGAGAGATTAAAGGGAAAAACAAAAAGAAACATGTCAGAGAGGTGATTTCTTCTTGGAAATTGCAGCTTTTTTTTTTTTTTGACAAAGGAAAACTTGTATTGCTAAGAGATCAATTCCTTCAAGGTCAAAGTGTGATATTTGAGAGCGCTCTTTCCTCAAGCAAGACCAAATCATGAATTTCATAAAGGATCTGATCAGCATAAAAAGTGAAGAAGAGATATCTTTTCCCAAACCTGTAATTTGATAAAAAAATCCACTGATGTGCTGACAACTCAAGTAGATTGTCTCAATTGGCAATGCACCATGTACCCCTGCAAGGAAAAAATTGTCAGAACTCTCCAAAGTCTGTACAGCAGATAACAGAAGAAACTCCGTAATATTATTGTGTACATACAGTCTTCAAATGGGGCAAGGAGCCACTGATCAGGCTGGAATTCCAAAAGTGAATTGAGCACAGCATCAGCTATGGAACGACAATCAGCTTCCTGCTGAGAAGGAATCGCCACTACCTTCATTTTGGCAGCCTTGGCTGCTTTAACACCAACCCTGTTGTCAAACTACATAAGAACCAAGGAAAAACACCCTGACACATGCAAAAATAACAACACTCAGGCTTTATTTTCACTAGGTGAGCTCCACGGATCCTAGTTTGCCATTGCGCTTAGCCACTAACTATATCTCCATTAATACCTAAATATGTCAATTTTTATTTTTTTTCCATCCACATATTCTTGGCCTCCCTACCCATTGTCTATATGAGTTGTCTCTAAAGTGTCGCAACACATAAGCGGTGTCCCTATTGTACATGGACAAACATGAATGAAGAAAAAGGAAGAAGGATGTCCACATTCATATGAAGCAGTTCGCATCTCTTTAAAGGGAGACATGAACAGGGCCTTCTGCTGGTGCCTCCAACCATTCAAACAAGCTGTAAAAGACCTTGTCTATACCTTTGTTTCTACACAATTTCTTCCATACTTTGACTGCACAATTGGTCAGCAATGTGCACAACTTCTCACTAACAACACAATAATTCTAAAGCATCTTTAAACTAATTTAACTAATCATTAATCAAACATTACCAATGAAGCTAAAAGAACTTCCAGTAAATTACCAACTAAATAAATGGAGTATGAAAAATTGGCAAATGACTTACAAAGAATCTTCAACTACCAGACACTGAGCTGCATCTACATTCATCCTTCCTGCAGCCTCAAGGAAACTATGACAGAAACAGAAGAATGTAAGGCTCTTCAGAAAACACTAGTAAATATAAACAACATGGTTCCAATAATAATGCACTAAAAGTCAAAATACTTGAAACAGAGAATGGAATGCATTATTTCTGAAATAGGCCAATTTGAGAACTTTATCAGTAAAAAATGTGCTTTGCCTTCTCCACAAATTACAATTCTTCCTCCCAGATACTTCACAAGAAGGCTTTCATGTGAATGATGTAACAGTAAATGCAACTCGAGGAGGCTCTCACAAAAGCCTCCTGGATGAAATTATATTGCAATAGAAAGAACCTTACAGATCTGGAGCTGGCTTTCCATTCTCAACATCATCACTTCCAAGAATTACAGAAAACTTTTCTTTCCAACCTGTGAGTTTAAGAATGAACTCCTGTTAAGGTCTATTAATGATGAAAGAAAGCAAAGAGGACACCTAGAGTTAACAGCAACAAAATTCATGGATAGGATAACGAAGAGGAGCAAGTAACCAAAAAATCACAACTAGATTTCTTTGTGCATTCACATGAAAAGTTCATGATTCAACTCTCGATATACATGTCTATATTGGTGCTAACTAAATTTGATATGCATGAAGCATATTTATCTGAATCATTCACTTATCCAATTTGGACCTAGTTTATTATGTAACTAAGCCACCACTCAACTAAGATAGGTCTGACATTAGAGTTTATGCCCAAGGGCATTCAACTTGCTCAAATTGTTAAACAGAACAAGCAAAACATTTTTTTCTGATAATTTACTTGAGAAATACAAATAAATTTTAATCATTACTGTAATCACTTCTCTCCAGTAAATCAAAATCAATTTTCAGTTGTTTGCAGCATTATTTTAGTTGATCAAGCCAATAAGAACATCATGCCAACTGCAGCTTTATCACATAATAACATCAACCTGGATGAATTAAAAAATTACCAACCTTGTTGATTGGAGATTTTAACATCTATGTACTCTCGTAATGAGTTGGATGCGAGAGCAAAAGGCACTCCATGTTTGTGCAAATGTTGAATAAGCCGATTAGCACCTGGTAGCGGTTTTGACTCCAACCACCTGGAAAAACATCAAAGGATCAACCACCGATTGCATTGTCCAGCCTCATAACTATCCAGTATGCAGCTAAGTTGTGTTACAACGTTTTCAAGTATCACAGCCCCGGTAATTATAACTTGAGAGATTATAACCAAAACCAATTTATTTCAGCAAATAATACCTAAATAGACGGGAAAATACGGAAGTATATATAAAAAATAAAGTAAAATAAAAAAATTACTTTTTTCGATGCATAGGCACAATCTCTCGCACATATTCATCGGGAGTCAATGGAAGATCATAATCCTCAACCACTGAAATTGCTGACTCTTTAAGTGTCTTCCCTAATCTCTTATTATTTTGTTCATCCAAGACTTTCCCATATTTTGCCAAAAACTCCTTCAGGACCCCCTTCGAACCAGCCTCTACATGTAATCAAAACACAATCACTAATTACATATATCAACAAAAACGAGCATGCCCCATTACGGAAAATTAAAACTTTTATTCGGGGTAATAGAGTAACTGACCTGTGCCCAAAAGGGTACCGTCTAAATCGAGAATCACAGCCGAAATTTGGGGTTTTGCATTGCAGCATGTGCAGTTCGAGCAATCCATGGCAGAGTTCAGGCGTGCTCGTGTGAGAAAGAGAAAAAGAAAGAGAGAGAGAGAGATGATCGAAGAGAAATAGGAAATGTTGTCTCATTTATAAGATATCCATGAAAGGATCAATTCCTGACAACTACAAATGGAACAAAAAGGTAGGAGCTAGATGGAGAAAGAGAGAGAGAACGAGAAAGAGAGAGACCGTTAAGGTTGCATGGTTTTCATTATGTACGATGATGTTGGAACATGGAGGACGGCAACTGGGAGAGAACTCTGCAAAACTGGGGCTGGGGGCATATATTGGTATTTTCCTTTTCAAGATTGTTATCCATCCATAAAATTTAAGCAAGAAGAAAACAATGTGATTAAGATGATCGTGAGCCGATAGTCCTTGTCGCACTTGCAACTTGTTATATACGTTGCATTTTGCAGCTAGCCTACAAAATAAAAAATAATTTTTAATTAATAATATAAGATGAAATATAATATATTTTATTTAATATATTAAAATCGTTTTATTATTATTATTTTTTTATCAAATATTTTTATATTAATAAAAATATTGTAATGTTGTTTGGATTCATGTTATCAAATTTATTAAATATGCTACCGTAAGAAATACGATTGAAAAATATATGATTGGGTTATTAAAAATTCATGTTATCAAATTTATTAAATCACCTTGGTTGATTTCATGGAAAGGAGATACATAGATCCAAGATTTACATTACTTTTAATAGGAGTTCGGCAAGATTTACATTAATTTTTTTTTTGAGAAGAATATAGTCGTTCAGATACGGAACAACAAGATGATTCCGATCACAAAAGGACCGGTCACTATTTGAACCAGAACAAAAGAAATTCGTTTTAGCCGGATCACAAAAGGACAGATGCGCCTGCCCTATTCGGCCACTTCATTTTATATATATATATATATATACTTTAAGTGGGATTACCTTTTTGGGTCTTTGATATGGGTCTTCACTTCATGATAAAGACAGCTTCGGGTTTTTATGAATTTCAGTAAACAATGGGGGCTGTGTCCATGTGAAGTTATATGTTTGAAATGCGGTCCAAGTGTATTCCAATTTGAATTTTACATGTTATTTCAGTTTCATAATTAAAATTTAAAATTGCTATCTATTATACTTAACTAAGTTTTTATTTATTAAATATTAACTTTGTCAAATTTACTATTTGATATGTCTCATAATCATTGATTAAAGACTATAAATTAAAAGTTAAATAATAAATTTAATAAGTAAAACTAAAATTAGTTATAATATTTAGTAATTTCAAAATTTAGTGTAAAATTAAAAAGAAAGAAGTAAAAGTATGAATTCTTTTAATCTGCTTGGCTACTGGGCTTTTGCTTTGCCATTTGACATTTAGCTTTTTTTACTTTGATTATTTATTAGGTTTATGGCGTAGAAAGAAGACTCTATCAATAGAACTTCCTTAAAAAAATAAAAAAAAGCAATATTATTTAATATAGTGTTACATATTAAAAAAATAATTGATTCCATATGACGAATATGCATCTGGTAATCATAGCATTCTAAAGCATATGCTGGCATATGCATATAACGGAAATCCCTTGGCTTGGATGGAGAATTCATGCTTATTGGTTGCGTTCAATTTCAATCACTTGTCCGCACCATGTATCATATTCGACAACTCCTGTGGGCCGAATCTATTCACCACCATCTCGGCGTAGGAACAACCTTTTCTCTTTCCAGTGACGCAATTGCCTCAACTGAGATGGAGAATATGCGTTTACTGTTCAAATGAAAAGCATGAATTTGACTGCTGGTAAAACCCATTACACTATTGGAATAGCTCGATATGTGATTTCAACAAAAGAGGAATGAAGATCAATTGGATGAAGCATGATGGGATGGTAGAATAGAACGATCAATTGAAGCTTAGGATGGTTGATAGATCCCACCTAGATAGGGGTCGGTTCAAAACCGCCAAGTCAAGGGTCAATTTTCTTGATTTGGCGGTTTATGGTCGATTCGAGCCCTGAATTAATTTTAAAAGTGTTTTTTTTTTTAATTTTTTTATCTATATTTTTTTATATGGAGGTGTATTACGGCCGATCCAATCTGCCCGTTCAATCTATACATAAACTGGCTGGTTTTTGGGCCAGTTTGAGGCCTGTCGATAAGCTGGATTGCGTAATGCAACTTGGCTTTCAAATCGTCGGCTTGACGATTCCTATCCACCGAGCTAATTCCGACTTTGGGCCGATTTAAGGGCTTGAATCGACTGGACTTGTTTGAGCCAATTTGTGGGCCAGAACCAGCTATCTCCTTTGTCTAATCCCACGCATTGTGCAAAGCAAATAACTTAGCTTCTACAATTGATCCAGACTAGACTTGGGAAAGGGCTAACTGCCCTTAACTTGGCTTGTGAATCAGTGGTTTTGAGTTAAAATTTCATGAACTGGCTTTTTTTTTTTTTTTTAAACTTAAGAATGGCCTGGTTCACATGAAACTCACTAGTTTAATTGGTTCCAATGCTGAATGGTTTGAACCGTCCTTTATGAGTCGATTCACAATGGTCCAACCTGGTCCATTCTCAAGTCTAATTGAGATTGCCTAGTCTTGTGTTAACTTTTATTTCTTTGAGCATTTCTTATTATGTTGGCTACATTCATACTTTAGGTGCTTAGAATTTACTTTAAATTAATCATTCTCTAACAAAATTCAAACCAATGTAGAGATTTATTAAGTATAACAAAGTTTTTTCCCCCAAGGATTTAAATGTTAGTTGAGCCTAATAGAAAATAGAAGCAAGTACTAGCAAAATATTCAAACAACTCATTATCAGAGACAATCAATTAAATTGACCCATTGTAAGAGGTATTCAATTGGCATAACCCATAGTTGATTGTGGCTATGCATCATTGTTCCATTTCCTTTTTCATACTATTCTCTATTATGAATTTTCCTATTTTGTTAGCTTCCTCTTTAGTCTACTAGGACTTAAAAATAGTTTCTTAGGATTTATTTTATATTTGGCTTAATTTTGTAGATGAGGGGATCGGTGATGTGGTTACATGTGTGCAATGTGAGTCTTGCACTTTATGTGGCCTCAAAAGAGTGATATGGATAGAACTAACATACAAAAATAACTTGAAAAGAGAGATAAAGAAGATGAATAGACAATCTTAGAGAGTTTGGATGCACAAGTAACTAATAAAGAAGTTATAAATTATCAATCTTGTTAGACTTAAGATAAAACTACTTGTTCTTTATTGTGAACCTTGTTTATTCTTTGTGAAGAGAGGATTAACAACACAATGCCATTTCTCTAACCTCTTAATTGTATCAAATGAAGAGAATCTCGTGAGTATTTATATAATTTAGCTATTAATGATGTTTGTCGAATTGCATTGACAATTAAAACTCGAGATGAATCCTCCTCCCAATGGATTCCTCAATGGGTTCCTCTTGAATCCAAGATTATCGAGTGTTTATCTAATTACATGAGCCTTCCCTAAAAAAGGTTGAGAGTAGATGACCTTATCCAATGATCTGTATTCAAAATCCACCAAGTTAAATTTCCCGAAGTCATGTGAAATTATGAACCCAACTCCTTAAGCCTTATTACTAGTCTAAGGAGTTAAGTCTAAGTCAATATTTGATTTAAAGCTTGAATCTTGTAAACTATTTTAGCCATTTACAATTTGCCCCCGATCAAAGTTCTTTAGATAAAGTTGAAGAGGTTTGGATATCGAATAAATTCTTCAAATTGCTAGGGTAATGTTTGGTGCATGTATTATAGAATAATTGCCTATTACCAGGCACACTCACATAACCTAGTACGTTGTTATTATTGGTGATTCATGATGTATGTACCTAGTGCTAACCCTATAAAATACTTTGTCTTCTTTTTTTTCCTTCTCTCTCTTTTTTTTTTTTAGTACATGAGTTCACGATGCTATTCATTTGCCCATGTTGCCTTAAACTTGCCGAAATTGTATTGCCTCTAAGATAATACACACACATATATTGTCACGACCCTAAAGGAGCCTAGCAAGAATGCTTAAAAATTATCGTGTCATGTGTGTATTTCCAATATGAAAACTGTCTTGTAAGTAAAAAATTGCAAGATTATAATTAAATTACATTTAGTCATAATCCATATAATGAATATATAAAAATAATTATGAAAACTAATATTTCACAGTTCACCAGAACCGTAGAGAATCGGTATCCCCTATTAATAGCTAGGTATTGATTTCAAAGAAACTTTTTCCCTAGTTGCTAGATTTGAAACAATGAGAACTATTTTAACATTGGCTACACAACTACATTGAACTGTTTATCAATTCGACATTAAATTTGTGTTTTTAAATGGAGACTTGCAAGAAGTTTATGTCACTCAACCTAAAGGATTTATCATCAAAGACAAGGAAGAGAAAGTGTACAAGTTGAGGAAGGTACTTTATGGACTAAAACAAGCTCCACGAGTATGGTATAGTAAGATTGATGGCTACCTTCTTCAAAATGGGTTTATAAGAAGTGGAAATGAGCCAACACTTTATGTGAAAAAGCAAGGTAAATATGACTATATCATTGTCTATCCTTATTTCGATGATATCATATACATAAACTCCTCTAAATCTTTTGTGGCTGAGTTTAAGTCTAATATGATGGAGAAATTTGAGATGTAAGAAATGAGTTTGTTGTACTATTTTTTTGGGTCTTTAGGTGAAGTAAGGAGTTGATGGGATTTTTATTTCACAAAGAAAATATGTAATAGATCTTCTCATATGATTCAATTAATTTTAAACCAACTACTACACCCATGAATATGAATAAGAAGCTGTAACTTGAAGATGGAATAGAAAGGGCTAATGCAAAGAATTTCATGAGCTCGGTTGGAGGTTTAATTTACTTGACTCATACTAGGCCAAATATTGCTTTTTATGTTGGTTAAATTTCCAGGTTCATGCAAAATCCCACAAAACATCATCTTGGAGCAGCAAAAAGGAATTTACATTATATAGCTAGAATTGCAAAATATGGGATTTGGTATATTCAAGTTTCAGACTTCAGCCTTTGTGGATATTCTGATAGTGATTGGGTGAGTTCAATAGATGATCGAAAAAGCACCCAAGCTAGTGTTTTTAATCTTGGATCAGGAGCAATACCATGGAATTCAAAGGAGCAATCAAGCAATTTGGCTTAGGAGAATACTTGCAGATCTTCACCATAATCAACAAGGTATGACAAATATTTTTTATGATAATAAGGCAGTGATTGCAATGATAAAAAATCCTACCTATCGTGGGAGGATAGAGCATATTGATATTTGCCTGCATTTCAATGGAGACTTGGTTATAAGTAAAGAAATTATGTTGAAGTATTGTAGTACTCATGAACAAGTGATTATATTTTAACAAAATCATTTTCAAGGGATAAGTTTATTTATTTCAGATCAAGTCTTGGTGTTTGTATTTTTGAATCAAGAAGGAGTGTTGATGAATAATTCAAAAGGAAGTGGTCCATATTTTTTTATTTGTAATTATTGTATCATCCATTTTTTTTTTATATATTTATTTGCTAATATCTTAAAGTTAATTTCATTAAGTTATTAATAATTCATGTTGCCTATTTTTCTGATGTATTGGTCATTAGTAATTGTTTAAGTCCCTATTTTATCTCTATAAAATTAAGATAGTGAAATCTATTATAAATCATGATGATATTGATAGTTGAATGCATTCTTTTCCTCTTAACTTTTTTTTTTTTTTAAGCCTCCTTCTCTCTCTTCTTCTTTTTACTTTCTCTGTTTTCCTTGTTTTTCTCAAAGTAAAAACTCTGTCTCTCCACCCCAACAGTGGCTTATCTTTACTTGGTTGTTGGAAGCAAGAAGATGGAAGATGGTGGTGGCTGGCGCGGTGTGGTCGTGGTGTAGTTGGCAACGTGGGAGTGGCGGGTGGTGGTGGGCACGGTTTTGTTTCGGCAACGTAGAAGGGAAGAAGAGAAGAAAATGAATAAATAAATAAAAAGAAAAAGAAGGAAGGATTACGGGGGTTTAAAGAACTTAAAATAGGAGGTTGAATTAGGAATTAAGAAATGGAAGTGAAAATGATGATGGTGATCCGGCGGTAAGGAGGGAATGAAAAGTAGAGTCGAGTATGATTTTTCTTTGGTATAATTGTACTTGTTTTGTTCTTACTTGTAGATTCAAAAGAATTGATATGAATGGGCATTTTGCTTTGCGGAAGTTACGGTTTTGAATGAGGAAAATAGAAAGGTGAAGGTTTAATTAATTAATTTTTTTCCGACTTTGTTGATAATGGCAAGTTAAAGTGATTTTGGTGAGATCTTACATGGATTGCGATCGTCCTTTTGTTGAGATATGGAGTGTGCTGGTGGTAGGAAAAAGAAATGCATGGGTGGCAGAGAATGGAGGGTTACGTAGGCTCGGAAAGATGGACGATGACAAGTTTAGTTGCTTAAGTATCGGTTATGATACATTGAGAAAAATGGAAAATGAGGAATTGTCTGGGTTTGGAGTGGGCTTGAAGGACTCCAATTGCTTTGTCTAAATAAATTTCACACTTGTTAAATGGAGTAAGAGAATTAATTCTTGTTACTCCGAAACATTAGGGTTTTAGTATTTTAGAGTTTTAAATTAAACTTAGGGGTTTATCAAACCGTAAGCGTACCTCTTAAATTTTACATGTTGATTGACTCTTGTCTTCGAAAAAAGTCTTAAGGGTTTACACCGAGTTTAAGGCTTAAATTAAAAAATTTAGGGTTTTAGAATCATAAATCGGGATTGGTTAAAATAATCTTTTAATTTACATTTAACGCCTTATTTAGCCCTAAATGTATTTCTCATATTTCTCTAAGTGATTTCAATCTAAGTTTGAAAATTTATGAATTTTTCCGATCTATAATAAAATTATACTAGAGAATTGTAAGTTTATGATGGATTTAGTGTTTTTTTTTTTCCCTTTGTAAGGTTACATAAAATTCTTTATTCACAATTTATACTAGAGTTTTAAGGGTGGTGATCTATTCTCTCGGTCTTAAGCATGCTTGATCCCCATCCTAAATTTATTTAATTAATTAGTTTGTAAAAATTTAAAATTTGAAATTTCATTATTATTCCTCCTTTGTATTCGTACAAGAATATTTCGCCTAGAGTCCATAGTCTTGAATATTCATTTAACACTCTCTTTTTATGACTACAATTAATTTATTCACTAATCAACTCTTTTTTTAGGATTCAATTATTCTAATAGATTTTTATTTCATAGTATATAGTCATTTCAGTAATACTATATTAAGTTTAAGATCATAAATTATATGCATTTACTTAGCTTGTATTTATTAAATCATTTTTCAATTGATTGTGTGATTTATTTATTCTTTTCTTTTTTGGGTCCAAAAATCCATCATATGTCTTAATTAGAATCTTATCTATATTATGTTTCATATTATTATGCAGTTGGTTTACTACAAACGTAGATATGGAATTATCCTTTTATAGGAGTAAACATTACAACCTCATTATCAGTAACTATCTTGATCAAATTTATTATTTTATGCTTAATAAAATCTTAGCCTTAGTTTTAGAGTTTTAGGGATTTATAGGCTTGATCTTAGATCAAAATTTCTTATTGTTTAAAGTTTGAAACTTAACTTTTTCAGGTCAATTAGTTTAAATTTTAAGGTTTTGCTAAGAGTTTTAGTCAAGAATCATGATTTTTTGTTGAAAGATATCAACTCAATAGTTTGATAAAATTAGGGATGCCAAATCCTACCTAATTGAAAATTTAAATGGTTTTCTCCTATACTATCGATATTAGAAATCTTCAAAATTCTACTTATCAAACTTTTGGGGGTTTCACATACATACTCTATTATTTTATGTTAGGTTAACGTTCTAAGATTTTAGACAAGTAGTACCAACAAAAATAGATACTAAGGTCTATTGCAATAACTATGTTATAGAATAATCGTAAATTTTAGGATAAATTATATTGATAAGTCTTGGAAACTTCTAAAATTACATTGATATCTCTAGTATTTTGATTGTATATTTATGTCCCTATCATGCAATAGTGTGCCTCCTAATCAGTTTCAAAAATATAGAGAAACCTATAAATAAGTTTCATAATTACTCATGAAACATTTTTATAAGAGAGGGCTTAATACATGTTAGAGGGGTAAAGTATACAATTAGAAAAATTAGAGGTGTTAATGTAATTTTAGAAGTTTATAAGTATGGTCAATGTAATTTACTCTAAATTATACATGGAATATTAAATAAATAAAAGCTTAAGTTTTGCTCATTTAAATAAATAAGTTTTATTTTAGGGTTAAATTTGACTCGTTTGCTCGAGCTGAGTTTAAAATAAACTGAATTCGAGTGCTCGTGGATAGCTATGTTCATTTATAGTCCTCTGTGTGCATGTAGATGCATGTGAATGTGAATGTGAATGCGGGTAGATATGATTCCGCACGACAACGAATTGCGTGGCTGCAAATTTGCAGTGAGCTGTACACAAAATGCAGGCTTTATTTATTCTATTCATTTATTTTGTTTAGGATTAGAGCCGTCTTAGTCCATGAGTATGGGCCTTGACTTACCTAAATCCATGGATTCGGTGGGTCCAAACTGAGTTATAACCTACCTTCTGGACCCGACAAGATGGTTGTGATTGGAACACGAATCCAATTCGAGTCCATGTCTACATGAATAAGATCGATCATAGAGATACTTCATGTCCACAAAGTCAAAGAATTAACTTTTTCCGAGACTGCAAATAACACATATTCCAAATTTTTCCAAAGAGACCAGTATACGGTTTAGCAAAAACTATTAGTCGAGGAAGACAAATACAAATACAAACACAAACTGTGGAAATACAATTAAAATGATGGAAAACTTCCACAATTCCCCCACACAAATAAAAAGGGAATATTTCAACTTTATGGCTCTCATAATTAACTAATCACATTATGTGGCAAGCATGAGGATTCTCGTCGCTAAAAGCCGCACCAGTTTGATTATTAAAGTTGGTGGAATGACCACCCTGAGCATAGGAGTAGTATCTGCCGCCGTTGCTGCTATCATATCCATGCTTGTAGTAATTGTAGTGCGACGATGGTTGAGAGGCGTAGTAATTTACAGCACCATTGCACTGGTGTTGATTATACAGTGAATAGTTGTTTATTTCTGGGTTGTAGGGAAGCTGCCACAGCTCCGCCCTCCTTCCGGTCCGCCGCGCCGCCTTTAGAACCTTCTTTTGGTTAGTCCATCCAGTGACCGTCACCTTCTGCAAGTTCATGTCTATCTCTACCGTATCCACACCTAAAATGTATGAAAAAAAAAAAAAAATTTATATAGCTAGGCCTGGGTGCATATGATTAATTAAAGTTCCACCTTGTTTGCTATCTTATTCTAATATTTGATTTCAATGGCTGCATGCTTCGAGAAAATTTAATATTGAATTGGAATTTTTACCTTTAAGTTTTTGGAGCGCGCTTTTCACCTTGCTCTCACATCCAGCACAGTCCATATGTACTCGCATCTCTACAATCTGCACTTATCATCAACACCAAGTCACCAACACGAATTAACACTCGTTAATTATTAATTAATGAGTATCATTGAGGGTAAAAAGAAACTTTTTTATTAGAAAGTGTAAAAGGTTTTTTTTTTTTTTTTTATACTATAGACAAATTGATCTATCAAAGACAAAATGTCAAGAGCTAAATCACAGAAAGATTATTGGATGTTTTGGGAAATTAAACGTGGCTTACCGTGGACGGGTTGCTTGTTAATTTCATCCTTGATCTTCCGAAGAGACTACGATTCTTAAACATTGATGCAAATTGTTAATTCACCGACCAATTCTTACAGAGATCTTAAGGAAATACCAGCAATAATATGTGTGACAGTGGCTTACATATGACAACCGATCGAGGCTTTATAACTATAGATAGATCGTTCTTTGCTTCTTTAGTATTACGTGCAGTACATTATTTTATTGTGCGCGCACCGACCTTCATTTGAAAAATAGGATTATAGCTGTTGAACATGAAGGAAAGCTTAGAGAGAACTCAATGTTTAGGGATAACCATAAATTAAGACATTTTTTTTCGAATTATTAATCAATTATGGATAGACCCTCAAACTCATAAAATATAATCGATTTTATCATTCATATGTTGTTACTAAAACATTAAAACCATCACTATTTATAAGAGGTGAAATTATACTTTTTAGAAGGTGTATTCCCATATTATGTTGAGAAACTTAATATTAACTCTATTTTAATCAATAAATAATTCACATACACGTGTGTGGGTTTCGAAAATGTCAACGTTTCTGTTGGGCACGAAACTCATATATAATATAAACTAGTCCTTTTTAAAGTTAATAATGATGATATTATTATGCGATATAACTAATACTACTCTATTGATGGCACCTCCTTTCGTGGAAAGTTCTAAGGTCAATAGGGTTACGGAGAAAGGACTTAAGCAATTAATGAAGCTTCTTATATTTATCCGTTTTAACGAGAGAGAAGAAGGGAGCAAAAGTTGGTGATTCGTGGTTGGGCGGCTTGGGGTTCCTGAAATAACAATGTTGTTCATGTGCGGGCTGCGAAACCATCGGGTCTTGTTGTACATGACTTTTGCACTCTCTACGCCATGTGATATCATAAAAGGGAAATAAATACCTTAGTTGACTAACTTCAGATGAGATTTAATAACCCAAAATATGCTTTTACATTCTTTCTTGGATTTTTAATGAATTGGGTGTTAAAACTAGTTAATCGATTCTAATAATTCTGAATTTTTGCTTTCAAAATAATATTATGTATAACATAGAAGATTTACACCCTTTTTGTGTTTTACACGTTATAGGTTAATAAAATAATTAAAATTTTCTTTAATTTTTGCCGTTAACTAAATGTATTAATATTAATAAACCTTATCTAATTTGAATTAGGATATTATAATAAATTTCTTTACATAATCCAAACCGCTCCGTCCTTCTTCCTAATTTTACACGTATTTCTTTGAAATCACATAGCAATTTCCATAATATCATAACTGTTGCTTTGCAATATATTTAGTGCCTCTTGTCTTTGCTTTCTCCTCACATAAAAGATTCAGAAAAAAGATTTCTACCTTTCATGCTATTTAGATCCTTTCATAGGACTTTAAATTACAGAATGATTTTTATATATTATGTCCACGATATAAAGAATTTTCTTTGTTTTTATGACTTATGCTAATATGTTTCTTTAAAATCTCATTTGCATGGAAAAAGCATCATTACCTCTACAACAGGTATGAGGGTTTTTGACTCCCTAACTTTGGAAACTTTTAGTTTTCGTTTGTTGCCTTTGAAGAATTTGGGGTCTTTTTTTTTTTTTTTAAAAAAAAAAAATTTATATCATAAGTCAATTCGTTTGGTCATTGACCGCTCAAAGTTGACTTGTTCAGACAAAGCGTGTTTTTTTTTTTTTTTTTCTCGAATATTGCTTCATTACCTCAAAAGTCTTGTTCCCAGTTTATGAAGGAGATTGAGAAGACTCGTGAGTAAATTCTTTAGATGGACTAATATGGTGTAGGACATGGGTGATTAGATTATTGAGAAGACTCACGAGTAAATTCTTTGGGTATTGACTGACATGGTGTAAGACTTGGGTGACTTTGATTTTCTAAATGGAGTGGAGTCTAGCTCCTAAAGAAACGCAAAGTGATCAGAGTCAGAGTTCTGACGGGTTTTTCCTCATGTTCTCCCCGTAAAAACAATCTTGGAAATAAGGCTTAGTTTCAACTAGGGTAGCACCCTCAGATACAAGAATTTTCCACCTGAAGGGTGGAAACACATAATTTTTCTGGGAGTCTTGAGTATCCAAGAAAATACTCTTTTGGCTTTTGGGTGTAACTTGTCTCTAGTAGGATGTAATCTTAACCATAAACAGTACTCCCAAATATCCTCAGTGGTGACAAATTTGATGCTTGAAAGATAGGAATATGTTCAGATATGAGTTGAGCTGGACACTTGTCTCCCACATTAATAAAAGGCATCCAGTTGATTAAGAATGTGGCTGTAAGTGTTCCATCCCCCAAAATCTTTTAGGAATATGTAATTGAACATGAGACATCTAGTAACATTTAACAAATATCTGTTTTTTTCCCTTTGCAACTCAAGTCTATTGAGGTGTATTGACACGAGGATTATTGAACAATTTCTTGTTTCTCATGAAGTCTTAAGAAAAATCACATCCATCATCACATCGGATTTTCTTAAAAGACAACTCATGTTTTCTCACATGAACGGTGGTAGAAATTATTCTACTGTTTTCACTCTTTTCTTTCATCAAGTATACCCTTCCATACATCTACAGACATTGATAAACATCACAAACTACCTAGCACCAAGAAGATATGGGGTCTTAGTGGGTCCCCAAATTTCACTATGTACAAGAGAAAGGAAATGAGAGATCTTTCATTACTAGGAAAAACAAGAGTTTCTACAATGTTTAGCAAGCTGATAGACTTCACAATGAAAATCATTAACTGACATACTCTAAAAAAATTTTGGTTTAAAATTCTTCAGCAATTGAAATGGTTGGTGTCCTAAGAGACAATGTTCTAACCGCATCTATGAATTACTAGACATGCTACGCTTATTGGAGATACCCTTAGATAGAAAAAATGATGATAGCCAGGAACTCTGCCTTCTTTAGATTAGAATTTGCATCAAGGACATAAAGTCTATGTATTAATCTGGCAAGTCCAATCATTGTCCCCAACTTCCAATCCTGTAAAACACAATGAGTGTCAAAAAAGTTTAGGCTACAATTTAATATTTGAGTAAGTTGAAAGATCAATATGTGGTCAGATGAAAACTTTGGGGCATGTAGCAAGTTTTTGAGGTCTAAAGTCAAAGCTCAAACTCATATCATCTTGTCCAGCAATAGTGATGGTAGTCCTATCTGCAGTTGTTATTTTCCTATCACCAAAGAGTGGTTTATATGATTGAAAACATATAGTATTAGCAGCCATATTGTTAGTGGCTCCAGAATCTAAATCCATAGTTCATTCCTTGACAGTTTATTAGCTAGGAAAGACTCAGAAATCAAACACTTACCATATTAGGCGAGAGAACATGCATTTGAAGTGCTCAATAGGGACTACAAGACTTTCCTTAGCTTTTCTACCTCATCTCTATTGAAGTCCTGGGTTTCCTTTTGCTTGTAACTTTTCCCAAGTGGAATCTTTTAAGGTGGCTACAACTAAAGTCCTCCAGACTCCTTTGAAACCACCACTTCTAATCAACTCTTTTTCTTTTCCACACAACTTAAGACATCTCTCTCTGCTATGACAAGAGTTCATGTAATACATACAGAACAAATTCTCCATACCACTTTGTCTCTCACCTTCTGTCCTTTTTTCTTCTTTTGCATTCCCATTCTTCTTGGCTTTATTTCCATACATTGTGCAGATCATAGCTAATCCATCAATCTACACATTTTCAAGCATTACACTCCGTCTGCTTTCTTCAGCTCTAATGATAGAATACACTTCTCCAAGGGTTGGAAGATCATTTCTTCCCAAAACTTGTATTCTCACTAGATCAAAGTCTAAACTTAGACACGCAAGGAACACAAATATGTCTTCCTCTCCACAAGATTCCATTAGTGTCCAAATATCCACACTAAGATCTCATCTCTCAACCTTGTAGTGATCTATCTTAAGCCAAAAACCATTCATCTCGTTATAATACTCAGTTATAGTGAGATTACTTTGTCAGGTAGATGCTTTGACAATGGGGAGGAACATACAATTCATACTATTTCTGGTTGCATGGAGTGCCACACTTAAAACATGGCCATTAAATCCTCTTCGTCCCACATGTCATATGCTACATCTTTTTAATATGGTCCTTTCCCATTGATATAACTTAACTTTTCTTTCCCTTTTGAGTAGAGTCTCACAGCTTGTGACAATGAAGATGATTTTTTCCATCTAGCCAGTAAGAAGGGTGGATACTCTGAAGTTAAGAGGTAGTTGTTAGAAAAACACAACTCAAGTGGGTTTACTTAGGGAGTTCAAGTGATATGTTGTAATTGAGGCCAGAATTATTAGAAGAGTAAATTCACACACCACAATCCCAAGAGGGCTGCTCTAGTACCTTGTGGAATTGTAACGTAGAATTATTTTGGAATCACACTTTGATTTGTACTTAAGAATATAAACAACCTTAATGTGGTTGGTAGTAACAATTATTACTGCACAAACCTTAACTAAACTACAACATTAATTCTACAAATGAATAGAACTACTTCAACAACCTACACATCAATGAGCTAATATCAAATACCAAAAAATTCTATCCCTATAACATCATAATTTTCAAACTTATGCTACAAAACTATGCAGAGTACAAAAAATTGCAAGGAATGTATCTCTATACGATGCATTCAGATTTACATCGAATGGGCTCTTTTGTTAAGATACATTAAATGAACGAAAAGTCCACAGCAGCTTATTTACATCCATGCATAGCTTGCTGCTGAAATTTCAAGCAGAATTGAAGCTCTTTCCTGATAGGACAACAAAATAGTTCAGCAAGGCAATTATACCCAAGAGTAGTTTGTCTGACATGTTGATACAGTGAAAAGACATGACACTTACTTGAGTGACTGATGATTGCTTGACCTGAATGCTATGTAGAAGGCAGCCCATGCTAGGGGCATTGAGCAAGAGACCAAAAAGGTAAGGAAACCCCACTCAGCCCAGCTACTTAAGAGATTCAGCAAATATCAAGGATTCACGAAAGTCGATGTTGGGAAAAAAAGAAAATAGAAATCCAATGCCTTAAGACTGATTGCATCACCGGTGTCATTATTGAATAAAACCCAAACGCTCCCCAGAACTTTGCTTCATCCAAGAGTACCTGCATAATCACAGCTTAGCACATAAGTGGCTGCCAACATCTGGAATCACCAATATCATCAGCACACACATACAATCATACGCTGGTGTTACTCTTCTATCTCATAGAATGGTATCCCTAACTTCATGAATACTCATATTAATATCCAAGGAAGCAGACCTTAATTACAGTTGCATGGCCATAATAAATTCTAAGTTTGCATTAGATGAGCCTCCAACATGCAAAAATTAATTCCAAAGGGAGCCAATCGTGCTTACAATTGCATGAAAATACTGACAAAACATACCTCTCAAGACATCAAGGAATATGAAGAAACTTGAGAGAGCTTAAAGCTACTCCAAACGAGATTCGGAATCAACAGTCCAATTATAGAGCAAGGAACAAACATGAAGAAAGCCAAGAATGGGTGCGCAAACCTGCAGAATTGCAAGTCATGTTAGTGTCCATCCACGATAATGCATGCAAATATTATGAATAATGAGAGCTTGTGCTAACATATCGTCCTCTTCTTCCTCGCTTAAAATAAAGTAAAGAGTAGTATGCACATCAACTAGACAAATGCGTGCTTTCTTGTTGTATAACAAAGATTCAGTTACCCAGATAGCAAGTCTTATCTATGCATAGCGTTGGATAACTGTACGGTAGACCAATTTGGGTGTAATATATATATATGAAAAACTATGTATTGACATGGTACCAGAGCTTTCTCTATAAAAGAGGGGGAAAAAAATCACATCATTTTATCAGCAAAAAGTTATATCGTCATTTTGGCCTAAGTCCCAACCCTACCCATCACCATGAAACCCCAAACCCAATCCATCCAAACTGCCCATCCCAACAGAACCCATTTCTTAAACCTAACCAGACTAACCTCCAAATGCTACCCGAGAGTCCCAAAATGGGCCAGTCACGACCTTCACCGGTCGTCCACTTGTCGTTCCTAGTGCGTCCCATTGATCGAGTTGTCCTCCAGCACCAGTCGGCCTCTTGCCCTCATCACACTCTTGTCTTCCACCGTCCAACGCCCATCTCCATTCATTAGCTCTATAACCAGTCGAGTCTTTAGTCTCCATACCAGTCCAAATCACCATAATTGGTTGGTTATCGGCCACCCTTCATCTAGTGGCTGCAAGCGTTTGGTTTATTGTCGGATTGTGTCCCGGGTCGGATAGCTTAGTCGCTCTTGCCTTTATATTTCCTGCTAACGTTCATCTCGCTTCACTGTTGGAGTGATCTGCTCTCATTTGTGGAAGCATAATCTTTCTGTTTTCGTCGGCATTAAAAATACATAAAATGAAATAAAAATAATAATATAATCGTATTATAATTATATTTTCATATGGAATATTATGTTTTATTTTATTTTTTTCCATATAATCATATTCTAATCATGCTATTTGTGCTATAACTGAGTGTTGGGCTTTCTGGATTCTGCCTGTGGCATCAGTGGAGAGTTAAAATAAAATTAAAGAAATACAATACAACGTTGCACTCCTGATGGGATTAGAGGAACTCAAGAAAGCATGAGGAAGAGTCAGAAGAAAGTCGGCCGATCGGCCCAGACCGGACCAAGGTGGACGGGCCTTAAGCCTGTCTAGATCGACCGGCCCTTCTCACCATCCTTTTAATCCAGTTTTCTTTATTTCGCTATTTTTTTTTTCCATTTTGAGTGTTTATGCTTTTTTTTTTTTTAAATATTTGGTGTACATTTTAGTCGGGAAAAGAAAGAACATATTATTTTTTAAAATACTCTTAAAATTTGACTGTTCAAAGAATAATCTAACAATACAGCTCACAATTTCAGGATTGAACACCATTTTGAACATCGAAACCTATAACCCCAATTAATAAAAGGCGTTGTATGAAATTTGAAATTCAAGCAAGGAAATGTTCACTAAATGAGGTATGATTTGGTCTTCATATTTTTATGGAATAGCACTAAAGTGAAACCCAGTGTAGAAACTTGAATCGAATGGAAAAGATGAATAGAGACAAGCCACTTATCAAAAAGACAAAAGGATAAAATTTGCAAACGAAAAACCTAGATGAAGAAATGCGATCGGAACCAAGTAGAAAGGAAGATAGTGCTAAAGACCATAACAACAAAGAATAATAACCCCTGTACCAACGAAAGCAAAACAAAGGCAATAGAAAGGAATAGATACGGCCTTAAACCCATCCAAAACCATGAGTCCAGGCTTAGAAATGTTAAATTTGAATTTCTGAGGACAATACAAGAAAAAGGCTTTGAACCTTCATTTAGAGAACTCACAAAAAAAAAAAAAAAAACTCGTGTTATTCTGGATAACCAAACCTTTATTTAAAATTAAAAATTATTTACAGAAGAGATAATTATGTGTCTATATTCTTGATTCGATTCTACAATTAGTTATTCACATTTTAATTATTCAAGTGTCCATATTTTCATTTTTAATTTGTTACATAAACACTATAGAAAACCCTTCCATACTAAAACCTCTTTCAAAACCCTATTTCACCGATTGCAAGTTGCTTCAATGACCGGATTGGTTCGGACCTTTGATCCCATTTGCATCAACTCCCCTTTTGTTGGGACAAGCAGCTTTGTAGTTTGGGATGAATCAGAGTAACATGGTTCATAACTATTTTATCATTCTAATTTAACTAGACAACAACTATCGATTGTATGTAGATGATATAACTACTGCCAATGATGAGATGAAATCTAACTATTAAAAGCTCATCTAGACGAGCAATTTCAAACTGAGGATCTCGGGTGATCATGATATTTCCTTGGAATGGAAGTTGCTTATAGTAGCAAGCTATCAATACTGCCAACAAAGGAATGCACTAAATATGTTGGACGAGGCGGGTATGCTTGGCTCGAAAGCTGTGGACACCCCATGGATCCAAATGTAGAGTTAGATCCTAAACAAGGAGATCACTTTGCTTACCCTGGATGCTATTAAACTGAAGGATCTGTCGGTCCCGAAATAACCTTGATAGCGAGTGTGATGAGCAGGTTTCTTGACTCTCGCGCTAATAGCCTCGGGATGTTGTAATACGCATCCCTTGACGTATCAAAGGAGCTCAAGAAAAAGGATTATTGTATTAGGACAATGGACATAGCCATAAGTGATGCGGATTAAAAAATAAGATAATTTTTATATGAGATTATGATAGATATGATTTTATTATTATGTTTTATTTAATTAAATTTAGTTTCTTATTTGTAGGATTTAATTAGATTAGTATCTTTATTTTAAGATAGTAAATTATTTTATGTTTCCTAATTTTCTAGAATATTCAGTATTATTATGTTTATAAATAGGTAAGACTTGATATTTAATAATAAAACTATTTCTTAAGTGAGGTGTAAGGTCTTCTTTTTTACTGATAGCGTGTAACTATTAACAAAATTTACTATATAGTGTGAGATTATACAAATTAAAAGTGGTGTGAGGTCATTATAAAAATTTATCATATGGTATGAAATCATACAAATCAATAATAGTGGAAGACTATCATCTAAATCTAGTGATGTGAGACTATTAGATATATTCCTTTTAAGTTATCTTTTTTTTTAAAAAAAAATTAAATTATTTTTTAGTGATTTTCTTAGCATTCTTAGTATATTCATTGTTTAGATTAAATTTTCTCATAATTTTCGTGTTTTTATGCAATTTTCTTATTTTATAATTTTCCCCACTTCTGTTTCCCTATGTCAAATTTGATATTAGAGTAAATCATCCCATTGTCCTACATCAATGGGATTACATATGCAATTGATAGATGCCCAACTTCTGGACATTGTCTTTATTGTTAAAAATCTCATTTCAAGCAAAAGTAAGAAACAAACAATTGTGCAAAAGCAAGATATGGAGGTGTGGAGTAGCAACTTATGAACTCATGGTTGAAACATCTTATTAAGGAGTTAGGTTTCATAGGAATAGAGACGATGAAACTTGTCTTTGATAAATAAGCAGCATTGCATATGGTTTCTCATCCACCGTTTCATGAGCAAACAAAAGACCTCAAGATTGATGGTCATTTTGTGAGAGAAAAATAACTTCAGGTGTAGTTTCCACAACCTTTGTAAACTCCAATGACAATTAGTTTATTTATTTATTTGTTTTTTACTAAATTACTTCCTAATCCTCATGTAAGCTATTTTTGGAACAAGTTTGGAACATATAATATATATGCTCTAGCTTAAAGGTGAGTGGGTCCATTTGGACTAAAGAAAATAAATAAAAGACCATCTCTTGAGAACCTATGCGATCATGCAACTATCCACTTTGGTGATGAAGCTACATCTCCATCTAATCAAAGCTTTATCCTACAAGGTACCTATTATTGAGTTATATATATATATATATGGGCAAATTATCAAACGCTCACCAATTCTTTGAATGACCAACAAAAAGTAATCACAGTATCAAAATGGCAACTCGAAGAAGAGCTACTAATATGATCTCAATTGCATGAAGTAAAGTTCCTACAAAGCAAAGCAATAGCCTCAACTGGGGAGGTGAGAAGCAAGGTCAAAACAGATGTGGATGACTTGTGTTTAGAGATAGACAATTGCCTTTCACAAAATCAAAGACAATTATGAAATAGCCACGAGAATCATAATTCAATAAATACAGAACCCATGGCATGATAAGGGAGACTACAACAAGAAGGGAATGGAGAATAACAGCAACCTTTCTCAGGTACAATACCTAAAAATTCCGTAGGCATTAAAGCACTCTTAGCAGAATTTCAATAGGACAACATAATTTCAAAATGATAGAGATCAGCAGCAGCAGCAACAGCAACAACAAACTAATAGAGATCGGTAGCAGAAGCAACAAGATCAACACAATCATCATCAGCAGCAGCAAGATCAACACAACCAATAGTAGCAACAAACAACAGATGCACACTACATCATCTGCACCGGCAACAAGAGCACGCATCAACAACAGCAACAACATCAGGACATATGCAACAGAAATAACGATCAACAATAGCAACAAAATCATGACATATGCAACAATAACAACAGTGATCAAGATCACTCCAAATCACCAACAAGATTACTACAATAGATTTGAATCTTAATCTCATGTAATGTGATAAATACAAACAACAAAAAGAAATATGTACAATGTATCTTTATATACAACAAAATAATCAATAAAGGATTGAGTGTGATTTTCTTCTATGAGTGTGATTTTCTTCTACAATTAACATTGTAAATTCATTTTATGGTATTAGAGCTCCTCCTCAACATCTAAACTAAACTAAACCTCCACCAATCAACCTCACGAAACCATGACTTCGGAAGATACCTCAACAATCATTCAAAACAACTTAGAACCAATCCAACCTCTCATCATGATAACAATACACAACTCCATCAAACTCAACAACTCCAACTATCTCTCCTAGAAAACCCAAATCGAAGCCATTCACATAGGATATGACTTGTTCAAATTTATTGATGGCTCTCATCCACCACCACTAGCCATTGTCATAGTGGAAGACAGCATCTCTCCCAACCCAACTTGCCTCACTTGGCGACGTCAAGACAAGCTGCTATTTGGAGCACTTGTTGGTGCACTATCCTCTAACATCGTTCCCCTAGTTACACACGCAGCCACCTCTCTCCAAGCTTGGCAGATCCTTGCCAATACCTATGCCAAACCCACCCGTAGCCACATCAAACAACTGAAAGATAATCTAAAACACATCACCAAAGGCTCCAACTTTATCACTGACTACATGCAATCCATTAAAATTCGTGCTGATGAATTTGTAGCACTTGGAAAACCCCTTGATCATGAAGATCTTATTGAGAAAATCTTGATGGACTCAATGAATCCTATCAACCCGTCATTGATTCTGTCAACAGCTGTGACAGTCCCATTTCCTTCGATGAACTCCATGAGAAACTCATCAACAAAGACCTCTCCCTCCATGACACCTCCTTCCCTACCTTAGTCCTCCCCGCCTCCGCTCACACCTCTTAAGTCCGCTCCAACCGTTGGCCTCCTCGCAATCGTTTAAATCGACCATCCCCCAACTCACCTTCCCTTACTCCTCCTACTACACTCCCTGCCAGCCTGTTCCCCATCACCACCTCTCGCTAACCATGGCCCTTCCTTGGCTGATGTCAATGGTGTCGCCAATAGGGGCATGTTGTCGCATATTGCTCTCTATTTCGTCAACAACACCCTTACGCGCAACCCCCCGCACCATTCACCCAGTCTACTCCTTCCCCTTACCCTCTTCCTTGGCAGACACAAGCTAACGCTACACTCTCCACTCCTACCCCTCCCTCCTGGTTGTTGGACAGTGGTGCTACTCACCATGTCACCACTGATCTCCACAATCTTGCTCTCCACAACTCCTATGACGACACGGATGAAATCCTCATCGGCGACGGCTCGGTACTCCCCATCACACACACTGGTTCCACCTCTTTACCCAACTCTCCTCACTCCTTTAACTTAACTAATGTTTTATGTGTTCCCTCCATGCATTGCAATCTAATCTCCGTTTCTCAGTTTTGCAAATCTAACGACACCTCAATTGAATTCTTACCTTCTTCGTTTCATGTGAAGGATCTCCGAACAGGCACCATTCTCCTTCGTAGATGCACTAAGGATGGCATCTACATCTGGCTCTCCACCACACCACCACTTCTTGCTTTCTCCAGCACCGTTACATCTCTTCCTACCTGGCACCATCGACTCGGTCATCCCTCACTACCAGTCCTCAAGCATCTCCTCTACTCCAACAACTTAACAGCACCTATATTAGCACATTCTACATTTGATTGTACTTCTTGTCATTGCAATAAAAGTCATAAGTTACCATTTGCTTCATCTACTTTAACTTCTTCCTCTCCTCTCGAACTGATATTTATTGATGTATGGACATCTCCCATTACGTCTATTAATAACTACAAATATTATGTTATCTTTGTTGACCACTACACTAAATACATATGGCTCTTTCCACTCAAATGCAAATATGATGTTCTACATGTCTTCATACGTTTTAAGACACTTATTGAACATCATCTCAATCGTGCCATTAAAACTCTTTACTCGGATAATGGGGGCGAATATCAGGCCCTCTTGAACTATCTTGCCACTCATGGCATCTCTCATCTCACAACCTCTCCTCACATGCTCGAGTACAATGGCTACTCGGAATGCCGTCATCATCACATTGTTGAAATCGACCTCACTCTCCTTTCTCATGCGTTCATGCCACCAATCTACTGGACCTATGCATTCCTCACTACCATCTACCTCATCAACTGTCTTCCCACTCCAAAACTTCACAACCTGTCTCCATTTGCCAAACTCTTTGGCACCACACATCATTATACTAAGCTTCAAAGCTTTGGCTGGTTGTGCTATCCTTGGCTGCGATCATACACTAAGCATAAACTTGAACCTCACTCATTCCCGTGTGTGTTAGTTGGTTATTCCTCTACTCAAACTGCTTACCTTTACCTACACACACCCTCTGGTCGCATCTATATCTCTCGCTATGTTCACTTCGTTGAGTCTATCTTTCCCTTTAGTAAATCCTCAGTTGCCACCAACAACCTTGTGCTACCCACGGAATGGTGCTCCCTCCATCTTCCCCTCATTCTGCCATCCTCCCAGCACTCGCTCCACCCTACCTCTGCTCCATCTTCCTTGCCTTAACCCTCTGCACTCCCACCTAATCTCACCCCCACTACTACCACTTCAATCCCCCCCAGCCTACCCCCCTCACGTACCATCATCACTCACTCCAAATATAACATCCACAAACCCATCTAAAAACTCAAGCTCCTTGCAGCTGTTCCACCTCCAACTCATGAACCTCGAACCATCACTCAGGCCCTTAAGGATTCCATACTGGGGCTAGACTCACTTTTTTACCATTTTTAGATGCAAGTACTTACGATAAGTATGTTACTTATGATGAATACAAAGATGCTTATTATTATTACTAGGATGAAGAGAGTAGCAATTACTATTATTATTATGAGGATGATTAGTAGGACAAATCTACAGGCAATGATGATAGTTTGTACTGTGACTTTGTTTGTTTAGGAGATGAGACTCCAAATGTCTTTATGTTAAGTGTGTTATTATTTCAATTTCTTTCTTTGTGCAATTATGGTTGGAATGACTCACCTGTGAGTCATTCAATATAGTGTGTGGAGTATTTATAATTGCTATTGTGTTCTTGTTAGTGGTAAAAGCAAATACCTTTGGAGAAAGTAGGTGCGATAGTTAGAACCTTAACATGTCACTATTTGATAGTGGCATGTGATGGATTGCAGTATCCTGAATTTGGGGCGTTACAACTTAAGTGGTATTAGACCTTACGTTATAACTCTTTAGAAGACTTAGGTGATGAATCAAAGGGTGGTAAGGTATGAAAAGAGTAAGTAAAGATATGAGTTTGACAATGAAATGAAATAAATAATTTACCTTATGTTATATATATATATATCTTTGTAATGTTTTGTTTATTTCTTTAATCTATCAACTTATTTGAATTCCTATATAATTTTTATCAATCTTGCATGTTTCCTTATCTCTTCCTATTGAATGCGAAAGAGGATCTCAAGAACTAGTTTAATTACTAGCACTGGGTAAGATGCCTAAGATACACAACACCTTTGACAACAACCACAATAAGAGGGACAAGGATAGATAGCTGGTTAAAATGCCCACCTATTAGAGACAATCAACACTGTGGTTAGATTCTTGCTCAGTAGCAGTAGTTGGGTGTTAAGCAAGCTTATGTAAGACAAGAAGAGCAGATTGGCATGTAGAGTCTTGATAAATTACAATTTCCAGCATGTTGATGTGTGTTTTAAAGTGGAATTTGAGGTTCAGTTAAAGTACCCTTGACAATTTAGGACTTATAGTAGATTTAGTAGGTTAAAGAATGATTTAGAGTAGAAATTTGCATGTAGAGTCTTGATAAATTACAGCTACCACATTCATTGTAAATTTCCAAGGGTAACTTGAGTAAATTGAGGTTGTGACATGTTAAATTGATAATTCGATGTTGATTGGATATCAAATGATGTTTATAAATCCGATTGGAGTCAAGTTGATTAAATGTTGGATTTGATTTAGTATCATAGGATGTTATGGACTATTCTGGAAATTCTTGTGTGTTTATTTTGCTTATAATGTGGATTTCAATGACAATTTAGGAAGTAAAAATAACTAGAAACAAATTGGTTTTGGTTTGGATTAATTTGGAGTTGAATGAACCAAGTTACAGGATTTTAAGGGAAAAATTCGTAATTGGACTGATCTGAAATCTTTGTAAGGCTTAAAATGATTAAAATAAGAATATTTATGATAAATTAAGTAGAGAAAGTAACTACGAGTAATTTGGTTTTGGTTTGATCCAATTTGGAGTTAAAATGATAAAGTTATAAACAATTGAAGTTAATGGGCTTTTAGAAAAGTTAATTTGGATAAATTGACATAATATTATAATGATTTAAAAACCTTAGGCCAATGTAGGGCCAATCTTAAGCCAACCCACTCAAATGGGCCTATGGGCAAGCCCAATATCCTTCCCTATGGGTGGTCCATATAACAACTCATAAATGAAGTAAAAGGGCCTAATTAACTAAATTAATTAAATTGAAAATTAAGTGAGTAAATGAATTCTAATTAAATTTAATTGGACTCAAATAAACCCAATGAACCCAAAATCTAAAATTTATTTAGGTCCATTTCTACTTGGGGGTCTATATAATAAATGGGCCTTATCAAGACCAAGTAACTTAAATAGGCTCAAAATGAAGTAAAGGCTTAAAGTGAGTTAGACTTAGACATGAAAAATTAAATAGGCCTAAGAATAATAAGTATAACCTACTAAATGATAATGGACCTAACTTAGATATAATATCATAGAATGAGCTAAAATAGGTTAATTGGACCTAAGTAGATCTAAATAACTAATTAGACTTAAAATGGGCATAAGACTAATAATTTACACTTAAATAAACTAACTAAATATAAATAAGTCAAATTGGGCCAAGACTCATAAATTAGGACCTTTATGAACCTAATTAGGTAAATTAATTAAAATTAAAATAATTAAATCCCAATTAAGTGAATGACTTCAATTAAAAGGCTAATTAACTTAATTAGGGTTAGTGAGCCTAATTCCAAAAGTTATTGGACTCACTTCTCTTTAAGGCTAAAAACCTTAATTAGGTTATAATAGAAAACACATAGTAATGGACTTAGCTAATACTAGAAATTTAATGGGCTTAAGCCTAATAGAGTTAATCTTAAGAAATGAGCGAAGTAAAGCCCAACTAAGTAAATCGAATAGTAATTAGCTATTATAATAACTTAAACTAGTTTAACAAACACTAGATAATATGGGCTAATTTAGTTAAAAAACTAATTTGGCCTTCTTACCCCTTTTTGGGGCCATTTTTAGTATAGGCCTTAGCTAGTCTAAATCAAATCCAATTTAATGATAAAGTTAATTAAAATAACTTACTGACTATAATTTTTTTCTTAATGCAGAAAAATTGAATAATCTTGTTTGATTGGACCTACATCAACTTGGAATCTTTCACCTTTTAATATGCAATAACATGCGTGCTCTTTGCTAGGATAGAAAACCTTAACCGAACTAAAATCTAACTTAGCTAAGTAATTAGGTGTTGCTTGTGTGTGGTCATCTCGAGTCAATGAGAGATGCCTTGGGCTTGAACTATGGTTGCAGTTTTAATTTAGTAACCCTGGTAGTTAGGCGTTTAAGCCATTAAAAAATGACTTAACGAGTAACCGATAAGTAAAATCACATTGGATAATGGGTATTGTAAGTAGAGAGAAGGTATAGTGGGAGCCACTTGAAGATTATGGATCTTAGTAAATAATATGATATAGCTAGACTATAGTCAGTGAGGACTGCATAATGGTAATGATACTTAGATGAGACTATTTAGTTTTGATTTTGCAATATAGAGTCTAACTGCTCTCATTAAACTTGATTATCGCTGCAATGGTATTGGACCTTAGGTCTCCTATTGTATTGTCCGGAGTCATAAGTACTCAAGTACTATTTATGTACATTAATGAAGATAATTATAAATTATATGATTGTTTGGTATATTAGAATGCAAGCCTATGTGACACCTGCTTGTGCTTACGTTACTATTGCACTAAGTTCTTGTAGCACGTTCCTTTTTCTTTTTTAAATAAAGATGACTCTTCAATGGGTGCTTTTATGACTCCGTGGGTTATGACTTCAAGGAAGAGTTTTGGGCACATGCGAATGATACAACTGGCAATGAAATTATTAGTTAGATTGTTTTTAGATCTTAAATTTATATATAGTATTAAACTTTTTATTAAGGGGATTGCTATTTAGATTATATCAGACTTTGTAGATTTTTATATATTTTAGGCCCAATAAACCCTAAGATAAGGGAAAATGGATATGTAAGTGTTTAAATTTTAGAAAATGGGCAATTTAGTATTTGAAAAAAAAAAATCGTGATTTATTATTCTAAACTTTAAAATGTGTAAATCTGTGTTTTTTATCAAAAGACAACATGACGAACATTTATTTTAGCTTGATGTGGCATATGGATCATGTTTACATGTTGGAAATAAGTAGTGCTAACTGGACAAAGGGATAAAATATAAATGTGATTTACATGGATGTCACATTAGGCCAAATAAAAAGAAGAAGAAGAAGAAGAAGAAGAAGAAAAAGTCTATCATGTTACCTTCTGATAGAGATACTTAAATTTACACATTTTAAAGTTAGGAACAATAATCACCAAATTTTTTTGTTCAAACACTAAACTACTCATCTTTCAAAGTTCAGGTACTTACATATCTATTTTCCCCGAGGACTTTTAATTTTAATGAACTTTTAGTCTAAGGCTTAGTTTCTCATATCCTACCAACCAAATCAAGTCAACCATTGAAAGTTTTTACAATATTAATTAATGATTTCAAAGTTCCAAGATTGATCTAGAAATCTATATAAATTATAGAAAGCTTTATATGTTTTATTTAAGTGAAACATATGGTGAATTGCTATCACCTTTTAGGTTCTGGGACCTAAAATATGTTATGTGGTTTTTTCCTTTGTTAAAATTTACTTTTCAATTTATTATCAAAAGCAAAATGATTTGGTGTCTTCCATGGTTAAATGATATAGATTCTTAATAATCAAATTTGCTTATTTACATTGTTATATTTCGCCATAATCTTTCGATTTCTCATAATGAGAAACCCTAGTGTTAGAGAAAATGAGCTAATAGGCAAGATCGAAAATTTTTTTTTTCGATAATCCTTGATTCTGATCTAGATTATTAATCAACATGTTCTACGAGTCAAATTTCAATGTAGAGGACGACAAGGAACATGAATGATGGGGGAAAAAAGTACTTAAAATCGTTTCTATGGCAACTTTTTCAAAGTTGTTTGATATATATATTTGTAAAGCAAGCATTTCCTCTTGTGATAATTTAATGAAATGGTAGCCAACATAATTATTTTGATTTTTTAATTATCAATCCCCTATACAATGCTTTACATTAATCCGATTAATGATTATACGTACCTTTGAGATTCCTCCAACTATTAATCTTCGATAAGGGGAGACGTGAGATATTTGTCTTTCTTAATTTCTTAGTTTTGTCTATATATGAATCCGAAAGGTATAGAAGTTCTGAAAGTTCAAATCAAATGAAAGCCTAATTCGGTGTGGTTGCATGTTAAATTATATTTTTTAATTTTATTTAGAATGTTGGGCATCGCATTCTTAAAAAGTTGGAAAGGTGTATCAATTGTAAAGTTTGTAATTTTAGCATAATGCTTCACGTAATTGGTAGTTTAGAATCTCATACAGGTAGTAATAGTTCTCAAATTTTAAAGTTGTTGAGGAGGAATCATATGGCAAACTATATAATTGAATTAGTTAACCAAAATTTAGTTTGAAGCTCTATATATATATTTCTGGCTCCTATCATTTAGATTACCAAATTATACATTTTCTCCATCCCACTCAATAGGCATACCATCCTCAATTTTCAATCAGTGTTAAAATGATCCAAATTCAAATATCTTTCTTTTTTTTTTTTCTTTCTGTTTATGCAAAGTATTTTATTTTATTTTTATTTTATTTCTTTAATTATATGATGATGATTTCTTCTTCTTCTTTTAATATTTAAGTATATATCACGTGTGGATGAGTTTTGCAAGTAAAAAAATGTTTCTCCAAGTTTATATAGATAATTCAGCCGAAAAAAAAAAACAAAAAAACTTTACATTTAAAATAGATTGATCTGTGGAAAACAATTTTTATGCAAAGGAAAATTGGTGAACGCACAATAATCGTTATTGTGGGAGACGGGGAACTATCTGATAAGGCATAATACAGCAGTGGGCTGGACTGACTGCACAAAGCCTGTTAGAAACTCCAATTGTTGGAGACTGGAGTACATTCATTCGCATTCTGCTGGCCCTCAACGGCACTCGTAGATATAATAACCTAAATGAACCGGAACTGGACCTGCCGGTTTAAAATAAATAAATATTAACACTTCTAGATTAAAACTAGTCAAGTTCTACAAATCATTTGCTGTAATTACAGCAACTGAATTCAACAAAAATGCTGATTCTCGGCGAACAATAACGACATGTAAGAACTAGCGAGGCCAAAGGAGTATCGGGCATCTGGGAAAAGAAATCCTATCTTAAGTTCTAACTCACAAAGAATTAACAGAAAAGTAATCACCACATCGACATTGATGATAATAAATAAAGCTGTAAAGATTACTTTCAGCGTCTTCAACCATCATATCATATCCTTCAAGCAAATATACTCTGCAGTTCTTCATCAACATTTTGAAGCTTGCAGCTCAAGATATATGCTCTACCTGACTTTGCATTGCTGAGAATTTCCCAAGCTTTTTGTAGTATTATCAGAAACTTGGCCTCTAAACCGTGATCCAAAGGAGCTTGAGGATGGATGATCGATAGCTTGCACGAGTTTCTTCATAACTTGCATTTTCTTTCTCACATGAAATATCATAGTAGGTTTCTTTAATCGGATCCTGATTTTTTGTATTTTTCACATTTTTTATTGTCATTTAATTTAATATAGTTATTAATATTATTTTATCAAACAATTATTTTTGATCAATCACAAGTTGACATGTGTTATTTGTCTTGGACCATCACTTGTTGCTAAAGTGTTGATAATTCATGTTAATAGGTCATATTTTATATATGGATAAAAATAGTTCAAGTTAAATAGATTAACTCATCATAAGAATTGTTTAGTAATCTTGTGTATAATGATATAAACTTACAACTCTACCTATTTAATAAACATGTTTTTGTTTGAGTTGGACCTATTTAAATAAATATTAATACAATTATCATGTCTACTAAAAAAATTACAAAGTATCAAAATTTCCTTATTATAAAAATAAATTACTTGAATTCTTAAATACAACAAAATCAAAATAAGACAAAAGTTATAACTAGTGCAAAATTTAATGAAACTTAACAAAGTGACCTATCTATTTGCTACATCATATTATCACAATAAATTTAGCCATTATCTTGTTGGATGTTTGTGTCAATATCCAAATTTACATAATGTAGTTTTATTAATGTTGCTTCTCTTCATCTTTAGTTTTTTCGAATGGCTTGGAAATAATGGGATTGCAATTCTAAATTTTATTCCCTTTTCCATGCTTGGAAGTATTATTTTTAGAAACCATATTCCATTCTACCTTTATTAATGATAATTACTTAAATAACCTTTTTAATATCATAAATGTTTACTCATTACATCCACAAACTAATGGCATTTTTTTTTATATAAATATCACTACATATCATTTCATTACATAAACGTTTTCAAATACAAAAATTGACTCAACATTCAATTATTAGATTCCAATTTATTTCATTTCTATCTATTCCATTCTATTTTATTTCAGATCAATCCTCTATACTAAACATAACATTATTAGATGGTCAATTAAAATAATTTAATGTGTGTGTTTAATTAAAAAATAACCAATAGTAGCTAACAATCAAAATAAAAAATTGGTGCACTAGCCTTATGATGAGTTGCTAATAAAATACTCGTGTCACTTTCTTTTACTCATATTCTTAACTAACCATATCTTATATGATATATTATTTTCGATAAAAAATTTACACAATATTTATGTTTTAGTTTTACATTTATTATTCAAATTGATAATTAATTTTTAATTTTTTTGCTTTAGCAAAATAAAGGAAAAATTACTAGCGAGGAATCAATAATTAAGACCAAATTTTAATAGAGAATAGAACTTTCAAATTGTTAAAATAGATGATCAATGTTATGACAAGTGGTTAAAATAGAAAATCAAACTTTTAAGTGGTTAAATAGAAGATTAACGTTATGTTAAGTGATTCAAACAGATGATCTATTATTGTCTTGTAAACATATTAAGTGGTTCATATAGAGAATTTGTTATTATTTGTAACTAAGCCATAATGAGATTCCCTATTTGAATTACTTAACGTAATGTTGATAATCTATTTTAACTATTTGAAAGTTTAATTCTCTATTTGAACTTGATTGTAAATGTTGATTTCTTTACTTGTAATTTTCTCGCAAAACAAAACACTGGATCCATCCCTATTTATAGAGAATCCAAATCTTAGTACATGGAAGTTGCTTCAATAAGAAGAAAACACATGAGGTATAATAGAAACCCAAATAAAAGCCCTTGTTGACTAATCAAGCCTTACTAGTAGATTGCCTAAATCCACAATCAAATGGTATTTGCTATGGTTGATCACTTCTTGTAATAGTCAACTATCTACAATCATGTCTTATCCACATTCATCTTTGTAGATTTTCTCTTTTTGCTTTGAGAAATGAAAATGTTATAATGTTAGCAAATGCAACAAAAAATAAATAAACAAATAAATAAAACCTCGAAAAATAGAAAAGAACAAAAAATCCGAGCATGAAATATTCAAAAACAAATAAAAAATAGATAAAAAGATTGTAAAGTTAAAAAGCCCAAAAAATATAAAATATAAGAAAATCCAACAAATAAAAAATAATAAGAAAAAAAAAAGAAAATTACTACAAATACAAAAAAAAAAAAAAAATTAAAAAGAGCTTTTAGGAGTCAAAGTACCTTGCTCAAGAAAGGAATTAACTTTTCAAGGGGCAATAGTGACTTTTAAAGTGAAAATACGTATATGCAATTAGATAGAAATGAGCTTTTTTAGCAAGAACCATAAGTTCTTATTAAAAATTAATTTTTGTAGGTCTTAGTCCAACTTGCTCATTCTTAAAAGTATGAAATTAGATTAATTTAGGTGAATCATGACTTCAAACGTACCTCAATTATTTGACCCCTAATCTTATTTTAAGCTAGCACATGAGTTGTAGCCAACTATAGCTTTGTGTAAGAATCATTGAGCTAATGCCATTACATAATAATGAATTGGCTTACACAATAATGAATTGATTCAATCTTGTTGATTATGTTTTGTAGAGCCATATAAGTAGGTTAAATGGGCCAATTCGTCTTAACCTACTCTAACCAGAGAGTTAAGTGAACTAGAATTTTAGGTCCAACTTATCCCACGATAGGTTGATGGGTTATTTAATCCAACTATACAATTTGGTAGGTTGAGTAAGCTAACCTGCCAACCCACCAACCTACTAGGATTTTTTCTAATTAAAAAATTTAATATTATAAAATAAACCTACTAAAACTAAACTTTATTTTTTCAATTAAATTTTACAAAAAAAAATAGTATTTACATATTGAAAAAAGAGAGGATAATTCCGATTCTCAATTGAAAATTGAAATGACTATTGGCATAACTTCAAATAAAACATAATTCAAATTCTATCTTAATTTAGCTTAGATTACTCATTACTTATTCAATTAGTATAGGTGATAAAAAGTTATAATTCAAATCATCCAATGATGTCAGTACCATAGCAATATTGTTAATACATGAGTAATCATCATCATCATTCATCAATCACCAACATGAAACTTAACACAATCTACCAATCACCAAATCACAACCAAATTCACATCAAGCATAAAGTCTAAAACATAATGCCATTGTCAACTCATCATTCATTATTATTTTCAATATGTCACATTAATTTAGAAAATAATAAAATATATGGAAAGTAAATAAATAAATAACAATAGATAAACATATTATATAATACTCATTTTAAAAAGAAGTGTGACATTCTTTAATTATTATTATTTTTTAATTTTGTGTGGATATGTGAGCCAATTCGACCCATAATGGATTAGCCTGCTTTAACCCGTCGAATGGGTAGCTTGTTATTTATTTATTTTATAGACTAAATGGGTTGACTCATATGACTTGCCTCACTTATACAACTTTAATTTTTTTCTTTTTTTGCCTATAGGATTTTCAATATAAATACTATGTATCTTTCTTCTTTCTTTACCTATCATATTTCTTGCTATTGTGTGTTTTATGATTTATAACCAAGGATCCTTAATCAATCCTAATATGCAAGGGTTTTCTCGCTTTAAAATAATTTGGTTTAGATCTTTAATAAATCAAATCACTTTTAATAATTTGGAGTTTTGAATGGTCCTTCCAATATTATCACCACTATTATTAGAAATTTGAAACAAAAATAAAAATAAAATAGAGATAACATGAAATTATGCAACAATTGCATAGGTAATTTCACCTGAGTTGTTGATCCAATGCTTCCAGTGCTATTGTTGAATGCTAGGGCGAAATGGTGCGGAAGATGGGTTAACATCACGGATTGGGTAACATAAAAAATGTGATGGAGATGGTATTGCCGTATTGGGGGTATAGATGTGAGGCCATTAAGCATGATTGTAATATACTAAGAATGAGGATTAGGATTGGGAAGAACTAAGGAGTGGAGACATTGAGCAAGGTACAAGATGAAAACTGAGACTGAAAAATGAAAAAAATTAACATTTTCTGGTCTTTTTTTTTTTTTTTTTAATATTAATCAATTTTTTATTTGGTTTTAATGGCTCAATTTAGTGACTCTCAAACCAATCACAAATCATTTGAACTCTCCTTGAACTAAATCACATATCGAATTATAATATAAAGAACCACATTATGCAGTTTAGTTCAATTAACAACCCTACTCATATGGGTCAACAACTAAATTGTCAATAGCAGTAGCTTTCTCTGATTAAAGACCATCAAGCTATTTGCTGATCAGTTTCTAGTCTACAGATTCGGTTGTCAAGTATGATGCCGACTAAGTAGTTGATTTGGTAGCTAAAAGTTCAAAGACCAAGATATGCCCGGTCGATTGGATTAGCAATGCCCATCTTTTTATAAACTTTGTTGCATTTAAATATATTGAATAATGACTTGGAATTTGTATGAGATGAAATCTTTTAATCTCTTGCTATGTTAACGCTTTTTCTGGCATAATAAAAAAAGTTCCGTGCTTTCTACCCATATAAATAATGAAAACCATACAGGTCTTTTTTATCCAAGTCTACGTCCTGATTATGCATCCATAGTCTAATGATAAAGTTTGCCTACATTGATCAAGTTACGACCATCACCGTGAAAACTTAAGAACGAATGCAGTCTCGTAAACCCCAAGATGCATGATATGTAATTAAACATCACGTGGGAAACATATTCGGGATCGCGTCTTTGTAAATCTCAGACTTCATATGAATTTTCGCCCTCTCTCATGGCTATTCCTGGGAAGAATGAAGAAATTAGTAGGGTAGCACTCCTATACTTCCCCACATCGGATTCCGTTTACAGTGTTATTACTTGTCCATACATGTGTTATAGCCATTCGCTTTTGTAGATACAAAAGCTTAACTAGGAAGAGTAGTTAAACTAATCCCATTAGTTCTGTTTACTTTTTCAGTGCATTATTTTGCCAACAACTATAATCTTGGAGTCTCGATTGCATTATTTTGCTATCCACTATAATCTTGGACCATCAAATGCAGCTTTCGAGTGCCACTTTATTGTTGCTTTCGAAAATATGTATCAACGCTGCATATTGTTGTGTTGACAAATCTATCTAGGTGGGCCAATTAGATACATCAATTTTTGTTTTCTCATACATTGTTAAATTATTTTTTTTCTTTGGTTTTGTTTCTATAATTGATTCTTACGTACATTTTTTTTTTTTAACTTCTACCCCATCTATTATTTATCTACTTTATGTCTGTCAAAATATTTAGGCCAAATTGCAAATACACCCTTTAAATTATTTAGTCAAGTATAGAAAAATCCCTAAATTATCAAAATATAACTTTCGCATTCCAAAATGTACGTAAAAGGACTAAAACTTTGCTAAATTCTCATAATTTTTAGGGTTTTAATGATGATATATGATTATTTGGGGATGTTTTTGCAATTATTCCATATATTTAATATGGTTTTCTAAATAGCATATGTTGAATCAAATTATTCTCTTCTCTAATATCGAGCTCCATGCACTTGCTAGTGGGCTTGTTAATTTATAACTTTACGAAGGGAACAAACTACCAGTAGGGGGCAGTGTTGAGGGCATCACAATCCCGAATAAAGTGCAATCAAATAAAGCGCGGGTACCCTTTTTTGATGTCACCAGGAATGGGGCAAAAGATTTGTGGGGTAGGGTTCTTGCATGCACCATCTATTAGCTTAACGCCAAGGACGAAATATTCTCAGTACATAAACGACCGATCTTGCCAGACATTAAAGAAACAGTGAGCAGTTCGAAGTGACAACCTGGGACCGTAATATATAGAGGGAGCAATCAGCAGTTAAAAGGCAGCAACCATCCTTTGTTAGAATTGGAACCCATGAAGACTAAAGGTAGGCAAAAAAAAACCCGCCCAAACCAAACTAATTCGTAAATCAAATCAAACTAAAGCGAAAATAAGTTTCTTTTTTTTTTTTTTCGGTTTGAAATTTTTCTAATTTAAACCAAATAAAAAATTTATGGTTGGTTTAGAGGATTAATTCAAACTAAAACGTAAAATTGAACTAAATCTTTTTAAAATATATATATAATAATTTATTTATAACTAAATTTTTTTAAATTATAATATAATATTTAAAAGAGTTTTTAGTTTACTTTTATTGAAAAATATATGTATTTTAATTTTATAACCATAATTTAATAAATATATAAATAGGTTAATTTAAGTTTTAACTTATATACTAGTTTAAGAAATAAATTAGTCATATTAAATATTTGAAATTTTTTAATTGCTTGAATATTGATTTTTTCAATCTCTTATATGAAATCAATACATATTATTAAAAGAATGAAATTACATGTTAAGCAAATAGACTTTTTTAGAAAAAAATGATTTAATTCGTAAATCAAACTGAAAATTTATAATTTAGAAAAATATGAAATTGAACAGTATGATTTATAAAAATTACATATTTTTATAATTTGGCTTGGTTATGTTCAAAAGAAAAACCAAACCAATCCAATCCGCATCCATCCCTAATCAAAACTGATGCAAAAATATTGCCCCAGGAAAAAGTTTTGTTGGCTCTCAAAAAAAATGAGAAAATTGCTGATCGTATTCAATTTACATAGAGCACTAGGACAAAAATAATGAAAACGCATTTAGCGAGGAGGACAACTATGATTGCAGATGAAGGGCTGGGAGTAAGTTATCAACATGCATCAAGCATATGCCCTCGATGCCACCTAAGGGAAATTATACCTTTCATCATTGAGATTTTGTATCGAGAATTAATCTGCAGTTGGAGTGATATTCCCTTCATCTCTTTTAACATATCTTTTTCATCCACCATTCCATTTGAGTTTGCACTGATATTCCCTTAATCTTTTAACATATATGATTTTCAAAATGTGAAACCTTTGGCATCTCTGATCATTCAGTGCCCTGTTTCATGGTAAGATATCTTTTCCCAAATTCAATTAACTTTCCTTTTTCTTCTTATAAGACGCGTGAGCATGACACTTAATCATTTCCTTTATTTTGATATTTTAGGAAAAAATAAAAATTTTAACTATCTCTAAGTTTAGTGCGGTAAACTCATCTGTGTCAGTATCGTTATTGATTATATTGTTCATTTTGATTGTTTAACCAATGTCCATAATTTCTTAATTATTTTGTCTTGTCACGATAAGTAACCTTATTCGTGATCTGTTATGTTCATTATTTTTATTATCTATTTAAAGTCTGTAACCACAATTCTAAAAATATATGAATTTGAGCTTCAATGAAAATTTTCCTTGAAGAAAGCTTGTGGACTCAGGACGTGACTTCAACGTACCGGTTAATTATTACTATGACAATCGCTATAAATACAATGAGATGGCATCCAACATCTTCTACATGCTTTTTAACTGGGGTTATGTAGCTCAGTTGATTGGTAATATGGTGATTTTGGCTGTCGATGGGACGCACATTAGAACATTTGTGGCTAAATTCTGCTGTGAAATTAATGCAACACTATTAATTAAATCGATAATTGTATGCCCTTAAGCTTGCAACGTCACAAGCTTGCACATTTGTGTTTAAAGTACAAAACAAACTCAGAGGGGCTGCATTAATTAAATCGATAATTGTATGCCCTTAAGCTTGCAACGTCACAAGCTTGCACATTTGTGTTTAAAGTACAAAACAAACTCAGAGGGGCTGCAGCAACGATAGATATCCAAGTCTCTTATGCAAAGACTTGTTCTTTGAACTTGTGAGGAATGCACAATGCAATTACTGCATCGTTTATTATATCTTTTTACTAATTACAATATTATAATTCAATTTCTTTTAGGTTTTAAAGATGGAGGTGAGTATTTTCCTCCAAAAGAATATGTAATTTTACATAATGAAGCGTTGATAGATTCTTATATACCTATTAGGGGGATTATGGTGAGTAAATATTTTTCAAGCACTATGAAGTATGAGTTTTAAATTACAATATATTGTAGCTAATTTTTTTTTTTTGTTTTTGGTTATGTTTCTCAAATCAAAAGACCTATACATCTTATTTAGATGTTACATAAATAAGTTTTGTGGCAATGGGAAGGTGCTAGAGTGAGAAATTGGGCAACGGGTATCTATGAAGTAGATGCAATGACAACTTTAGCCAATAAGGTTGATACAATTAATAGGAAATTAGATACACTTTCCGTCAATCCTCAATGTAATTCGGGAGAAGCTAATGTAGAGGAAATTAGGACTTAACATCAATGGAAACAAGCGGATTATTTAGGAAATCCCTTTAGACCATAAAACAACTCGTATAGTAACACCTACAATTTGGGATGGATAAATCATTCAAATTTCTCTTGCAACAATCACAATCAAAATCAACAAGTGATGAATTTGCCTCCACTAGGATTCCAACTACCCCCACCACTAGAGAAGAAATCGGGTTTGGAAAAACTTTTAATTAAATATATTCAAACTAATGAGCTTAGATTGCAAAATACTGGAACATCTCTAAGAAATCAAGAAGCCTATACTCGTAACTTGGAAAATCAAGTGAGACAATTTGTAAAAATAATAGTTGAAAGGCAGCAAGGAACACTATAAAGAAATACCGAAATGAATCTTGTAGAACATGTGAAAGCAGTAACTCTTAGAAGTAGAAAGGAATTGCAAGTTGAACAAAAAATAAGTGAAGAATCAGAAAAGAAAGGCACGAAAGTTAAGGAAAAAGAGAGTGAGGAACCATCAAAAGTAAAGGAATACAGATCACCCATAGCTTATCCTCAACACCTTAAGAAGGATCGCTCTAATGAACAATTCAGTAATTTTCTTGAAATTTTTAAACAATTACATATTAACTTACCTTTTGTAGATGCTTATCACAAATGCTTAAGTACGTTAAGTACTTGAAGGAACTACTCTCGAACAAGAAAAAGCTAGAAGAGAGATCAATTGCAACATTAAGTGAGGAATGCTTGGCATTGATGCAAATTAAGCTGACACTAAAATTAAAAGATCTAGGGAGTTTTACTCTACCTTCTCTCATTGGAAATTTATCAATAAATGGAGCTCCAGTTGACCTAGGCGCAAGTATAAATTTAATACCACATCATATGTTTTAAAAGTTGGGATTAAGGAACCATAAACCAACACATATGAGTATTTAATTAGCCGATAGGTTTACTCCATCGGCATTATTAAAGATGTGTTGGCTTAAGTAGTTACATTCATTTTTTCAGTGGATTTTGTAATCCTAGATACAGATGAGGACATTGAGGCACTACTGATTTTAGGTTGCCCTTTCCTAGCTACTGCTAGGGTAGTTATAGATGTAGGGAATCAGATGTTAACTTTAAAAGTTATGGATGAAGAAAGAACCTTCAAAATGCTTAACACAATTCAATAGCCCTCTAAGAGTAATGATACTTGTTATTTCCTAAATACATCTAACCTACTTATTTTCACTTGTGTGCAAGATGGCATTTATACAAACCCAATTTAATGTCTCATTTGTGGCAAGCAACAAGGCCTGGATAAATTTAAGCAATTTGAATGCCAAAATTTTAATGGCTGTCCCCTTGACTAGCAAAAGAGAAGTGCGTCGAGCCAGTGATATTAAACAAAAGTGCTTCTTGAGAAGCAACTCAAGTTTAGTTTTTTTTTTTTTTTTCTAATAGCTTTCCTTTGCTTAGTTTAGTTTAATTAAATTTATTTTTTTTATAAAAAAAAATGTGAGCTAGATTTTGCGAGCTTGACACGACCACCAAACATGATCGTGTCAAGAACGTGTTGAATACTAAGACATTCTCCGAGTGTGACATGATCATTAGACATGAGCATGTTGAAGTCACGTCAAGACTGTTTATCAAAAATAATTTTTTCCAAGAGTTACATGACTTTTGAACATGATCATGCTTAGATTGTGTCTAATGGGGTTTTTAAATTATTTTTTTTTAGAAAAACACGACCCATAGACAAGATCATGTTAGAACATTCGAAGAATGTTAATTATTCAGGAGAGTTTCACGAATTTTAGACACGGTTGTATCTAAGGTCATGTTGGGGGTGCTTTGTTTTAATTATTTACGAGAGATACATGAGCTTCAGAAATGATCGTATATTAATCCTATTGACCTTAAATTAGTCATTTTAATTTTCTGGGCACAGACATGAGGAGATGAAGGGGATTTTGATTGCAATTATAGTAACTAATTTCTTTTATCTTTGTTTTCTTTACTGTAACTAATCAAATTAATGTGGCTTGTTAAACCAAACTATATTAGTTATTTTTAACTGCTATTTTAGTTTTCTGTTCCTCTTTATATTTTTGTAGTTTTTGCATGTTTAGAGCGCTCAAGATCAACCACATTATACACTGAGCTCGTTTTGGAATGGAACAAATGCCATATAAAAGGGAGTACTAGTTCTTTTCCCCCACTACCTTCATAAAAATTTTTGTTTTCTTTGATTCTTGTTTTATTAGTTTTTCTTTCTGCTCGTATATTGAAGACAATGTATAGTTCTAATTGTGGGGAAGGAGGTTATAAGATTTGTGGTTATTTAAGAAATCAAATTTGTTTATTTAACCTAGAAATCATAAAATTAACTTGCAATTTAGTATATGATAACTCTTTTGATAGAATTAAACGCTTGATCAATAAGTGCTTTAATGATGCTTTACTTAAATTGAATAATAAAATTTTTGTAGAGTAGAGTTACTTATTACTTAGTTTCAAATTTAAGATTTAGAAACTTGAATAACATCACTATTTAAGAATTAGTCATGAATCTCTTTTAAACTTACTTTGATGTATATTTTCTCTTGTGGATATTTTTAAAGCACTATAATCCTTGATAAGTAAATAGTTAATACTTTATCATTTGAAAACTTCTTAAAAAGTCAATATAGTTAGAGATAAAATAAATAAAGAGGATAAATTAATTGAATAAAGTTTAGTTGTGGGCCTCGAGGTGCCTCTTTTGTGTGGAATAACACTTGTTAACTTGAGAAACGAGTTTGGGATTATTGATTGAAAGCTCACTAAAAGGGTTAAGCGGAAAGTCCTTGTAAAGGCTAAACATAAGTAAATAAACTTTATTAAATAAAGGTAGTAAATGAATCAAAGGAGTATCTTAAAACCTAGTAGCCTAAGATCGTCTAGTATGGAACTTACTAACCAATGAAACTACTTTTAAATTAATTAAAAAACAAAACTCTTTCAAATAAGAATATACTAGAGGAACGATTGAGAGATAATTTGATGTATTTATCTTGGACTATGGTGTTTAGCAAAATTGAAAAAGGAGGGTGTATACATTTTAATAAAGTATTTATGACTTTTTCTTGATTAAGGAGATAATAATTCAAGTTTCAAATCTTTCATATGTTTAAGATGGTTAAGTGAAAAGTATAAGAGTTGTTGATGTAGAGTAAAGGCTAAGAAACAATCCAAGATGGAGCCTTTGTGTAAGGAAGAAAGTGAGGAAGTGTGGAAGCTTGCATGGTGGTCAACACGCCCTCCAACATGCCCATGTTAAGGGGCGTGTTGATGAGCACGATTGCTTGCACACCCATGCTTATGGGCGTGCTAAGAGGTCCAAGATTGGATTTTCACAAAATGCGACACGGGCTTCTATATGCCAGTGCTGAAAATCGTGTTGATCCATGTTTTAGGGGTTCTATAGTATTCTTTTTTTAGTTAAATCTTATCATATCTTATCACATATTACAACTTTGAGACATTTTTTAGAAAGGCTTTATCAGTTTCTTTGACTTTTGAGATCAATTATTGATTGATCTTGTTTATCCACGCTAACTCGTTGTGTTAGTTAGCATCAAAGCAGAAAATTCTTGCCACAATGTCAAGAGATGGCAACTTAGTGGGTGGTCATGTTCCAGATGTTGCTCGGGATGTGGAAGCCTTGCGAACTAAGGTGCAGGATCAAAGGGCGGTGTTAAATAACATGGATAAAAAACCCCAGCATTTAGAATAGTGTTTTGATGACCTGATTAAGCATTTCATTACGATGGGATTCAATGCCAACAGAGATAGAAACGGTGGTGGGATTTAACCTAGGGTAGAGTATATGTACGATGATCTTATTATTGAACTTGTAGCTATAAATCATGGGTTACAAAGATATGATGATGATTTGGAGGAGGAAGACTAGGTGTTGTTTAGGGAAGAACAACTACATAGGAGAGGTGGTGATGGTGGCAGATATAGGAGATATGATGGTGGGTAAGACTTTAGAGATAGCGGGAATTCAAGCTGAAGGTTGACATTTCCAACTTTAATGATAATTTAAATATCGAAGATTTTTTTGATTAGATTGTTGAAATAAATAGATTTTTTGAATATATGGAAATTCTTGAGGGAAGGAGAGTGAAATTAGTAGCATATAGACTGAAAGGAGTGCTTTAACCTGGTGGGAGAGGCTCTAAAGTAGGTAATATCGTGAGGGTAAACAACTCATGAGAACTTGGTATAGAATGAAGCAATTGCTCTAGCGGGATTTCCTACCTCCTGATTATGAGTAGATCCTTTTTCAACAATATCAAAGGTGTCACTAGGGGTAGAAGACTGTACATGAATATGCCGTAGAATTTACACAGTTGGTAGAGAGAAATGACTTGAGTGAGAGTGAGGGTCAGTAGGTGACTAGATATTTAGATGGCTTGAGACTATAGATTAAGGACAAAATTGGGGTACATGTGCTGCGTACTTTGAATGAGGCTAAAAATATGGCTTTTAGAGCTAAGTGGATGTTGTAGGATAAGAATAGTAGACTTAATGGTGGTAGTAGTAGATTCAAGACTGAGAGTTTAAATAAACTCGTAGTCAAAAAGAGTGAGATTACCTTGGAATCGCAAGGAGGAGTTAGTGATAACAAAGAAGAGAAAATAACAGGCAAGAAACCAGCTAGGACAAAGGATACACAAAGACAGAACAATTTGTATGCGAAGCCGATACTAGGGAAGTATTACCGTTTTAATCAATCAGGGCATCGATCCAATGAATGTCCTAATAGAAGAGTAGTTAATATAGTGGAGAGAGATGAGGAAGATGGGATAAATTGTGAACCTGATAGGGGTGATGAATATTACAAGGATGAAGATGAATATAATAAACAGGCTTATGTGATCAGAAAGTTGGTAATGGCATTAAAGCGGGAAGAACAGATTCATCGACACCAATTGTTCCACACCATGTGTATAATTGGTGGACGGCTTTTTGAGTTAATAGTTGATAGTGACAATTGTGAAAATATCATCAGTAAGGAAACGGTACAAGCATTGAAATTACCAATAGAAAAGCATCCCAACCCATATACCAATGGTTGGATCAAGGTAGCAGAGAAAATTAATGTTAAAGAACGCTGCAAAGTACCCTTCACCATTGGTAAATACTGAGATGAAGTATACTGTGATATAGTGGATATGGATGCCTATCACTTGTTGTTTGGTAGACCTTTGCAATACTCTGTCAATGCCCAACATGTGGGTAGAGAGAATGTATACAAGTTGGAAAAGGATGGAATGAAGTTTACTTTCTCACCTTTGAAGTTAGCAAATGGTTCTAAACCTTCTAAGGTGGAGGGGCGTTCTTTCCTCACAATTAAATAGTCAAAACCTATACATGCATTGAGTGTGAAACAGGTATTAATAGTAGATGTGTGAGGGGAAGAAAATGCCAAGTACAAAGCAGCAACAGATAAACATAATAGGAAGAAGTTGTTCTTTGTGGGTGATCAAGTGATGATGTTCCTACAAAAAGAGAGGTTTCTAGTGGGGAAGTTTAGTAGGCTGTAGCCCAAGAAGTATGGTCGGTATCAAATAGTGCAGAGGATTAATGACAATACCCATGTCATTGGATTGCCTAATAGAATGGGCATTTCAAAGACATTTAATGTGGCAGTTATATTAATGTTTTACCTAGATCATATTCCTTTACATCTAAAAGAGAACTCGAGGTCGAGTTCTTCTCAAGTGGGAGAGAATGATGCAGAGCAAAGGCAAAGAAACAATCCAAGATGGAGCCCTTGTGCAAGGAAGAAAGTGATGAAGCATGGAAGCTTGTGTGGTAGTCAACACGCCCTCCAACATGCCCATGTCAATGGGCATGTTGATGAGCATGGCTACTTGCACGACTATGCTTATGGGTGTGCTAAGAGGACTAAGATCGAATTTTCACAGAACGTAACATGGGCTTCTACACGCTTGTGTTGAAGACTGTGTTAATCCATGTTTTAGGGTTTTTATAGTATTCTTTTTGTTTTTAGTTGGATCTTACCATATCTTATCACATATTACAACTTTGAGATGTTTTTTAGAGAGACTTTATCATTTTTTTTTCTAAGATCAATCATCAATTAATCTTGTTTGTTCACGCTAACTCGCTATGTCAGTTATGGTTAATTTTCTTTTGAAACTGGAAGTTAATTAAGAGTTTGTTTCTTAAGCTATTATAGGGTTAAATAAGATTTTTAAAATTGGTTTCTTAAATAGTAAGTTGATTAAGTATTTCTTGTCCTACTATTTGATTTGATTAATTTGCTTAAAGACAAGAAAATGTTTAAGTGTGGGAAAGTTTGATAGGTGCTTAATTAGGTATATATATTAAATGAGATTTAAAGTATTTTCCCCTTATTTTGGTGTGTTTTTGAAGAATTTAAATTTTGATTGAGTAATATTTTGATTTTAGGGCTTTGATGGATAATTGAATTAAAAAAGAAGAAAATGAATCCAATTTTACTTAATTTGGAGCTAAATAAAAGAAGTTATGAATTGTTAAAGATAGACACAGGTAATTAACATGACCATGTCAAGATTGTATTGAAAATTGAAGGTTGAAGAAATTAAAGCCAAGAGTTACATGGGGATAAGACACGACCATATTTATTGGTCGTGTATTTCTCAGAAATAATTGTTTTTAAGCATGACTTAGACACAGGCTCTAGACATGACCATGTCTAGGCTATATCAACTACAACGTCTAATTTTCCAAGTTTTTAATCGACGATTTTAACTCGACTCGAAGCATGACCGTGTTAGACAACATGTTAGCAAAAAACAGAGTTTTTGATGCCTACTATATAAAGGACAAGAGGGACTCGACCTCATAATTGTTAGAAGATGATTTTTATTTTTTTTTAAGAAAATAAAAGATTTTTTTTATACTTTAAGGAATTAAGGTTTTTCTTCGATCTCTTTGATGATGTATACTTTTATATCATTGAGGATTTTTGTTTTCAGTATTAGTAAAGCTTAATTTTCTTAGTAACTAGACCTGTGGATCCTATGATTATTAAGTAATTAGATTTATTGCTATTTAATGAATTCTTAGATTTCTTGATTCACACCTATGTTCTTGATTTTGTTTATATTAATATTTCTAGAGTATTATTCCAATTATTTGTTATTATACATTATGATTGAGAAATTTGATGTGTAATTAAACCTAGCATATTTGAAGAGAATTAATATAATCTTAGAGATAAGGTACATAATTTTTCTAGAATTGATTAATTTGTTTTAGAAAATTCATTGCTCTTAATGCAATCTTTAAAATATGTTATTATTAAGAAATTCGAATAGGTATTTTTAAGATTATAGTTAATAAATGTGAGAAAGTTATTAAACTAATTTAGAAATTATCTTGGTGAATGAAATTAAAAAAGGATTTGAATGAATTTTGTTGATGTCACATAATAAATCCTCGAGGAAACAAAATCTAGATACTTGTTTTATCATCTTGAAGTTAATTATAACCTATTTTGTTCTTCTTCTTTTCAATTTAATCTTAGTTCATTAGTTAATACTTAGTTATAAGCTTTAAATCAATTAATCTTCATAATTTATCGATTAGATTAGTACTCATAATCCCTGTGGGATGATATCCATATTTAATTCACTATATTACAAATTTTGATAATTATACTTACCTTACATCACAAATCAAAATGTCAATTTTAAGCTATACATATACCACTAAAATATGAATAAATAACCAATTATATATTAGGCCATAATATACCTAATTACAAGCCATGTGCTTAATTAATTCTATGAAAATGTTGTGAGTTTAGAAAAATATACTTATTAGTTTTGGAAAGTTTGGTGATTCAATTCTTTCATTGCTTATATTTACCAATTTACACTTTTACCCTAAGCAACCTTAGGTTGAAACCCTATAAGTGCTAAAAATTGTCAATAAGGAGGTAAAATTAAACAATTAAGTGAAAAATTAAGCAATATATCTTGAAATCATAATAATTAGCAAATAAGTTATTGACCTATGATATATTGTATGTTTTAGGCATTTATTTGGATCGTTGTCAAGGCTTCAGGAGGGATTCAAGTACGTATTGTTGTTCGTTGGTTTCGCATGGTAGGTTTATAATAAAATTTGACTAGTAGCAATTGGCTATTAATTCCAATTGTTTGTTAAATGTACTTGTAAAATAAAATCCATTTGTGAATACCTTTAAATTGATATAGATCCATACTTTTAAAATTGACTCCAATAACTGGACTTACACTTTCAAAACTAACTTTAAGGACTTACCTAAAACTTTTAAAACCAACTTTAGGAGCTCATTTATACTTTCAAAACCAACCGCAAAGAGTATTATCAGCTCACACTTTCAAAATAGACTGTAGAGAGTGCAATGGTTCCATACTTTCAAAATTGACCATAGTGGTGTATAAACTTTCAAAACTGATTTTGAGGTTTTGTTCCTAGGTGTGTATGCTTTTAAGAGTATGATTAATTATAATTAATAAAATATATTGTGTGATTGGTGATTGTTTACTACATTAGAATTTTTGAAAATGTAGTTACTCGAATGTGTTTGCTTGTAGTCGCAGTGATTTCGTACTAGGCTCTTTTGGATTTAAATTTCAAGTGATGGATACGATGTAACAATCGTACTTGGGATTGGAGCAACATCAATGCAATAAAAGACCATGGAATTTTATAAGGTTTTGATTCAGATTTAGGTAATCTTAAGATGTTTTATATTCTGGAGATTTAATGTACAAAGAGAATTTACAAATAGAAGATATTGTGGATTTTAATAAATGTTTTGAACCATACATGTTTTCACTTTGGCAAGTGCATGTAGCAAAGTTATAACATCATTGATCTCGAGAAGTAACATAAATTATATAATGAAAATACATATAATTGAAGTCAAATTTGGTACATATCCTAAGACACATGTCACAAGAAAGGAGGTTCTCCCCTCTTAGAGATTTTGTGCACTGTTCGACTATCCTTTACTTCATACATTTTTTTCATTTTCGGATGGCGACTCAGTCTTCTCTTTCTATTCTTTACCTAAGATTGTTCTTGGAACATCTTTTGTCAAGTGAGCCATCATTGACTTTGCTATAGTCCTTCTTAAGATTGAGGGGACCAACCCTTTTAGCTGGTTTCGATCTACCATGGCCATCATCGAGAGAGCTGCATCAACTCTCAATCAGTTTATTTATAAGAGGCTAAACCTACCTTTGGAGTATGCACACCCTTAAAACAAAGTCACTACACTCTAAGCCTAAGTTAATACCTCACTTCCCTCCTGATGTCATGGTCTTGTCACGGGATGGGAGATTTTCCCATCTTGGAGATCTTATGTGGCGCTCAATTATCCTTTTCCTCATACATTTTTCTTATTTTTGGATGGTAAGCTAATTGTCTCTTCTTGTCTTTTATCTACGATTGTGCCAAGCCCATTTTTCATTAAAAGAACCATCATTGGCTTTACTACAACCCCTCTTAAGATTGAGGAGATCAACCTTCTCAACTAGTTTTGGTGTGCTATGACCATCATCAAAGAGCAACATTAGCTCTCAATTAGTTTGTTCATGGGAAGTTAAACCCACTTTTAGGGTATCTACACCATTAGAACAAATTATCATACTAATGCAATTCACTGCATTTTAAGCCCAAGTTGATATTATAGATTGTAACATTCTTCCCCACTTAAATTCATGATGCCTTCATCATGAGGCCAATCTTCTACCACTAACCTCCAATAAGCTACCACCTTCCTCCACCAATTAGTAAACTCTACATAAGGTTTTCTTCGATTAAGATTTCAGGTTTCCACTAGCCTTCCTCTCTCACCCTCACCCCTGCTCTTCATCCTTTGAGATCTTCTCTTTCTAAGTTACATAATGGTTGGGCGGCCCACTGTTGTACAACCCTTAGCTGATTTTGGCCCTCCAACTTGCTTGAGCTTTTCTCTATTACTCTCACTCCTCTCCACATCTTTTGAGATCACCTCTTGTTGAGTTGCCTGATGGTAGGGTGGCCTACAATTATATTTCTCTAGATGATTACTACACTCATCTGCTCATTGTCGAACTCCAACTTAAAATCATCTTAACAAAGATTTCCAATCTTCCACGCACACACATACACACAATATATATATATAATCCTTTTATATCCAAATCCTTTTTTTCTTTTGCAAAAGAATTCCTACACAGATGAGATAATGCATTTGTCAAAACTACCCAACAAAGATTGTCCTTTCATATGTTACACATGTAAATATTAAAACTAAAGTTTTTAAAAGTAATTTTATGCAACCGTTTCCAAAGTATTAACATATAACACACCACTACATATAGTTAGAAACTTTTACAAAATAGATAAGGAAATACCTTGTACAAGTCATAATTAGAACTAATATTTCATATGTGTGACGCCTTAAAAATTTTGAAAAATTATACTAAAATTAAAGAAAATACACAGAACAATAATTAGTTCTAGGCTATGGTAGTAAAGATAACATTTTTACGATTTTAAAATTTTAAGAAAATTAATAATGAAAAATTAAATCACTATAATATATTAATACTATTTTAATCATTTATGTATAACGAAAATTTTATAACAAATAATAATGGACTTTAAAATGAAAAAATAAGAAAGAAACGAGATCCGTTAGGTAATTATAATAAATAATAAGTAAGAATTAAAATTTTAAATTTATGATAATTAAATAAAAATTTTAAATATATACTTATATTTAAAATATTTTATTTAGTACACACCTAAATTTTCATATAAAATATCATAATTTAAAATTTTTAATCATATAACTAATACATATATTAATCAAACCCTCCTTTCCGTCTCTCTCCATTTTTGTCCCTCTTTCGATCAAATTACGCTCTACATTATTTTCTTTCTTTCTTTTCTTCTTCTCATCCTCTCTACTTCGGTATGACTTTTATTTTCCTCCCAAAACTTAAAAAATACATAACTTTCTCATACTAACTCCAAATAAAAAACCGTAAGTACCATTATGATCCTTGTAAGGAGTACTTCACATTAAGACCACACTTGCTAGATAAATTTTGAACTCCAAATTTAAGTTTAAATCTATATGAATTTAAAAAATATATAGATTTAATTTTTATTTTAAGTTTTAGTGAGTTTAACTACTAGAATTAGCTTTAAGTTTGTTATTTATTCATTACTAAGTGAATGATTTAAATTTACACAACTTCTCGAGAGTTATTTAAAGTTTTAAAACTAAGAAACTCAAGTGAGTGGGAAAGTCTATAATATACTACAATATTTATATATTACTTGCAATGTAGTTATCTATGTGTACAATTTGTTGTGTTTAACTGCTGTGATATGATGATAATTTTTTTTTCCTTTCTTCTTCTATTTCTTTTTCTTATTTCTTATTTCTTTTTCTTTTCCTTTTTTTTTCTTTTCATTTGCTTCCTACTGACGTTGCTTTTGTTGTTTTTCTTCTTTTTCTTTTCCTTTCATTTTTCTTTTCCTTCCTTCTCTTCCCATAGATGCATGCATACATGTACAATATATATAAACTTAATAATAGCTTTTGGAAGGAAAATTTAAACATAACGTAATACTATGTATGAATCTAAACTAATATATATATATATATATATATATTATATATATATATTAATTATAAGTTGTGTGATTATGTGTATATATGTTTATGATTGTAAAATTGATTATTTATATATTATTGACTACTGTAAAAAAAAATAATAATAGAGAAATTGTTAGATTAAGACGATGAAGTCACGAATGGTTGTGTGGATGATGACGATGTGGGTTTGGCATTTGTAATTGATAACTATGTGATGTATATTAGTGGTCATGTATTGTGGTGTTGAAAGTGTATGTGCTAAGTGTGCGTGTGTATTGAGCATGTTGATGAGGATCAACTAGCATCACAAAGGAAGGAACCAAAATCTCATGATCCATTACATGGTATTGGAGACTCGATGACTTGAGCTAGAGCTAAAAGGATGGACGAAGCTCTACAAAGACTAATCATGGACTTGTAGGCCCGAGAATCAAGCTACACAGAAGGAAAATATACATGTGTCAACTTCATTTACGTGACCATGGAAGGATAAAATATTTTAGGAATATTATATATTTGCGTAGACAATACATTAGAAGATACATTCGGTTTTGTTATTATTTGTTGGTTTGTTTTCCATATTATTTAGTTGCCTACTTGGTAACACAAGAATACAGATAGAATAAGTAACTTAGGATTTTCATATTGTGTTAGGTTTTTTCCATATTGTATTCGTGTATTATATATATCGTGCTAGGGGCCAGTTAAGAGACAACTTTGATATATGAAAACACTTTTTTTTTTTCGTAAGATACGAAATACCTCTTTTTGTTCTTTTCAAAAGAACTTTTACACAGGATTATTAACCGAATTACTATGAATAACTTTTGATAACTTAGGTTATAGTCAACGGGTTTGATTGGGGTCTAGTTACGTATCGTTTATTCAAGATGATCATCGAGGTAATTGAAACCAACTAGCATCGTTGAGGTTCTAGGTTTAACATACCTAAGATTACACGAATCATTTGGTATCAAAGCTTCGACTTCTTGAATCAAGTAAATTCTATCTTTTTCTTTAATTTGTCTATTGTTCTTTTCCATAGTCGTTTGTTATTCTTTTTCATAGCCGTCTGTTGTTGTTTTTTTTTTTTTTTCCCATAGTCGTCTGTTGTTCTTTTCTATATTTGTCTATTGTTCTTTTCCATATTCATATCTGAAAAAAAAAATTCGTATAAAAAAAAATTTTGTTGTTCTTTTCCATATTCGTCTGTTGTTCTTTTCCATGCTCATATCTGAAAAAAAAAAATTTATGTTCTTCTCCATATTCATAGACAAAAGTCATATATATATAAATAAATTTCATACTTGTTTGGTCATTACAATCCATTAGGGCCGACGGTATTTAGGTTTTCTTGAACAATCAATTGTGTTCAATTCATAGCTTATCTACAAAAAAAAAAAAAAAAAAATTCGATTGCAAAAGAAAGAATCAAGAATTGAAATTAAAAAAAAAAAAGGAATCAAATTCGGTTGCAAAAGAAAGAATCAAGAATCGAAATTCAAAAAAAAAAAAGGAATTCGGCCTTGAAAGAATTACAATTGCCGAAATCACAAGATAGCTTCTTGAATTGTCAATTACATAGTTAGTTGAGTCAATTCACTTTCCATATCAATTGTTTCCAATTCCAACCGTGATAGATGCTTTGTGATTTCTAAATTGTGCATCCGAAAATTACATTCCATAATCATTCATTGTGTTTCGGTGTAAATTATATCCTTTTGTATTTGACTGTGTATCTATTCAGTGGTGAATCTTTTCCATATCAATTAGATTGTGTAGTTAGTCTTCCTTCATTCATGTGACTTAAGCCGATAGTAATCATTAGTGTCAACTTAGTAATTTGAGTTTAGGAGTTCTAAATTGAGTTCCTAGCAAAAGAATTACAAAAAGTAGGTGGTGAGATCATATTTTATGAGAGATATACACGAGTGGAATTGTCAGCATATCATTTGTGAGTAATACACGAGTGAGTGTGAGGAACATACTTATATATTTTTTGTAATTGTGATCGTAACTTGCTGTAAATTATTAGAATTATGTCGAGACAAAACACTAACGAGGGAGAAAGTCGGGTGATGTTTGAGGAATTGATAGGGGAGATGAAGAGGATCCTAATGGGTGAACTAGAGCAGATCCATGACAGGATGGATAGGATGGAAAGTAGTAGGGAACTATCTAGTAGTACCATCGTCAGGCAAGGAGTAGGTAGACATAATAGGGGAGGAGTTAGGATAGATGAAGAGGAGGAATCTGATTTTGGAGATTACCAACACGTGAGGGATAGGGGAAGTATTTAGAGGCGTGATAGTAATTTAGGGAATATTAAGTTGAAAATCCCAACTTTTCAAGAAAAGAATGATCCGGAATTGTATTTAGAATGGGAGAGGAAGATGGATCATGTGTTTGAATATCACAACTACACTGAGGAGAAAAAGATAAAATTAGCTGCAATAAAGTTTTTAGATTACGCCAGTATATGGTGGGATCAGTTGGTGCGTAATAAGCATAGATATGGAGAGCGGCATATTAGCACTTAGGAGGAGATGAAAACCATCATGTAGAAGCGTTTTATTCCTAGTCACTATCATAGGGACTTACTTAGGAAAGTCCAAGGGTTGATTCAAGGGAATAATAGTGTAGAGGATTATTACAAAGAGTTGGAGATGGCTATGATTAGGGCAAGAATTGAGGAGGATGATGAGGTCACTATGGCTAGATTCATCAACGGATTGAATTGGGAAATAGCTGATGTAGTAGATCTTCACCATTACTTAGATATGGAAGAGTTACTGCATAGAGCTATTAAAGTAAAACAGTAGCTAAAATACAGGAGTGAACAGAGGACTGGCTCGACTTCAAAAACTCCATGGAAGTCCACGTGGAAGAGAAACTCCACCGATTTAAAGCCTAAGGAAGACGTGAGGGCTAAGAATCCAGTTGTTGCACCTATGGGAAAGATTGACACTAAACCCCCTTCCAGGACGAGAGATATAAAATGTTTTAGGTGTCAAGGATTTAGGCACATTGCATCCTAATGTCCAAATCGGATGGCTATGGTTATCAGTAATAGTGGGGATGTAGAGACTGTGAGCTTTAAGGAGGAGGAGGAGTCACCATCACAGGAGTATGAGGATGTTAACTTAGAGAGACCCGTGAGTGGCGAGTTGTATGTTACGAGAAGAGTGCTTAGTGTACAACCCCAAGAGGATGGTGAGGAGATCCAGCGTGAACATATTTTTCATATACGGTGTCATGTGCATGGTAGAGTCTGTAGCTTGATAATCGATAGTGGCAGCTGCACTAATGTTGCTAGCACTTTGCTAATAGAAAAGATGCAGTTGAAAGTAGTAAAGCATCCTAGACCATATCAATTGCAGTGGTTGAGTTATTGTGGGGAGGTTAAGGTGATCAAGCAGGTACTTATAGCTTACTCCATAGGGAGCTACAAAGACGAGGTTATGTGTGATGTGGTACCTATGCAAGCTAGCCACATCTTGTTAGGGCGACCTTGGCAGTTTGACAGGAAGGTTATGTACGATGGGTACAAGAACCAATATTCTTTTGTTTTAAACAAAAGGAAAGTGGTTCTCATGCCTCAGAAGCCATGGAAAGCTAGTGAAGATCAGATGAGAATTGCAAAGGAATTCAGGGAAAAACACTCGAGTGCACGTGAGAAAAATAAAACAAGTGAAAAACAAACACTTGTGAACAAAGAGGGTAAATACACACAAACACTGAGAGCAGAGGGAATGGCAAGGAAGAGTGAGGTTAAGAGTGCAATGATGGCAAAACAACAATTACTTGTACTTATGTATAAGGATTTATATTTTTCTAATGTTGACATTAACCCTTCTATGCCTAGTGTTGTTGTTTCTTTGTTGCAGGAATTTGAAGACTTGTTCTCTGAAGAAGTGCCGCAAGGATTACCCCCTCTATGAGGGATAGAGCATCAAATTGATTTCATGTCGAGTGCTTCCATTCCAAACCGGCTAGCATATAGAACCAATCTAGAGGAGGCCAAGGAAATTCAGAAACAAGTGGATGGGCTGATGGAAAAAGGGTTCGTACGAAAGAGTCTGAGCCCATGCTCAGTTCCAGTGATCTTAGTGCCCAAGAAGGATGGGACATGGCGTATGTGCATGGATTGCAGGGCGATTAACAAAATCACAGTTAAGTACATACATCCCATTCCTAGATTAGATGACATGCTTGATGAGTTGTATGGTGCATGCTTGTTTTCAAAAATTGACCTTAAAAACGGCTATTACCAAATTTGTATGAAAGAGGGTGATGAGTGGAAAACTGCCTTTAAAACCAAACATGGACTATATGAATGGATGGTAATGCCTTTTGGGTTAACTAATGTACCTAGTACCTTTATGAGATTAATGAATCATGTATTGCGTCCATTCCTAGGAACATTTGTTGTAATTTATTTTGATAATATCATGATATACAGCAGGACTTTGGATGATCATGTACAACATCTACAAAGTATTTTTACTGTTTTAAGGAAAAACCAATTATATGTCAACTTAAAAAAGTGCTGTATGGAATATGTGGTTTTCCTTGGTTTTGTTGTAAGAGCAGATGGAATAGTTGTAGATGATGAGAAAGTGAAGGCAATCTGAGATTAGCCAACACCCCAGAACGCCAATGATGTTAGGAGCTTCCATTGTTTAACCAGTTTCTATAGGCGATTCGTAAGAGACTTCAGCTCCATTGCTGCTCCATTAAATGATTTAGTGAAGAAGAATGTCGAATTCCAGTGGACCAAAATACATGAGCAGGCATTCCAGACATTGAAAGGTAAGTTAACTAACGCTCCTTTATTAGTATTACCAAATTTTGATAAGGTTTTTAAGATCGAATGTGATGCTTCTGGGAAAGGTATTGGTGGTGTTTTAATGCAGGATTCTAAACTAATAGCCTATTTCAATGAGAAACTCCAAGGTGTTGCGTTAAACTATCCAGTATATGATAAAGAGTTATATGCCCTGGTGAGAACGTTGCAAGCATGGCAGCATTACCTATGGCCTAAGGAGTTCATCATCCATTATGATCATAAGAGCTTGAAGTACCTGAAGACGTAAGGAAAGCTGAACAAGAGGCACACCAAGTGGTTGGAGTTTATTGAAACCTTTCATACGTCATCAAATACAAGTAAAGCAAGGAAAATGTAGTGGTAGACGCCCTTTCTAGGAGGTATTCTTTACTGACCTCTTTACATACTAAATTGCTTGGGTTTGAAAGTATGAAAGAATTATATAAATATGATGCTGATTTTAATCAAATTTGGTCTGCTTATTCTGAAAGTGGGTATGGGGACTACTATAGGCATGAGGGATATTTGTTTAAGAAAGATAAATTATGTGTGCCTAGGAGTTCCATACATGAATTGCTAGTAAGGGAGACATATGGGGGCGGTCTAATGGGACATTTTTGGAGTAAATAAAACTTTAGATATCTTGCATGGACATTTTTACTGGCGTAGGATGAGACATGATGTATAACTTGTGTGTGACAAGTGCATTGCATGTAGGAAGGCTAAGTCTAAAATCATGCCCCATAGGGAGTATCTTCCCTTACCTGTGCTTAGTCAGCTTTAGACCGATATTTCCATGGATTTCATATTAGGTTTGCCTAGATCTCAGAATGGTAAAGATAGCATATTTGTTATCGTCCATTGGTTTAGTAAAATGGCTCACTTTATTGCCTATTCTAAAACTAATGATGCTCAATATATAGCTGATTTATTCTTTAGGGTGATTATTAGATTGCATGGTTTACCTAACTCTATCGTTAGTAATAGAGATGTCAAGTTTTTGAGCCACTTTTGGTGCACCTTATGGAATAGGCTATGCACTAAACTACTGTTTTCCATTGTGGCACATCCTCAAACAGATGGACAAACAGAAGTTGTTAATAGGACACTTTCTACATTGCTACGCGCTGTGATTGATAAAAATTTGAAGTAATGGAAAACATGTTTGCCTCATTTAGAGTTTGCATATAATAGGACTATACATTCTACTACATCATACTCTCCATTTGAGGTTATGTATGGATTTAATCCCTTAACTCCATTAGATATATTGCCTTTACCTACTAACGAGTTTGTTGATCTTGATGGTACAAATAAAGCAGAATTTGTTAGGGATTTACATACGCAGGTACGGGCTAACATTGAAAAGAAGAATAAACACTATGCCCGACAAGTAAATAAAGGACATGTCAAAGCTATATTTCAGCCTGGTGATTAGGTTTGGGTACATCTGAGGAAGGAACATTTTGCTGAACAACACAAATCCAAGTTGCATCTTAGGGGCGATGGATCTTTCCAAGTGGTGGAGCGCATCAATGACAATGCTTATAAGATAGATCTTCCAAGCCACTATGGTAACGTTAGTGCTACCTTTAACGTTTTTTATCTTACTCTTTATGATGCAGGTGATTCGAGGACTAATTTTTTCGAAGAAGGAGGGAATGATGAGGATCAACTAGCATCACAAAGGAAGGAACCAAAATCTCATGATCCATTACATGGTATTGGAGGCCCGATAACCCGAGCTAGAGCTAAAAGGATAAACGAAGCTCTACAATGACTAGTCATGGACTTGCAGGCCCGGGGATCAAGGTACACAGAAGGAAAACATACATGTGTCAACTTGATTCACGTGACCATGGAAGGATGAAATATTTTAGGAATATTATATATTTGCGTAGACAATACATTAAAGATACATTCGGTTTTGTTATTATTTGTTGGTTTGTTTTCCATGTTATTTAGTTGCCTACTTAGTGACATAAGAATAATGATAGAATAGGTAACTTAGGATTTCCATATTGTATTTGTATGCTATATATACCATGCTAGGGGCCGACTAAGAGACAACTTTGATATACGAAAACACATTTTTTTTCGTGAGATATGAAGTACCTTTTTTTTGTTCTTTTGCAAAAGAACTTTTCCATAGGATTATTAATCGAATTACTAGGAATTACTTTTGATAACTTAGGTTACAGTCAACGGGTTTGATTAGGGTCTAGTTACGCATCGCTTATTCAAGACAATCCTCGGGATAATTGAAACTAACTAGCATCGTTGGGGTTCTAGGTTTAACATACCTAAGGTTACAAGCATCACATGTTGTGAGTGTGTGTTGAGCATGCTGTGAGTATGTTAGGAGTTGTGTGTGTACATGGTTGCGCAGTGGAAGTGTCGTTATGGTGTGCTGTTATTATGGGCGTGTTGTGTGTGCTGTGATGTACTACTGTATGTGTGTGGTGTGTTATGTGTGCTGTTGTGTGTGGTTGTGTGCAATGTGTGCTAAGTGTTGTGTGTGATGATATAATATATTTTATTTTCTTTTATTATGCCATTTTTGTTTCTTTCTTCATTTCTTCTATTCGTTATCGTGACTCCTTTTCCGTTCTTTTCTTCTTTTTGCTTTCTTTTGTACGTTTGCACCCCTTCCCTTTTCTTTTTTCTTTTCTTTTCATTTCCCTTTTCTCTCTCCTTATCTAACAAAGGCATGCATATAAGTACAATATAAATATACTTAATAATAATTTACGGAAGAGAAATTTAAGTATAATGTAAAGTATATATATATATGTATCCAAAATATAAATATATATGTATAGATATATTAATTATAGACTGTGTGAATATATATGTGTGTGTATATATATATTATATATATTTATTATATATATATATAACGTATACATATATTATGAAGTCCATTATTATATTGTTCACCACTATTAAAAAAAATGATAAGGAAACTAGGAAAATATATTTTGCAAACTTATCCCTCTAGCTAAATTATATATATATATTATATGTCGGTCCACATGAAAAAGACTTGTGATTTTATATTTACAAATTTTGGGTATTGATGATTGATGTATGAAATAAGTGGTTGGTTGGTGTAGTGAGATAAGTTAAGAATATTGGAAGAGGGCACATTTGGTTACCTTGTTTGGTTGTTGGATGTAGATGATTAAACATTTAAATAATGGAATGACTCGATTATTGCTAAGGAATAAGAATTGTAGATCAATCCTAGTTAATTGGATTGTGATGAGTTGAGAATGTCTATAATATTTGATTGTTTTCGTTTTGATGCAGAAGTAAATACTTGATGTCTGATAGCCTGAGTGATGAAATGGTTGATGAAATTAGGTTGTAATATGCTATTTTTGATCTTTCCTTATATGTTGATTTATTGTGGAATTTTATTTTCTTGTAATTTTGTTGCCTCATCGAAATTGTTTTATCTGACTGGCCACCTAAATCTAAATTGAAATAATGATATTCGACTAATATAAAATCTGACATGCATTGTACAAGACATTACATTGTATTAAAGGCTATCACTACTACAGGGCGCAGCAAAAGTAATCGGGTAGGATTAGTGTTCCGCTAAGGGCAAACTAAGTGATTAAGGGATTGTCACGCCTTTGACGGTTTCAAGTTTGGTCTGTTCTTGAGGGTGTTTATTACTTGGTGTGCTAAATTACACTTATGTTTATGAGATTTAAATTTAAAAGACCAATCCTAATAAAGAGATAAGATTAAATTAATTGGGTTGTGAGACCTAAGCATTGATGGTAGTGATGCAAATCCCCAACCTAAGGTCAAGGGGGGAGTAAACTCTAGATTTCATGCTATTTACTGAAAAACCACGTGTGATGTTGCATTGCATATGGTTGCCCATGCATAGGATATGATTGAAAACTTGTTTGAGATTGCTTGTGCATGTATAATATTGAGAGTATTGCACTCCCATCCCATTAAGCTATGGTGTGCTCACCCCTTCATAGATTGTTTTGCAGGAAACAACACAAAAGCTTGCGATAGGATAACATATGATGTGATAAGAGCTTTAAAAATCAAGAATGATAGAGTAAGATTTGTGATTGATAGGTTATTTAGATGCAATATTATTCTTAGGAAGTTGATGTGGAAATTGAAATTGTGAGATTTAGAATTATCTTTCCATTTTGGAAAGAGATTCCAATTCTCTACAATCTTGATCAACTGTGAAACATGTAAATCTATAGTTATAATTTTATTATATGATTAGATGAAATATGATTAGTTGTAATTGATTAAATATTTAATTAGAATCTTATGACCTTTAACTCATAATGTAGTTATCATATAATGAGTGTACACGTAACATGATAACTTTTAGCAGAAACTTCTAGACCCGCCTTTAGGGCATGACAATATACATGTAGTGTAATGGAATTGCAATTTACAGTATATATATTTAACTAAATTAATGATAGTTCCTTGCTAACTAAAATTTAGATCTACCGAAGAAGTGGATTACTAATCTTCTATCCTTTAACCGCCTGTTTTGTTTTATGTAGATGTGCTTATATTCCAACGTGAACATTGTTAAGAAGAATAACTATTAGGGTTTCCCTTTTAGGCAACTAGCCTCACGTTGAGTCGGAGAAGCATCGATTCTAATCGGAAATTTATGCATTTGGTTAAGAAAATAGGAATGATATATGCCTTTATCTTTTAGTTATTTCTCCTTTTACAAATTTTCTTTTTTTTCTTTTTAATTTCCAGTAATCATTGTTATGATTCTAGAGATAAAATTTGAAAATCACTACCAAAATTTTATGTGCTTTCTTCAAAAATACACATGAAGTGAAGTATGTTATAACATATAGAAGTTTTTAAAAAACCATGAAATTTATTCTTTTAAAACTATCTACTATACAATAATCGGTTACATACAATAACATTTTAAAAAAAAAACTAACAAAAATTAAGAAAATAAAAATATTAAAAATTCATTTCATTCGCTATATATCAAAATATCATTAATATTTACTTATAATTCATACACAATGAATCTTTTTTCTCGTGATTTAAACATCACCTTAAATTAGTTCCTTTTCGCTATAGCAAGAGAGAATCTTCGCAGACGTGCTGTAGGCGCATTGTCCGCGTCATAATTGAAGATCAATTTAGAGGACGAAAGTAGACAAACATCTGTTTCATGCACTAATTGAACATTGAAAAGTTGCAGGTACAACAATTACATCGTAATTATCTGGCAAACACTTACTATATTCCCATTTCTAGATATATCGAATACTGTTTGCAAATCATCAAATTTGAACGATTAGCCAATTGAAACGCATTGGCACACGTGCACGGCCCAGTTCTACTTCTAACTAAATCATGTCAGAGGCAGATTTGATACGAATAGGCGTCAAGCTCATGCTGTTGATGCCACCATTTGAAATGACAACAAAAATGTGAGTTCATTGTTGCTATGAAAATTTGGTTGAGCCGATGCCATGGAATCTTTACTAAGATCTGCTGTTGATAGTCATTGTCTCCCCTAATGCGCCAGTCTACTCTATATGCCAGAGACATGCATATATAGCAAGGATACTGGGATGCATTAATTTCACGAAAAGCATTTGCCAATCTTTCTCCAAATATTTCTCAACCTAAATGAAATTCTGGGGTTCGACAAGCGTATATTTGCAATGGAACTGAAATGTTATACGGCTTTAAAAATAAAATAAAATAAAATAAAACACACGTTATTTATTAAAACTTTAACTTTAAAATTAATTAATATTACAGTAACAATTTTAAGAAGTTTAACCAGTAGTTTCTGATTGCAAGTGAAGATAGGAAGTGAAAATAGTACTCGGTAACTGGATAATTTTTGCTCTTAAAAAGAGAAAAACTGTTTTCCCTATTTTCTATTGCCATCGCCACAGTTTTTGCTTTCTATACAATCAAGTATTGCTAAAAACCACTAGTTAACGTAATCTCTAATAGTACATTTAATATGCAAGATTAAACCTGAAATGAAATCGTGATTCTAAGCTTTTCTCCGTTCTTCATATTTGGATGTATTTTTAAAAACGAAAATCATGATTCCTTAAGATTGTCATTTCTAGTTTCAAGAGGAAATTTGATTTTGCTTTCAAAGTTGCATAATCGTGATTTTAATTCATTTCAATCCATTCCATTTCATGCTATTCTTACATACAAAATATTGCATAAGAAAATTGCCGTGATATTTAACATAGTAGCAAAACTTTGATTTTTTTTTTGGGTAATTTGTAAAAAGCAGGCTTTGATTTTGAATATATATATATATATATGTGTGTATTATTGCATCACTATTGCTTCAATGAATCAATATCATAGGACTGAAAAACTCTCCAAGTTTCATTCATGCCAATATGGAATGGATCCAGAATTTCTTTTAGTGGGATCAATATATTAATACAAATTTGACTATCAACTTGTGAAAAAAACGCAAAAACTAATATATAAATTTTCGGATTTTCTTTAAATAACAATAAATAACATGACAACATGAGAATCACAACAAAGCATGTTCTCATTTGTTTATAAAAGAAAACGTAAGGAAAAAGAAAGTCCGAGTCCTAGCTCCTTACATGTGCCTATGTTGATACGGCATGCACATACCACATGCACAGATAACTTACAGTCCAAAGTAGTTCATACTTCTTTTTCCTAGGATGGAGACCAAACAATCACCTGATCAACGCTGTTCCTTGAACGTAGTAAAGGGCAAGTTAAAAGTGTAATAAGTCAGCATAGTCGACCAGACAAATTTTCATGTCTTCATGGCGTATTAAGCCGCGATATTAAGGAGAAATTCAAAAGAAGAGAGACCTTGAACTGTTTTCGAAAAAAAAAACTACAATAATGTGTCCAAAAGCATCTTCTGAATGTGCCGAACTTCTGTCGTTATCTGAGGGAACACTCGGGTTGTTTCAATTAGAAAACACGTTCATTATTATGATGGCTCAGGGGACAGATTCGAGAGGGGAAAAAGGTTGAAGCATGATGAATAGTTAAAGGCCACTTAGTTGCTACACTGCATCAACATTATTTCAATAATTCGCCGCAACAATCATAAAATATCTTCATGGTGTGCGCGAAAAATAAAGCTTTTTCCAGCTCTATTCATGATTTATGCATGCTTTCTCTAAGCGAAGCATACATGCAGATATATAAGGAAAAAGATATTAGAACTGAAAGGAAATAGGAGATAAAAGTTTCCACAGTATTGTAACAAAATTGAAAATTTTACTCATGCTAGTACTTAATTTTTCAATAATGACATAATAATCAACCCAAAAGTAAGCGGCTAGGAGAAAAATTATATAATTATTAGAAAACACAACAAAAAATTAGAAACGGATTTGAAAGACTTGGATGCATACTAACTCGTTGTTCTTAACAAGTTCTATGTTTCTTACACATGAGTTTGTTAAGGATCATGATGGATCATTGATGCACCTAAATATATGAATAATGAGTAGCAATATCATTATTTCTGTGTACCACACTTTTTCATTTTTGAAATCAACATATCTAAGTTGATTGGGGAGAGAGAGAGAGAGAGAGAGAGAGAAAGAAGTTGTTGAGCATTGTAGGTAAAATTAACAGCAAAAATGTAATAGCCCAAACATTATAAACTTACAAATGAAGCCAGTCAAGTCAATATATCCCTTCAAAGAGATACAGCGCTAGGATTCAGTCCCCTTAGCTTTGTGCCCTGCTACTAGATACATTTTAGGATGAGTCATGGCTTATAATATGATAATACAAATCTGTAACATTTGAATAGACAAAACGATATAATTGAAAAGTCATAAAATACAAGCAAGCATGATTATACAAGCAACACTTCTTTCATCTCAAGTACTTCATTCAAACTAAGTCTTATGTATTGAGAATTTTTTTAACTCTCTAGGGGACTTCTTTTCAGTGATTTCCGTTTTATCTAGATGAAGTCCCGATTCGCTGGATACAAGAATATGATATCAAACATTTACAAGATCATGAGTAAACAAAGCATTCCACTCCATTCAAATCTTATATACTTCATTCAAATGAAGTGATCAATTGTGTTTCTAGCATACTTCATTCAAATGTCACCAAGAACAACCAAGAAAATTTGAACAAATAAGTGGATAAGCTAAAAATTAAGATTTTTACTCACCACTTGATCTTAGCATCACTCCAGAATAATAACGAGTTTCAAGTACATTTTAAATTCATCTAAACATGAGTAAAATGATTCTAAACTTATAATTGGTAGTCTATACAACATTGCCCCCATAGATTCCTATGCCAATCATCAATACCAAAATATGAAAATATATAAAGAAAGGTATCATTAGACTTAAACCACTCCCTAGTGTAAATTATTCAAGGTTGTAGCACAATGTTGGGTAACTTTTTTCTTGAACTCAGACACCTTATGTCACTTATGGAAATGTCACAAGGCTAATCACAACTAAAACCAATTAAGTGGATTTCATACTAATGGCACTTACAAATGTCTTGTATTCATCCTAACTTCATGAATGCTTACAAGAAAAGTACCCATTTGCTTTTGCTAAAGGTAGTACCACTTTTATATTCCTATAGGTGGAGTCCATTCGATGCACATTCGAATAATTCAATGCATCTATTGAGAGATATTGAAGTACCTCATCATCTTAATTACTATAGTGTAGGGGCTTCTAGTGAATAGCAACTTGCTTTTACCCTTGAACTTCTACAATAGTGATGTTCCATAATGATGTGGGGTATCATTACCATCAACTACGCATGTATTGTTAATTACATTTCATGATAATCTTTGTCAAAGCATTCTCTATTACTCTTGGTTAGTACAAAGGTCATAATTATAACCCCATTCCCTATTAATCATCTTATATACTTATGTCTCAACTCAATATTTTTAGATTTTCCATTATATATTTTACTATAAAGTCAACATATAGTAGATTGTCTATAACAAAAGATCGAAATGGTTGTCATAGATTACATCTACAAATCAACTTCCAATAACAAGTTTTTCAACCATTCTACTTTTCCAGCAGTAGCTAAGTTTATGAATTCATCCTCTATAGTGAAATGCATATAAATTTGTTTCTTTAAGCTTCCACATATTGGTCCATCATTTAAGAAAGTATCCTGGTGGGGCATAAAAGTGGTGATATAATGTGCCCAAGGGATGTGATTTATGAGAGTATTATCGGATTGTAGATGCTGTTAGAGGAGTACCATGGTGGGCCATTATGAGTGGATCACGGTGCTAGTGTGGTTGTGGGGGACAATAACAATTCTATTGTGCCTATGAGCCTTTGAAGGTGGTGAGGCTAATGCGACCCCCTTAAGGGTGTACTCATATGGAGTTCTTTGGACTATCAAAGGCTGTTGCGAGAACTAACTCTAGGTACTTATAATAATAGCCGGAGAAAAACCAATCTAGCGTGAAGAGATTATCATTGTGCGTGAGGCATCTACGAGAATAAAATGATGGGCATGAGAGTATCATGATATGCACTGCAGTTGGGAGCGGCTAATCTACACAGAAGATAGGGTAGGACCTTGATGTGGCTTCCTAGCCTAGGAGGAGTTGAATGGTTGTTTAGAAGTGGTAGCATCACAGTGATGCCCAATACGTTATGGTGTGGTTGTGCAACCAAACGAAACCCTATGTGGTGGTGGGGGGTGGGGGGGGGGGGGGGGGCGGGTGGGTTGGGGTTGGTGTTGCATTTTGTTGATTTAGAATTGTGACTTATATGTCTGTATAGTATGCATTTGTTTTCTCCTTGCATACGATGAGTATACATATAAAAGTGGCTAGGAATAGTCACTAGGCTTATTAGATCTCCCTCATTCATCTTCTTTGTGTTTTCTATACGTGTGGATTTATTTGGGACTTGGTTTTAGCCACAATGTGAGATGCCATGTAAAAGGACAATAAGAAATAAGGCAGTATTTTTAATGAGATCTGTACAAGATAAAAGTTTCATGTTGTAAATAAACATGTGTATGCTTTTACTATGTGAAATTTAATTCCTGTTTCATGCGTAGATATGGATTTTCTGACATAACTTAAGAGCTGAACTATAAATGTGGTTTGTAACAGCTTTATTACCCACATCAATCATGCTCTCTTAACTGTAGTATGATCCTGAGACAGCCACCCGTATGTATGTGAACCCCAAGTCAAGCCTCCGAAGACAAGCGGATTGTAAATGGCAACTGTAAGGAGGAATTTTTCCTCCAATCTATTGCATAGTTTCTCTCAACTAGTTTAGCCCTAGCAAAATGTACCCTGTAGATTACGCCTTAAGGTGCAATCTCTACACTCATAGTCCAGGGGAACCTGATTCCACACTGATAATAGCGTACACTTGATCAATCTATGGTAACATTTATCACCTGACACACTTACATGGAGGCGCCGTGTTGTGAAATCAATTCTCAGTAATATCACATAGAATAAGAGAATAATAATGATCAAGCAGCTAAAATTTGTGTTAATTACTTATCTGTCAATGCAACTATACTCCCAACGCATGTATGACACAAGGTTCTATTGCTGACTTGTCGGTATAACGTTACATAGTCATTTCTCACTAGTTGGTTTTGAAGGTGAACTTTGGTCAGTTGTTAGGATGCCATCAAGTCGAGTTTAGGTTAGCTATTTGAAATTCAAATCTATCCTTTTTGTTTAAAAAAAAAAAAAATCTTTCCTTTTTCTTTTGGTATCATATACCCAATTATTGATTGATTAGAACATAGGTTAGATGCAAACCAAACTTGACTAATAAGATGAAAATTCATATTTTCATATATGAATTTCATATTGTTTGTTAGCATGTGTTAACATGATTTGAGGCTGTTAGCATGATTTGAGGATATTCGTACCAAGATTACAGGATAGCTTATGGTAGGATAGTATTTTGCCATAATTATAGGATTGTTTATTGACGCAGCGAGTTAGCGTAGAAAGCTTAGAGAATCACTCAACGAATGAATCTCTCAAATAAAAAATAGTTGCGCACAACCACTAAAGGCGAGAAGTCTCTCACGAAATGTATTTCAAGAATAAAATAAGACGTAACCCTAACATCACTACAAAAAGGTTTATATACTCTCCTAAAATTATAAAAAGGAAAAGACGAATCTGCGCGTACACGGTCTAAGGCACGACCGTGCTTCGACCCGTGTTGGACTCTGTGACATTTGTTATTCGATGCCCCTGGTTGAGACACGGCCGTGCTTTAGGCCGTGTTAGATACTGTGGGGATTAGTTGTTCAATACCCCTACTCGAGACACGACCGTGCTTCAGGCCGTGTTAGACACTGTGAGATCTTGCGGTTTGATACCCTTGCTCAAGACACGGCCGTGCTTCAAGCCGTGTTAGACACTGTGAGATCTTGCGGTTTGATATCCTTGCTTGAGACACGGCCGTGTTTCCGGCCGTGCGCAGAACCCGTGCTCCCAACCGTATGATCGCTTCTTGTATCCCCTCCATCATTCTCTCCCACCAGAGAAGAACTCGACCCCGAGTTCTCTGTAGGATATAATGCCACATCGTCAGGGAAAAAGGGAAAGATATTAGCGACATTGAATGTCTTTGAAATGCCCATGGTGTTTGGTAAACCGACCACATAAGCATTATCATTGATTGCCTGCATGATCTTATACGGACCATACTTTTTAGGTTGAAGCTTGCTGTATTTGCCAACAGGAAACCGTTCCTTGCGTAAGAATACCATAACCTGATTACCCACTGAAAACACTTGTCGTCGGCGATGCTTGTCAGCTGCAGCTTTGTACTTAGCATTAGATTGTTCAATTTTTGCCCGCACCTCAGATGTAACCTGCTGCCAACTATCCGCTAGGTTTTTAGCTGCTGTGTGAGACGCCGTATCTCTTGGAAGCTTGATCAAATCCACAGCATGGTTAGGAGTATTGGTATAGACAATAGAGAATGGAGACTTGCCTGTTGTCCTATGAACGGCACTGTTATAAGTAAACTCTGCCTGAGCTAATGCCACATCCCATTGCTTGGGCTTCTCACCGCAAATACTTCTAATTAGATTGCCCAAAGTGCGATTTGTAGCTTCTGTCTGGCCATCCGTCTGTGGATGAGCCGTGCTGCTATAGTTCAGTGAGGAGTCAAACAGCATCCACAAGGTTCGCCAGAAATGACTCAGGAATTTGCTATCCCGATCTGAAGTAATAGACTTAGGCACCCCATGAAGGCATACCACTTCTTTGAAGAACAACTTGGCAATGACCTGAGCATCAGCAACCTTTCGACATGGGATAAAATGTGCCATCTTAGAGAACCTGTCAACCACAACAAAAATGGAATCAACACCCCGTTGGGTACGGGGCAATCCCAGGACAAAATCCATTGATAAATCCTCCCATATGTTCTCAAGAACGGGGAGTGGGGTGTAGAGCCCCGTGTTTTGGGCCTGACCCTTAGAGGTCTGGCATATATAACACCGTTGCACAATCCTCCCAACGTCACGCCTCAAGTGTGGCCAGTAGTATCGAGTGCTGATTGCTGCAATGGTCTTGTCTCTGCCTAGATGACCTGCCAATCCACCACCATGCAAATCACGGATCAGCTTCTCCCTCAGAGAAGACTCTGGAATACAAAGCTGATTTCCTTTCATGAGGAACCCATCATAAATATGGAAATCACTGCTAGGTTGTTTGTCCCGACACAACGCCCACGCATCCTTAAAATCGTTATCACTTACGTATAGATCTTTCATATGCTCAAATCCCACCACTTCAGTGTGAAGTGTCACCAACAAACTGGCTCGCCTACTCAAAGCATCTGCGACTTTATTGTAGACTCCCGATTTATGTTTAAGTTTAAACGGGAACTTCTATAAGAATTGAATCCACCGTGCATGCATGTCCTTACTAATCCTGGTCTGATTATTCAAGTGCTTAAGAGCATCACAGTTGGAGTATAACACGAATTCCTTGCCCACTAGGTAATGTTCCCAGGTCCTCAAAGCACGCACCACCGAATAAAATTCTTTGTCATAAGTGGACCAATTCCGCCTAGACTCGCATAACTTCTCACTGAAAAAGGCAATGGGCTTCCTTTCCTGAGATAGCACCGCTCCTATTCCCACCCCACTTGCATCACAATCGACTTCAAACAATTTATCAAAGTCAGGTAATGCAAGGACTGGAGCATTGCACAACTTTTCTTTTAACAGCCCAAAACTACTTTCAGCTTCATCACTCCACTGGAACTTCCCTTTCTTCAAGCACTCGGTCATAGGTGCAGCAAGGGTGCTGAAGTGACGAATAAACCTTCTATAGAAGCTCACTAGTCCCAGAAAACTCCTCAAAGCACTTACGGTGTTGGGAATGGGCCATTCCCTAATAGCTTTTACTTTCTCATCATCCACGGTAATTCCATCACCACTAACGACAAAACCCAAAAACAACAATCTCCTAGAGAGGAATACACACTTCTTGAGATTCACAAAGAGCTTGTTCTCCCTCAGAACATTTAACACTTCTCACATGATCGATGTGTTCCTTCTCAGTTTTGCTATAGATCAGGATATCGTCAAAGTAAACTACGATAAACCGAGCAGAAAAGGGTCTAAGTACCTGATTCATAATACGCATGAAGGTGCTTGGGGCGTTACTGAGGCCAAAAGGCATGACCATCCATTCATATAGGCCTTCCTTAGTTTTAAAGGCCGTCTTCCACTCATCTCCTGGTCGGATCTGAATCTGATGGTAACCACTTCTCAGATCGATCTTGGAAAAGAATTTGGCCCCACTCAAGAAATCTAGCATGTCTTCCAGCCTTGGTATCGAGAATTTATAGCCGATGGTAATTTTGTTGATTGCTCTACTGTCGACACACATACGCTAACTACCATCTTTCTTTGGGGTCAACAAAGCAGGCACTGCGCAAGGGCTCATGCTCTCCCTGATGAATCCCTTCTGGAGTAGTTCTTGCACCTTTCTCTGCAATATTTCCGTCTCCTTTAGGCTCATCCTATAATGTGGAAGATTAGGTAGGCTAGCTCCTGGAATCAAATCAATAGGATGTTAGATATCCCTCATGGGAGGTAATCCATCGGGTAGCTCCTCAGATGTTATTTCCCTAAACTCCTCCAGTAGCGCCTTCACACTGTCTGGCAACTCCTGGTCACTACTCTGATCTTCCTCCACAAACATCACCTGTCGGACAACTAATGCATGGATTGTATGCGTCTCCTTAATTGCTTCCCCCATCTCCATCTCAGATTGGGTGATAGTGAGGAAAGAACGCCCCTCCGTTTTAGAAGTTTTAAGGCGGTGAGATGTTTTGAGATGTAGGAGAGTGAACTTTACCCCATCCTTCTCTAACCGGTAAACATTCTCCCTTCCTTCGTGTTTGGCATCAACATCAAATTGCCAAGGTCTCCCAAACAGAAGGTGGCATGCGTCCATGTCCACGACATCACAATAGACCTCATCTCTATACTTCCCTATAGAGAAAGGTACTCTGCATCGCTCGGTGACTTCTATTTTCTCAGCCGCTTTAATCCACCCAATGGTATATGGATTTGGGTGTTTTTCAATCGTCAAATTCAATACTCTCACCGTTTCCTTACCAATGATATTCTCGCAACTCCCGATATCCACTATCAAGTCAAACACCCTACCATCAACAGTACATCTAGTCCGGAACAACTGATGTCTTTGGGACTTCTCATCACACTTCGGTGCTAACATCAACTTCCTAATGACATACGTTTCCTCATCATCTCCATAACCATCATCACTATAAAGTTCATCCCCTCCATCCGGTTCACAGCACACCTCCTCATCCTCCTCTCTATTAATAACATTAATTGGTCTCCTACTGGGGCACTCATTGGAACGATGACCCGGTTGGTTGCACCTATAGCACTTTCCCATAACTGGTTTAGCATAGGGATTGTTTTGCTTAGGTGCTTCCCTATTTTCCATTGGTCTCCTACTTGTTCCCCTTTCTTCTCTCTTCTCATTGCTTCCGCCTGGAGCTTCCAGGACAGCTTTCCCTCCATCCGTACCTACGGTACTGAATCCTTCGTTCTTAAACCTTCGGTTACCTCCATCAAACCTACTGGTCTTTTCTTGTAGCATCATCTCTGCTCGAAGGGCCATGTTTTTCGCCTCATTGACGTTGCGCAAAACATGAACCCCTATCTTCTCCTTAATTTGCAGCCTCAGTCCATCCAGGTATCTAGCCACCTGCTGTCCTTCGCTTTCCCTAAGGTCGTTTCTCTCAGCCAATCTCATGAACTCCGTCGTATATTCATACACTGTTCTCGGGCCTTGTCTACACTTCTGGTATTGTTGGAACAATATTTGTTCGTAGTCAGGAGGCAGGAAATCCCTTTGGATCAATTGCTTCATTCTATACCACGTTTGCACCGGTTGCTTTCCTTCTCTATATCGCCTATTCTGCAATCTCTCCCACCAGGCCGAAGCCCCTCCTTTCAATCTACATGCCACTAACCTCACCCTACGATTCTCCGGAACCTCCATATAATCAAAGAAACGATCCACTTCTGCTAGCCAATCTATTAAATCCTCGATGTTCAAATTACCGTTAAAAGAAGGTATATCTACCTTTAATTTGAATTTGCTGGTGTCTCCCTGATCGTAGCCCTGGAGATTCCGGCCATAACCACCTCCACCATATCCTCTCCGCTGTGGTTACGGGTTTCCGGCCAGCCAATCATCTTCCTCCTCAGAATCCACATCATACTCTTGGACTCTTTGATTCACAGCGATAGGTCTGTTGATCGGAACGCCAAGAGCAGGGTTTGCCCCGGGTCGTACTCCCCTAACGTCTCTATCCCTGTTTGTATTGGTTCCCATTGCGTCAAAACGCTCCACCAGATCATCAAAACGTTGTTCGAAGCGTCGGAGTCTCGGATCCATGGTATCCAACACTACCCTTTGAGCCTGCACTTTGGTTCGCAGAGTTTCCACATCCCGAGCAACGTCCGGAACGTGACCGCCTCCTAAACTTCCGTCACCTGACATCTCCACAGGAAATTTTCCTTACTCTGATACCAACTGACGCAGCGAGTTAGCGTAAAAGCTTAGAGAATCACTCAACGAATGAATCTCTCAAACAAACAATGGTTGTGCACAACCACTAAAGGTGAGAAGTCTCTCACGAAATGTATTTCAAGAATAAAATAAGACGTAACCCTAACATCACTACAAAAAGGTTTATATACTCTCCTAAAATTATAAAAAGGAAAAGACGAATCTGCACGTACACGGTCTAAGGCACGGCCGTGCTTCGACCCGTGTTGGACTCTATGACATTTGTTATTCGATGCCCCTGGTTGAGACACAGCCGTGCTTCAGGTCGTGTTAGACACTGTGGGGATTAGCTGTTCAATACCCCTACTCGAGACACGGCCGTGCTTCAGGCCGTGTTAGACACTGTGAGATCTTGCGGTTTGATACCCTTGCTCGAGATACGGCCGTGCTTTAAGCTGTATTAGACATTGTGAGATCTTGCGGTTTGATACCCTTGCTCGAGACACGGCCGTGTTTCCGGCCATACGCAGAACCCGTGCTCCCAACCGTATGATCGCTTCTTGTATCCCCTCCATCATTTATAGGATATTTCTTTCCTTATTTTTGCAACTCATGTGAGTTATTCTTTGTACACAATATATAGAAAAATATATCCTCCCCTTATTTTTTTTTTTATCATGGTATCAAAGCCATGAATTACTATCTATATTCTTTGAAATCTATCTTTGTTTTTTCTTTTCTAATATTTGATATCTATCCCATGCCATACCTTCTTCTTCTTCTTCTTCTTCTTCTTCTTCTTCTTTTTCATTTAGTTGCCAACAACTACTTCATCATGGAAAAATTTGATGTTGTCAAGCTAATAACAACTATGTTGATTGGGTCGAATTATAATCTCTGGGTTTAGGCCATGAAAAGCTTTCTTATTGGTCATAAACTTTGGTGAATTGTTACTAGTGATATCATTAAACCAAAAAAAGAGGAAGTAGAAACCGATTCCAAATTTGTTGATTGTCTTAAAGATTGCGATAGCAAAAATCATCATATTATCACTTGGATCCGTAATACATCTATTCTGTCTATTCATATTCAATTTACTGAGTATGAAACAGCCAAGGAAATATGGGATTTCTTGGCAAATCAATATCATACTACTGGTCTTGCTCATTATTATCAATTATGGACTACTCTTCATCATCTAAAGCAAGAATCTAGGCAATCAGTGAATGGATTTCTTTATAAGTTCAACCAATTTGGACTTAGTTATCTCAAGCTCAAATCAGTGAAGATCATCTCCATCTCATCTCTCTATATTCCTCATCAATTTGTGTCTGCCACTATAACCACTTCTTCTACTACCTATCAGTAGAATCATTGTCTTGGTCACACTTCTACCAGTAAACTTCAACCTTTAATTTCTCATGGTCTATTTAGAAATACTAAGTTTGATTCTTTTCATTGTTTAAATTGTCAACTTAGCAAATAGGCGACTTTGTCTTTTACTTAAAATACTTCTGTATCAAACATTCCATTTAGGCTTATTCATTTTGATATTTGGGGTCTATCTCCTGTTACTTCCATGAATGGTTATAGATATTTTGTTTTATTTATTGATGATTATTCTCGTTTCACTTGGATATATTTCTTAAAGCATCATTCTGAATTATCACAACTTTATATTAAGTTTGCCACTATGATAAAAACTCAGTTCTCTCAAACTATTAAAATCCTTTAAACTAATGGTGCCATGGAATATAAAGATTCTTCTTTGCTTCAATTTCTTAGTCAACAGGGTACCATCATTTAGCATTCTTGTCCTCACACTTCTCAGTAAAATGGGCAGGCTGAGCATAAGCATCATCACATCCTTGATTCTACTCGTGCTCTTCTTCTTCCTTCCTTTGGTCCTAAAAAATATTGGGGTGAAGCAGCTCTAAATGCTGACTACACTATTAATCATCTTCCTACTTTAGTACTTCAAAATCTCTCCCATTTTGAATGCTTGTTCAGTAAGATTCCTGATTACTCAGTCTTTAACCCTTTAGATGTGCTTTTTTTTTTTTCTTTTACGTCCTCACGAACATACTAAACTAAAGCCTTGTGCTCAATAATGTTGTTTTCTAAGATACGTGATAGAACATAAAGGGTATAGGTATTGGGATCCTATCTCTCAAAGATTACATGTTTCTCGGCATGTTACTTTTTGGGAAAACACCATGTTTTCTTCTCTTTCAAAATTTCATCAATTAGATACCCCGTTATCCTTATTCTTTACTGACCCTAATGTTGAGTTATTTCCTAGTTTTAATCTTGATCATTTTGATAATCTCAATGATAATTCTTCCATTTCTAAATCCACTCCAACGAAAACTACTCCTGCACCTACCTTTGATAGCACACCCATTCAACAGTACATTAGGGTAAGAGAAACTCCTCTTCGTCTTGTTAATTATCATTGTTATTCTGCGATTAACCTATCATGAGCCTCTCTTATCGTAAAGCAAGTACTGGCCCTCTTTGGTAGCAAGCTATAAATGAAGAACTTCAAGCTCTAGAGAAAACTCACACATGGGATTTGGTTTATCTTCTTCTTGGTAAGACCCCTATTGGATGCAAATGGGTCTACAAAATTAAAACTCGATTTGATGGTTCTATTGAGCATTACAAAGCTCGTTTAGTCACTAAAGGATACAATCAAGAATATGGCATAGACAATGAAGAAACTTATGTGCCTGTGGCACGATTGATCTCTATGCATAGTCTACTAGCCATTGCTACTATGCAAAAATGGAACTTCTACAAATGGATGTTAAAAATGCATTTTTGAATGGAGACTTGCAAGAAGAGGTTTATATACACCCTCCTCCAGGCTTTTCCTACCCTGCTTACAAAGTTTGTTGACTTTGTTGAGCATTATATGGCTTGAAACAAGCACCTAGAGCCTAGTTTGCCAAATTTAGTTCTACCATTACTTAGTTTGGTTTTATCTCAAGTCCTCATGATTCTGCTTTATTCATTCGTCGCACTAATCATGGCCTCATTCTACTTTTTCTCTATGTTAATGATATGATCATAACAAGTGGTGATACCTCATGCATTTTAGAGTTACAACAGTATCTATGCAAACATTTTGAAATGAAAAAGCTAGGTTCATTTAGTTACTTTCTCAATCTTGAAGTTTCCCATGACTCAACTGGCTATTATCTTTCTCAAGCTAAGTATGCTTCTGATTTGATTTCTCAAGTAGAAATTACGGATAGCAAGACTGCATCCACTCCTCTGGAACTTAGTGTTAAACTTACTCCTTTAGATGGCACTCCTCTTGAGAATCCCACTTTATACCACCAACTAGTAGGAAGTCTTGTTTATCTTATTGTTATGATATTAACTCTGCAATGCATTTGGATAGTCAACTTATGACAACTCCTCGCACTACACATTTTGCTGTTGTTCTACATATTCTTCACTATGTTAAGGGAACTCTCTTCCCTAGTCTTCATTTTTCAGCTCAATCTTCTTTAATACTAACTGGTTACTTAGATGTTAATTAGGTAGGCGATCCAACCGATTGCTGATCTAAAATTGGTTATTGTTTCTTTTAGGGGGGTGACTCTCTCATTTCTTAGCGTAGAAAGAAACAAACTGTCATTTCCAAATCTAGCACATAATCTGAGTATCGTGCTCTTGCTGATGCAATATTTGAATTGCTTTGGCTTTGTTAGTTACTAGCAGACATGGGAGTCCCACACTCCGAAGCCACAATACTTTATTGTGATAACAGAAGTGCTATGTAGATTGCTCATAATGATGTCTTCCATGAGCGCATCAAACATATTAAGATTGATTGTCATTTTGTTTGCCATCATGTTCATCATGGTACCCTTCAATTACTCTCTATTGCCTCTACCAATCAAATAACCAACATCTTTACAAAGTCTCATTGTTCTACTCAATTCCATGATCTACTAAGCAAACTCAAGTTAGCATCCACTATCCCACCTTGAGTTTGAGGGGTGGTGTTAGCATGATTTGAGGATATTTGTACCAAGATTATAAGATTGTTTATGGTAGGATAATATTTTGCCATAATTATAGGATTATTTATAGGATATTTCTTTCCTTATTTATGCAACTCTTGTATATATATATAGGAGCCATTCTTTGTACACAATATATAGAAAAGTATATTCTTCCCCTTTTTCTTTTTCTTTTTTTATATCATTGTTAAAGGCCAAAACCTTTAGTACTTTTCTTTAATAATACCTATTAGTTTATTGGATTTAGTTGGGTTGAAGGAAAATTATATGATCCAGTTATTCGAAAGTGACTAGATAGTATAGTCACTACTTCTAATATAGTAAAATTATCCTTATTACGGTAAAAATAAATAAATAAATCCACTACCAATAAAAGAAATTATCAATAGCCTTCTGGTAATTGTCAACAATCATTTGAAAGCTATTGGCTGTTTTTTTTTTTTTTTTTATAATAATTTACCTCCAATTACAGTGAAATAAGGACCATTCACAATAAAAAGTGGCTATCCTATCATTTTTTGAGTGACTAAATCACAAGATTTACCTACGTGAAGTATCCAATAGTGTAACGATACATTTATCCTCATGACACATTTACACAATCAAGATCATAAATATCGCCACGTTCCAAGAGTTAATGTTCTTGAGTCTAACTTCTTTCATTCCCAATTCACATTTAATAAACATATTATTAAGTTCGTAGTTATAACCGTAGGTGGCATTAACTACGTATATTAGTTGCCGAGATTCTTCAAAATTAACATAGGGATGATTCTCCCTCTCCATCTACCCCACTTCTGCATGCATTTAGCGATCACAACCGTGGAGAAGACTTACCACGAGCGAGTGGAGTCAAGGAAATTCTTAAAAAATGGTGCCTTTTTTATATATGGTTACTGTTTGCTTAGGTTGGTAATTTATGTTAATAGGTCATGTTTGTCTTTCAATCATGTCTAATTCATGTCGATACTAAAAATGTGGGTTACGCTCTTAAATATTGTGGCTTTTAAAATTTGTACGATAGATACATATCTCATTCGCACCTTCAAGCAATTTGTTTGGTCTGTGCCTTTAGTCTAATTTTTGTTTTACACTTCGACACATAGAAATACAATAATTTGACTCATGTAAAAATACCAAATGACAATACAGTTTAGTCTTAGCTATAGTATATTCAAATAAAAAAATTTTAATATATTATGGGCTTCATAACTCTAAATGAGTAAAAAGTTATTATCCTTTAAAATTGAAAAGGCAAATTGCATCAGTTTCAATTTTTTTTTTTCTAACTTTGAAAGGTCATAACTTTTTGCTCATTTAGAGTTATTGAGCTAATAATATATCAAAAAAGACTTATTTGAGTGTACTATAACTAAAACTAAACAGAGTTTTCATTTGCCAAAGTGTAAAAAAAAAAAAAAAACTAAAGGCGCAAACAATATGCTTGAGGGCACAAATGGTGTCTATGCCTTCAATACAAATTGTACCGACTTCATAGACCCCGAAAAGTAAAAAAAGAAAAAAGAAAAAGATTAAAGGCGTAATCAGGTTTGCACCTTCAATTTTAAAAAATTTTCTAACAACATCCACGCTTTCAAAACCTATTTTATGAATAATTATTTCAAGTATAATATTTTCGTAATTTTTTTTAAAACTACAATATTTAAGACCGTAACCCCTAAAAATGCATAAAATTGAATAAAAATAATAAATAATCAAGTTATAATACAATCATATTTATTTGTATCATAATTGTCTCTGTATTATGCATCATGTCATATCATATCTCATATTTTCTCTTTGTAATTGTATTTATAATTGTATCATATTATATTTCATGTTATTGTATCATGTCAGCAATTGCCAACCATACTTACTCCTTTATTCTATACTGTCTAATTCTCTCTATATTATCCAACATTATAATCCAAACATTACCTTAGTTTGTTATTAGACTAACATTCATACCGTTAAGTTATAATACCTTGACACCATGCTTTATCCTTTGATATGAGGAATGGTTTAGTTCGTCGTAATTAAGTAATTTACTAGCTTCTTATCCTTAAATATATTCTAGCTATTTTAGGACCATATGTTGAGCTGGGCTATTACATATGAGGGGTTACATACTTAAATATAGTAATTTTTGAAAAAAATTCTGTAAATATTGTACCTGTAATAATTATTCCCAAAATAGGTTTTAAAGACGCGGACCGCATTTGTGACTTTAGGGGCATGAAAAAAAATTTTAACTAAAGGCACAAACCTGATCTATGCATTCAATACATTTTTTTTTCTCATCCACGCCTTCAGTACATGTTTTATTTTTTTTAAAAAAAAATTGCAAATCTATTCTAGAAACCTATAAAAACTTGTAAGAAAAAGTTTACTATAAACCTATAAAATTAATATGAAAGTAATGTTGCAAACTTATAAAAGTGATATAGCAAATTTATATAGTATCATAACATGTAATTTCTAATACACAAGAAAAAATTTGCACCGACAATTTGTCATATAAATACAAATCCTCAGTTCATATGTTCATATTTCCATCTTTCAATTTCCTCTACAAATTTCACTCTATCTCATTACTTGCAAAATTTGTTTACGTAATTTCGATTTCATGCAGGTTTTACTCTATTGAAATACATGTGTGGAAATATCTTCATCAAAATCTCGGTATGTTTTCTTCAGAAAACACATGTAATTATATATACTACACAATTTCTATTGAAATGGTAGTTATTAATAATTAATTAATTGTTAATATATGATTAATTAATATCAGTAAATGAATTATGTTTATATGTTATTATAATGTATTTTTGTAAACGTAGTCATTAAATTAAGTTGTTGTTAATTAATTATTAATTAGCAGTGATTAGTCATTCATATGTAAGTAAAAAATTATTAGAAAAATAATTTGTGAAAAGTTTTGTGTTGATTATAAATGTAAAATATATGAAAGGTTTTGTACAATTAGTTACTAAATTAAGTAGTTATTAATTATTCGTTAATTAAATGTGATTAGTCGTTAATATATTATTAATTAATTATTATAAAATTAATTAGTGAAAAATCTTGTATTTGTTGCAATTGTAAAATATCTGTACAATTTTGTAGAATTAGTTATAAAAGTAAGTAGTTATTAATTATCCATTAATTAAAGGTAATTAGTCATTAATATGTCATTAATTAGTTGTTATAAAATTAATTAGTGAAAAATTTTGTATTTGTTGCAAATGTAAAATATTTGTATCGTTTTGTAAAATTAGTTACAAAATTAAGTAGTTATAAATTATTTTTTAATTAAAAGTGATTAGTCGTTAATATGTCATTAATTAATTGTTATAAAATTAACTAGTGAAAAATTTTGTATTTGTTGCAAATGTAAAATATTTATATGGTTTTTTAGAATTAGTTATAAAAGTAAATAGTTATTAATTATCCCTTAATTAAAAGTAATTAGTCGTTAACTAATTGTTACAAAATTAATTAGTAAAAAAATTTATATTTGCTGCAAATGTAAAATATTTGTATGGTTTTGTAGAATTAGTTATAAAATTAATAGTTATTAATTATCAGTTAATTAAAGGTAATTAGTCATTAATATATCATTAATTAATTGCTATAAAATTAATTCATGAAAAAATTTATATTTGTTGCAAATATAAAATATCTGTATGATTTTTTAGAATCAGTTATAAAATTTAGTAGTTATTAATTATCTCTTAATTAAAGGTGATTCATTGTTAAAATATCGTTACTTAATTGTTATAAAATCAATTAGTGAAACTTTAGTGTTGATTGCAAATGTAAAATATTTGTATGGTTTTATAGAATTAGTTATAAAATTAAGTAGTTATTAATTATCCCTTAATTAAAAGTGATTAGTCGTTAATATGTTCTCAATTAATCATCGTAAAATTAATTACTAAAAAAGTTAGTATTGGTTGTAAATGTAATATCTTTGTCTGTTACTATAAAAGTAGGTATAAGCTTTAGTTGCTATTAATTAACTATTAATTAGATAGTAAATAGTCGCTAATTAGTCATAAATTAATACATTGATGATAACATATACTAAATTTTGTAATATATATTCTATTTTGAGTAATAGATGGAGTTTGAACCTTTCGATCCTTCAATCTTGAAGCAATAGGAGAGACATCGATTATAGGTCATTTGGGACGGAGAGGTAAATGACCTTTCACTTATTAATTAGTTTATATTGTATTAAAAATAGTAAAACATTTCACGTGTTGTTGGCATAGGATCAAACAACCCTCACTGTTCGATAGTATGAGTTGTCACTTTGTCACAACGAGCATGCCATCCCCCTCGATGCTCAAATGTAGCCACACTTGCATTTAGTTGGATTCGAAGGTGCAAGTCACCTGCCGTACATACCCCTAGATTGGCACATGATTATAGCATTGGTAGAGCGATGGCGTCTAGAGATTCACACATTCCACATGCCAACGGGGGAGTTTACAATTACGATGCATGATGTAGAGATCTAATTAGGACTCCCTATAGATGGTCGGATACTTATAGGGAGTAGTTACTTGGATTGGGGAGAAATATGTGAAGAACTGTTGGGAATGAAGCTAAGGCCTAGCGGTAGGGGGGGGCCACATTAATATGACATAGCTCCGTAATATATTTTAAATGATCCCACCGAACACTAATGCTGAGCAAATCCATTAAGCTACTCGTACGTACATATTGCAGCTATTGGGGGGGATTTATCTTTGCTGATAATTCCAACGCCCTCGTCTACCCAATGTGGTTACCTTTACTAGAGAATTTCAATATTGCTAGGACGTATAGCTGGGGGTTCGCATGTCTGGTGTGGTTGTATCGCCAACTTTATGTCACATCATTACCGTTGGCATACGAGATCTCCTATATGTTGACAGGTTCTACTTATCTAACGCATCTTGATATGCGCCAACAACGTGGGTGGAGTGACGGGAAGGGTATTGGCTCCCAATCCAATTCATCCCCTATAAGCATGAAGTGTATCCTATATGTTTACTCCTGATGTGTCCATCTGTACCAATCAGGTATAGAGTGCATCATATCAAGCCTAAGTGAGGCGGTTACTACATATACATAGGAGCATGAAATTTTGTATATTTTCCACTTCTAGCAACTACATGTGGTATGAGAAAAGTCAATAATGTGCATTCGACCCAATCCCCTTAACCCACTGGCAACGCGATGACAATCGGTGAGGACTTCAAAAACTCTATGTTGTAGTCGATGACCCTGTGGTTACTAGCTCATGAACTCTATCGGTCGATTTTTTTTGTTGCATATTTGGCAAAAATTCTAGCCTTCGTCATATTCTTCAATGCCTTCGTATGCTTCTTGACAAAATACCCTATGCAGTTGTAGAACGTTTTTTTCACCAAAGCAATCATAGGTAATTCCTAAGCTTCCTTCAACACAGAATGGTAGCTTTCAACAACATTAGAGGTCACATATCCAAACCGATAGCAACCGTCATGAGCTAGCATCCACATATTCAACGGCACGTCATCAAAGCAATCCAACGCATCTAGCTTAATCATCCCCACCTGCTGCATCACATAATTCAACTTGCGATATTGTGCTTGCAACCCGGCATATGTGACCAACCTCTTGCACTAGGTGTTTTTATGTGCCAGGTTGAAGTTGCACGCAATATGTCAAAGACAGAACCGCCACACCACAAATGGAGGCTGCCATCCATAATATATTCCTTCAGTTTCCTCAAAAACCAACCCCATGTCTCAACTATCTCCGAATCAACCAAAGCGAATGCCAGCGAAAGTATATGGTTGTTGCCATCAACGCCACAAGCAACTAACAACTTGTGAGTAAACCTCCCATATAGAAAAGTAGCATCAATGATAACAATCAAGGTTGTCAAAATCGTGATTTTACGTAAATCGCTAAGGGGTCCGTAGAATCGAAACGTAGAAATGTAAGTTTCTACAACCTATGTAAAATAATTTCCAAATATTATAAATTTACTTACAATAGTCATTAAAAAATATAATGAATAATAGAAATAAGGAAATTTAGCATTTATTTTAGTTATAAATTGCAAATTTGCAATAAAAATCATAATATAGATAATCAAGCATAAGTTGTATAATATAGATATTTTATTTCTAAAACGATAAATCATGTATAAATCAAGTTTCACTTAATTATATATACAAAAGCTAAAAGATAATAGATAAAATTTAAAAATCAATTGTGACTTTAAGAAATTACTAATAAATAAAAGTTGATAACAAAGATATACCATTAGAAAGGAGTAATATAAAAAAATGACAAATAACTACTAACTAAAAGTAAATAATAAAGAAGATACTATAACAAGAAAAACCTTCAAAATTATATATTACTAGGTAAATTTTTGCACTATTCGTGATTATTAATTCAAAACATATTTACTTACCAATATCTCATATTTACTTAACTATGAGATATTAAAAAGATAGAAATACAAATACATTTATACCTTTCCTATAAAATTAAAAATCTAAAAAATTCTTATAAAGTTAAAGTTATCTACCTTTTATTTTATTTACTATTACAAAAGTATTAATTAAAATAAGGAAAGTTGCAGCAATCAAACATAAGTGCTTTAACACGAACATGATCACAAATAGGAATAAGAAGACTAACAATCGACGAACACAAACACAAAGACTTCAATGCAACGCAACACACCGACAAGAGATAAGTGATGACCAACGAACACGTTGAATGAAAGCTATAGTCTACAAATTTACTTGAATTTTGGGCTACACTAGGCTTCTTTGGGCTACACGTCTTCAACTAGGCTAAGCTACTTCCTCTTCACTCCTTCTACTAATGGAAAATAAGACCTTATAGTAGAAACATAAAAACGTTAGTAGAATCGCGATTTTACCGATTCCACGTGTGAAATCGTGATTTTACTACGAATTTACCTCAAAAACGTTTTTACATGCGAGTTGACTAGGAATGTGCTCACCAACTCGTAAAATCGTAGAAACGTGCGAGTTAACTCGTGATTTAGACAACTATGGTAACAACTGGTCTAAGGAATCTCCACATTACAATGCACAGCCCAAATGCCCAAAATACCTACTTTAAAGTGGACACCCCAAGGGTACTCGATCTGCTCCACCCCCAATCTATTCATGTTTTGGGATATGTATTTTCTATTTCATTGAAAAGTTTAGACAATTCATCGTAAGACTTCTCCTAGTTCTCATACCCGTGCTCGATAGCCCATTTCTTTCCCTCCCAAACCCATCTCCTACTGATCCTATAGCCAAATTCCTATTTGACAACAGAAGTCAGCTTGACCACCTTCATATCAAGATTGTCCCTAAGAAGATTTATAAATCGGCTAGTAAGGAGATTGTAATCCAACTGTGGGTGATCTTGACTAATCGACGAGTTATTGCATGTGTGTGGACCTTCGAATCTCGTCACTATGAATATGCCCTCCAACTTCTTCTTTCGGGCCTGAAGCCTCCATTTACAACCGTTATCCTTTTTCAAACAATAAATAGACCACAACAATGGACTAAACTCTACAATAGTGAAGTTACAATGGTTCTTCACATAGTAAGACTTCACTGCTTAAATGACATCTGCTTTCATTCTGAATCTCATGACCCTATAGAAATAGCCACTACTGCTTGAACCACTGCAAATATTAATTTACTCATGCTCAAAATAAATGTAACCACTATCACCTCCAAAATTGTAATACGAAACAGGATCTCTAACTACCATGGTTGGTGGTTTAACTTGCCACTACAAGAATTTTGACATTTTGTGATGTTTAATAAACTTTACCCAAAATTAAATAAACGTTACAGAAGACATTTAATAACGTTTAATAAACTTTATAAATAGATATTACTAAAAGTTTGTTACGGAAAGTATTTGGTGACGTTTAAAAGGTAAATGCCACAAATAAAGTGATGATAGTAACGTTTAAACGTCACCAATAAGCAACATTTAGTAACGTTTGAATGTTACTAAAAGTATATAATTTGACGCCAAAATTGTTTGCCAAAATTTATTTTTTTTAGTAATTTTTAAATGTCACAAAAACGTGAAAAATCGGTAACGTTTAAACATCACAAAAAAAAAAAGTTTAAACGTTAATAATAAGTATTTTTTATAACGTTTAAACATTGCAAATAACTATGTTTTGGTAACATTTAAGCTTGACTAAAATGTTTTTGGTAACGTTTAAATGTCGCAAAAAAATGATTGTTATAATGATATGATAAGTCTATTTATAAATATAACAACTTAAAGCCGTAATAAAATAGTATGCAATAAAATAATAAAGGTGAAAAAAGTGAACATTTGCATATATGCTTATAATTGTCCACTTTCCATCATCAACTACAACTTACAAAAGCAGACATTAACATATCCCAAACAATATTATCTAAACTTTACAGAACTTAGTACCAAAATTAACTCTCTATTGATAGCTTACTATTGCCCAAATTGATAATCAACTTCCAAAAAGTGATCATACAATAAATTGTAATTCATAAACTAGCTATTATATTGCTCAATCCGATTATCATCTATCAAAAAGTCACTAATAAAATAAACCATCATTCACAAATTACTTTCTTCCCCACTTTCATCACCCTCTTCAAAAAGGTTAGAACCAAAATAAACTCCTTTTCACAAGCTATCCTCTTTGCTACTTTCACTATCATCATGACAATCAGGGAGAATTCTAAAAGGCATAATAAGCTCCCCATTGCTTGGAGATCTTGTCAAATAAATGTATAAAAGGTGTAAGATAACTTGATTAATATAATGATACATTAAATATGATTGTAACATTTAATAATTCACTTGAATTAGGTGAGAAGTCCAAAAGAAACCTTTGCAAAACTTGAAATACACTATTCAACTACAAGAAGATAAAAATCTAGTAAAAAACTAATCTTATGAAAAAAGAGAGATATAGTACTATACATGAAAAATAGAAGATTCCATCAGCTGCAAATATCATTACTTTTTTAATGTCAAGTGAATGCTACTTGACTTTTTTACTAGTGAATGCTTAAATATACTACATAAGAAAGCATTATTTCCCTTGTTCTATGCATAAGAACAATGAAAAAAAATTATATTATAAGATTCTTTAATGATAAGGATTATAAAAAGAAATAAAGAACCATCTAAATTTACATATGATTGCCTTTATGTACCGGTTCACTACAAATGGATTATAATTGGCACATATTTCATCCTTGCTATGACTTGGACGACCCTCCGCTCCCGTTACCTTCGCAACACTACCCTCAGATTTCAACATGACATCCATGCCCACCATCTACAAAGGAGAACCTACCTTCATCATCACCAAGGCCGAAAGTGAGCAACTCGCAAAACCCTTCCGCCTAGCCTTAATCGGTAAATTCTCAAAGGGACGACCGAAGATGGAAACCCTAAAAAAGGAATTTGACAGAATAGGCTTCAAAGGGGGTTTCTCCATTGGAGCTATTGATTTTCGACATATCCTCATCAATTTCGATCTCGACGAAGACTACCAGCGATGTTGGATTAGAGCCATATGGACCATGGATTTATACGTAATGAGAGTCCTAAAATGGACACCCTCCTTTCGTCCAGATAAGGAATCATCCCTCGTTCCAGTTTGGGTTTCGTTAGAAAACCTTCCGATCCATCTATTTGAAGAACGTTACTTACGTCGGCTGGCCTTGATGATTGGAACGCCTCTCAAACTGGATGAAGCTACAAAGAAGAAAACTCGACCTTCTGTAGCCCGAATTTGTATCGAAGTTGATCTCTTAACAGATCTACCAATGCGTCTTCGATTGGGAGAAGGAGATGAGATACACTTTCAAAAAGTACGGTATGAAGACCTCCCCCCCTATTGTCGCCTATGCAACACAGTTGGTCATGGGGCAGCAAATTGTCGTAATCGAGGACTGAAATCTGCTATTACTGCACCTAAGAGTACCAAGGTAGCCAAGTTTAAACCCCCATCTCAGGCTCTGGACAAACCCCCATCCTCATCTGGTTTTCAAACTTCAGAAAAAGCTCGCACACCCATGGATCCCCTGGAAAATCAAGCTAATAACTTGTCAGTGTCTGCTGATCAACTCTCGGAGGGAATGCTAGTATCTACCAACCAGTTCACGGACAGATCCAAGGACAAAGTGTTGGAACCAGCTGAGAAAGTGGATAAGACAATTTCAGAGAACAACACATTAAAGCCCTCTGTTACAAAGGACTCTTCCCAGAACAATGTTACCAAAGGAAGACCAGATGAAGCAACAGTAGTACACTCCAAGCAAAGATTTCGGCATAACAGTCCTACCAAAGCGAATATGATACCAGCTGACCCAACATCATCTCAGGTAACAACATCTTTGCAAACCAATCCTATTTCTCCATCCGAAAATATCACTACTACTATTGCATCTCTGTATGTGGAATTACCTAACATATCTGTTGATCCACTGGTGACAACATCCTCTTACTTCAATGTGCTTGCTGATGATAATGAACAATTAAATGAGGAAACGGATTATGATCGGAATTTAGGGGAATCAACTGATGTATCTGAAGACGCATTGTCAACTCGAAAGCCCCCTCGCTTGACACAATCAGATGATGAAGCTACCACAATCAAAAAAACAGACGACACTTTAGCCCAACAAAAAAGGTTACCTTCTGTCAAACAAACCCTCAGCGCTCCGCGAGGATATCCGGTGACCCTAAACACCCTTCTTTTTAAATGATTAGTATGCTTTTTTGGAATGTGCATGGGATTGCTAGCAAAGCATCTCAGCGTCGTCTTAAGTTTCTAATATAATCTCATAGAATATCACTAGTTGCCCTTCTTAAACCGATGGCAAACACTGCTGTCCTCCAGGCGTTGAGGAATAAATTCAATCTTGTTACAACACTATCTTCTGCTAACAACAAAATTTGGATTCTTATTTCCAATGAATTCTCTGTGCTATCTTCAACTGATCATGAGCAGGTATTATCCTTGGAGGTAACCCATCATCACCTTCCCACCACAATCTTGATCTCTGTAGTTTATGCTTCCTCCACAACACAGGGCCGTTTGGGTTTGTGGTCGACAATGCAAACACTCTCTAAGTCTTCTCAGGGTATGCCATGGCTAATAGGAGGGGATTTCAATGTCATCCGTTCAATGGATGAATACAAAGGAAACTCCACTCCTAATCAGGGGGCGATTTCTGATTCCAACTGTGGGGAATGAGTTCACATGGCAAGGAGTTAGATCCAATGGAACAGTATTCAAGAAACTTGACCGCTTACTTTTCTCAACAGATTGGATCTCCACGATACAGGTAAACTCCATTCAACACTTGAATAGATCTTCTTCAGATCACTGCCCTATCTTATTCCAATATCAGAAAGAGGCATCATCCAAGCCAAGTTTATTTCGGTTCCAGAAGATGTGGCTCAGACGACAGGAAATATTTGATATCATAAAGGAAAATTGGTCTCAGCCAACAAACTCCTATGGCATGCTAGCTTTCTCACTTAAACTTAGGAGACTCAAGTCTAGGCTTAAGGATTGGAATAAACAACATTTTGGGGATGTTTTCCAAAACTTGAAGAAAGCTGAAGCCCAGGTCTCTAGTCTAGAACAGCTGTACGAAGAGACTGGAGCAGTAGAAGACAGACTCAACCTAGAGAAGTCCAAATCCAATCTATTTTCACGTCTCAGGGAGCACACAGACTATATGCAACAGAAATCCAAGATAAAATGGTTCAGGGAAGGAGATGAAAATCCAACTCTATTTCACTCTTTTGTTGCAGGCCGTCAGTCCAAAATGACGATCCATAAAGTCAGAAATGGAAGAGGGGATTGGATATCATCCCCTACTGAGCTAGAAGCAGAAGCTGTTCATTTCTTTACTCACCTTTTGCGGCAACAGCCAGTTGATGATGATGCTGGAGCTGAGAATAGGCTGCTTGCTAACATCCAAACTCAATTACCTTCGAAGACAATAGAGCATTGTTGCGTCCATATCATGGGCCCTGAGCTAAAACAAGCTGTTTTTAGTTTAAACGCTGACAGTTCACCTGGCGTTGATGGATACAGGGGTTTCTTCTATCGCTCATGTTGGGATATAATAGAACAAGACTTCTTAGCTGCTACTCGAGACTTTATGGCTGGTACTCCAATTCCCATAGCGGTAGCAAGCACTCTGATTGTCCTTCTACCTAAAAAGCACTCTACAACATCATTCGCGGACTATAGACCGATAAGCCTCTGCAATTTCTTGAACAAAATTTTCACAAAGGTACTATCTGAAAAGTTGAAGCTAGTTCTACCATCCATAATCTCACCGGAGCAGTCGGCCTTCCTGAGCGGTCGCGACATCACAGAAAACATACTCCTTGCTAAAGATCTCGCCCAATTCCTGGAACACCCATCAAGAGGCGGAAATCTAATAATCAAGATGGATATGATGAAAGCCTTTGATCGGGTATCATGGTCCTTCCTCCAGAATTTAATGATCAAATTCGGCTTCGCACACCACTTTGTATCACTTATCCTTGATAATCTCAGAGCTGCCTGGTTTTCAATCATATTAAACGGAGGTCCAGTTGGTTTCTTCCAAGCATCTAGGGGTATCAAACAAGGAGATCCACTATCTCCATATCTCTTCTTGCTAGTTTCGGAAGCCTTATCTTGTGGACTCAAAAACCTTTAAGAGACAGGGCAAATACTTCCATTTCATACTCCCTCATCAAATTCAGTCAAAGTAACACACCTAAGTTTTGCAGATGATATCTTGGTTTTCATTCGTGGTGATAAAAGGTCCTTGCAGGATCTCAATAGATTCCTTTCTGATTATGAGCTAGGTTCTGGACAAAAAATCAACAAGGACAAGAGCTTCTTCATCCCCCCCAGCAACCGTCCCCCAATCTATATCCAACAAGTCTCGACTTCTCTTGGAATTCCGGGTAGCTCTTTTCCGTTCTAATATTTAGGATGCCAACTCTACAGGGGTAGAGGAAGAGAATGTTATTTCTCACACCTAATCGACAGTTATGAACGGAAACTAGGCCATTGGTCCACCAAGATCTTATCACCTGGAGGTAGAATAATTCTCATTCGTCATGTGTTGCAAGCAATTCCAATTCACACGCTCACAGCAATTCAACCCCCCAAATCGGTGATAAAGAAGCTTGAGCACAAATGTCAACAATTCCTATGGGGATCCTCAAACTATGGTAACAACAAACATTGGAGAGCTTGGCATAGAATCACTTTTCCATCAGATGAAAATGGACTTGGAATCCGTGATTTTTCCTCTTTGATTAAAGCTGCCTCATTGAAGCTATGGTGGAAATTTAAACAAGGCAAGAGTCTTTGGGCAAATTTCATTAGCTCATTGTCTGAAACATCAAGGAAACGTACCTCATGGCGGCGTATTCAGGCTATACAAAATGTAGCAGAACAGAACACATGCGTACAAGGTAACCAACGCATATGGATGCCATCTGTCACCGGTGCTTTCAGCTACAAAACAGCATATGAAGTGGTTAGGCCGAGGCAACAATCCATTCAATTTTTTTAGAAACTAAAACATCATTTTTTGCCTCTTCGGATTCGCATATTCATGTGGCGTTTATTTAATAAACTATATGCCTTTCCAGAAGTTCTTTGCGGTTTTGGACTCATCCAGAACCCCTCTCGATGCCCTTTGTGTTTGAGTGAAATGGAATCCATACAACACCTTTTCCTCAAATGCAAAGTAGCTACTGATCTATGGATTCTTATGGCTACCTAGTTAGACATCCATATTTCTCCGGTTGCTGGCTTGTGGAATATGATACAAAATTGGTTTCAAGTGCATCTAAAGGGCACAGTGTTTAGCTTAATATGTCAGTTAACACCGGCCTTTATCTATTGGGAACTATGGAGGGCTAGGAACATAATGGTATTTGAAGGACGCACAACATCAATTGGAACTCTTTATCACCGGATTAAGGATCAACTAATCTTAACTCTTAGATCCTACTCTCCCAAAGTGAATACCATGCAAGAAGCTGAAGCTATCAAACACCAATTTGCAACCATCTTAGAGGTGAGGGTGAAAACAAGAAAAATTATCAAATGGTTGAGACCCACATCAGGTTATGTCATTAACTCCGCTGGTTCATATACTTCGGATGGAGCGGCTTGGGCTTACATTTTGCGACGGAATGATGGCTCGTTTATACATTCAAACATGAAATGTATAATGGATACATCGAAGGCAATATCTATAGAATTGGAGGGAATTCTTTTTGGCCTACACTCATGTGCTACCAACAATATCTCCCCAATACAGATTCAAACCAGTAACAAGTCACTAGCGTCTTACTTTCAAGAAGGTGTAGAGTGTCCGTGGCAACTATCCCTCAAAATAACGGAGGCAAAAAACCTGATGCAATTACTATCAGGGTCCGTTGTCCATGTATATAGCGAAACAAATGCTTTAGCGGCAGGTCTTTCTCATTATGTAACTCAACTTGATAGTACCACTATCGTGCGATGGCAAGATCTCCCCGGGAAACTCAAAGGTATCTACCTTCTAGATCTTGCTAGTTGTCCATACATTAGAAGTAGATAGCTTCCATTGCAACCTAACCTACAGTCCTTTTGTATACATCCTCCAGCTAGAGGAATGTCTTTTGTACAGTATTTTCAAATACTGCTCACTGTAAGGTTTTTCTGACAAAATCAATAAAAGCAATAGCCATATCGGCTTTTTCCAAAAAAAAAAAAAAAACTGAGGAAATACCAAAATAATAACAAGTTCATACAAATTAGATACAAGTAAAGTACAATACACAATGGAATCATTGCCATACCCATTTGGTGTAACCTCATAACCTTTGGATCTACTTGCTTCATTAAGAGCAATCCTCCACCACTGTACCTCATCCTTGCAGTTGATACTTCATTTAATCCCATAAGTCGAAAAAAGGAGGGGGAGAGAAAGTTACTCATCAGATAATATTTCTCAGCTTGCAAAGTTGGTGTATCTTTCTATGTCTTATCAAAAGGGAGAAGGGGGGAAAAGAAACAAAAAAAAAAAAAAGGAAAAAAAAGAGAAAAAAATGTAGAGCTATAAGACAAAGCCAACTAGACTAAGTAAGATCATATACCCATGCTATACCTCACAACATTTTCGAACACACTAGTCCATTAGGGTCAAGCATTTCTAATGGCCCTATTGAGTACCAAGAGCAAGCCGAGAAAATAATGTAGCTAACCACTTTAAACTCCCACTTTTGCAATATTTTCTAGAAACAAATCTTTGAAGAACATCACCATCATCTTGTTGGTTTGTCTTTCTGAACACACTCCACCCTTCAAGATAGCAACTTTCTAATAGAATAGATAAAAGGAAGAAGAAGGAAGTTGTAGTATGAGAGAGTTGTTGCGTAAAAGGTAAGAGAGTTGCTGATCATATTATTTATATGAGAGAGTTGTTGCATAGTATTAGAAAGAAAAGGGGCAGCAAAGGATGGATACCTATCAAGATTGATCTTACAATAGCCTTTCATAGATTAAAATGGGAAGAGTCATCTCCTTAGTAAGACATGTCTTATTAGCTAATATTGTCCTAGATTCCATTCTAACATATTGCAAGTAGGTGACTTTGTTTCCCCAACAAGTCATAGTCAAAATGGAGTAAGCTTTGTGCCAATTCATATGGCAAGAAAATGAAAACCTCCACAAAGTGCTCTAGATCAATTAGGAAAAAAATGACAAAACCAAAAGCATTGTGAGGCATTAGAATACATAATCTAGTCCTAAGAAACAAAGCATGCAACATCTAAAAAGCATGCAATGATGCATTGTTTCAAACATCAGATGCCACTGACAGTATTTTCCACCAAATGTGCATAAAGCATACCAAGCAAAGAATTATACTAGAAAGTTGAAGCTTGCGAGGTTGCCCTATGCATCACTTGCAAGCCTTTTACCTTAGCTTAGACTTGCTAAGAGTAGAAAGTTGATTGACAAACCAAAGACAAACCCTTTAGCCTATTACAAAATGATTTTTGCTAATGTACTTTATGCATGCAAGCAAGAGCTCTTTATGGTTGAAGAAAGGAACATCCAGCAAATAGTAGGAGAAAGGAGTTTTGTAGTAGACAAAATAGCAAATTTGCAACAATCTATGGATACTCCATCTATGGAAATTTTTGTCCCTCCTACAATACTTCTAGACCTAGTAGTAGATAAAGCAAGATATGATTACCGGTCAATACATAAGCTTAGCTAATAATTAAATAAATAAAGCAAGATATGCATGAGATGCATAGGCTTGACAAGAGACCTCAATGGTATTATGTACTAAAGAGCATTTCTAATAAGAGAACTTCATTCACTATAGAGGTAAGTACACATTTGATGTACAAATTAGGTAAGCCACTATATAGAAGCATCCATACAACACATAGCTCTTTATTATACATGTAAAAATCATGATAGCTGCCACAACACAACCAGTCAATACATGGTAATTTTATTTGAGAGTGTCAAGCATATTGAAGTATCAGCACCTAACATACTTATGAAAATTGACTCTTTATTTTAGCATCATTTACAAGTGAAGTATAATTGCATCTAGATTAAGATCTAGGTCCATAAGAAGGTTTCAAAGCTTGTAAAATTTATAGTCTCAAACTTCAAGATGAGGAAAATCCGTGGCTAGTCCATGTCTATATTCATTTGTCAAAAACATGATTCACACTAAAAGGGAAAAAAGATTATAAAAGAAATAATAAGGTCAAAAGGAAAATCTAAACAGAAAGATATAGTTTTCATTTATTTTATTTTTTTGCCAAAACACAAAAAATATATTATAAATGTTAACATGCTGGATCTATCCCATTTCAGAAGTACATGCTTACAATGATCATCTCCTCATCTACCTCATGATCTTTGACCTCAAAATGATCTTGTGGATTAGATGTCAATCCATAATCAAGAACTTTCTAGCCTTCCCCTTTTGCAATTGATGCTGACAAGTTGAAACCGATATATTAATAGTTTGAAAGGACAGATAAGACAATAACAAAGCCATGCCACTTACATCTTATCCAGCTCCTCCTGACTGTAGATTTTTTATCCCACATCACTTGCATCCATAGTACTTCCCAGTTTACCATCTTTGCCTAATAATATTTGCTTTGCCTATGCACCACAACACAAAAAGTAAGACAAAATAATTGGAGTTCTTCCCGTGGGTACCTGACCTATTCATTTAGATTAGCTAGCATATATCTTCATATGCAAGAACAAAAATCTCTAACCTTATATCCAGTGCCAGATCTTCCTTGTATCTACATATCAAGTCATAACAACCAGAGTACTATAAATCATGCCAATGATATAGCTGGAAAATCCTCAACAAAACACATAAATCATTACTTATAGAGCAAACAAGTCACCAAAGCCACTAAATCCGGAAGCAAAGCTTCTAATACTGTTGGATCAAGATTTTCAATTATTTCAAGCTGACAAATAAATCAGCAAACTTAAGTAATCCCATATGTCATCAGGCAATAGAAATCTAAAATGAATTAAAGGGATAAGGCCTACAAAAAGCCCAACAATGTGAAAAAGGAATAAAGATGTGCTAAAATATTTATTCTTTTCATCAATTATGGTGCAATATTGTGAGAGACATAAAAAATAAATACTAGTGAACTTAGAGAAATGTCTAAATATTAAATAATTACACATATCATGTCAACAAGAAGAATCCTTTTTTGTCAATAGAAAAGGTAAGAACACTTTGAGACCTCACCTCCACTAATTATTTTTCAGGCTTTAATGCTTGAGAGATTTTAACCATCCTAACAGAAAATAGAGCAAAGTGAGAGATCTAATTTACCAAAATTATCTCTTCCACTCCATCATCCACAGCCATGATGCACCCAACCTCTCCCTCTAGATTTGTCACTACTTTTCCAGCTCTTGAAAATATCATCAAGTGACATGTCCACATAAGCAACCATGATAACTGAGGTTAGGAAAGATCTCTCCCACTAGGACCTATTAGACCAACTCCTAACAATCTTCTACCACCACTAGCACCAAAAAAGTGGCTTGACCTATCCATAGCCATGATGCACCCAACCTCTCCCTCTAGATTTGTCACTACTTTTCCAGCTCTTGAAAATATCATCAAGTGACATGTCCACATAAGCAACCATGATAACTGAGGTTAGGAAAGATCTCTCCCACTAAGTCTATCACTATATTTTTATTTATAAAAAAAAAAAGACAATTGTTTTAATAACATTTACATCACTTAAGATCCAATTATGAACTTAAACTAGAATTACCCAAAAACATTCAATTCATAATGTAATAGAAGCTATAGAAATTACCCATTTTCATATGACCAAACATTTGTTAAAAGCATTGGGAAATTAGATTCCAATATTCTATTCCATGCAATGAAGCAAATGAGTCAGGAGTTTATTAGAGGCAACAAATTTAGAATGTAATAAAAGCAAATTACTCTTTATAAATCAACATAAAAATTTAAAATAATAGCATCTGTATTGGTGATTTATGTTTCAATATTAAAATTTATAATTTTCAATCATCAAACATGAATTCTGCTCTTAATATTTAGTCAAAATTTGTAATTCCTAAGCTAAACTAATTTTATTTTAATCAAATTTCAATCTATAGCAAAACCCTAAATTACTGAATTAACTGTGTTTAACTTAAATTTCAATCTATAACAAAAAAAAAAAAAGATAAACCCTAAATTCTATAGACAAAGATCTGTTCTTTCATAACACAGAAGCCACATTTAGCTAAGGGAGAGAGAGAGAGAGAGAGAGAGTACCTTACTAGATAATTGTACACATGAGAAAGCTACACCAAAGGTTGTAACTTTTATAGTTCCTCCATCCTTTACACATGACAAAGAATCAAACATGGTGATTAGTGTTTTGTAAAAACAAAATCTGGGGAGGGAGAGAGAGAGAGAGAGAGATTACATACCCAACCCTCGACATAGAAAGGAGAATGTTTTTATAGTTATTGTAGGTGGTGTTTTTCTTACTGTATCGTATGAGCGGTGGTGGTGCTTTGGGGTGGTGGGAGAGAGAGAGTGCACAGCCAATGGTTTTTGGCATGATGGGAGAGAGAGACAAAGACACAGATGGAAGAAAAAAAAAGAATAAGGGAAAAAATAACATGGGAATTGAATAAATTGTAAAGGCGGAATGGTGGCAGGGAGGAATATTTTCTATTTTTTTTTTATTTTAAGGTTATTTAATTTTTATATAGTAAGTAGAAATATTTTATAAAATAAATTACATTTAATTTTACAAAAATATTACAAACCAAATTATATATAGAACTATATATATTTTCTATATCTATTAATAAACGTTACTAAATTATATTTTTCTATAATGTTTAATAAACGTTACTAAATTATATTTTTCTATAACGTTTAATAAACATTACTAAATTATATACAAATCAGTAACGTTTATAAAATTTGCAAATGTTACCAAATATCAAAATTCTTGTAGTGTGCTCTAATCGATATATTAGCTATCTCGAGTAGGTATGTATGGTTGGAGAGTCTTCTTCAGGTATTTCATCTCCCTTGTTCTCACTTTCCTCATCAGAACTCTCCTCGTTATCACTACTCTCCTCCTCAATACCCATTCCACCATCGGTGTTAGTTGCAGCCTCCGCTCCCACACGAACCATGTATGGATCTCGTGTGTCTGGTTGTTGTAATACTAGAGTAACTGCTCTATTTATTTCATCCCCATCATTCACTTCCATCGAGGTTGGAATTGAGGGTTGAAATGTCAATAGCTCCCGCTGCATTTCTACAATATCATGTGATGAATGTGGCTGATTGCTTGTATCAAATGTTTACCTTACCGAGAGCCCCCCCAAATTGTCAAAAATTCTAATGAACAATTGTTGCATGCCACGATCTCTATATGATTCAATCATTTCAATAAAATTTTCAACAACTCTGTTGTCTTGGATTGCCATCAACACATAACATGTATTACCCCTATGGAACATAGGATACTTGTGAATTATCTCAACCTCCACTTCGATTGGATCAACTCTAATGCTATGACATATTCTGTATAAGAATTCATTGTAGTTGATGTTTTTCTTCATTTTCAACTTTTCTACCAGATCTCTGTTATACTCCAGCCTCCAATTACCAACTACAATGTTTCCAAATGTATAGATCATCAATTTCTTATAATCAGTTATTCTTTCTTTATCCATAGTATATATAAATTATAAGCTTTTAAAAAAATATAACATTCTAAAAATTTCCAAAAAAAAAAAAAATCATAACATTTCAATTTTTAATTTTTTTTCCCCATTATTGCTGAACAAATTTTTTCTAAAATTTTCTTAGATGTTATTTTTTAATAATATTTTCACTTCTAAAAATTTCACCCATTTCTATATCATTTTACAACACTAAAAATTATTTCATATTCCAAATATTACAAATTTTCATCACAATATTTGTTTTATATTTTTAATAAAATTCTTAATATTTGCACACAAAAAAAAATTCGTGTCATTTCTAATTTTTTTTAATTTTAATTTTAATTTTTCTCCCATTATTTCCAAAAAAATTTAAAAAAATATTTTTTCAAAATTATTTTTTAATAATATTTTTCCTGCTAAATATTTCAATAATTTCCGTATTATTTTATAATGTTGTAAGAATTATTCTAAATTCTAAATATTTCACATTCCTCATAATAACAAATCTTCATTCTAATACAAAAATTAACATCACATCTTACGTATTATAAGATCTATATAAATCATATTTAACAAATTACAATATAACAATAACCAATAATATTTTCTATAAAATATACAATTATAGTAATATTTTCCTCAAATCTTACATCAAATACAAAAAAAAAAAAAAAAAACTTTAGCTTTTCTAGAAAAAACATACCACAATCTATTAGTTGTTGAGAAACCACTTAAATCTGAGTAAATTACTTCAAATCCTTTCTTTCTTATGTAGAATCATTTCTTCTTCTTCCTCTTCCTCTACGTGTGAACGAGAAAAAAAATAGATTTGATATGAGTGTTTTGTAGAAAATTTTACTATTGTTGTATTTATATTTTTTATTTTGTATACTATATCATGTGATTTTTGTTTTTATCTATAGTCAGTATAAAAGGAATACAAAATTAGACAATGGGATTGAAGAGAGGGTTGCAGTACAATTTGTAAGCATTTTTCTTGAAGGCATGGACGATCTACGCCTTCAATAAAACTTGCACTGAAAGTGCAGACCAGGTTTACGCTTTCAATTTAAATTTTTTTTTTATATCCCTAAAGTCGCAAACGCAATCCACGTCTTCGAAACGTATTTTAGAAATAATTTTTATAAATATAACATTGACAGAATTTTTTTCAAAAATTACTATATTTAAGTGTGTAACCTCTTATATATAAGTACTCCATGCATATGAAAACTATATGATAAAGAGTAACGATACAACACATGAAGAAATCGCGCAAACAAATACTTGAAGGGTTCACAAGTGTAAATGTAAATAGAGAAGGGGGAGAAAAAAAATCTTTGTGCGCGTGTTAACGTTGAAGTGAATCCACGCTTTGATTTCGTGCAAAGCATTGTGTCTTACAACATTTCCCTATGATTAACGGTGCCTACAAACAGAAAAAACGAAATGGATACGAGTCGAAAAATCACTCAATAAACCTGGAAAGTATATATGGAGTAAGGTCTTTCGCAAGCGTGACACCCTTTCAAACCTGGGAAATTTTTCGATCGTTTGTGATGTGGTTTGAATCCTTAAATATATAACGTCTACTATTTGTGTATGTGAACCCAGCCATATGCTCGAAAAAGGATTCATTAATTTTAATAGGTCATGTATTTAAATGTGGTGGACAAATACAAATAACACTTAAACATGTATTAGTAATTAATAATAGGTAAGGATTTAAAAAATTACACTCATAGTTTCATGTATTAAAACTTTATTAGTATTTACTCACTACTAATTTATCCATATAATATATAATATGTTAATATTATTGAATCTTTTCATTCCTTAAAAGAGAATACATAAATCCATGTGTACCCACTTTAAAGAAGAGTAAGTCCCCGGTTTACCTTTTGACGGTCTTCATCGTGTTCCATCGAGGGGTCTTGACTATTGAATAGTTGTCACTCTTCATATTGTGAACGGCTAAATACTGAAATTTTTTGCTTATCAATCCCTTTTTTCTCGAATGCCTATTCTATTTCCTTACCGTATTTCCGCAGCATTATTGCTGTCGAGTGTTTCGGTCAGTCAAAAAAACACGAGCCTGCAAGAGTGTAATAATAGGTTAACATGTATTTCAAGAAGGCTATAATAGTTCAGCACGTTTGCACGGTGAAGGAGGAAATGGAAGGAAGTTCAGTGTTTGATAATTTAATAAAAAGTTTTAAACTTTGAAAATTTCTTTTTCTTCAAAATTGAAAAAAACACAAAATAAGAAAAAAAAATGGTATTTACTGAAATAAGATAGGAATGCCCTATATGATTTATACATTTTATTTAGCTTTATTTTCTTTTTTAAATACCAACAAATAAAGGGTGAAATGGATTCTTTAAATTTAGTTCTTCTAAATTTACTAAATAAATAGAGAAAATGGAAATATTTATTTCCATTTTCTTTCATCTGCCAACTATATTTGTCAAATGCAAAATAGAACTCATATTGTACAATTTACACGAATGCCTCTTAGACCATGTGCATCGTTAGATTTTTCTTCCAGTTCCCTGGTGGGGGACCTTGACTAATTTGGCTGGACCCTTGAAATTTTTAGGATCTTTATTAGAGGACCCAAAAAATTTATCTTCTTTTTTTTTTTATGTTTTGTTTAGTTTTTGCGTTAAGGTTCCGTAAATAATATAAAAAAAAAACTAAGCATGTATTTTTAAAAACCTTAAGAATAATGTAAAGAAATGTTTAAGAAAAAAAAGTTTCTTAGAAAAACCTGACCTAATCCTAAGACTTTACGGAGGCCCTTTTAGCAGGTACATGATGTTAATAATTCGCACCAGCATTCCTATTTTTTAAGAATGGCCGAACATGGTGTTTAAGTAAGCGCATCTTGTTCATTAGTTCTAGCTAAGAGCTAGATCGAAACGGTCGAAAAACAAATGATAATGGCCCGTAAGAGAATCTTTCCATATGGGGCCTACAAGATTGGTCGGCTGTCATCTCCATCAAGAGTTTGACGTGCATTTCATGCTTCATTTCCTGCCTTTCAAATCATGGCAAGTAAGAAAAATTTACTTGATTAATAGCAAAAATCACTCCCATTAGGGCTTAATGACAGAGAACATGTCACATGCTTGCCGACCTAATTCGTTTGTTTTTTACCGAAAACGGGGGAGGTGCCCACCTCTCCATTCATCGAAAGCATGGGAATGTTAAAATAGGACACCACTCCCATCTAGAACGAGGGACAAAGACTCTGTAAATATGCCTTCAATCTTACTTCATTATTTGTCAAAATTCAAAAAGAGATATACGGAACTATCTCGAAATTCTCCATCAATAATGGAAATTCTTACATATTATATACACCAAATTGAAATATTTTTCTTTTTCCGATATATGCTTTCGGTGAAGTGATTTAATTTAGATTGAAATTAAACCTAAGGTACTATGAATCTAGATTCATCATAATTACTTCTACAATCTGATCATATTGCCTCTATCACCTAAATTCTAAGATCAAGGGTTAAGGTTTTATTTTATTTTATTTTTTCTTTTTAAATTTATTCAATGTGTTATGAGTGCTATATGTATTAATATATATATATATATATATATAGTGCATTACGATTCATATATTTCTATAATTTTGAAGCTTACATATAAAAAAAAAAAAATCACGTACTCATATTAGGGAATTTCAGTAACCTTCAAATATTTTTATTTACACTATTTCTATTGAGTTCAAACATATTAAAACCTAAAGTTCCTAATTAATTTGCGAAGAATTGATCATGTTTATACTTAAACATCTTTAATTCATATGAACAGCAGTATCTTGATTACGCATTGATTGGCTCTTCTGTTTTAATTATGTCCACTAGTGCTGTTGGTTGTTCCCCATATTGTTCCCCATGTCGTGTTACTCGATATGAATTTGTGCAAAGCGAAAACCACTTTCATACATACTTCTTCATAACAATTCGATAGTGCAGATACTATTGCTGTGAAATTTTATCACAAGTGTTACAGTTTTATTCCTTGAATAACTATGATATTTTTGTTTTTTTTTTTGGTTAATTTTAAGTCTATAAAAGTAATTCTACAATACAATCTTATTATAAAAAATATTGAACAACCATTTATACTCAAATGTATGAATAATAATGTTGAGGTTGATTTTTTCCCAATATATTCTTATTAAAATCAAAATCAACAAATATTATTTTTATTGCATTTCTATTTCATTTCTCTATAATAACTATTATATTACAATTGTATTCCATTAAGTGAAATGAATAGTTTGTAAAGGTTTTACCTTTACTATGATATATTAAAAAAAGTAGCTCATATATTGAAAAGTTCACGCAATTATGAAAGCACTTATGGAGAATTTTAGTTAGCGCCGTGGGACTCTTAACATCTCTACTCGACAAATAAAACAAGCTCTAGGAAATAGTGGTCTCTACGCAATATATAGAAAAGTGCAAGTGGAATGAATAAAAAAACCTAGCATATCTGATGTTGTAGTAACGAAGAAGTACTCACATTTTTTTTTTTTTTTGGGCCCGATAAGAAGTACACACATTGAAGGCTAGCATTTGGAGTGAAAATTTTCTAGTAAAAAAAGAAGTGGGAAATTTAAACTAGCATATGATCATCATATGAAGAACTAAAACACCGGGACGGGACATAAGCTTTAAGTGACTGATCGAATGATATATAAATTACAAGAGAAATAAGTAAACATTTTTTTTTTTTGAAAGAGAACATATATATATTAACTTAATTCCTTACAGTTAAGCAGTATTTAGTAATACTGTACAAAAAAGACATTCCTCCAGCTGGAGGAAGTAAACAAAGGGGCAGTAGGTTAGCTTGTGATGGGAGCTATCTAGTTCTAATGTATGGACATCCAGCAGTATCTAGAAGGTAGATGCCTTTGAGCTTTCCGGGGAGGTCCTGCCAGCGCACGATAGTGGTACTATCAGGTTGTGTTGCATGATGAGAAAGGCCTGCTGCTAGAGCATTTGTTTCGCTATATACATGGACAACAGATGATGATAGTAGCTGCATCAGGTTTTTTGCTTCCGTTATTTTGATGGATAGTTTCCACGGACACTCTATACCTTCTTGAAGATAAGACACTAGTAACTTGTTGCTGGTTTGGATCTGTATTGGGGAGATATTGTTGGTAGCACATGAGTGTAGGCCGAAGAGGATACCCTCCAGTTCTATAGATATTGCCATTGATGTGTCCATTACACATTTCATGTTTGAATGTATAAACGAACCATCGTTCCGTCGCAAAGTATAAGCCCAAGCCGCTCTCGCTGGGTTTTTTGAAACAGCGGAGTTAATGACATAACCTGATGGGGGTCTCAACCATTTAATGGTTTTTCTTGTTTTCACCCTTACCTCCAAGATGGTTGCAAAATGGTTTTTGATTGCTGCAGCTTCTTGCGTGGTATGTACTTTGGGGGAGTAGGATCTGAGCGTTAGGGCTAGCTGGTCTTTGACCCTGTGATAGAGTGTTCCAACTGATGTTGTGCGTCCTTCGAAGATCATTATGTTCCTCGCCTTCCATATTTCCCAGCAAATGAAGGCTGGTGTTAGTTGACATATTAAGCTAAACACTGTGCCCTTTGGATGCGCTTGGAACCAATTTTGTATCATATTCCACAAGCCAGCGACCGGAGGGAGATGGATGTCTAGCCAGGTTGCCATAAGAAGCCATAGGTCAGTAGCCACTTTGCATTGGAGGAAAAGGTGTTGTATGGACTCTATTTCGCTCAGACACAAAGGGCATCGAGAGGGGTTCTGGGTGAATCCAAGTCTGCAAAGAACTTCTGGAAAGGCATATAGTTTGTTGAATAATCTCCACATGAATATGCGAATCCGAAGAGGAAGAAAGCGATGTTTAATTTTCTCAAAAATTTGGATGGGTTGTTGCCTCTGCCTGACCACTTCATATGCTGACTTGTAGCTGAACGCACCGGTGACGGATGGCATCCATATGCGTTTGTTGCCTTGTACACAGGTGTTCTGTTCTGCTATATTTTGTATGAGTTGAAGACGTCGCCATGAAGTACGTTTCCTTGATGATTCAGACAATGAGCTAATAAAATTTGCCCAAAGATTTTTGCCTTGCTTAAACTTCCACCATAGCTTCAATGATGCAGCTTTGATTAAGGAGGAGAAATCTCGGATGCCGAGTCCATTTTCGTCTGATGGAAAAGTGATTCTATGCCAAGCCCTCCAATGTTTGTTGGTACCATGGTCTGAGGATCCCCATAGGAATTGTTGACATTTGTGCTCAAGCTTCTTTATCACTGATTTGGGGGGTTGAATTGCTGTGAGCGTGTGAAGTGGAATTGCTTGTAACACATGACAGATAAGTATTACTCTACCACCAAGTGATAGGAGCTTGGTGGACCAATGGCTTAGCTTCCTTTCATAATTGTCGATTAGGTGTGAGAAATAATGTTCTTGTGCTCTGCCTCTGTAGAGTTGGCATCCTAGATATTGGAATGGAAAGGAGCTATCCGAAATTCCAAGAGAAGACGAAACTTGTTGGATGTAGATTGGGGGGGGGTTGCTGGGGGGGATGAAAAAACTCTTGTCCTTATTGATTTTTTGTCCAGAGCCTAGCTCATAATCCGAAAGAAATCTGTTGAGATGCTGCAAGGACCTTTTGTCGCCACGAGTGAAAATCAAGACATCATCTGCAAAACTTAGGTGCGTTATTTTGACTGAGTTTGATGAGGGAGTATGAAAAGGAAATATTTGCCCTGTTTCTTGAAGGTGTTTTAGTCCGCGAGATAAGGCTTCCGAGGCTAGCAAGAAGAGGTATGGAGATAGTGGATCCCCTTGTTTGATGCCCCTAGATGCTTGGAAGAACCCAACTGGACCTCCATTTAGTATGATTGAAACCAGGCTGCTCTGAGATTTCCAAGGATAAGTGATACAAAGTGGTGTGCAAATCCAAATTTGATCATTAAGTTCTGGAGGAAGGACCATGATACCCGATCAAAAGCTTTCATCATATCCATCTTGATTATCAGGTTTCCGCCTCTTGAGGGATGATCTAGGAATTAGGCGAGATCTTTGGCAAGGAGTATGTTTTCTGTAATGTCGCGACCTTTTAGGAAGGCTGACTGCTCCGGTGAGATTATGGATGGTAGAAGTAGCTTCAACCTTTCGGTTAGAACCTTTGTGAAAATTTTGTTCAAAAAATTGCAGAGGCTTATCGGTCTGTAATCCGCAAATGATGTTGTGGAGTGCTTTTTAGGTAGAAGGACAATCAGAGTGCTTGCTACCGATCTGGGAATTGGAGTGCCAGCCATAAAATCTCGAATTGCAGCTAAAAGATCTTGTTCAATTATATCCCAGCAGGAGCGGTAGAAGTAACCTCCGTATCCATCCGCGCCAGGTGAACTGGCCTCATCTAATCCAAAGACTGCTTGCTTTAGCTCCGGGCCCATGATGGGGCGCAGCAATACCCTGTTGTCTTCGAGGGTAATCAAGCTCGGGATGTTAGCGAGCAGCCTTTCCTCGGCTCCAGCATCGTCATCAACTGGTTGTTGCCGTAAAAGGTGAGTGAAGAATAGGATGGCTTCCTCTTCTAGTTCAGCAGGGGATGATATCCAATCACCTCTTCCATTTCTGACTTTATGAATCATCATTTTGGTCCTACGGTTTGCAACAAAAGAATGAAAGAGAGTTGAATTCTCATCTCCCTCTTTGAACCATCTCATCTTGGATTTCTGTTGTATATAGTCAGTGTGTTCCCTGAGGCGTGAAAATAGGTTGGATTTGGACTTTTCCAGGTTGAGTCTGTCTTCTACTGCGCCAGTCGCTTCGTACAACTGTTCTAGACTAGAGACTTGGGCTTCCGTGTTCTTCAGATTTTTGAAAACGTCCCCAAATTGGTTTTTATTCCAATCCTTAAGCCTAGACTTGAGTCTCCGGAGTTTAAGTGAGAAAGCTAACATGCCATAAGAGTCTGTAGGCTGAGACCAATTCTCCTTAATGATTTCGAAGATTTCCTTTCTTCTGAGCCACATCTTCTGGAATCGAAATAGGCTTGGCTTAGATGATGCTTCTTTTTGGCATTGGAACAAGATAGGGCAATGGTCTGAAGAAGCTCTATTCAAGTGTTGAATGGAGTTTACCTGAATCGAGGAGATCCAATCTGTTGAAAAAAGCAAGCGGTCGAGTTTCTTGAATACCGTTCCATTGGATCTCGCTCCTTGCCACGTGAACTCGTTCCCCACGGTTGGAAGCTCAATGAGATTGCATTCGGTTATGCAATTGTTGAAATCAGAGATCGCCCCCTGGTTAGGAGTGGAGTTTCCTTTGTATTCATTTATTGAACGGATGACATTGAAGTCTCCTCCTATTAGCCATGGCATACCTTGAGAGGACCTGGAGAGTGTTTGCATTGTCGACCATAAACTCAAGCGGCCTTGTGTTGTGGAGGAGGCATAGACGACAGAAATCAAAATTGTGGTGGGAAGTTGGTGGTGGGTAACTTCCAGGGATAAAACTTGCTCGTGATCAGTTGAGGATAACACAGAGTATTCATTGGAGATAAGGATCCAAATTTTGTTGTTGGCTGAAGAGAGAGTTGTAGAGAGGTTGAATTTATTTCTCAGTGCTTAGAGGACAGCAGTGTTTGCCATTGGTTCGAGAAGGGCAACTAGTGATATTCTATGAGATTGTATTAAGAATTTAAGACGACGTTGGGAAGCTTTGTTAGCAATCCCACGTACATTCCAAAAGAGCATATTGATCATTTAAAAGGAGGGGTGTTTGGGGTCACCAGATATCCTCTCGAAGCGCCGAGGGTTTGTTAGACAAAAGGTGACCCTCTTCGTTGGGCTGGGGTTGTGTCTGTGTTTTTTGGTGGTGGTAGTTTCGTCATCCGATTGTGTCAAGCGAGGGGGTTTTTGTGTTGTCATTACATCTTCATATGCATAAGTGGATTCCCCTAAATGTCGATCATAATCCATTTCCTCATTACATTGATCAGTATCCTCAGTGAGCACGTTGAAGTAGGATGGTGTTGTCACCAGGGGATCAGTAGACATATTGGGTAGTTCGACATATAGAGATGCAATAGTAGTAGTGATATTTTCAGATGGAGAAGTAGGATTGGTTTGCAGCGATGTGGTTACCTGGGATGATGTTGGGTCAGCCGGTATCCTGTTCGCTTTGGAATGGTTGTTGTGCCGAAGTTTTTGCTTGGAGTGTGCTATTGTTGCTTCTTCCGGTTTTTCTTTGGTAGCATCGACTTGGGCAGAGTCCTCTGTAGCAGGGGGTTTGGATGTGTTGTTCCCTGAAATTGTCTTGTCCACCTTGGCGATTGGTTCCGTCACTTTGTCCTTGGATCTGTCCATGAGTAAGTTGGTAGGTATTGGCATTACCTCAGAGGGTTTGTCATTAGGCTTTGGCAAGTTGTCAGCTTGATTTTCAACGGGGTCTTGGAGTGTGCCAGCTTTGTCCGAAGTTTGAAGCCCAGATGAGTTTGAGGGTTTGTCCAAATCCTGAGACGGGGGTTTAGGCTCGGCTGCGATGGTTCTCCTAAGTGCAGTAGTAGCAGTCTTCAGTCCTTGTTTTCGACAGTTTGCTGCCCCATGACCAACTGTGTTACATTGACGACAATATAGGGGGAGGTTTTCATACCGTACCTTTTGAAAAAAGATCTCGTCTCCTTCACCCAACCGAAGACGTGTTGGTAGATCTGTTAAAAGATCGACTTCGATGCAGAGTCGGGCTACAGAGGGCCGAGTTTTCTTCTTTGTAGCTTCATCCAGTTTGAGAGGTGTTCCAATCATTAGGGCTAGCCGGCGCAGGTAACATTCTTCAAACAGATGAATCGGGAGGTTTTCTAGTGAAACCCAAACGGGAACGAGGGATGATTCCTTATCTGGACGAAATTCATCACGTATGAGTCCATGGTCCATATGGCTCTAATCCAACATCGCTGGTAGTCGTCTTCAAGATCGAAGTTGATGAGGATGTGGCAGAAATCAATAGCTCCGATGGAGAAGCTTCCTTTGAAGCCTATTCTGTCGAATTCTTTCTTCAGAGTGTCCATCTTCGGTCGTCCCTTAGAGAATTTACCGATTAGGGCTAATCGGAAGGGTTTTGCGAGCTGCTCGCTTTCCGTCTTGGTGATGATGAAGGTGGGTTCGCCTTTGTAGATGGTGGGCATGGATGTCATGGTGAAATCCGGGGGTGTTGTTGTAAAGGTAGCGGGAGCAGAGGGGCCTCCAAGGAGGGCTTTTGCATAGGACGGTGCCACTATGGGGCGTGGGATGGTCTGCTGCCGGTCATAGTTGCGGCGGCTGTGGTTGTTTTGGGAAAAGGGTGAGAAATAAGTAAACATTTGATAGGTGAATTTTATCATAAATTAACAGTAATTGTACAAAATTTGAATAATCACAAGTGTCTATACTTTCATTTTTTAATAATTTACTATCTACTTTTTTTTTTTTTTTACAGTTTGGTATATGCCAATTCAAGTTAATTGCAATTTAGTAAAAAATTAGACACTAAATTATCAACCAAATTAAACATACAAATACTAAGTTGCAACTAAGCTAGAAGTATAAATACTAAATGATATAAAAAAATGGATACTAAATTGTTGAAAATTATAAGTTCAAACACTTTGGTGCTTTTATCCAAAACTTGGTTGGCTACCTAAGGTTTGATGGGTTGGGTTACTCGAAGGTAAGGACAAATAACAAGATCAAGTTGCGTTATAAGTGAGCCTTCATTGAATCTTTAGGTTTGATTACATCTCTAATGGTTTTGTTGGAGAGTCTAGTCATCAGTTATTTGGCCCTAGGGTGTTTAGGTCATAGAATTAGGTTTAGATGGGTGGTTTAATGGATTCAATGAGAGGGTTACATTAGGTTACAATGAACAAAAGGGTAGTTTGGTCATTTTGTTTTAATTCCTATGCTACTACATGTGCTATTTTGTGCAAGTAAACAAATTAATTGCTTTATTACATGGATTTGTTATTACACATTTAGGTATTTTGCCAACAATACAAATTACAACATAAGACACATATATGCAAGAAAATACAAAATGCGATATTCCTCATGCCTATGATATACCCATTTGATCATACTTTGACCTTGGTTAGCTACAAATTACACTCATTAATTAGCCCCTAAGTAGTCCAATACCCCTCTTAGCCAATTGATCAATCTCCAAGGATTTTTCACTAAGGTTTAACCCTTGATACATTTTTTCCTTGCTCACCCAACTTATCTCATCTAAATTCAAGATATAATCATTAAGAAAGACGAGGTATAACTCAGTAATAGTGGTTATTATCTTATGGCCAAATGCATAAATTAGCCTTTGGAACTTTCACAAAACACAATGACGGTACGATGTGATCCTCTTTTAAGAATTGAATTGTTATATAATGCTTCTTAGCTACTTATTCTCCATCCCTTTGTTTTATCTTGAAGCTTGTATTTAAGATGTCTGGATGTGAACTAAATCTTTGAATCATCCCTTTGTTTTATCTTGAAGCTTGTATTTAAGATGTCTGGATGTGAACTAAATCTTTGAATCAAATTAAAGCCACAATCTTAATGAATAATCGATCAAGCAGTTAATATGAAATTGGAATTTATAGAAATTATAAAATAAAAAAAAGATGTGTTTTTTATGTTTCTATATATTTATAAAAAAAAAAAAAAGACACAAATGAGTTAAGATTAGACATAACTCACAAATCTAAAGACAAATTATAGATCAAATAATGGATTGATATAAAACACAATAAGACACATTGCTCTAATAATAAGGTCCACCACAATCAAAAGATTGATTATAAGAATTTAAGTTAGAATGAAGAGATGTGATGTCATAGTTGTTTTTCTATTACAAGGCTCAACATCAATCTTTAAAATTCAATTCTTATCCTCCTAAAAATTCAATTGGTCTCAGTTCTATTGATTGCTCATCAAATCTTTGTTGATGTCTAGGTGATTTGTACCCTTTGAGCTTATAGGGCCTCTTAAACCAAGCTATCAATTAAACGACATCTTTTGGAGCCTTGTATCTTTATAGCTCCACTACACTCGACATCTTAAATCTAAGTCGATCATTATAGTGATATAGATTGCTTGGAAGGTTCATTGAGATCACATTGGGTCAATAGAGTTTTAAAATGCAATAATCTTACTCCATTTCATTTGAGATTCTAAAATGCAATAATGTTTCTTATTTGAAGTAATTTGGTATAAAACACTTGCTCATCAACGGCTAAGTCCTTACCTTTTCCTTACCCTCTATATGGCTTTATGCCATTAATTTAACCTACCAAAGACTAGCATACTCAACAAAACCTAAGAAAACCATTTTGATTCTAGTGCATTCTTCATAGTCAAAGCATCCAAAAACCCTTTCAACTCAAAACATGTAGTCTAAAGTCTCTTATAGCTAGCTATTTCCCCTAAAAGTGGGAATTTTCAACTACAAATCCTCTAGGCCCCTACTAATTCAACCACCATGCTCAGCTTTCCTTTCATGTCAAAATTATATCCACTAAATTGATCATTCATATTATTCACCTACTTGAACCACTAAGACTCCTCTAATTGTTCTCCCTGTGCACATCTCATGCTTCTATCCTACCACTTAATTACACCAACTCTTCTCTAATTGAAGCTGATATTTCTTGCAACTGATTACTCAATCTCCTTCTAACACTACCGATACAACTTCCACTAGGCTCATTAACGCTTTTGATTGACATGTTGATTTTCTAAAAAAGATAAAATTCAAACTAACATAAACAAACAACCAAATCAATCACAACAAAAAAAGAAGAAAAAAAAAGAAAGAAAAACCCACAAATCAAGTCTACAACTCTGCAACACCAAGTTTACAACTCTAACGGCATGGGTAACACCGTAATTATGATGTGAACTAAATTCCTGAACTGGAATAAAGGCACAATCTTGATGAATAATCTATCCAACAATTAATGAGAAATTCATATTTAGTTTCTAGAAAATATAAAATAAAAAAGATGTATTTTTGATGTATTTATTTACTTATGACAATAAGAAAAAGATATAGGCGAATCAAAACTAGACATTACCCACTAATCTCAAAGTAACTACGGATTAAACCGTGGATGAATATGATGTATGATCAATAAAATAATCGAAGGGTTATTAATAGAAATCGATATGATATATAATTCAATTAATGTGGCTTACCACAATCACAATATTGACAAGAATTCAAATTGAAATAAAGAGATGTGGGGACTCATTAGCTATATAATCTCTCACAAGACTCAATGTCAATATCAGCAACTTTTTTTCTTTATTATTCAAGTTATTGAAATAGTATACCCTATAGAGTTACAACCATATATGATGCATCAGTTAGGCAGATTATTTATTTAACTTTCTGAATGTGCGTATGTACGTGTCGAAGAAGCCAATCGGAAACCACCGCCCCCAAGCGGATGACATATGTGGATCAAATCTGGTGCATCCCCATCGTCTTTTGCCCAACCAAAATCCTTCTTCTGCAAATTATTTTCCCTTTACTCGTAGAAATCCCAAATATCTTCTTCAATTTTTAGGCTTACGAAATATTATATGTATAAATGATAGGCAATATCAAACGCGTAAGTAATTTTGTTACCTCCTAAAAAGTTTGATTATTTCAATATTTAATGATCAATCTGGCCAAAAAGAAATTTTACATCATAAAAGTCTTTTTCTCGACTCGTATGCCAAACCTAGTACTTTTTAAAAGCTGGGGTCCCAAAAATAAACTATACAAATTATATCGTTTTAAAACGTGGATGGATCAGAGTCCTGAAACTAAAACATGGACTTCTAGAACATCTTGTGTACACATATTTATCATCCCTTGTGTATTGCTGCAATTGTTCATATATGTGTTTATCAAGAATCCTTTGACAATGAAGCTGGTAGCAGCGAACGGAAATCTTTGGGGTGTACTCGCTCCTATATATATAATTTTCTAATCAATAGATGAAAATACTTACGTGGGATAACACATTATTGTCTGTGTCCTATTCTAGTCTAGTAATCCTTTAACTTCTATTACATCTTATCAACATACGACAGAGCTGTAGCATATCACTAGATACTGTTCATATGCAACTTATTCGTCTTCTCCTTCTTCAGTACCCGAGCTCAGTATTTCTTTATTATATTGGCACCCATATAATATTGTTTACAAAGTTTACATTATATTCGTCAGAAGTCTTGGTCTATAAACTATTCAGTCATTAACAAATCTAGGGCTCGAGGAGTTATTTTTTGGAGTCAAGGTCTTGTTTTCCAGTTTGGTCAAAATATCCAATGCTCGGCAGCTGCTGTTACACACTACTTGTACGAAGAAAAGAATGGAAAAAGAGACAAAGAAAAGTTGTTTGGACAGCGACACTTTCCTAGTAAACTGCAATATTTTTTTCACTTACTGACTAGCCGAGAGTAAAAGTAATCACATTAAATCCTGCAAAAGTGACAATTAAGCAGTGGCCATATAGTTATATGAGAAAGCTCTGTGTCTTTATCCAGCCTCTAGGTCAATTTCTAGGTTTAAAGATAAAACTTATTGGTTGGAAAACCTGCATAATTGAAGATAAGCTACCTTACAAAACAAATACAACACGTAACCTAATTAATTTCTTTTTTTATTTTAAAAAATGATTAGAATGGAAAAGAAATTTGATTTTAATCCATCCTGTTAGACTATAAGAGACTTTAGGCATAATATATTCAATTAAAAAAGGTTGTATATAGTGAAAACTATTATATCTTGTTCTTGCTTATTGAGCTAATAGAAAAAGATTGAATCTTGATTATATATATATATATATATATATATATATATATATATATGTATTGATGTATTACTTCTTTTTTTTGTTTTTTCTAATCATTAGAAGAAAATTCATGGATATAGCCTTTAATTTTACTAAAACGTGATTACTAATTAAAGCCTTCCATATTTATGAGCAAAAGCAATACTCTTAGTACTCGTTTTGTAATTAAAAACATTTTTGGTTATAAGGTAGATGAACTTTGTATGTGTTGCAATAAGTAAAAATCATTTTGTTTTCATCATCTATGAATCTATTAATTATTCTTCTGCAGAAGGATCCTCATATTGCTTGTGATCACGAGGAAAAGACTCCTTCAAGATAAAGCTAGGGAAGCTGTTCTCTTGGCAATTTCTATGTGTCTGACAGTTAATTTGTCCTCCTGTTTTTGGTTTTTCATTGTTATGTTAATACGAAGCTGCTGTTCACCGAAAGAAAAGATAAATAATTGAGATGTCATCATGCTATTAACACAACATGTGAACTAGTTAATAGCATATAAGTATTAGTAAGTTTTAACATGTAATTTATTACAAAAAAATAAATAATAGTTTTTTTTGTAAACTTGCGCCATTACCATATTTTAAAACAATTGGTACTTACTTTTTTATTTATCCATACATGTGCTCTATTAATATCAACAAATCTTTTTACCCTTTTAATAGTTTTGTTTACATATTTGTTTGTATCTTTATTTTAAAAGGATAAAAATTGAAGAAAGATCTTTTTTTTTTTTTCTCAAAATGAAGTATAGAAAGTGATATGTCGATCAATGTTATTTCCATCCCATAGGCAAATGTAGACGAAAATGAAAATGTGGACTTCCAACGAAATACCAGAAGAAATATATATAAGTAAACTAGGTGAAGTTAATCTAATTAAACTCGCAGGGAAAAATAAAGAATAATAAAAATATAAGAGGACTTTCATTTCATAATCATACGGCCCAAGCTAATACGTCTATTCCATAGGCCCATGATGTGAACGCCATCTTCGCCCCACTCCACTCTCCCACTGTTCTTTTGACCTCTACCCCTCAACAGATATTGCCATATTTAGCAAAACGAAAAAGAAAAAAGAAAAAGAAAATCTACCATTCAAAATCATCATTCATCTTCATCTTCGTCTTCATCATTCCTAGAACATGGAAGGATCATCATCAGGTAGTAGTGATCACCAACAACCGGCGGCACCAAGCCGCTACGAATCGCAAAAGCGAAGGGATTGGAATGCTTTCATTCAATACCTAAGAAACCAAAGACCCCCAGTTCCACTTCCTCACTGCAACTACAACCATGTCCTAGAATTCCTCCGATACCTAGACCAGTTTGGGAAAACCAAGGTCCATATGCAAGGATGTATGTTCTATGGACAGCCGGAGCCACCGGCTCCATGTACTTGCCCACTGCGCCAGGCATGGGGGAGCCTTGATGCTCTCATCGGGAGGCTGCGCGCCGCGTATGAGGAGAACGGTGGAACACCCGAGACGAACCCTTTTGCAAGTGGTGCAATTCGGGTTTACCTGAGGGAGGTTAGGGAGTGTCAAGCTAAAGCTAGAGGCATACCATATAAGAAGAAAAAGAAAGGGACTGGTAACACCAAAGCAAGCGACGAATCGTCAAGCTCTAGCACCTTCCACTTTTCTTGATCTTTATCATGAGATCAAAACAATGGTAATTATTTATTTCCTGTGTTTTTATTATATTCATGGATATCATATACTATTGCTGTGGGTTTGAATTATTACTATGCTTCTTATGTATCTTTTTCTGGCAAAATGAAAACAAGAATCACTACATATATATATATTTTAACGATTTGATTTTCTAGCAAGCTTTTATTTTCATATGGCGATACTCTTTAATTAATTATTAGTCGAGTCCGAACTTGAAATTATATAAGTAGATCCAAGAGAGCTAAGAAACCTTGTAATAAGTTCATATTGTCGTCAAGTCTGTCTGTCTTTACTGGACTACAGATTAAACAAAAATGTTACATAGAATGTGAAGTTTAGCATAGAATGTCTAATTTTAAGTGTATATTATGTTTTTACTTGCGAGTAAATCATGTAACAGTGAGTGTTTAGTGATGAGGAGTTACTTGCTGGATACCATCTCTTGAGGTTGGAAAAAAAAAAAAAAAAGTAATGAACAAATTGCAGACAGAGTCTCGAGTGCTCTGATCGAGGAGCAACAGCGTATGTAAAGCTAGAACCACACTAACCCTAATTCCGTACACACGTTTATTTTGACAATCGAAGAAAAATGTGAATTTAATTCTCTCATTTTAATATTATTCTTCAGTTTAAGAATATTTATTTTATTGAATCACAAACCAACGGTTTTTCAAGTAAAAAACATATTGGTAAAAATTATCATTCCTTCTTTTGCCATTATAGAATGCCCATATAACTTAATTTGACGAAATGGTACTACGAATCAAATGATGATTTAAAAATTTTTATTCAAATTCTCCGTTATTGTATCCAAACTATATTACCATTTCAATTGCTTTAAATCAAATATATATATGTAATGGCAAAAATAAATTTATAAATAAAGAGCCCAATATACATAAAAATAAAAGTGTCGCTTCAGTTAAATAAATTGATATTTGGAGGCTCTTTATAGAAACTTATATTTGGAAGCTCTTTATAAAAACTTACTAATAATATCACTAAGTGGAAATTGTTTGGTGTTACTTATAATGGATTTTTTTTTTATTAAATTTTTCATACGTATTTCTGATCTTTCAAGATTCGGTAGATTTTGTGCGCTCAGATGAAATGATTGATCAAGAGCACAGCTTTGCCGATTTTGTTTTATGCCGATCGAAATAACCAAATAGCAGGTCATAAGTGCTAAATTAATCAACAAGTTTAAGGTTGTCTACTGAATTAACTATTATTGATCCAATGCTTTTCTTATTATCTTTATACGAGAGGTGTAAGAGATCTAGCTTTGTTGTATATAAGAACCATTGTTAGCTAGTTTCATTATTACCTTCTTGGTTGGCAAAATAAAATAAAATAAAAATAAAATTATAAATTTTAGAAAATAGAATGAAGAAGTAATAGCTATTATTTATAATTCTCTTAAAATATCATAGTTAACTATGGCAATATATATATTGAAAAAAACAAATAAATAATTATTTCTTTGATCCTGTAAAGAAATCATAATTCCTCATTTGTAGTAATAATTATTCTTTATAACAACTATTCTACTTGGGTCATTCATTAAATTGAATTGAATCAAACCGAAAATTGAATCACACCAAACCATAAAATGTGGTTCTTTTACACTTTGGTTCGATTCACAATTCAGTTCAAAAATGGTTTAAATAGTTTATAGTTTAGTTCAAGAGGTTAACCAAACTGAACCACTTAAACTCAAACTGAACTACTTCCTATTAAAGAACAAAAATTATGTGATATTTTTTAGTTTTAAACCTCATGAACAATTTTGTCTATCCCTATCTATTAATTCTTTCTTGTCAACTTTCATTCCACTCTCAATCTTCACAATCAATTCCGTTTCCTACCTTCATCCCCCATCTCTCAAGTAGATTAATATGTCTTAACTATCACCTAAAATGTAATGTTACCGTAATATAATATTATTTTACTTACATTCTTGCATAATATTCCTCAATTTAAAGATTAATGTTTGATTGAAAAATCTCGTTGATTATTAATATTATTAACTAAAATAAGATATCTTTAAAAGTGATTCAAACCAAATCACATTTTAAGCGATTCGATTCAAAACCCGAAACCATTAAAAGCGGTTTTGTTCATCAAAGGTTTAAGCCTTCAACCGCTAAATTGAATCAAACCAAACTATGAACACTCCTATATTCCACTAACTTCTCATAGAAATAGGTCTATAGAAAAAGAATAACTATCATTTTTTATTTTTATAAAATCAAGTAAACACACTGTTATAAGACATTTTTTTTATCTTAATTTCACAAATGTGTTCTAATTAAAACAAAGTGTAGTTTCTTTACTGAAAAAAAAAAAGTGTATTTTCTTTTTTCATTTTGGTTTAATTTTGATGTATTCCTATTTCTTATACTTCATTATTTATCACTTCAGGGTTTTGTTTACTGCCAAATCTTTAATGTTATATGTAACCGACATTCCAAAGAGGTGCAAACAGCCCAAGGTAGACAAGTTTTAAAAAAGGACTGCTATTTTCTAATTTCAAGAAACCAACCTAAAAGTATTTTATTTTATATGAGTAGTGTCAAGTTTCATCACAATTATGCCCCCTACCAAAAACAAAAGAAAAAAAAGCAAACTCTCGGTATACTATGCATACCAATAGCGGTAGGAATTAATGATAAATTTTTAATGAGTGACAGTACTTAAAAACATTGTAAACATTTATGCATAATGACCAACTTATCTTCTAGGTGTTGAATTTTTATTAGCAAATGTATATTACTTATCAATACATGTAATGCGTTTGTGTTAATGAGCTTTTATTTATTTATTTTTTCTTTCTTTTTGGTGAGCATTCTCTGAGATTGGCTTAGTGATGCATATTTGATGGGAGATGATTATAAAGACAATTAGATCACATTTCCTTTTTCGTAAGTACGTCATCAGTTTAGTTCATTTTGATTGACTTTTTAGTATTTATATCTTATTTGTCATTTATATGTGCTATTATGAGATTTGTTGATTTGATATTAGGAAAAAGTTTTGATTAGTATCTTATTTGTATTTGTTACACGTTATTTGTTTGTTTATCTTATATATTTAACTAGTGTTTAAAACAAAAATGACACAAAGAAATGGGAAAAACAAACCAAAACAAGAAAACTCTAGAGATACAATGAGAACAAAGACAGTTCAATATACTTAGAACCTCTTGATGAATCAAGAGGAAAAAAATTGATGTTCCAGTCGATACTCATTGATGTATACATTGGGGTACATAGAATGGTGACACCTAAAAATAGAAAAATAAAGCTCGTATATAGCTTCCATTGTCTTATGTAGTAGAAAGGTTACATGGGGAAATGTTTATATAATTTTTAGGCGCTGAATTGATGAATTAGTTGAGGACATTGTGTTATCTTCCTTGATGCTTGAAGCATTAATACCCTCTTCAAACACTTTCAAATTAAACGGCACATTCAATATAATCAGCAGTAGCTCCTTCCATGGAGTTTCTCTCCTCAGGCCATTTCTGTGCTTAAACCTAGTGCAGTTCCAAGATAACTGGAATAGGGCTAGTAATTTCCTAACAAAGACCACGAAATTTTTCCTATTTTCATCTCTCATTGGATAGTATTTTAACAAAGGCTATGCATTTTTTTTTTCTTAATTCTATGGAATGAAATTCCATGTGAACACATTATATTTAATTATTTTAGTATGTGTTGGTCATTGTGAGAGATAGTTTGGTCCGTTAGAGTTAGTATATATATCGGTAGTCTTTCTTTTATTAAATAGTTGAACAGACTTGAACTTTTTCTTCTTCTTCTTCATAATAGAAAACAGATTTTTCTTGATCGACCCAATGCAAATTCATATTTCAGGTTCTCATAACTGCTTCTTTTTTCTTTTCTTTTCTACTTTATTTGTTTGTTTGTTTTATTTTTTTCTGGTTTAACAAAGGTAGGTGAAAATATAATGGCCAGGATGAAAATGTGTTGCTCGATCCCAATTTCTTCTAATCGAATTCCTCTTTCGGTATTACCCTTTAAGATTTCAATGGACTAAGTTCACACATTTTCATTCTTACGAAATCTCTTTTTAAAAAATAATAACAAACTACATTGCACGAAACTTACATGACAAATTTCTGAGTGAAATTAATTATTGTTTCGAAGAAAATTTACCATGTAAACTTGATATGCGTACGATACGTCTAAAGTAGTTAAACTTCTAAATGAATAGCGATTATTTTATTCCAATGTAAGTTACTATATTAAACTAAACTGGAACATGACATCGCAACCAATTTTAATATTAAATCTTTGTCCTCTTACGGGCGACTGCACAGCGTGATCCCTCATTAAGCAATCTTTTAGTAATTAATTATTATTACTGTTATTGTTATTATTTTGAGTAAATTATGGCCGGAATTTGGACAAGTCATTTTCCTCCTTAAAGCAAGGGTTTCTAGAGATCCCATTGACAAGGATTCAAAGTGAATCAGTGTTCTCGTTTCTTCCCCCATTCTGCTTAATTTTTCTTGATCATCTCCTGATCATTACAACCATTATTTTTCAAAAGGATGCGATTTTTGAGAGAATAATCTTTTACCTATACACTATTTTTCTTCTCTAGAGCAATGCAATGACCAGTTGTCCTAACCATTGAATTTGTGGGTTTTTATCTAATTAAAACCGTATAGCCCCTTCAAATCCAAGAGTGCGTACTGTACGCATGTATAGAATTTCCCCACGTTAGAAGACGACAGTTACAGAACCCAACTTTTATCCAATTTCTTCTCCTTTTTGCTATTTTCAAAGAATCCACTGTTAGTGGCACGTCTTGGAAACGGAAGTTGTGCTCGTCCGTATGCATATTCTTGTTCACTAGTAAGAACATTGCATGCTCTTTTATCTTCTTCATCTAGCGTCTTTCAGTATCTAAAATGTATTTAAAAAAGAAAAAAAATGGTTACATAATGGATGAGAGATAAAAAGCCAACAAATAAAAAAGCTCTGCCGACACAAACATCGATGCCACAATGCATGGGATTATAATTATTGTTTGAATGCGACATAACAAGCATCCGTAGCACATTCTCGGTTAATCGTTATTTAGGGGGGAGGGGAGGGGAGGGAAGGGGTGATGCAGCATAGGCAGACAATCCTAGCGTCTTAGGCCACAATAAAAATTTAGACCTGAAACCTGTATCTATAATATCAAAGAACTCATAACCATAAACAAACACTAATGGTCTTACACTAGATTTTTTATCTGTATCAGCCATCATTACTCCAATCCATTGTCTCCATCATACTCTGTCCCATATCACAATTATGACCCACCAAAATTCCTTTCCAACTTATATCAGGCACAATCCCACCAAAACCGATAGCCCTCTTATCCACAGTTAAGATGGTATTGCCACTTAACTACAACTTTTGAATATTCGGTCTATAATTAGCAACAAATACCCATTCATGAGTTGCCTATCCGGATTGAGTCCCATCCTTGGCATTAAACACTAGCAATATAATGAATTACTAAACAATTTTATAACGAAGTTAATCAATAGTGTATACAATATAGTTACTTATTACTATTAGTAATATTTATTTTACTATAATATAAAGTGATTTACTGTCTAAAAAAAATATTAACAACTCCTATGAAGATATTGATAGCTTTTCCAAGACTATCAATAGCTTTTTTTATTATTAATAGACTTTATATTTATTATAATTAAAAATATCTTACTATAATCAAACAAACGACTATATTATATAATCACTTTTAAGTACTATATTATAAAATTCTATGAAATTATTTATAATTCAAATAATAATTAATTTATTTTCTAAACCTACATAGACAAACATAGCATATAGGAAAGACTTCTCACTTACTACTCTTGTTTGCCAATAATCAATAATCAATCTTCTGTTGTCTTTCTCTAATAATTCCAAAAATTCTAAATTGGACAAATGTTTGATAAATATTCAAAAACATGTCTTAAATTATTATTTTTAACTTTATTTTGGGTAGTTTTGATATCTTAGGTAGGTTAGTTATGGCTCAAAGGGCATGTTAGAGATATCTTTAGTTATTAAACATATATAAATCTTTTATTTTATTTCTAAATAACTAATAATATCTAATCTCACATTTATGTGTCTTTCTTTTGCAATGTAAACCAATTATCTATATCTTAGATTCAATTAGGTAGGCCAAAAATCCCAACTTCTCCCACCTTGGTATTGTGATTCGAAAATTGAGTAAAACAAGGGTAAGTTAAACAAAAGGTTGTTGTCGAATGGGGAATGATGGTGGTCAAAAGGGGAGTGATGGTGGTTGAACTTAGCTTAATATGGGCGGTTCACTAATGGTGGCTAAGGGAAGTCCAATGGGCTAAATGGTTGGTGATATGCCACTTTAGCTTATCAAATGGATGCTCTTTTGTCTTAGCTTGTCTCTCTTTTTCTTTTTGTTTCTTTTAATTTTTTCACTTATAATTCACCTAATTTAGAGAGTCAAGCCGTATTTACATTTTTAGAAGGCTCTAATAAATATTTCTAATAAAAAATTTTAAGGTTAAATGAAGTGTTCTAAATTCTATTTTTTCTTATTTGATAATGTCTTGAATAGCGATTCTAAATTTCACTAAAATTTGCAAATTTTAGGGCACTAGTGTCTTAGAATTAGGGTTTGTTTTTTAAGTTTTTTATTTAATGATTTCTCCCTTTGAAAATTTGCAAAATAATTTCTCCACTTTAACTGATCAAATGGAGGGTCTTTTTTGTCTTAGCTTGTCTCTCTTTTTAAATTCTTTCTTTTAATTTGTTCACCTAATCTAGGGTGTCAAGCCATATTCACAATTCTAGAATGTTGTACTAAACATTTCAAATAAAAGTTTTTAGGGTTAAATGAAGTGTTCTAGATTCTAGTTTTTTTTAATCAATAATGTCTTGGATAATGATTCTAAATTTCACTAAAGTTTACAACTTTTAAGGCATTGGTGTCTTAGAATTAGGATTTGTTTATTAAGTTTTTGATTTAATGATTTCTCCCTTTGAAAATTTGCAAAATGATTTCTCCACTTTAGCTTGTCAAATGGAGGGTCTTTTTTTTGTCTCAGCTTGTCTCTCTTTTTTAATTCTTTCTTTTAATTTTTTTTTTTTTTTTTACTTGTAGTTCACCTAATCTAGGGTGTCAAGCCATATTCATGGTTCTAAAAGGTTATACTAAACATTTTAAATAAAAGTTTTCAGGGTTAAATGAAGTGTTCTAGATTCTAGTTTTTCTTAATCAATAATGTCTTGAATAATGATTCTAAATTTAACTAAAGTTTGCAACTTTTAGGGCATTAATGTCTTAGAATTAGGGTTTGTTTACTAAGTTTTTTATTTAATGATTTCTCCCTTTGAAAATTTGCAAAATAATTTCTCCACTTTGGCTAATCAAATGGAGGGCCTTTTTTGTCTCAACTTGTCTCTCTTTTTCTATTCTTTCTTTTAATTTTTTTCACCTATAGTTCACCTAATCTCGGGTGTCAAGCCATATTCACAGTTCTAGAAGGTTTTTCTAAACATTTCAAATAAAAGTTTTTGGGGTTAAATGAAGTGTTTTAGATTCTAGTTTTTCTTAATCAACAATGTCTTGAATAGCGATTCTAAATTTAACTAAAGTTTGCAACTTTTAGGGCATTAGTGTCTTAGAATTAGGGTTTGTTTATTAAGTTTTTGATTTAATGATTTCTCCCTTTGAAAATTTGCAAAATGACTTCTCTAATTTAGCTGATCAAATGGAGGGCCTTTTTTGTCTCAACTTGTCTCTCTTTTTCTATTCTTTCTTTTAATTTTTTCACTAATAGTTCACCTAATCTAGGGTGTCAAGCCATATTCACAGTTCTAGAAGGTTATACTAAACATTTCAAATAAAAGTTTTTAGCATTAAATGAAGTGTTCTAGATTCTGTTTTTTCTTAATCAATAATGTCTTGAATAGCAATTCTAAATTTCACTAAAGTTTGCAACTTTTAGGGCATTAGTGTCTTAGAATTAGGGTTTGTTTATTAGGTTTTTGATTTAATAAGTTCTCCCTTCGAAAATTTGCAAAATGATACCCAAATCACCATTTAGAGGTTAATTTTACTTTGATTGAGAATAATACGTAACTTTACCAATTTTAGGACATCAATAAATAGGGTTTGTTCATCTTAGTAAATATTAGGTTCTTATTTTGAAGGTTTCTCTTCTTTTTATTAACATTACATTACTTGTATCTAGATTAAGGTTTTTTTTTTTTTCCTAAAAGTTTGTGGAATTGAGAAATTGTATTTACGAATTTTGTTTGGATTATGAAAACATTGTTTGATTTATAATTGAGGCATGGATTAGGGCTTCTATGTAGGGTTTGGTTTTGATTTCTGTGAGATTTCTTGAGTCGTGATTGGGTTTGGTTTTGGTTATGCTATTTGTAATTTTAAGAAAATGAAAAAAGAGGGGGGGCAAAACGTAGAGAGAAGTTCTGGATTTCTATCTGCAGTAAGTAGCCTCTTGCTAGTGTGAATTGTGCAAGAAAATTTAAAGTCTTATTTATAGGATTTTGGATATGTTTGGGTTTTCTATTTTAGAGGTGAGGTACTTATTATCATTAAGCTTCATATGTATCCTCTCTCTTTTTTCTTTTTTTTTTTCCTATTGTTACTTTATTACAATTACCCTTTCTATTGCCTACTAAATTTACTTTCAAATATAATTGAATTGATTTCCTAAGCTAATATGTATCTCATATTACAGCATCTGTGGTGTTTAATATGATTAGCTATATGACTTGTATTTGAGAGAAATATACAAGTTGTTGATGAAAAAAAAAGAGAAAAATGTGAATTTAGCGTCACAATATTCTTACAGTTTACTATTAAACCTTTTCCTTTCCATTTTCACTATACCTACGACACTCAGTTTTTTTTTTCCATTGCCACCATGATCATGCCAATGAGGTTGCTTATCATAGGAAAGGTTATTTTTAGAAGCTGCTGTCTTTAATTTCTTTTTTGAAGTTTACTAGACTTATTGTTCTTAATGAGTAGATAAAAACTTCCTTTGTTTTCTTTCTTTATGAACTTACCAACTTAGTTGATATATATAGCCCATTACAGTAACTATCGTGAAAAAAAAAATAAAAATAAAAATAAAAATAAAAATAAAATAAAATAAAAAGGAAATTGAGGTAGTGAAAGATTTAAGTAATGGAAAATAAATAAATATATAAACTTATCAAAGTCTGTCAATCATTGAAGAAGAGATTTTTTGAAATTCATAGATAACCTTCACAATCTTAATAGCGAGCTTAGATAATAATATTTTTGTCATGCTCTTATGTTCTTGTACTCATTTGAATATCTTGTCTCACAAAATATCACCGTTATTTAAGGAAAACTATTATAACAAGTGGAGATTATTTTATATTTTTATACAAAGAGAATTTTGGTGGAACTTTTAACTTAAATTCTAATCTATCAACTTCCTTTACGCGTAACGTATGTACATTATTTCTAATAAAAATAGATAAAGTTTGCAAATTGCACATCTTGTTCCCATCTAGCTGTTCTTATTAAATCAGGATATTACCATATAGTACTTGTCTGCCACAAGGCAGTGGCGCATTAGACATGTCCTCTTAGGTACCTAGGTGTAGCCCAGCCCATGTGCTGCCAACCTATTAGGCCCTTCCATTGTCGCTAGAAGGTTGATCTTGATTTCTTCTTTTTACCCTTTTGTGCTAGCAAACATGAATTTGAAATGCAACCTTTGAAGAGAGAGTTGGTAAGAAAACATCTTAAGATGGTGTGAATCCATTAATGCTAACCCAGTTTTAATTGGCCCTCGCCCGTTCCAATCCCATCTGTATACAAATTATATTTACTAGGAGTGAGATGTCATACATAACATGTAAATATCATGATTTTAACTTGATATACAACACACAACCGGCAAAGATAACTTTTTTTTTTTTTTCATTGCACAAATTTCCGTATATTGAGAGATGGATGGTATTTATTACATTATAGATCAAATCGTTTGCTTTTTGCAGGTATTCATTTTTCTAAATAATATTTCACACACCTTGCACTCTCTTTTAACGGTAGAACCCACATTGCTTAGGATGTATTTTGTTAATCCCCTTGCAAGGCCTAAACAGGGAGACCAATATTAAACGTCTCCAAGTCTTTAAAACACAAGGTAAAATATAAAGATAACCTCTTCCTAATTTTAAGTGAAAATAGATTATCTCAATTTATTTTCTCTCAAATTCCCCTAATTCACTCCACTAAAATACTATCACGTATAATCAATACGTATAATCAATGATTGCTATTATAAAGAATGTGATGATGCCATGATGACATTACAATGTATTTAAAAAATTTAAGTAATCTTAACTATTAATTTATAAATTAAAAAAAATTAAGACAAAAAAAGCTGAGTAGAATCAAATCCCTTTTAAGTAGGATAACCTCATGGAAAATAATGATGTTATCTTAGATGAGCCATCTCTAAATATATTTACTGTGGTTTTAGTAAAGGTTCTAGTTAATCTGTCAGGATTGATATGATCCTCGACAATTCTTGTTGACTATAATGTTGGTGCCTCGATGACTTTTTCACCTAGCTACTAAGGCTATTCCCGGTATCGAACCCTGGTCTTTTTAGTCCTAGTGAACAATCTAGAGGGTAGGAATGGTGAATTAATTGTAACGAAAATTAAATATTTTTGCAAATACAATCCTACTTAATTGTTTAATGATGATACTTATCAAAGTTAATTTAAGCATTATTATAGTCACAAGCAAAAACTCATAAATAAACAAATATATATCATATTATAAATTTGCTGGAATATAAAAAGTAGGGGATTAGAAAATTAAATGAATATTTATAGAGGTCTCTCCTTATAAGTTAATACTCTCTTCCAACATGTCTAGAAAATCAGTCATTCACACCAATATGTTTCACCATTTAAGTAACCAATAAAAGATATAAACACCAATTTGCCCTGCCTCATACTCTCCACTTAGGAGTATGCAAATCTATAAAACCACCCTTATTACTTTTTCCGAATAATCTTACAATCCACTCAAGAAAGAGTAATTCATTTCTAGGATTACAACAAAAAAACTTTCCCTCAATTTTAGCATAAAGACTCTAAACAATATTAAAAAAATTCTTTGATACTATTTTGTTATTGTTGTATTAATTCTTGTTATATCTTCTTAAGTCTTATGCAACTCATTATATAGTGATTTTCAATAGCATTGAAATGGAAATAGTTGTATGAGATTTTTCCTTATAATTTGTTTGTTGAGCCTTCCATTTTTATCATAAGTTTCATAATCATCAGTCTCTTTAATTTACTTCCATCATTCCATGAATATTCCCTTGTCCGTTGCTTGTAATTAGCAGTTGCATATTCACTCTCCATAAATATCTTCTTTGTTGCTCATAATGGTTATTATATTTTGCTTTCTAAACTTATCTCCTTGAACTATGAAATTTTTTATATATCCCGTGGAATATTTATTAAGTGTTTAGCTAAACGTATTATCTCAATAAATTTAACTTACGGTACTAGGCCTTGAATATAAAAATACTCTTTCCCTTTTGAACTTTTGACTTCGCCTTTTAACTTATTTATGTTGGAATACGCTTTCAAATTTCTTTCTTGCATATGCCTTCAAAACTCTTGCTTATACATCCAAGTCTTGTGTATGCTTTTGACTCTTGCTTATGCTTCCAATTACTATTGAGCTTTTGCCATATCATTTTTCTTTCCGAATCTTCTAACCTTTATTAGTTGTTGCACTGCTACTTTCCATGTCTTGAGCTTGTTGTATCACTACTTTCCATGACTTGAGCTTATAATAATATGTTTATATTTTTAGATACACACAAAAATAAGCATACTATTAAATACACTTATCTTTGTTATCATCAAAATATCATTGAGATATTTAACGGTCTTGAACCTCGAGATCAACCAATAGCAATTTGTCTGATAGGTCTCTTCTTGCCTTTGAAACCTTCATTACGTGTTAACCATTCTTCTTCCTGACAAGGCACTTTTGAAACTCTTGAATAATCTCTTGGGTGCTTTTCATTTTTTAACCTAAAAGTTGGCACAGACATCTTCAGCTCAACGCTTTTTAAGGTTATGGAGTTCACATTTTCTGGGTTTTATCCATGGCCTTCCAATCCTAGACTGGCCATATCGAATTCATCGACTTCTACTAGTATGCGATTTATTTCTTGCCATTTGCTCTAGTACGAGACCATGAATTTGAAGCCAATAAATGCATATATTTGAGTTCAATCTGTTTCATTGTCATTTTACCTGACCATCTCTAAAAGCTTGTGACACAGCCATGGTTACCATTCCAACACCTTAATCAAAATCATCCATCTCTAATTAAGCTTGTTTTAAAATTGATTGCATTGGTCCTTTATGGATGTTTTTAGTCGTTACAATTTTCTCTACTAAGAATTCTTATTTTTCTTTTAACTTTCATCCGCTAACTCTAGATAAAACTAGATGCTCGAAATCGCCTTCTCGATTGCTAGCTAGATTATGTGTGATCTGTCACATGGATTGTTAGGGGTCGCTCATCCTGCAAAACAAGATAGAAACGACTAAGATAAGCGTGTTGTTTCAGAAATTTGGAATAGAGAAGATTCTAATTAATGAGGGGGTAAGTTTGGGATAGGCGGTTGTATTGCATAGTTGATATGATCATTAGTAGCTAGGAAATTTTAAATCCGCCCTTACTGTTTATGGCCCATTGTTATGCTCTAGGGTTCATTTTTCTGACTTTTGTTACTAAAATTTAAAAGTTGTCTTAATAATGAATGCGGAAACAAAACCCTAAAGCCTCATTTGATTATTTCCATACAAGATTTAAAACTCTATTATGTTAGTGCTTTAATTTTAATTAAAATTTGGTGCATGAGAACACAAAGGTCGGATGCCAACTTTTGTGCCAATCTCCTGCATCCTTCAAACCCTAATAAAATAGGAGAAAGGAATCAAAGTCCAAGATATTCATAATTTTTGTATCCTAAGCATTAACTATTCGTCAATTTTTTATCTCATTTTTTATCTTTTTGGTGATAATCATAACATTATATTACAGATGGTATCCCTTTCTTAACGCGTGTTTGAGCACGGCGTTGAAAATTGAAACTTATGCTTGGAACCTTTTTGTCCCGAAGACATACCGAAGCTCTCGGACGATTACATGTGTATTCTTTTACATTCAGAATATGATTGTCGGAATGTTTAACATTCCCTCTGTTTGATGATTGCAGGCATGCGTTTCATCTTTATAGTAGATTTCAAACTTAACTCAGCATTAAATGAAAAGTAAGGTCACATGTTTTATTCAAGATCACAAAGTATTATTCTATGCTCATGTCAAAATACCCATGTAAAAAATTAATTAAATAATTAGCCTATGTAGATCTTTGAAGAATCCCATTATGTTGACTTCAATTTCGTAGTATTCTAACAAGATTTTAGTGAGGTTGCAAAAGTGGACTATGGATTATATATGTGTGTATGTATTTCTATGACTACCAAATCCTTAGGATTCCACGATCACTGCATGCGACTTACAGTTTTTTCCAGATTCATGTTCTTTTTCTTTTTTCTTTTTTTTTTTCCTAAAAAAATTACACAGAATTAAGCTAAAAGAATTTATACAAACTTTTTCATGTGAAACCATAGCACTGTAATAATTTTTTTCTTTTGGTAATTGAAAATATCATAAAGATAATGATCATACAAGCTTGGTCATGTTAATGACCAAAAATGACTAAGCTGTAGGACCAATACAAAATAAGTTGCCCAGACTCTAGGAAGACTATCCTCTACAAAACCTTAGTAGTTTATTATTCAATAACCTTAATATAGGGGGTATTCCCAAAAACTATAAAAAGTTTCCTCACTTTGAACCCCAACGTAAATTACATTAAATAAGTAAGCTTATATACCCACTGTGCTAATAAGACTTAAATTAAGAAAATAGTCAGTAACGGACTCCATCTTTACTCGGCAAAAATGATGTGGCGACCCAGCCTGGAGACACCGCCGATCTATGTTTTTCAATTTTCTAGATGCATGTTCATTGTTATTAGTTGTACTGTCATAAAGCACTCTCATCCTTTCATGTAATAACCTGTCTAGGGCTGGTCAACTGTAGGATCCGGAAACAAATGGAGAAGTGATAATGAAGAGCTGAAAATAGAAGGCCATTATATTTATGGAGAAGAATGCGCCACTACTTCTCAGTCCCAGAACAAACGGCTGCTTTTCCACTGCTAGTAAGGTAATGTATTGAAGATCGAGGGACTTATATGGCAAGCTTTGTGGTTATATATAGTCCATAGTCCCGTGCTTTATATTTTGGAACTTGTAAGATAATTTACTTTGATGACAAGTTATAAGTTTACGTATATGGCCATGTTTTTCTTCTTATCAGAAGTTGTGGAAAACAAACTGATGATAAATAGTCAATTATTATTGTTCTTATTTTCTAGTTTCATCATTATGCACAAGACTTATAAGTTCTTCTACGTACGCACATATGATAGACATAAATGGGATCGCTTTTATATGTCTGCAAAAGGTACGGTGGTCAATTGGAGTATGTCTATTAGTTGTGGTTGACCAAGAGGTGAATGAGGACCTTTTTATTTTCATATCACCTAAATTGTTTCCTCTATTGATATAGGGCTTGTGGCTTCTTATAATTGTACTATACGTATGTTATCATGTGTATCCTAGTCAAGACTCAGAAAGAGTCATGTATATCCGATAAGACTCGCCTGTGGAAGCATTTTTCCGAACAGGTTGTGGTAACCTTATATTGTTAAATGAAAAGATAGCTGTATTGCTATAACATGAGTTGGTTAGAAAAGCCCCAAAACTTAGTACAATAGTGATTGCGACGAGCCTGCTTGTATCAAGTATTGGCTGCAAACACCTCACTCTACAACGAAACCTTTCGCTACTAAATTCTTTTTTGATAAATAATGAAATTGTATTTATATTCTTTTTAAAATAAATTTTATATTTTTAAATGAAAAATGATTTTCATTTCAATTTTATTAATCTTAATAAAATAAATTTCTTTTTCTATAGCCCAATTTATAAATACAAATTTAATTTTCGAAACCATTTGTAAATTTGATATATTTATGCATTTAAGAAATAAAAAATAAATATATAATTTAAAATATCAATGATAATAAGCTATTGTATAATAATTAGTTTCATACAAGTATAGCTTATCTCAAAGAAGACCCATTTGGATTTTAACTACTCTAATACATTGAATCAGCACAAGTAGGTAAACAAGTTATCGATATGATTAACTACACTGACATGGATCTAAGCTAGGGGTGGGAATTGCGGGGCGGGTTTGCGGGTTGACCCGCCCCACCCGCAAAAATATGCGGGGCGGGCCAAAAAAAATCTGACCCGCAGGTGAACTATATAATGTTACTCCTTATGGCAATATAACATATGGTGCGGGATCAAGAATTACTTAATATTAAAGTTGTGAAATTACGGATCTCTAATTTAATAATACTTGGACATTTATTGGATGGATATTATATTTAGAATTCCCCCTATAAACTATAATTTATTATGAATTATGGATTTGTTGATAACATCTAGTTTGAGAATTTAGAAGATCGCCTACACGAGTTTATATTATGAATTAATCTCTAAACCTTATATGTCTGTACAGAGTGTACAAATATATGGTGGATTGATCACTCACTTCAATTTTGATGCGTGATATTTAGGCTATGGAAGCAAAATCTTTATATCAAGTATTATTATTGATGTCAACAGATATGGAATAGATGTTATTGTAAACGTTAAGCTACGATTGCTTTTGGTATTGCCATATTACTTTTATTAAATATGTTTGAATTGCCTGAAAAAGAAATTGCAAATGAATACCCAAACTTTTGAAGGTGCTTCGAAGAATGACCATCTTATATCGAGTAGTGCCCTCATTGACTATGAAAATATATTATATTAGTTGCACCAAAATAGAGTTCTAATCCATTCACTTTTGTGGAAAGCGGTTCAACTTGATAAGAGAGAGTGAATGTTAGGAGAGGAAGAGAGAGAGAAAGAGAAACAGAAAGAGAGTACTATAGAGATTAATATAAATAAATCTTTATATTTTTAAAATATAATTTTACTTGTCATAATTTTTAAAAATATGCACATATATCTCCAATTGTTATTAAAGGCCTAAAATCATCATTAAAGATTTTGATATTCTAATAATGGTTTATCAATACTTTGCATATTTTCAAAAATTATTGGAAGTTGAAATCACACTTTAGAAGTTTACGAGATCTATTTGCACATAACCAACAGTTTAATGGGGTATTTGCAATTAATCCAAAAAATAAAAGAATGAAAATATAGTCTATATTTATGCATCTAGTCTAGGTACTTTTTTTTTTAATTCAAATATCTTGAAAAAAAAATAAAGAGCCATTTAAATATTTTAAATAATGACTATATTTTACTCTTATTCCGATTCATGACACATTAATATCATCTACGAACCAATGATATTAGAAGGTTTCTATTTCAAATTTTCTTTTAAGAAATCGTTATTTGAATTGAATATCTTCATTTTTTTTTAATATGAAAATTTAAAATTTTTCTGAAAAAATTATATCTTGATAGAAAATATAACTTTAACTTTCACTTAAAATGAATAATAACTACTATGACAATACATGGGTCTCTTTCTAGTATAAATAAAATGTAAAGTTATAATAAAATGAAAATTTGTATATTTACACGTCATGCGTCGGTCATATAGTATTCTCTTCGTAGGAAATATTTTCTGAACTTTAAAAATGGAATATATAATTATCGATAAAAAGTTAAATAATTCTTAGTACAAATGGAAAAAAAATTGAATTTGATTAAAATAAAAATATTCTACAAAAAAATGAGAAATTGAAAAACGAAAATTATTATTTTGTTTACAACAAAAAGATTGGTCACAACCGTTAATGTTAGTCTCCTTCATGAGCACCTTCTAATTTTATATTCTCTTATGTAAACTTCATATTCTACTATTCTCTACCGTTAAACGCTACAAATTGGTACTACTGTTTTCAATAACTAAAGCAATTCTTTATCATTACAAACAAAAATATAAGATTTCAAAATTTGAAAAACAGTTTTTCGCAAAAGCAAACACATCCTTTATGGAAATTTGAAATTGATATATGGATTAAGCTTCAATTTGAAACATGCATATAAAAATATATATACTATCTATATTGGTCAATGAAGCAGCATAGTAACCTAAATGTGTATAATAGAAGGGGGGGGGGGGGGGGGGGGGGGGGGAACTTCAAACATCCAATTATTCTAATAGGTTTACATTATTTAAAAAAAAAATGACTGATTTAGCAAGTTATACTTTTTAAGTTTATATAATAAACTGTATATTAATTTTTTTTAACTATACAAATAGTTTATTTAACGGTCTCTAAACTTAAGAAATATAGTATGAGTTCCTTATAATTTATATAAAAAAAAAAAAGAAGTAAATTTATCTTTCCCAATTGCTCTAAAGAACATATTTTAGAAGTATTAGAGATTGCTCTGAGATATACTCACCTTTTTGGACTTTTCAGTCTCAGGCTAATGTGGTGAAACTGAAATTCACCAAAATTATTAATGTCAATATATGCAAAAAAGAGGATTCAACTATTGTAGTCTTGTGTATACAACAAGAATGACCTTAGAGAAATGACATATAACTGACACATGAAGAATGAAATGACATGGAAAGAGAAATAAAAAGAAAAAATAAATAATCTCAAAAGACTCAAATACATAAATAATAAATGAGTAATAAACTATTAATCTCACTATTCTTAAAGAAAAATTGCTTGTTCTTCATTTTGGGCCTTGCTTGATCTTTAAAAGTAATTATGATAGCATGACATTGTTTATCTTATTTTTTAAAATTGTCCAATAACGATGGACTCTTGAATATTTAGAATTTGGCCATAAATGATATCTATTGAATTGCATTCGACTATCAATTGCCAAAATGAGTCCTCCTCATGATAGATCTTTTTATAAACTTTTATTAAATTCCAAATTCATGAAAAGTTTTTTAAAATATATGAATTTTCCTAAAAAAAATCAATATCACAAATTAATCTAATAATTCTTATTTCAAACTTACTATATCAAATTTCTCTAAATCATTCTCAATCTCTATCACTAGACTCTATCACTATATAAGAGATGCTTGTACTAAAATATAGAAAGTGGTCTTTATCCCGATTTAATGGTTTTTGTCCGAGTGCATTGTAAATGGGATCTAACTGGCAGCATGATTTAAAGTCTAAAGAAATCTAAACAAAATAGTGGGGCAAGAAGGAAATCTACAGTAACAAAGGGTTGGAGATGGATCCACATGGCAATTTAAAATCCCAATCCATCATTGTCTGATCCAATTTGTCAATTGGTGATTATCTTTGGATAAACTGTTGTCCATGATATTCTATAAATTAACAAATAACGTTCATATCGTCCAATCAAATTCACAAAGTTTCCAAATCAATCAACGCCCCACTTCACAGCAGCCACTACCAATAGCCTCAGTGGGCCCAGGAACCTGATCCTAAGAGAATACCATATCTCCATCTCCCTTTGGATAAGATAATCTCTCTTTCTAACAACCCAATTTATAAACATGTCTTTTCTTCAACAGTGCATAGGCATAGCTTCTTTTCCCCGTTATATGCTTAACTATAGATAAAATTTTGTAACACACGGTAGATGTATTTGGTTATAAATGTTAAATTTAAAATTTGAAATTCTCATGGTTAGGAATGCGATAGAGATACGAGCAGAGATACAAGTGTAACTAGCATTTAGAAAAATAGGAAAATTTTAAAAAATTATTCAAAATATCTAGTTAACTAGAAATAGTCCGGACCATTTAAAATAATGTCTCATACTCCTAAAAAAATAAGTTGTTTCTCTTATCCTTTTTCATATAACCTAATAAACCTTCTACCGGCCAAATATAGCAATTATCCTGTAAAATGGCAAACCTTTATTAAACGAGCCCCTAAATGAGCTCAAGCATTGTGCTGTTGAGATTATACTTCCAGTTAAATACATTTTTGTTGTTGGTGCATATGCCTTGACAACATAGTAGTGACGAACTTGTTAATCAGAATTTAGATAATTATAATAGCTCAAACTTGACATGACATAATGGATGGAGGATCAATTACGAAATAAATAACTTTAGGTAGCCCTTTCAAACAACGTTGGAAAATCTGTGTTGCATAACAATCATGTAGTTCAATAGTTATCATAATTGTAAGTAACACTTATGAAATATCTCAAGATAATATTCTAAAGTTAGGGGTAACCTAGTAATTCGGTCCTGTAAATTTGTCTAATTGGGTTATAGGGTTCAATAACCTACAAAAAGAATACAATTAGAATAGATACCAAAATTTACTCTAACGTAACCACTTTAATACTTAAGTCAATTACAAGTCGTAAGGAAATATGAATTTGAAAGTGTAAGAGTACGAACCCTCTCTCCTTAAGATAAGGAGTTGATGGAATCATTTGACATAATAAGGAATGATTGGCATCATTATTTTTGCATTAAACATTTCTTCCCATTCAACACTTCTACATTAGACATTTCTTTCCATTTATTGCTTTGTTTGCTTTAGTGGCTTCATGCGCATGCCCTTCTACACCGAAGTCCAGTAGACCGAGCTATTGTCTCTTGGGTTGTCTAGTTTGGTCATGCTGGGCCACTGGGCATGGTTACATTGAGCCTTAAGGCCCATATCCAACATTGGCCATGAACAAGTCCTAACTTCCTATTACATAAAAATTATAACCTTATCCTAATTTTACAAAACCTAAAAGATTAAGTAGAAGGAAAAATAAAATCTCTCCCTTCTCTCTTTGTCCCTCCTTATTGGCACCACTCAACCTTCCTAATCCATCGCAGTTGCGCAAGTTTTCATATGAATCCTAAATATAAGAAAATCTAAGCTTAATTAGATTAATCCTAATAAAAGAATTCTAATCCATTTTATATTTGATTTTCTATTTTAGAAAATCAAAGAAGAGAATGTGATTGTAAGGTGTAGTGATAAAAAGGTTACTTATGGTGAAGTGATTTACACAATCTTGATCGTTAACATGTCTATGGTGAGGTAAGAATATTAAACTAAATTCAAATTGAGATTACCATAAGAGAATTAAGTAAAATTATTCTTCAGGTTTATAACCCTAAAATTCAAGGAATTAAAACTTTGAAATCAAGAGTTGAATCATGTTATTGATGTTTTCATGATATTGATGTAAAATTTACGGATATTTTCGAAACTTATAATGAGTTGTAAGATATGATAATTGCGATGAAGAAGTGTGAATTAGAGCCATTTTGTTTTTTATGATTATAGGATTAATAAGTTTTAAAGAAGAGATTTTAGGGTTAGGACCAATCAAGAATGCCCTAGATGGATCCACTAACATGAGAAATTGAAAGAGTATAAGGATAAAGGTAAAAAAGTAGCCAATTGAGTTGAAAATTGGCCGATCACATTATAAATTCGACTAACCATTTTAGAGGTTAGGGCTAAATTGAGTTACAAAGAAAAGACAATTGACTTAACTTACAAAATGGTCAACCAACTTTCTATGAATATTTTAATTTTCCTAAAAAAACCAACCAAACAAAATACTCAAGTTCAAAGGAGCTTCGATTATAATTTAGATTCCAATAATGTTCATTTCATCAATAAAGAGGTAAGCAACCACATTATCAACATATGTAGATTTATTCTATATAGATAGGTAAAATTACACATAATACTCGAGTCCTACAAAACAAACACAAAAAAATGGAAGAAAAAAATAAAAACAACATTATAATAGTGAAAATCTCAATCGAATCCTAATAATGTAGTAATACGATACATAAAGGTGGTATTTTCATAAGTAGACTAGACTTTCTTAGTCTCTAAACCCTAGGGTATGAACTTCAAAATTCTTCATCTTTTCAGTAAAAAAGTAGATATATGTAAAGCTTCTAATCCAATGCTTGGATTCTGTATTACCTTGGTGAGTTAAACAAAGTGACTTCCATTACAATGACGTTTTAAAAATGACAGTTCAATAGGTTATTTGAACAATATGTTGTGTTTTGATTTCTAGGGAAAGGTTCTTTCTATTAATTTCTCTATTGTTGGTTTTGATTATAACAAAATAATTAAGTGTTTTACTAATTTGGTTATAAAGTATACAAATTAAATAAAAATAGGATATGTCAAAAACTATATCACAAGCTATTCCAAACTTCAAGGACAAAAATATTTAGAGAATAACTCAAAGAATATGTGAAAATGAGATTTATATAGAACAATTGATTCAAGCTTAAGTTGGACTGTAACAGAATTAGATTAAAGGCCCAGCTCCACTTATTGGATGTATTTAGGAAATATGTCTAATTTCGTTCCACTTAAGTTGGTCTATGAATTCATGGCGATTAATTTTAAAAAAGTTTTTTATGTTTTTATTTTTAAGAAATGATTATTTGTATATGTTCATTTAAAATTTACAAAGCACATGGGTATGGATACTTGTAGAGAAAAAGAAGTAGACACTGCAGCTCTTTAAACTCAAGAAGATTCAACCAAGCTTATGGATAAGGATGGAAGTTAGAAACATATTCAAGTGATGACATTCAAAATATCTACTTGAATTTCAAATTGACTTATTCAAGTTTATCCACAAGTAACAAGGAAGTCATCGACCTAACAACCAAATCTTATCTAACAAATTGCATGCTCAATAGATCAACAATTCAAATTACAATAGGTAACGTTCAAATTTTAAAAATAAAATATCAAGTTCAAGAATTGTGGAGATCAATATCAATGGATAATTAAGGATAGACTTGAAGAAGATTCATTGACTGTTCACAAGCTGAGGATCTAAGTTAATATGTATTCAGGCAATTTAAAAAATTAGAAGATAGAGAAAAACAACATATTCAAGAATTACACTATTGAAATCTTAAAAACTTCTTTAGAGACTACTCTATACTACTTTAAAATCAATTTTAATATTCTATTTTTTAGTGCTAAAACTATTAAGGATCTTTTTTATTATTGTCCTCAAGATTTTTTATTTCTTAAAAGACTAATAATTGTAGTTAAAAAAAAGTCATAGTGCTTTTCTATAGTTTTGTAAATTAGTCAATTTGAGGGCTAGAAAGACAGAGGAGAGATTGTGAAATGCCAAATGTTTGATGGACTGATTGTAGCCTCTCATGTTTTGTTTATTAAATTAGTGGAATGGTATCGATGTGAACAATTGGGTCCTTAACATTAGAGCTGGAAGAGATAACTAATGCACAAGGCTTCTATAAAATCCTACACTTAAAGGGTTTAATTTTTGTTTAAAATATTTATAAAAAAAGGTTAAAATTTTAATAGATATCAATCCACCCCCTCTTTATATCTAAATTAAGACCTACAATTGGTAGCAAAGCCACACTCTAATATCATTTTGAGTCAAGATCAAATGGCTAAAAGCAATCATCATAATGTTCAACTAGGAAAAGCTCCATTTTTTTTATGGTACCGATTATCTCTATTGGAAATACAGGATGGAAACATACATGTAAGTGTTTGACTTTCAGACTTAGACTATAATCCAAGTTGGAGATCTCAAAGTTCTAGATCCAGTCATGCATTCAAAAGATATTGAAAAAGTTGGCGATAATTCAAAGGCTAAGAATTTACTTTTATCTACAATTGCAAGATTTGAGTTTTATGTAATCTCTTCTTGTAAAACAATTAAGGAAATTTGGGATACTCTAGTTTAAACATATGAAGGTACTAAGTCAAAGAAGGAAACAAGGATTAACTCGTTAATGCAGCAATATGAAACTTTCAAAGTGTTATCAAGCAAGGAAAGATTCATTTAATGGATTCACTACAATTACTAATGAGCTCTCTTCTCTTGGTAAAAATATTGATGATGCAAAGTTAGTTCATAAGATGCTAAGAGTTCTTCCCAAAGTGTGGAATGCAAAGAAAACTGCAATAGAGGAAGTGTGCGACATAAAGAAGTTGACTTTAAGCCAGTTGCGCAGTAAATTAATAGCATATGAAGTAGAATGCCTAAAGGTAGAGAGTACCTTAGAGGAACTTAAAAGGAAATCCATTGCATTCAAACCTCATGACTTAGAGAATAACTCAGATGATGAAGAGCCATCTAATGATGATGGAGACGTCACACTTCCAGAATGATGCCTTAACAAATTACTCAGAAAAAAAGAGGTAATAAGTCATTTACTAAAAGGTTTAAATTTAGTAATGATGCAAAAAAGGAATTTAAAGAAGAAAAGAAGAAAAAGGAGAAAAAGGAACTAGCATGCTACGAGTGCAGAAACCCAAGCACATCAAATATAAGTGTCCAATCCTCATTAAGAAACTAGAGAAGCACAAAAAAAGAAGCAAGTCCTTACTTGTAACATAAAGTGATCTAGATGAGTCAAAGAATGAGTCAAAATCTACTAATGATGAAATCGAAGAAGCAAACATCTGCTTGATGGCGCTATCAGAGGTAAGCTTAGAACTTGAAACTAAATGTGAATCTAAGGAAGAACTACCTAATGATATTTGCACAAAGACAAGTAAACTATTAAAAACTCTTTCTAAGGCTAATAAAAAGATTTCACAAGTGATGCAGAAAATTGAGCTTTAACAAACTAATAAACTTTTGATAGATGAGAAAGATATTCTCAAGAATGATAACAAAGGCTTATTTGTGGTTAGGGAAGCCTTAGTAAATGAAAACCTGGTTCTGAAGGAAGAAATTAAAGGGTTAGCAGTACGAGTAAAAGAGTTATCACAATCAATTGAGAATATGTTTCAAAAGTTTAGTGAGAGTGGTAGAAAACTCCAAATGTTGATTTCTTTACAACAAGTGGATCAATCTAAAATCAGATTAGGTTATGATAAAGAAAAATCGTCTAATACAAATAAAATAATTTTTGTTAAACCTAAAATAGAATTGATCAAAGATAATGTTAACAATGCTAAAAACATAAAAGGGAAAGGGAAAGTTGTGGATGTTGAAAAATGCAGAGAGAATATCAAAAGGTATCCTAAACAAAATAGAGAGTATCTGTTAGAGGATATGTTAAAAAATATCATAGAGGGTACATCAAAAAAATACCCAAACCAAAAACCAAGAAAGAATTATAAATAACAAATATAATACTTAGAAGCCCCATGCTTGTTTCTTTTGTAACAAGTTAGGACATATTAAAAAATATTGCCTTTACAAGAACTCCAAGCTCAATAGCCATCAAGTGAAGAATCAAAACACATGCATGAATTTTTAATGGCCCTAAGCTTTGCTAGGTTCATAAAGAAGTTTGATTTGTTTGTGATGTGTGCAGAAACATGAAGCAAAGATGAAAGGAACTTGGTTATGTAAAGTTCGATGAAAATAGTGGAGGTAAAATAGTTGCAACATGTACAATTGGTTTTCCTCCTTATACAATTGATAATGTTTCTCTTGTGAAAGGCTTAAAGTATAATCTTTCAAACATTAATTAATTGTATGATAAGGGATATAAAATAAATTTTCAACAAAATATATGTATAAGTTATGATATAAATGATATTAAGTTGTTTGAAAGTTTTCCAAAAAAGAATGTATATATGATAAAACCTTCTAAGGTACATTCTGGAAAATGTTTTTTATCTTTGAATGATAATATTTCCTTATGGCATAATAAGTTAAGACATGTAAATTTTCATCAATTAGAAAAATTATCAATGAAAAATTTAAGTCATGGTTTACCAAAAATAAATATTTAGGAAGATCTTCATTGTACTATTTGTTTGAAAGATAAAATGACATTAGTTTCATACAAAAGTAAAAATGTTATTTCTACCAAACAACCATTGGAATTGCTTCACATGGATTTGTTTGGTCCAACTCGAACATTAAGTTTAGGAGGGAATAAATATAGACTAGTGATTGTTGATGATTTTTCAAGTTTTACTTAGGTGCTATTTTAATGTCATAAAAGTGATGCCTATAAAATTTTGAAATTTTTGCAAAACAAGTTCAAAATGAAAAAAGGCTTTTTCAAAATTAGTCTATAGACCAATCATAGAAAAGAATTTGAAAACCTTGATATTATTACATTTTGTGAAAATAATGGCATTAATCACAACTTTTCTGCACCTTACACCCCATAACAAAATAGTGGTAAAAATTGAACAATTTAAGAAATGACAAGGATTTGACAAAATAAAACCTCTTATGAAATTTTCAAGAGAAGAAAACCAACAATGTCATATTTCCATGTGTTTAGATACAAATGCTTTATAATGAAAACTGGTAAGCTTTTGGGTAAGTTTGAAGAAAGGGAAAATGAAGCTATTTTCCTTGGGTATTCTATGAATTCTAAAAGTTATTGAATTTTTAATAAAAGCTCTAAAACAATAGAACAATTTATAAATGTTAGGTTTATTGAAAAAAGTATTGATAAATCTATCAATGAACCTCCCCCAATTTATGAAAAGAATCAAAGGAGTGAGCAAAGAGAAGATAAGATAGAAACTAACTTAGAAGACCCCTCAAAACATTTATTGAGCCTAATGTTGGTAACGGATCAAAACCTTACTCAGATAGTTTAACAAACACCTATATCAAACCCAATTTTGAAAATAGGTTAAAACCTAAGTCAAATGATTTATCAGAGAGTAGATTAAAACTTTATAGATAAATTAATGTCAATCTAAATCAACCAGAATGCAACTAAATCATCTAATAAATAAAGTTCTAGGAGATATTAGATCAGGAATAAGAACTAGAGCAAGTCATAAAAACATTAGAAAATCAATTTGCATAGGTATCTAAGTTTAAACTAACATCAGTTGAAAAAGCTGTAGGAAATAATGATTAGATAAATGCAATGCAAGAAGAAGTAGATCAATTCAAAAGAAACCAAGTATGGAATTTGGTCCCTAAACCAAAGGATAAATCAATAATAGGTACTAAGTGGGTTTTTAAAACTAAATTAGATGAAAATTGTAAAATAATAAGAAATAATGTTAAGCCAGTGGCCAAAGGATACTCATAAGAAGAAGGTATTAATTTTGAGGAGACTTTTGCACCAATTGCAATGTCAGAAGTTATTCATTTACTTCTTACTTTTACATGTTTCAAAAATTTTAAGTTATTTCAAATGGATATAAAAAGTACATTCTTAAATGGATATATTAAAGAAGAACTGTATGTAGAACAATCTCCTGGATCTAAAGATCCATTTAAGTCTGACTATGTGTATAAACCTAAGAAAGCACTTTATGGTCTAAAATAAGTTCCTCGTACATGGTATGAGAGATTGAGTGAATTTTTTATTTAAAAAAATAGTTCTCTTAAAAGCAAAGTGGATACAACTTTTTTTTTTTTGAAACATTTTGATCAAGATCTTCTAGTCGTACAAATTTATATTGATAATATAGTATTCAGTTCTACTAATGAAGAATATTGCAAGCAATTATCTAAGATAATGCAAGCCAAGTTTGAGATGTTAATGATGGTTGAGTTAAATTACTTCTTAGAATTGCAAATAAAGCATACAAGTGATGGGATTTTTATACATCAATTGAAGTATACTTGTCAAATTGTCAAAGAGTTCAACTTTGAAAGTGCTAAAAAAGCATTTACACCAATGAGTACATCAACTAGGTTAGATTTATACTTGAATGGCAAAAACATAAATAAGAAACTATACAAAGGATTGATAGGATCCTTATTATATTTAACTGCCTCGCGTCTTGATATTCTTTTTAGGGTATGTATATGTGTAAGATTTCAAGTAAATCCTACAAAAATACATTTGGTTGTAGTGAAACATATTTTTAAATAGTGCACATACTGTAAAGTTAGGTATTTGGTATCCTAAAAATCAATTTTTTGATTTAATAAGATATTCATATGTAGAATAAGCAAGGTGTAAAATTGATAGAAAAAGTACTTCTAGTACTTGTCAATTCTTAGGAGACAAATTAGTTTTGTAGCCCTCCAAGAAATAAAATTTAGTTATCCTATCCACTACAAAAGCTAAATATGTTTCCATAGGAAATTGTTGTGCTCAAATACTATGGATAAAACAAAAATTGAGAGATTATGGTCTAGATTATAAAAATATAGTTATAAAATGTAATAATACAAGTGCCATAAATTTAACTAAAAATCTTGTACATTATTCTAGATTAAAACATATAGAAATTAGATATCATTTCATTTGTGATCATGTATCATGTGGTGATATAAATGTAGAATTTGTGCCTACGAGTAGTCAACTTGCAAATATATTTACAAAGCCCTTAAATAAAATTAGATTTAAATTCATTAGAAATGAAATTAGTGTATGTAATCCTTCTTGTTGAAAAAAAATATATATAAATTGCTAATCTATTAATATGTTAAGATTGTAATAAATAAATTCTTTAAGTTAAGTTTTTATAAATTAGTAAATTATCTTTTTTCAAAAATTCCTTAAGTTTAGGATTTCGTAAAATAGTAAAATATACCTTTAGTCATGTGTTCTACATGTTCATTTTTTTATTTATGTAGTGAGTTACGAAATCTTGATAGACCCTTTTTTTTAAAGCCTAAATAGTGGTCTTCATCTTCCTCTCCTCTATCTGTGTAAATCAACTTCACCATTGCTATCCATTCTTCTCTCTCCATATCTTCTCTTCCTTTTTTTTTTCAACTTTGTCTCAAAGCCATTTTTTTCTTCTTAAAATCAAACCTTGACAAACTATATTTCACAATGGCTCCAAGAAAATCTCAGAGAATCATGAATAAAAGCTCAAGTCTAAACCCTTAGAAACCTCCCATTAAGATAGTGGATGAACCAACTAATGCAGTGGGACCTAATTAAGAACCTTCTAAAACACCAACCCTGGTTCTTAAAGAGAACAGTGTAGATTCTGAAAGAACCTTATCAAATTCGACTCTAAAAACAACTTTCCATGAAAACCCTAATCCATATTTTGATAAAATGGCAAAAGAACATGAAGAGGGTAGAAATGCAAAAAAAAAAAAAAAAGGACAAGCAAAGTGGAAACACTGAGCAACTTGAAGGTCACAAGGATCAAGGTGAAGAACTAACTCAAGAAGCTAGACAAAATCAAGTACCTACTATTTTTTATGAAGATTCTGTTTGAGTGTCTGATAAATCACAATCATCGAAAATTATTATTGGGAACAAGAGCAGGGGTAGTGAGAATCCTCCAGTAAGTGTGTTTGAACAACACATTACTGAATCTACAAAACAAAAGAAGTCTTCTCAAAGGTAAAAAAGGGTTATTCCTCCAAAGAAAGTAATCATTAAGCGTTCAAAAACAAAAACCATAAAGAAATCCACCTTTATGTTCAAAGGAAAAGGTAAAGTTGATGGGGTTTTGGATAGCCATTATCTTGATTTGAGTTTCTTTTTAAAAAAAACATGGTTTTTATTGCAAAGAGTTTCTAGATAAACTAGGAGCTCAAAATTTATTTACAATGAATGGTGTAGTATATGGTGAATTGATTATGGATTTTTATCAAAATTTGAAGATAAATGATAGAAATGTGTTAAATACGAAGGTATTGGGGAAAAGGATTCCGATTGCTGAGATGATATAGTAGATTGTTTTAAGTTAAAATCTTTTAAGTAAGATTCCAACCTAGTCCAAATGTCTAAGAAGGAAGTTTTTAAGGAACTAAATGATGGAATTAAGGTTACATATGCTAAGGATGTATTTGTATCTAGTTTTGAGTTGTTGATTAAGATACTACACAAATTGGTCATTACCTTCATTCTTCTAAAGAAAGGGAATTCTACAACTATTTCAAAAGAAGATGCAATTGTAATCATAGGATTATTTGAAAAAAAAAAAAAAAAAGGAAACTTAGCAAGTCAAGTGTTAAGGCATCTAGTAGAGAATAGAGTAAGTAAGCCTTATGGTAATTTGCTAATGAAATTACTTAAGTTTAAGAAAGTCAAGATTCCTACTAAGCCTCAATGTCCCATACTTCCTAAGAGAATTGGTGGATTGAACTTTAAGAATATGGGGATATATGCTAGGAATAATAAGTGGCAAGTCAATGATGGAGGTTTATATATTCATCCTTCACATATGACTAAGATTGAGGGGGAGAAAGAAGATGATGATGTTGGATAGATAAGAAAGAGGAAGGGAAAAAGAAAAATGGTTGAAAAAACAGAAAAAGAAGAAACCTAGGTATAAGCCAATGACTAAAGGGATATTCAAAATCAAAGAAGGTTAACTATGCAATTCGGTTCTATGTCAGAGAGTGACTTAGACATTGTTCTGCTAAGAGAAACTAGAATAATCCAGCAAGAGCAAGTAGACTAGAGCTCAATGTTTATATAAACAGTTGGGCAAATTGTACAAAAGTTGTTAGATGAAAGACTGATGATACTAGATGAAATGAAACAAGACTTACAGGAATTGAAGATTAAATTACTCTAGAAAGATCAATTCAAACCTTCAGTTGTAGAGCAGAAGCTTCAAACTTCACCTCTATCCTCTCCTTCCAAACTTGCCACTCCAAACATTTTTCTAACTCATTCCACCTCTCCAACTAATTAGTTGGATCCACCTTAGGACATATCAAAACAAACTTCAACTAAAACAAGATATGTTCCAACTACACCCACTCAAGACCTATCTATCCAACTCCATAAACCTATAGGAAGGTTTAAGAGAAGTGCAGTTAAGAAAAGTACTAAGCTTAACTAGTGGATATTCTGTGATCAGAAGATTTTATTTTAGTTCTGTTACTTTATCATTATGAGATCTTTAAGATAGTTGTATTATATAATCAAGCCGTATGTTTTTGTTATTAAGATGTTTTCTGATATTCTATTATCAACATGTTTTTTAATATTTTATGAACTCTGGTTGCTATTTTCTGTTTTTTATACTGTGGATTTTATTGTATAAATTAAGGAGTACAATATTGATGATAACAGAAAGGGGGGAAAAGGCAAAAACAAATATAAACCAAAACCAATAACATTAGCAAATCTGTGTAACATTAAATCTGTGTAATATGTTTGATTGTGAATGTTGTTTATAAGTATTAATATTCTCAAATTTGATTTTTGGAAAATTATTCTTTTTAAGAAAGGGGTTTTGTTATTATCAAAAAAGAAGAGAATGTTAAGTTCTCTATTGTTGGTTTTGATGATAACAAAACAATTAAGTGTTTTACTAATTTGGTTATAGTGTACAAATTAAATAAAAATATAATATCTCAAAGACTATATCAAAAGTTGTTCTGGACTTCAAAAGAAAAAATATTTAGAGAATAACTTAGAGAATGTATGAAAATGAGATTTGTATAAAACGGTTGATTTGAGCTTAAGTTGGACTATAACAGAATTGGATTGAAGGCTCAGCTCCACTAATTGAATATATTTGGGAAATATGTTCAATTTCGTTTCACTTAAGTTGGTTCATAAATTCATGGGGATTAATTTTAAGAAATTTTGTTATGTTTATATCTTTAAGAAATGATTATTTACATTTATTCATTTAAGATTTATAAAGTACATGAGTATGGATACTTGTAGAGAAACAGAAGTAAACATTACAACTCTTTAAACTCAAGAACATTCAAGGATGAAAGTTAGAAACATATTCAACTATATTTATAAGACAAATTATAGTTGGGATAATTTAACTATGTCTACGTGGTGATACCATAGGATATGTAGTTTCAAGTCACATAGACCCTTATATTGGAAAAACTATCAAAAATTCATAGCATAATTAGCTTACATAACTATAACATATACCCTTCAGATGTAGAGTATGCAAAACTTGAAATATATATAATATGATCACATTATTAATTCAATCATTTCTATGAAACTTGAAAGTTAAATGCTTTACTTTTTATGACAAATGTCACAATATAATATGATGTTAAATAACGTTTCAATTACTACAACTCTTTGACATACATAATGTATTAAAAAAAGTAAACTATTTATGAACCGATTTAGTCGATGGAATCAAATATATGACAAAATACTCACGTATATATGTATAAATCGTAACTCCTAGTGCCTAGCATACCACTAGGTGCCCAAGGGTTGCTACTATCAAAACAAATATAAATCATATATCTATTACTCTCATCACACGACTAACTAGCCTATACCTAAGTGGATGCCAGTATTAGTAAGGATGCCAATGACATACAAAGGACATGGAGTCATATGTCAACTAACAAGGACATGTAACAAACATACCGTTGCTGCTGTCATAATCAACAGCCGCCCAAAGCACAAGACGTGAATGTGCTGATGGCAATCCTAGCCTCTGGATGTCCACGACTACAATCAATAATAGAAACTATGGTGTGTGAACAAACAAATCACCTGCAGTATAGTGATTACATATACGCATCATCAGCCATATGAACATCTTCAGATTGTCATATGGTCTAAATATGAAGCTATAGAAAAATAAAATAAAATAAATGTCAAAATCTAACACAAAATAATTAATTATATCTTAGTACCCTCATAAGTTAATTAGCATTTGTTCATTGAATTTAAAGTTACATTCTCTTTAGTATATAGTTTTGAGAGCCCAAGTTAATTTATAAACTTTTAAGGGATATTTTATTATTCTATTTTATAATTTAGAAAAATGTATATATGATAGAGCCATTTTATACTCAATCTTTATAGTATAAATTGTGTTAAATTATTATTAATTTTATAGAAATCATAAGAAAATGGTACTTTAATTCTATCATCGTGATAAATCAGGTTAAATGGAGTCAAGGATGCCAATTCAAGTAAATTAGAGAAGCCATCTACAACTTGGTTCAAAGACAAGGATTTACACCGCCGGAGGAAAGTACATGGGCGTGTAATTGAAGTACACGGCCGTGTACTTGGTTTTGAATCAACAGGAAGATACACGGTTGAAGTACACAGCCGTGTAGCTAACTAGGAACTAGCACGGTTTGAGGCACGGCCAAGGTGCAAACCGTGCCCCTCACTGGACAAGAAGGCGGATATGTGGACTTTGAACAGAGAGAGACACGTCTTAGGGCACGGTCCGTGGTGGAAGCCGTGGGAGAAACCGTGCTTGGAGCCGTGGTGGAAGCTAGGTGTGCCAAGGAGAAGAAAGTGTGGAACATCAACCAAATGAAGGCACGGCTTTAAATCTAGCCGTGGGTGTAACCGTGGTACACACTGGACACGAATGAAGACTTGTAGATTATGCACAGATGAAGGCACGGCTTGAAATCTTGCCGTGTGTGTAACTGTGGTACACACTGGGCGCGGATGAAGACTTGAAGAATATGCACAGAGGATGGCACGGCTTGACCCACGGCCGTGTGGTGGGGCGTGCCAGGCAGACGAATCTTCACTTCTCGAAATCTACTTGGAAAAGGAAAGATATTTTCGTATCTTGCTAGCAAAAGATCACATGCTATCTCCCTAACAATATAAATAGAACCAACCCTAGAGGGTTAGGACAACTTTTTGAACTTTTAATCTTTGGGAATCTAGAATCACCTTGGAGACAAGAAGGAAACGAGGAGGCAGAGCAGGCAACCGGGTTCATTATGTTTTTATTTTTCGTTTTGTTGATGAACATGAGTAGCTAAGCTACTTTTCTAGCCAAAGGGTCATAGATGTTTAATTCTCCACAAATTGTGAGGTCTAATTGACTTGTATTTATTCTATTCTTTGCTTTCGGGTATTCATATATCTTCTGATCGTTTTGTCATTATTATCTTTGTTGATTGGTATGAATAGAGCTCTTCTACTCAATTAGCAAGTTAATATATTGTCAACCAGCACGTCAAATCCGTAATTGTTTGATTGTTCTAGTCTTAGTGACGCAATAACATGTTTGGTTATAAAAGAGATGATCGAATTCATGTTATGGAGGTGTGTGATCATGTTTAAATAGGTTATCTTATAATCTACTGGCATGAATTGGTGGTCTCTCTAAATCTTAATGCTATTGATAGATTAAATCCTAAGCGCTTGTCTAGGGTTGTTTAATCAATAAGAGAAATAATTCAAAGCGCTTGTCTAAGGTTATCGAGGAAGTAAGGAGAGATAGGTTGTTAGAGCTTGTTAATAACCATAACCAGTTTATCTAGAACTAAGAATAGAAAACATTTGCATCGATGATCAATTCCTAGAATTAAACTATCTTGATTCCTTTGGCTAGGCTTTTATTAATATCCGATTTTCTTACCTTGTTTTACTTTATTTTGATTCACAAACAAAACCCCCCATTTTTCTTTTCCCTTTTATTCTCCTTGAATAGAAATAAGTTTAACCAATCTCTATGGATTCGACCCTACTCACCACTATATGCAAATCATATAATTGTTTAGGAGTAGGTTTTATTTTTGTTGGATTCGACACCCATCAATATACCATATTAGTACTAAGTATGATACCTAGTAGTACGTATATTTCTTCTATTATCGTAATTCATACTAAGTAATAGGTATATACTTAACATATTTATTTATGAAGTACTAAAGTAGCTTACTATCACGTATTATTATAATAGGTTAATACATATGTTCATTGTATTTATTAAGTAAACTATACTAGCATTTATACATATAGAAAAAAACATATTTATACATATTAAAAGGTTTCTTAGAAAATAATAGCTTTTAAATCCTCTCACTCTATGATTATTTATATCTATAGCTAATTGAAATGTCTATTCCCCCCAAATTATAAACCTGTAGGCTTTACGATTTTTAGCGAACAAGTTACATATACTAATGTTTCACTGAGCTCAAGCAAATGTAAAATAACCAGATTACCCTTACCAAGTTTAAGCTCACGTGACTTCTAGCATGAATATGATCATCTAAAAATTAGAAACTACATGCAATGGATGTCAATTTTATGCTGTTAATTCTAGGCGTATTACGATACTTAAACTTTGTGACACTTGTTGAATGATAATAGCATCCTAACGCATGTAAATAGCCCATCTTTTTACTTAAATTAGGGCTTATTTAGATATTGTTGCAGCCATAATAATCAAAAATCTAATGTCTCAACTTAAAAATAATCGATAAATAAATCAAAAGACGATTAATAAACTTTTTCGACCATCACAAACCTAAAAATTTTTAATTAATATTAACTTGATATTTACTACCTTGATCATATAAACTATTATTAATCATCTCTTATAATCAATATAAGACTTTACCCAATTTTCATATTCAGGTATAATTTCAAGTATATACGTTTGTATATTAATTATTATGTTAATTGGGTCTTATTTTCTAAGTTTATGAGGAAATTAGGACTTATACGTGAGAACTTTCATTCGTTGCCCTGATCTTGGGTAAACAGCAAGAAATTTGTTGGGAGTTATTATTCATAGGTCGTATATTAGAATTCGTTATTAGTTTACTATTTTTGGGTAAATTTTCTGGAGTCCAAATAATGAGAGGGTTTAAAAGATAAGCATCAGCTATCTTTAAACAAACGGTATAGTATGATATATGTGTAAAGAAGAAGATAACTAAAGGGAACTAACTATATTTAACTGGTAGGTGCAGTATTGAAACACATGAAGGAATATTGACATTCCAAGCAAACAATTACTTTGTATATATTCACGGGTAGATATAGAAAGATAAGTTCCCTTGAAGGTGGTTTTTTTTTTCAAGATAATTATGCTTAGCAAGATGTCTGCTGCAACAAAATATAATTAAAAAGAAAATTATAAGTTTGTAACCAAAAGGATCAATATTTAAAATAAAATTTAAGTTAAAATTTTAAATTTTCAAATAATTATAATAGATGATCAACATTATATATTTATATTAACTAATTCAATCAGATAATGTCATTATGGCACTATTATAGCACCATTAAAATTAAACACGTTTATATAATAATGACAAGATTCTCTATCTAAACCACTTATTATAACATTTATTCTTTAATTTAACTACCTAAAAATTCAATTTTCTATTTAAATCACTAAACATAACATTAATAATTTCTTTTAACCTTTTTAAAATTTGATACTTATTTAAACTTAATTGTAAATATTGATTCCCTCTAGAGCCGGGAATGCGGGATATGTCAAGAGGGCGGCCCATTTAACCTACATTTTTTTACAAGTTATGCTAGAAAAATTAAGCCCACATAAATTGTAAATTTTTCGACTTGCCCCGTGTAACTCGTAGACTAACCCGATGTGAGGCGGGTTAACCCACATTGGCCGGCAAAATTATTTTTTAAAATGATAGTGTTCCTCTCATTTGGTTGAATCCAGAAGTTACAAATTAGAATTTACATAAAAAAAAAAAAAGAAAAAGAAAAACCCTCCTCAACCAATTATATAATGGTTTTACCAATGTTCTTTTTTTTTTTTTCTTCAAAGTTTTTACCTTTTTAGTTCATACATAGATATGGAATTGCACTGGATGGAGGTGTTTCCGATTCACGTAAACCATTTTTGTTTTTCTTTTCTAAATTGTTTCTTTCACATGTTATTAATATTCAATAAATTAACCTACATGTATTTGTTTGTATTTAGTTCTTGATGGATTTACATTAGCGCCAACGTAGCAGGACTTAGACTTTCCTATACATGCAATATAGGCAAAAGCATGAGCTCTTGGATTTTATAGCATATTTTAAACCTTAACTCTACTCTATATTCAGGAGTCACCATTGGGCCCAGTAAGACCATTGTAGTACAAGCCATTGTGATCGGCCTTAATCGGTAGTTTTAGCTCTCTAGCTATAATGTCAAGCATTCTCAATGATTCATTTTATTTTCTTGTAGTTTTCTAAACCCATTTTACTTGCTCATCTTATATCTAGAAATTTTAAATGCTACAAAATTTGGAGAAGCCACTAGAAACATTGAGTTGAGGTTGTATTATTCTCTATCGTATGAGATTTAAGACTTTTGTTTAAATTTATAGTTAATAATTATTTGCTTTATCTAATTATTGTGACATATATATTGTTCAAGTATTAAGAGTATATTATCATTTTTTAAATATATAATTTAAAAATATATATATTATGGCTTTGCGAATTAGTCCACTTAACCTATGTTGGCCTGCAATGTGAGTTGAGCCTTTTTATTCAACCTGCTTTTGGTGCTGGCCAAAGTGAGCTAGTCCACATTGACCAGCCCATTAAGCTTACATTTCCAACTCTAATTCTCTCACTTATAATTTCCTAAAATTAAAATTACATGTAAAATCAGTATTTCTTTAAGATCCTAAATAAGCTAGGTTTTAAATTTTAATCAATATTTTGACTTCTTCTTTTTTTTTCCCCAACCACAACTTTTAAAAAGTTGAAAGAATACTAAAGCACTGGGATTTTAACTTCTAAATAATCTTTTACTCGGGCGAAGCAAACTGAAAAAATAAAAAGAAGATGCCTTCGGGCCAAAAAAAGGACGATGCTGGATGTATATGCAAAAGATTACCATCACCACAATACATTTTTGACATTTATGGATTGCTGGGCATTGGATACGACGTTGAAGGAGCCTCTGCTATAAATCTCCATATTCGAGTATACTTTGTTTGATAAGGCTTTGAATCTTTTTGGCATCATTTGGGGCAAGTCAGTCAGGGGGATTCTTAAAAGTTATGTAATTTGATCCTATACTTTAAATGGTGCAATTAAATCCTTAATTCTTTATATATATATATATATATATAAAGCGCAAATAACTATTTATTTCTACCTTTTCATTAAATCCGGATGGTGTGTTACTCTATAATAAATATCCATGCAATGCCACGAAATAATCATTTCATCTTAAAACAATGACACTAACTAATTATATATATAATATTATAATAAGCGCATCACGTATACTCATATAAATATATGTAGTATAATAATTAAAATAAGTAATCATATAATTAATGACAATTTACCATGGAGTTTATGTTTACGTACCAAGTTTTTAAATTTGGGGGAAAAAATCATATTAAGTAATACATATTGGCTGAAGTACAAATTAAAGGAGATGAGACTTGAAATGCATTTGTTCATCTAACGATGTTTCTAACGTTGGCCAAAAAAAAGAAAAAGAAAACTATGTTTTTAACCAAAAAACAAAGGATGTCATAATTTTTAAATAATGTAATTTAACCTTTTCATATATGAAAATAAGACAATAATAATGACATAAATTAACAGATCTTCACTTAGATAATGGCTAGCAAATCGAAGTCTCGAAATGGGCGCAACATGACACGAATCATTTATGATTTAAATGCAATACCAGAAATGATAATTAAACATATTAGTTATAGGGAAAAAAAAAAAAAAGAAAAAAGATTACGTATCTCCATACATACATCTCAATTCAAAAAACTATTTACAGATACAAAAGCAATTTTATTATTCTACACGAACTCAAATTTGATATGCAATACAATCTAACTCCAATCCCTTTGAAAAACAAAAAAAAAAAAGTATATTTTCCCGGTGATTTATCACAAATTTTAAAATATGAAAAATTAAATTTAAAAAGAAAAAAGAAAAAAGGATAGCACAAAGTAATATCTTCGGACCTAAAAGCAATATGTAAAGATAAAGTTAAAAATGGATATGGTAAGTGTCATATATATATATATATTTTTTTCTCATTTTACACCTAAAACTTGAAATTATCATATATCAATCAATCTTTTACTTAGCAAATTTTAAATTTTAAATTGTTAAATATTGTCTTTAACTGAAATTCTACTTATCAAAATAATGATACAGTAAATAATCATTAGTAAAAGAGTAAAACTATAAATGGAATCACAAATTTAACAACTAAAAAATTTTAACGTAAAATTTCAATAAACAACCAAAGTCAAACAGTGATTTTAATATTGTCCCCATGGTTTTTTCATTTATAGCCAACTATTAAAGATTTAACTAGAATGGGCAATGGCAACCTCCATGTTCATGTGGGATGAAGAAGAAAAACCCACCCATTTATTACTATCACAAATTCCATTCTTACTTTTCACTCATAAACTTAATTTTTATATTTCCTAGTGCCTCTCTTCTCCTTGATGGCATCGTTGTTTGACTCTTCATTGAGCTTTTCTATAGTTTTTAAGCAGCTTAATCTCATTGAGCTGTATTAAGAAATTCACTTGGCATTAAGTTTTGCTCACTGGAATGAAATAAGATTGAAAAATAAAATAACAAATCTGAGGTGTTATTTTATTTAATAATCGAAATGTTTTTTAAATAAAAATTATATTAAGTGAAAAATAATAATTCTTTTCATGAAAAAATTTCCTTTTCTATTCCATCTGTATGGAATAAACATAACTTACAACTTACTGCACACCAAGGGAATAATTATTTCATAATATTCTAGTGGATCAAACGCAACACCGGCGAACTCATTAAAACGCGTTGAAAGGAATAAATTTGAAAAATAACATCTTTTACTTGTTTTTCCACGGCCCGCAGGTTGGCAGAATTGGCAAGATTGACCGACGGGCACGACGGCGTGGGCTGGCTTGAAATGGGGTCCGGCCTGACACAAGCTTAAATATCATGCGTTCTGGGACAGGCACGAGCACGAAGGAGCTAGCACGAAAATGGTATCGAAAACCTCAGCACGGATGGATGCCCACCTCTAAGCCAAAGTAGGCCTCCTATTTCTCTGTAATTACTAACAGCCCTCACTTTCTCAAGCATATGGGACAATCACATGAAGGCCAGCCAAAAGTTCTCTCCTTTTAGACCAGACAGCGAAAATTTTCTTTCTAGTCGCACGGAAACTAGGTTTTTGGCTTCCATGGCAAAGGTAATGCTGCAATTACCTATCGCAATCCAGGCATAGTACCCGGTTTTGTCAGTGCTCTGCCGAAGGTGGGAACTGCATACATTTCACCACTCAGCAAAAATCTTCTTGCCACTGGCAAAGGTAAACATGCTTCGGACTGAAGTAGCTGAATGTAATGTGTAATACTATGATGTTCAGGATAATCGCAAAATGATTCTAGCTTTACATATATAAGAAGGATCTTGGCTTCAAAATCAGTGCACAATTCTCATGTTCAAACTGTAGGAAGAAGATTCCTCTAATGGCTTATTACAGCTCGAGCAACCGTAACTGATTCCTATAGACAAACTAAACAAATATGCTTGCAATAATATAACTCAAAGAAATTTATACCACTCTTGTATCTAGTGGTTTACAGCCATAGGCCTGAAAATTCAGTCAACTATGGGGCGTCCATTCAGTGCATATTCAAAGCGGCTGCACGAATCTGCTCTCATCTCTGTACTCATATCGTTCTCTGGTGCTGGATAATAATCTTCTCTAAGCTGTACATCCCTCAGATTTGGGGGTCTGAGGAGGAAATTCATGAAATGCTCATGAGCCGTCCCGTGAATAAATAGCTTCCTCAAGTTATGACACTCTCCTAGTAAACCAGCTGCAGGCAATGACAGGCTCCTATGATTGACATCCCTGTCTTGTGGTGGCCAGTAGTCGAGTTCACTAAGGTTAGTAAGACTACCAATCCCATTCAAGAAAAACCTCTCCCACAAGCTCAAATCCATCTTTCCAGATGGAGCAGTTAATGCATAACCGATTACATCCCTGCAGTCCAACTGCAGCTTCGAGAGCTTATGATAACAGGAAAGACTACTCAATCCAAATGCAATAAGTGACGGCTTACTCTGTACCCTGCAGTCTCCCTCTACCCTTATCCGAATCTCTTCCAAATTAGGGCAATCCTCGAGCCCTGCTGCAACAAGTGGAGTCAAAAACTCGCCAACACCAATCCATAGAGAAAGAGACCGCAACCTGTCCCAACTCTTGCACCAAAACCCATTCCCATTACTTTCAGCAATCAAAAAGTTCGCCCCCGAGTCATACTTGCGTTTCTTAGTCCTCCCTAAGCCATCAGAGTCATACTCTTTAACAAACGAGTACGAATGGTCATCCCAACCCGACATGCTTGGCCCAGAAAGTTCATTAAGATCAAACCCAGAAGCAACTTCCTCTGATGTCTTGCTCTCAAAATCTTCCACATCATCCCAAACACAATCTATATGTAATTTCTGAATCCGATCATGAATCGGCTCCACCGCTCGCAGAGAGGCCCTAGCTCCAAGGTTCTTACAACAACTAATGCTGACATCAACCAGAGTCCTCCGAAGCAAAGATGTCAACGTCCTCATCCCCTTCCAAGTAATGTTCTTACATCCCTGAACTTCAAACTTGCTAAGCTTTGAACATCCTCTACCAATCTCAATCAACCCCATATCCGTCAAATCCGCTGCATTCTTAATGGACAAAGACCTAAGATTCTGACACATAGCCAAACCGTCCAAATGCGATTCAATAGCCATAACAACCCCATGGAACTGCCCTAACTTCAATACTCTCAAATTCTTACACTTAACATTCAAAACCTCCAAAGCATGTGCACTCCCTCGGACATTTCGACAAACATCTAGCACCAATTCCTCCAACAAATTAAGCCCGGAGAAAAATTCAACCAAACCGGAGACACTAATCCCAGCATCCTCAGATGTGAATCCATCGCTGTTTGGATCGCCTCGGGAATTCGCTAACGATGAAGTATCAACCAAATGAAGTAATGTCAACTTAGGACACTTCGCAGCAATATCAAGCAAATCCTGATCACCTATATAACCAATGTACCTAGGATCGAAAGTACAAGCAACTAGAAATTCCTTTAAATTAGAACACGCCTTTGTGATTAAACTAATCTCGTGGGACTTGAATCCTTCGGAAAAGGACACGGTTAACAGATCTAACCTTAACAGGGAAGCCGAAACAGCAGGGAAAGCTTGAAGAACCGGAGGGAGATCCTCTGTGTAATAATAGAAGTTTGATAGGTCTATGGTTTCTAGGGTTTGGCAATTTTCGAAAAGAGTCACGAAATCGGCTCCAAGAGGTGATTGCGGCCGCAGATGCCAACGAACAAGCTTGACGTGGCGCAATCGCGGCCATTGAGGGGTTAGGATCTGGAGAGTCTTTGGACTGCGAGCATAGACCGTCAAGGAAGTTACTAGCGGGAAGGCGAGGTGGAGTCTACGCGCAAGGAGGAAAGGGTCGGAGAGAAAAGAGAGGAGATCGTGGCCCCAAGGGGAGAGGAGAGATAGGTCGAGGTTAGTCACGGAACGGAAGCTAGTGGGGATTCGGTAGAGGTCCCGCGCATTGCCACGGAGGGTGAGGGAGACGCGCGTTGCGCGATCGAGAGCGAGGTACTTGCGACAGACGAGGGAGAGGGAGTTACGTGCTCGGGTGTCGGTTATGAAAGAGAAGATGTTAGAGAGGATGACGTCGGGAAGGTCATGGATGGTGGAAGGGGGATCCGGAGCCGCCATGAGTAGAGAGAGAGAGAGAGAGAGAAAGAGAGAAGGAGGCAGGGGGGAAGACCTTGTTTCGGATAAAACTATCGGCCACGGAAAGGAAAGGGATGGAGAGAGAAAATACAGATGGAGGGGAGGGGTTTTGAATTTAAGAGGGAGAGAGAGAGAGAGAGAAGGGAGTAAATGGAAAGGGAACATAGAGATGAGGGTGGGTTTGTCAGGAAATGGAACCCACGTGATAGGAATGGCTGTTTTCGTGTGTCTACACGCTCGGTCTCGGAGTGTTGGATATGGGATGGTGAGATTACTGGTTGGAGAACGCTCCAGAGAAGCGCGTGAAGTGGCAGTGATGGGAGAGGACTTGTCTTTCTTGCTTTGAAGTCTAGTCAGTCTGTCTGTCTCAGTGTATCCACGAGGGCTCCTTGCACTGGACTTGGACCATGGGGGAACTCTGAATGCAAATCCCAAATAACTTTTCCACTATGCTTCAGAAATGGATTGGGTTTGATTCCTTATCTAATATCATTTCTCCTGTCGCTTCTCTAGTCCAATGAGAAAACCTTTAATAATATCTAATAAATTAGTAATATCTCTCCATTAATAAATTTTTAATATATATAAATATAATAATAATTTTTAAAAAAATACTCACTATCACTATCATATATTTAAATACTATTAATATATGTTTATAATTCATCTAAATATATAATATATTAATATTATTAATTTTTTTAATCAAATAATGAAAATGGATTAATTCCATCCCAATTTCACTTCCTTTATTTTTCTCATCTTTCTTTCATTCCTTCCGATTACAAGAAATAATTTATCTATACTTCATTTGACAAAAAAAAATGAAATAAAAGAATTATACAAGATTATCAATCCTTTCAAACTATTTGGATAATGAAAGAAAAATAAATGTTACTAAAGATAAAATCAAATATATATTATACAATTATTGGGATAACCCATTTAAAAATAATAGTAAAAAAAACAAAAAAAAAAAGCAAAAATAGGGTGAAAAAAGAAGGATAAGATAAGATATTGGACTTTTTTTACTACTTTTTCTCCCTTTTATATTCAATTTTGAAAGAGTAAAAATTTCTCTCCAATTTTACACTTTAACCAAATAATGGAATTTGGTATTCTTCTTCCATTTCCTTTTTACTCCGCTCTTTAATTTTGCTTTCTCACATGCCAAACATAGTATTAATGATTTCAACGCTCTGGCCATGCCTATATGTGTTGTGGTGGTGCATTCATGATCTTTGACTTAGAATATCTACCTTCTAAGCATGATTGTCCTTTTTATGGGTTGATCGTTAACTTAATTACTTTTTATTATTCTATATGAACTTTCACCTATTTATTTTTAGCTTATTTACATTTTGGAACTTTTTCATTTTAAATCTTTCACTACATATTCGCTTAAAAAAAATGATTATTATATTCTCCATTTATTCTATATAAATTTACTATTACGATGTTTACTTTACCGATTAACAATTACTAATGAACTGCTATTATAAAAAAATATTAATTTGTCTCTAACTTATGAATTTCTATTCAATGATTTATTTTGTTAAGTATATAATAATTCTAAAAAATAATAGAAATTTTAGAAGTATAATTGATAATTTATTTTATATTCATTTTTTTATATCAACTAAATAAAATAATAGGCATATAATAGTTATTACATGTTTATTCATTTTTTTTATTGAATTACAATTCAATCCCCTCTTATTTCATTTGATGAAACAAATAAGCCATCACTTTTTAATATTCCTATTCGAATTTCTTACCTTTTCAAATAAAACAAAAAAGTCAATACGACATATCTGTCTATAATTCATTAAAATTCTTAATGTTAATTTTTTAATTATTATGAGCAACAATTAATACATTATAATCAATTCACTATAAGGGAGAGCTAATGTAGGGGGAGAGAAAAAGTGCTAACACCAAAATTAATGTAGGACAATGGAAGCAAAAAATTATAAAAAGATGGAAAATTATGATAAAAAAAACTCAAAAATAAAAAAGAATTAATTTCAAGAGTAATGACATTGAGTATGATAAGAATATCAACACAAATAAAATAAAAGATTTTTATACCTTTATATGAAGGATGATAAACTTAAAAAAGAAGAAGATATACTTGATAACTTCATGAAAATTTATATAATCTCACACTATAATATAATCTATAATAGTCCCACACCACTAAGAAAGAAATGATGACATCATATAAATCTTGTAAAAAATCAATTTATTTTATTTATTCGTGTTTCATCATACATAAATTGATTAAACTATTCACACTATATAACACAAAATGAAATAAAATCCATTTGCTTAACTTGGTTCGTATCACACAATTTTGCGAATCCTAAATTCAATAAAAGGACATTTGATAAGCTATTAACTCACTCATTGTTCAAGATTAGTGGTATCAGCTTAATTATTGGTTTTACATATTAGTTTTACTATTTTATTTCAATATAAAAATCTAGAAAACAAAGTAAAATAATATTTTTTATTTTTTCCATTTTGTTTTTGAAATCAGTATCTATAATAGGTAGTTTGACTAAATATATTTCGATTCTTATCTTGGCAAACAATTAGTACAATAAAGCGAAATAGTACAGCTTGATGGAGAAAGAAATTGCATGCATTTTCCTAATAATACAACAGTAATCAAATGATTGAATCTTTATGACGAGAAATATCAAATCAAGGCAACTTTCAGTTTCTTTCAACCATTATTAAAAAAAAAAGGTCCATGAACGGCAGATCATTTCATAGTTTAACAGTGATTTGAAAGACCAAGCATTGCAACACGCACAACAGGACATGTCCTGGTTGGAGTAGTTTCACGTCACTATCAAGTATAAACTGCTAAAGTAATAGGTCTGGCCCAAACGAGCAATCCAATCCAAGCCTCTATTTCTGTAAACAACCCAGCCTCTAAACTCCTTTGGGCTTCGATATTGTAGAGTTTCCGAAAGACAGTTTAGTTCATATTATGTGGATATGTGAAATATATATTAAAAGAAAAAAAAGAAAAGGAAAATCGTGTGATTAATGATAAGTATATCCGCTACGTATTACATATTAAAAATATAGAAAGCAGAGTATAGATTATAAATAACTAATTTAATTTACAATCTTACATATCGTTTTGAATTGACGACCATATCCTTTAATCATTTCATATTGTATGATATGAATAATCACCGTAATTTTACCATAGGTTGAGTTAGGTGATACTTAATAAATATATGGCCAAACTAATGGAATTAGTGGACCTATTGCCTATATCCAATGGTCCATGAACAAGATTTAATTACTTTCCAAAGGGTTCAATACAGTTTATGGTGACCGTCCTCTAATACACCTTAGACCTTACAAGAGTTCTGGAAGACAGGACAATGGTGTTGATTAAATCACTGTATTCGCAGCTTGGAACCAATAAAAAATGTACTTGGACAGATTGCTATTTAGCTCGATAAAAAAAATTATAGAATACTATTTTATAGAATTTGATATACGTCATGAGATTTTTTTTTTAAATCCTTATAGGAATTAAGTCGGGTTACAAAATAAATGTTGAACTTATCGGAAAACCCAAATTCAATAATCTTCTTTTTCCTTCCAACAACTAATTGAATAAATATTATTATATTATATAGTTTTTTAATAAAAAATTAAAATGAATAAATATGATTAGATATGTTAAAAATTGAAATTTTATTTATTTACAAAAACAAAAGCTATATTTTGTAAGAATGTGGCCATAATAATTAAGTAGGAGACTTAAAACTAAAAATATAGATTTTTTTTTCTTAAAAAAAAAAAGAAAAAAATTGACAGATTGTGGATCAAGATTCAAGTTCCCTATTAGGCTTGTTGGAGAGGTTTCAACTACTCAGAAAAAAAACCCTATAAGACTTAGGATAGATTTTGAGCAATGAGATGGATACCAGATTTACTAAACTTAGCCCAAACCCATCTTGTTTACATCCATAGAATCAACATGAATCAAATGATTTCCTATCATGTTCAAAAGGACAAAATAGATATGTGCATATTTGATTTACCTATCTTAACAACATATTCTTTTTAAGGTGTAGCATATAAAAATGCGATTCCACATGCAATATCATATATAGGCTCTATTTTTTTTATGTCTTATATCCTCAATAGAAAGTACTACTAAAATAGATGCATCAGAGATGCACCTATCTAACTTGAGATGCTCGAAGCAGTTAGCCTTTTAATGATAAGTGCTTAACTTGCTTAATAAATATATTAGTTGTTTTTCTTTTAGAAAGACATCTTAGGCTTTGCTTAAAATTGTTATGGATAGAAACTTTATGAAAACACATACGTATATGTCTTTTGAAGACCTACACCAGCATCTAATGAGGTCTCCTCAGCTATTCTATTCCCATTCAAAAGTATGGGAATTTTTATGTAGACCTTCAAAGTTCGAAATCTATTATTTATAGCCTATTGCTATTAGTGATTTGTAATAAATCTAAAAGGTTCATACTCTTAAGGTTCTTGCAACCCAATTTGCTCCAATTTATCTAATGTGACCTCATCAACTAAGTTAAAAAGATAAATTTTTTTATTGTGCAAAGATTCTAGAATGTAATAGTAAGAAAATCTCTATACACATGTAATCATCCCAATTATAGTTTGATCATATAAAAGGTCCTTACAGCCTCCATAATAAAGGATTTGAAACCTCTCACTATTTGATATTATTGGTCGAAATTCTAGGTTTTAAATAGACACTTTTCCTTGTTCTTTACTAATTTGAGTGTTGGAATGCACACACTAGAGGCTCTTCAACACCCTCCTAGCTTATGTTTGCTCTTGTCATAAAAAAAATAAAAATTTCAAGCTTTTTATAAGCCTGCAAACCTAGGTGAAAATCCACCAACAACAATGTGTCTTTCAAGCTTGAAATTTGGTTCTTGATCTATAGGTTTCTCTAGTTAAAATTTATATTAGATAAGACCACCTACAATAAATTGCTTGAGTAAAAATAATGGTGAGAGGTATAAGGTTAGAAGGGTATTAGGTCTTACCGGTACTTTTCCTTATAAATATCATTTTTCAAATTCTAGAATTGAATTTTCATTAGAAAGAGAAATCAATATTTTTATACATCATTTTAATAAAGGAAGACACAAACAAAAAGAGTTTTTGAAAGTAAACTCCTTTGAATTAACATCATAAATTTAATGAATTTTATATAGATTTTACATTTAAGCTTTCAATCATTATCCGAGGATACACAAGGGGGATTTGAGACGGGTTTTATAGAACTTAAACCCATCAAGGTACGCCGTTAATTATCTCGAAACTCTTCCTAAACTTTATAGAGTTTTGTACCACATACTCACTTAATTAAAACAATTTTACTAGAATATTGTAAATCTAGCAAAAAGGAAACATAGTTACTAAAAGTTATAGTATGAATAATATAATATTACAAGTCACTTAAAACATTATTTATTATTAAAATAAATAATATATTTCATGATAATGTTTGAAGTATACATTTTTAAAGGTAACATAAAATATATTGGTTTCCTATTTAACCCTATACTAGAATCCAACAAAAAAAAACCCAATAGGATTTTAACATTTTACCAAAAATTCATCCAAAAATCCAATAGCTGTTGTCTTATTGAGCAAATATTAGGTTGGGCAACATTAGATGCCCTATAAGATTCCATGGCTTGCATCCCTACCGTTTTCTCCTAGTTACGGTGAAGAATGCCTGCATAAGAAGTTGATCAAGTTATCGGTGCTAATATGACTCACATAAGAAAAAGCTTTTGAGACTTTGCTTGTGTCAAAATCCGAAGTTATCATTCTTCATGAGTCTCGTCGTTCTTATAAGAAGATATTGCGTGTTTCCTATCGAAAGAAACAGAGGTACAATTTCGATCTTTAAAGTTATCGATTTGTGTAACATCTATTTATTTTACAAATCTTTGAATGGCTTGTCATGGTACGCAAGGGATCACTACTTTGAGGCAGCAGAAGGAATTAAATTTCCTGAGGTATTAGAATGATTAGATTCCATGTCGCATCCAAAGATAATATATTTTTTAATTAGTTGATAACTCTGTTCCAAGTTTAAAGAGATAAGAGTAGACAATGATAGTTTCTCTCTCTCTTTTTTTTAATACCCTTACACATTCCTTAAATTTAAATTGTTATTATTCGTGCAAAACCCAATATGATCCACAAAGGATTTCTATGGTACGGATCGATTTTTTTTGTGAGATCCTTTCACGAGCCACACATATACGTGGATAATATCAAGATGTACAAATATATATGGCCTATTTGGATAAGAATTTTTGTCCAGAATTTGGACTTATATCCTTTGAAGCCACGGGACTTTAAGCTATCTCGCTTTCGTACGAATGTCAGAGATATTATGGCAACATATTTGGGACTTCCGATTGAAGTTTTTATGTGGTCAAAAGGAGGCCAAATTGTAAAGTATTGCAATTTGCAACGATATGTAACATGAATCTAAAGAGGATTTGATACTTTCTAAGACATATTTCAGTCCGTGAATAAAGTACCTTAGACTCAAATATATGGTGTCTAATAGTTATATGTTGCTCTATACAAAAGAAGAAACAATAGAGGATCGAAGCAAATGTTGCCTCGATTTGTATTATTAGGACTTTGGGTTCCCTCCGCTCCGCGTCGCATGTTTGATGTTTGGCCTTACAATTTAAATCCATCTCCATTTGCACTCACATCATTTATGGATCGCTCTGTTTCCGGCAAGCCCCTCGCGGGCTCGCCCTCCCTCTCGCGGCATACATCACCAAAAGACTGTGACAACTATTCAACTAGCAAAAAAAAAAAAAAAAAGTTAGGGAACCATTAATTACACTTTTAACCTACTGGAAACACTTGTCTCATCAATTCCTGATATGGTACTAAAATTATATACGTCTATCACAAGCATGTGACTTCTTTATAATATACATTAATCTCGACACCGCCTATGTATATTCTTGCTATGTTGCTACCGAGAATATGAACCTTAGGGCAATATATATATATATATATCTTCTTCTTCTTCTAGTGGAGGAAAATTCAAATTTCTACATTTTTTAGTTTAGAAGAATTGAATTAAATATCATAACAATACATTTATTATCGTGTTATATATTTAAATATTATTGATATTTATTTATTATTTTATCTAAATTCGTGATGAATTAATAGGGATGGAAAAACGTGAAAGACTTTTGACTGGCCTAATTTATTATTCAGTCAGGGATTCTTGCGCGTAAGTCAGTGGCATGCAATGGAAGCAAACAAGAGGCTTTAAATTTCGCAATGTAAGATTTTTTTTGTCGTGTTATAATTATTTTTTTGGAGTGCTGAGTTGGGACATCGGCGACTGACTCGACTCTCATATGGTCATAGGATTTAGAGACTTGAATATAGAATTAATATAATATATTGAGATCTTGGGACCTTACTTACGTCTTGATCGATGATAAAGGTGAAAAACCCACCACTAGTCTTATCAAAATATTTTGCTCGAATTTTTATATGTATCCATGTAATTTCATAATAAGTATTGTATGGAATTTCAGTTCACAGCTGTTGAAGTAAGGGTTTGATTAATTTGTGCAACTAGAATTCATCAAAACCTAACTAAGTCAAAACATTTGTATGTATCTCGATTATTCTGATTAAGTAGTTCAAGACTAATTATAAGTTAATACATACTTAAAATGAATAGAAAATTTAATATATTTATTAATATATTATTGATATTATATACCAATCTATTCACTTGAATTGAAATAAATTATGATGATTGATGTTATATGTTTAACTAGAGTACTTTTGTAAAATTAATTTACTATGAATTCGTTTGATTTTAATCATTGCGATGAAATCAATAAGATAAATTTATTATTTAAGGTACCGTGACAAGTAATTAATGATTGGGATTATAAGAAAAAAATAATATTATAATTATAAAGTATTTTGAAAAAAAAAGACAATCACAATAATTAATTTAAAAATAAAAATATATTTCCGAAAAGGAAGAGTTTTCACCAGCAAAACTGAGTGGCAGGACTGGAAAACATAACAGCTATACAATACGAAGCCCAAAAAATAGGGGGAAACCAATAATTGAATAATGGAATGCGTTGGATAAGATGATAAAAGAAGCCACTCAAATTTCTACCTTTTCACACTGAATTATTAGCATCCCGATGGTTGCATTGGCCGTTTCACCTTTCTCTTCACACGATCCCATAATGCTTACCTTTTTCTTTCTTTTTTTCTAATCAAAAGCTTTACTACCAAAACAAAACGATAACAAAGTAATCCCTTTCTCTCAATTTTCCTTATTATTTTTCCCAATCTCTCATAACGTTTATATGTTTTCTTAATAAGTGTTAGTAACATCAAGTTTTCCAATGCATACTAATAAATATAAGGGAGAAAAAGAAAATGATAGGTTTATGGCCGTATATATATATGATTGCTCATGTAACAAACAGTCAAAATACATTGGAAAGTCAAAAAGATTTTTTTTTTTTTCCCTTTTTTCCAAGGTAAGTACATTTGGACATATACGTATATATAGAAAGGAATAATTTCTATATAAAGTTTGCTTTGAAATTAAAAGCTGAGGAAGGAAGTAAGCATAAAAGTTCGTACATTAATTTAAGAAAAAGAAAAAAAGAAGACATATACAGTAACGCAATGTATTATTCTATTCTTCCTTCTTCACTTCCTCTCTGTCTTTGCCTTAAGTTCTCTTAATCAATTTTCAAGTACATGATTAGGTATCGATTCTTCCATTAAATAATCCATCACCACCTCTTTCTCTCTCTCTCACGCATACACAGACAAACAGATTTACACCTCTCCTTGGCTTTCAAGAAACCAAGCAGAGCAACATCTTCTTCGCCATCTTTCATTCCCACCGGTACTCCCTCTCCTTCTTTCTCTCTCTCTCTCTCTCTCTCTCTTGAAGATGCATTCAAGTAGGACTATAATTACCATGCTCTGTTATATTAGCTATTGTCGATTGGGTTTTTACTGCGAGTGTTTTAATGTGGTGATTTTCTTGCTTGCATGCAAGTGTTCTTGTAAAGATTGGAGAAGCAGAGTTAAGCAATGGAAAAGTTCGATGTCATTAGAGATAGTTATAAGCGAATCATGGACTGAAATTTATCACTAATCGCTCGGTTTAAGATGTTCAATTTGTTCTTTTATTTTTCAATTCTTAATGATCATTGATTAATAATCGCAATTTGCTGTAATATGATGAATGAATGCTAAAAAGAAAGATGAAAATATCTTTACGATTTCTTTATATATATGAGTATTCAAAATGGAGGATCTTTAGCTTGATTTCATGTAATGCAAAGTGCTGTTTGCAAGTTTCGGTGAAGCTGGACTGGAAAGACCGTCTTATGTTATTGCATTTTGCGGTTTTCAGTCTTTCCGTTGAGAGTTTGATCTTTCTTGGAGATGACAAGAGCTGCAGAATATGTTTATTATTGGTAGGACGAGAGAAATGAACTCTCAGATTTTTTTTTGGGGTCATTTTAGCGAATTCTGTTGAGGCTGAAGGGTTATTGATCTGTCTTTTAATGTAGTTTGTGGTTTTCTAGAAATGAAATGGTGAGATTTCTAGAAGAAAATTGTTTGTGTTGGCTTTTGTAGTCGTATTGTGGACTTCTGTTCAATGTGAGGAATGAACTCAGAAATTCATTGGATACTCTACCGAGTTCTGTTGAGGCCAAAGGGTTCTTGATCTGACCTTAAGGTAATTTGAGGTTTAATAGGAGCGAAGGAAAGGGATTTATAGACGGAAGATGCTTGTGTTGGCTTTTTTAAGTCATACATTGTGTTGAGTGAACTAAGAAACTTCAGAACCGGCAGAAGTTTCCCATGCTGATCCCCCAACAGCGTGAGGCACCTCAAAGTTCCATTCACACATTTCCTAGATTGCTCGTCTTTTCTTGTCAGGATTGCTGATAGTGAACACTTTTCACAAAGCATTGCCCTTCGTAGCTTCATTAGGAGATAAGATGCTCTACCACTTCTCATGTCTAAGGAACTGCGCTCACTGGTGGCAAACAATTTATTGGACCTCTTTACTGATTTCTGTTGAGGCCAATGTAGTTTATCTGAACTTTAAGGAAATTTGCAATTTTATAAGAGCGAACAAGAGGGATTTATAGATGGAAAATGTTTGTGTTGGTTTTTCGAGTCATGTCCTGAACTACTGGTAGGATGTCAACAAAGAGCTCAAAACTGTTCAACAGAAGTTACATTGAAGCTGTTGATTTGAAATTTTAGGTAATTTGCATCCTTTAGGAATGGACGTTGTTTTTAAGTCATATCTTGAGTTACTTGGAAGAAAACTAGGAAATAAGGAGGGGCCAATCTTTGAGCCTGCTAATATACAGTGTCTTTTGTTGTGACCAACATATGAGCTTTATGGAATTTTAATAATACAAATACGTCAGTTATGTTTCAGCATCTAGTAACTTTTGCCCAAAATAAGAGAGATGCATGGAATTTGTCATATAGTTATCAATTTCAAGATCTATTATGAAATGTTTTAATGGATTTATGCTTTCTGAGATCTGCATTCTGATAAACTCCACCTATAGCTGAAAAAGGAACGTTGGAGTTTGATTATTGCATTTTTGGCCTTATCCCCTAGTTGGCATGTTGATTTCTCATTTTCCTCTTTATAGACTTTGAGCAAGCACTGGTAGTGAGGAAAACCTAATGGAAGATAAGCAATTAGACTTCAATAAGCCATTTCTTTCTGTAAGGCGATTCTCAGTGCCAGCAGAAGTTCCACGATTTCAGGATAAAAGGAAGAGCGACCATTCAGTGGCCAAAATACCTCCTATTCCTGTTTACAGATCTGAGTTGAAGTCAGGTCCTATCAGGGATCCTGGAACAGTTCCTTTTGTCTGGGAGAAGAGTCCTGGAAGACCCAAGGATGAAGAAAAATTGCCAATCCAGGCCCCTGAACAGCCTCCTGCCACCCCAAAGCCTCCACCGGGGAGAAGCCAGAATGTTAGAAAGAAAAACTTGCAGAGAGATTCACGAAGTGTAAGGGATGGACATATACCGAAAGAACAGATCCAGTCAAGTGCTCGAGGTGTGTCATCCACGAAGAAACCTGGCAGCTCATCAGACAGCATAGATGACAGAGGGAGCATTGTTTCAGAGAATGGTGAAGAGACTTATGTGGATGCACTTGATTCGTTTTCTCGGACTGAATCCTTTTTAAACTGCAGTGTCAGTGGTTTGAGTGGGCTGGATGGCCAGGATCAAAGATCATCACAAAGGTTCTTTACAGATCCACAGGCCCGTGATTTAATGATGGGTCGTTTCTTGCCTGCAGCAAAGGCAATGGCTTCTGAAACACCTCAACATGCTACAAGGAAACAGCCTGTAGTACATCAACAATCCAGACCACCAAGACATGTTAGGAAAGCATTAGATCAGGTTAGTCACCATTCGCACTACCAAAACAGACCAGTTCTGTCACCATATCATGTGCTAAACACAGGAAAAGAAAGCGAAGATGAGGATTGTTCTGAATTTGAGAATTCATCTGTAAAAGTTTGTGGCTTGCTACCACGGATAAAGAATTCACTTTGCCTACTGAATCCCGTACCTAATATGAGGGAGCAGGACATAAGGTCTGTTTCTTCAGCATGTCAAGTGCCAGCTACATCTCCATATTTAGGTTTTCGCCGAGAAAACAGGAGTAAGGTACACAAGCCTCCATATTATCTCTATCTTTACATATTCTTTTCCTCATTTTGTCATTGTGATCTCCTACGGTTTCAATAATGATTACAGTCCCTGCTTTTTTTGACAGCATGTCGGATATGTGGAGCAAAGATCAGGTGGTAATAGCCAAACTTCCCTGCAGCCTGAAGACAATTTTGAGATGAAGAGGCAGTCCAACCAAATTTATTCTAGAAGAGATACTGAAAAGTTGGAAGGATCATCTCTATGTGGGCGTTTGCATGCCAAAGGCAGATATCCAGCCCAGAGTGACAATGGTCAATCCATAAGTGCACAGAAGGATGGATTCCATGAGATTCCAGTGAAAGCTGATAATCCTATGGCAGATAGCTTCAATTCTGCTGGTAAACAATGCATTAACTTTCGTGACTTATTGGCCAGTGAAGGTGCTGCGTGGGAACAGGGGTCTACAGGCCCAGTGGTTGAGAAAACAGTGTATGTAGATTCTGTTCAAGCAACAAAACCTCGGATTTCCAATAGCACAGATACCAAGTGGATACCTTTGCAAAAGCATGATAAGTTTGATGCCATGGAAAAGAATGACGATTTGAAAGAGGTTGCTTCTGTGGACTCTGCATTACGGGATACGAGGCTCCTTGATCATTCAGATGAAAAGCTGATATCCAAGTCTGAAACTGAAGTGTCTATCAACTTAACTACTGGAGTGCACAATCATAATAAGGAAGTTGGATGGTTTTGCTCGTCTGGAGAGGTACAGGAGCTCATTCCAGAGAGCATCATAAAGACAGATTCAATAGATGAGAAGATTGATTTAGAAAGCGAGTTGCAGGCAAGGTCAAGTAATCAAGAAAATTTCCGTGGAGGCTGTCCATACTTCCCTGTTCCCCCACCTTTACCCAAATCTCCTTCAGAGTCTTGGTTATTGCACGCATTGCCTGCCATTTCCTCCAAGAATTCATCCGCACGATCTTCTTTTGGTACAGAAGTTTTTAACAGAATCCATGCATCCAAGTTACCTTCAACGGATCCCAAATGGGAAATGATTGTAAAAGCATCCAATGTTCACCAGGGCCATTTGCGATTTTCTGAGGTAACTTCTTTTACCCCTTATAAAGAATTCCTAACATGACAACTTCTGCTTACAAACTATGTTTTATCAGGAAATGCTGAAGCCAATTCCAGAAACTTAGTTGCAAGAGGAATTACATTTTAGTGGCATTTGGCATATGCATTTGCTCCAGTAAAACTGAATCCACAGTTAGAAGTGAGTATGTTCAACTGCTCCCCATTGTTTTTAGACATTGTGAGTAGTCTCTTTTAGTTATGGTAGACGTAACAAAATTCCTTCTTTTAAATGTGAATTAGCAATACTTTAGTGTCTTAGTCTACAAATGATGGGGTAGACTATCCCTACACAATAATTTCTCTTTTGTAAAGGTCATTCAAAGAGAGCAAACAAGAGTATTCTTCAGATAGTACTCCTTATTTCTTTTAAAGGGGAAGGGAATCGCTGAATTGCTATAGATCCTCTCTTTTTCACTCAAAAAGAGAGGAGAAAAATAAGAGTATTTATCATTCATATATTGTGTGAATAATCTGAGTTATACTTGCCTGTTATATTCTTCTATAAATCGGTGTTTATGAATATCAAAACCTTCATTGATCACCTAACCTCCATTTAGCACATAATCTTCCTACAAGTATCAGGTGAAGGTCGGGTTGGAAATCAGTGGCATGTAATTGAAAGAATGGATATGTACTACGTGACGCGAGAGATGCTACTGATTACCATATCAAAACTTTTGTTGTGGGACATGAGCATGTGGCTGCTTAGAGGTGGAGGCTTTACTTTAAGTTTCTTAACTCTAGACTCAGAAACAAGTGTGTCTGTTATTTATTCCTCATTTGGAAGCAAGATTATGTGGACAAGCTCTTCCAGATATATCCACAAACCTTTCCTGAGGTTTCTGTTCTGTATATTCAACCTATCTTCCAAAGGACGCATGTATATTTGTCTTGAACCTTTTCACCTTAACAATTGTAAATGGATAAATTTTCATAACACGATAGTTAACACATGCTTTGGTTAACAGTTCTTGAAATTGAGAAAAACTTTCCCATCGCCAGTGAAGAGTATGAACTTGCCCGATGCAAGTGGAATAGATAGAAGTACCAATTTAAGTTTCCATTTCATGCCCGGATTGAATAGCTTCAATCGTCTGAAAGGCACTCCATTGAGCTTCCTGTAGGAGGAAATTGCACACGGATATGCCATTGTCTCACTTGAGCTAAGCATTATTGTATTCTGTATTATTATCTTTATATTCTTTCTATTAAAGTAAAGGCATAATAGTCTTTTTATGTATCAGGACAACCTTGAAGCTATTTACCTTTTTAGTAATCTAGTAAATATTATCATACTAAACATGTTAATGTTGACTATCATGTTATACGTAAAATGGTTATCATTAATTGGGTTTCGGCTTAGTATAGTTCTATCCATCATGAATGCATCGATATTTTTATTAGGATAACATTTCTTAATTGAAAATTTCATTAGGATAACATTTCTTGATCATTATTTTATTTTTGTGATGAATTTTATAGTGTAAAACTAAGAGTACATATTATTGTATCTAATAGTAATATATTCTTATTCTATAGTAGTATCGACATAATAATCTTTTTCTTCTGATCTCAATCCTTTCATGTAAACACTTTTTTTACATCCACGTTATAATCAAGCTCACAATGATACAATTGCTCTGGAAAAGTAACTTCGAGCATTATTAAAAAAAAGAAGAAGAAGAAAGCAATGTGGAAATGCAAACGTGGGTACTCGCTTACACTAGTCCCACATTGTACGAAAGACGGACGAGAAGGTCACATTTGATGTTACTTATCCTGTCATGTCCTCGTTAGCAGATATGTCACTCTGGTTACATTCGGCACCACATTGCAAATCCCCAACAAAAAAGACAATCTTTTACATGCCACCATTGTTAGAGAGGAGCCAAAATTTCAATAAAGGCTAATAATTTGTTTTAAGTGTCATGTTTTGTATTTATATATAAATCGTTTGTATTTTAAAAATTTTATGTATGATTTATTTATTAATTATATATAAAAATCTAAATTCATTATTTAACTTATTTAATAAACGTATCTCATATATAAGTTAATCTCGTTTATTAATTAAAAAAAGTTATAAATAAATTTATAAGATACTTACATATAAAAAATGAAAATGATGATAAGAAAATTAATTTTTATAAATACTAATAACATAAGGTCTTGAATATTAGTATAAAATTACAATTCAAATAATTCTTTTAGTGAAATTTTATTAAATATAACAAAGTTAAAAATTTATAAGTTTCATAACATCATTGAATCAACTTGAGTCATAACATAAATAGAGTTATGTTAATACTAGCGGTGATTTCCAAATTCATCGCATTTTCTATCAGATTTTCAAAGGAAACAATTAAAGAATTTACATATAAAAAAGAATGATATCAATAAAAATATATGATATTGAAAATTTTACAAAAATAGTTTGGCTTATTATCCTCATTTCCATAGGGTTAATTTTTTGCCTGTATAATTTGTTGTTATTTCTTAATTGTTTTTTCATAATTTATAGCATGTCTATACATAACTTTTTAGCTTTGTCTAAATGAAGGAAAGTTACTCTTATTTTGACTTTATATCATCCTAAACAAACAACTTAACATTCATAGTGGATTGCTATAGTAATTGTTAATTTAAACAAATAAATGGTAATATGATTATTGTCTTTCGACTTCTTTAATACCCCCATCAAATTCAACTCATGTTGGGTAACATATCAATTCTCCTCTAAGGTATAAATAAGGAAATGGAAAGTTGTGGCTTGGTTAATTCTATTTACTTATTTTTCTTGTCAAGTACATAGCTCAAATCAAAGTTTAAAAAACCTTTGTATAAGAATTTTTATTGCAAATATATTAGGGTATTTTATACTATGACTATATAATTTAAAATATTATTTAAATTTCAGTAGTTTTTGCCTCATTATCATCATTTGTTTTTTTTATATATATATATTAATGGTTCTTTACTATGACTTAACTTATTACTAACAACTTCAAAAAACAATAGAAGACATTACTTCTTAAAGTGCTATTCCTTTACCATAATTTTGATTATGAAAATGTGTAACCTAATTTAATTGTAATTTATTTATCTTCTCATTTTTGAAGAAGTTTTCCAATGGCAAATATGAAGACAATTTTAGGATATGCCAAATTTTTTGCTTTTATCATTCTCTCCATATAGATGCTTTATCACATAGAGTACACAAAGAAAAAGTTGGATTTGCTTGGAACATTCACAAGATGATTAGCATTGTTACTAAAAATTATGCAAAACAAATCGAAGATAATGTAACATCATGTTTTAAGCAATTAAATGAAAAACTTCTATTATCTATTCTTTAGCTCAAGCAATTAAATGAACAAATTTAAGGATTTTTATCAATACAAAACTCCACCAATCAAACCCCAAAATCTTCATTATAAGAATTACAGCCAATTAGACCTAATGCCTAATAACATTTTAAAACAATATAAATACTAATAATGTGTTAAAATCCTAACAAATCTAAAATTTGAGACTATTTATATGAATTACATGGACTACTGGTTGTTGGAAAGAGGGAGAAAGATAGATTGACTTACCTTTATTATCATTTCCAATATTGTTAAGTATGACTATTTAAGTATGATATATAGTTTTTTTTTTTTTTTTCAAATAAGCAAAAGATGAGGAAGAAAGATTTATCCAAAAAAAAATCTAAGAAAAAAAATAGATGAAGAAGAATGGTAGGAGAATTGAGAAGAAAAGAGGGAGAGATATGACGTGTTGTTAATGGCTTAATACATGTAAAAGGACTTTGAAACTCTAAGTTACAAAATCAATAGCATTTGAGAATAATAAAAAAATAAATATAATAAAAGAATGTATACATTATTAATATTAAACGGGTTCGCGGGTCAAATCTATGATCCTTTTTTGTGGCTTATTTAATAAATGTATTTATAAACAGGTTTGAGAGCCGAACACTAACCTGGGTACAGATTTTGTTGTATTTAAACGGGTTTGACCTATTTATGTCTTATATCAATTTTTTTCATATACAAACCCTATTAATATCTTGTTTGGATTTCACATATCGCGTTTCAAATTGCCAACTCTAGTTTCAACCACATAATTTCTCTAGAATTAATAAAGATTTCAATTATTGTACAAGCGAATCACTCAAATCTTGTCGAGTAGAGGCACATATACATGGAACAAGTGATGATCTCGCAATTTCATTTGCTCTTGCCTACATGTGTCACCTAACCCTAAAAGAGGTTTGATTTGGGTTGACATTCCACCTTTTTTTTTTTTTTTTCCAAAAAGAGAACTTTACAAGAAGAAACATCTAAAGATAAAAGCCTAACAAGAATGGATGGGTGCTTAACCACCAATCCTATAGACACATCCTTCTTCTAGTGTAAGAGGCTATCTAGTCTACAATACAACACAATTTACAGATCTCTCTACATAAACAACAGAAATGTTTCTAAAAGATTTTAGAGCTAGCTTAATCTTTTCTATCAGAGGTTTATTACACCAAGAAACATACGAACACTTGCTATTAATGGAGTTGACTACATTCCTCGCGTCCGACTCAATAATAAGATCCTGCAAACCTTGTTGTCGGGCTAAAAGACAGCCATTTTTTATTGCCAAACACTCCATCTCAGCATTCAGTCCACATTCTTGTTTAGAAAAGCCCAATAACACCATTCCTTCCCAACTACGGGCTACTCCCCCCGCGCCTCCAACAGAGCCAGTTAAAGACCAAGCCCCATCCATATGTAGTTTTAAAAAGTTCTTACGTGGTGGCTCCATTTAGCTTCAGATGTGCTATCCTCCCCTTTCTGCACATTAGAATCTTTGAATTTCACTCCTACCCATTCTCTCCAAGCTCTTCTTATCTTTTCTACACACAAAACAGGGTCCACCTCTTTGGAATCATGCACACGTCGACACTGCTCCAGCCACATACCCTCGCACACCATAGCCGCTCTCGCCATCGTCTCCTTCCTCCTTCTTTGATCTATCCCCTGAACTACCCCATCAAGCTATCCCCAGAAATTGCCAACCCTCGCCCTTTCTATTTTCAGTCCCACTACTCCAAACCAAACACACGACACCCACGAGCAAAGCAACAAAGTGTGCTCCTTTGGCTCTTCCTCCCCACAGAAAATACACAGAGGTTTCGGAGTTATATTTCTGCAACATAGATTCTTCATCACAGGGAGGGATTTTGTCACCACACGATAGAGAAAATGCTTGATTTTTGGTTGAATATCAATATTCCGTAAAGAATTCCATTCTTTTACTGCCAATCTAGTTGATGTCGAGGCTCGATTTGCAGCCATAGCATCACAACGATCTGCTAGGACTCTGTACGCCGACTTCACTGTACGACTTCCAGATCTGTCATACGTCCACACAAAGTCATCTTCTTTCTCCCGAATTGGTAAAGGTATCTCTTTTATTCTTCGTTTTTCTTCTTTTATTAAACAATCGTGGAGATCATTAAGTCCCAAAATTTATTATTTTTATCAACTCACTCGCACGCATATCTGGTTGATTTATGAGGGCGCTTGGCTGAATCGAAAATTTGGTAGATTTGGAATCCACCTATCCTTCCATACTCTCACCGTCTCCCCATTTCCGATTTGCCGCGTCCCATTATCAAATAGTATATTTCGACCTTCCAAAATACTTAACCACGCCTAAGATGCTCTCCCTCACTTCCTAGCATATCTAAACTCATCTGTAGGGAAATACAGCCTTTTCAATAGTCTTACGCATAGAGTTGCAGGATTTGAGTGAATTCTCCAAGCCAATTTCGCAAGAAGAGCTAGGTTGAAAAGTCTTAAATCTTTAAAACCCAACCCACCTTGAGCCTTAGGCATAGTTAGGGATTTGCAACTCGCCCAGTGAATTTTGCCTTCATTCTTTTGCTGAAACCAACAAAACCGTGCTAAGCTATTAACATCGTTACACCACTTCAAAGGAAAATTGAAGCATGCCATTGAATATGTGAGAATCGGGCAAGCCACCGCTTTAATCAAAACTTGCCTTCCTGCAGTACTAGGGAAAATTTTCTTCCACCCTTGAAGCTCGATTTTATCTTTAACAAACTTCTCATTTTTGGACTTTTCCCCATATGGTTGGGAGTCTTATATACTTCCCTAGATTCACTGTCGCCCTCATTCCCAAAACTGCTGCAAGCCTCTGTTGTTCGTCTATTGGTGCATCTTTGCTTGGGTCGACATTCCTTGCATACAATCTGTGTAGATATTCGTTCTTCTTCTTTTTTTTTTTTTTTTTTTTTTTTTTTCTGTTAGTTTTGCTAGGTTTATGAATATAAAGACAAAAAAGAGAGAAAATGAAAATAAAAAAATTATAAAAATAGTAAAGAAAAGAAACATGGAAAATTGCCCAAAAATAAAGAAGCTTAAAAATAAGAAAATAACAATGCTAATAGTTTAAGTAAATTTGATTTTCAATAAATGTTGAGAGAGTTGCATAACATAGTTGTTATGACCAACTTCTTCCAACACAGCTACTAAGGAAGTATGTGTAATGTTTCGAAACTCAAGATATCATAACGTACCACTCGCTAAGACTCTTAAATACTTAATTCCATAAAATCTACAATATTTGTCAACCACCATCAAAATAAACATCTAACATTATGAATAAGTGGCTCAATGGAGTCTCATTTACAATCTACATACTTCTTCAAGGTATCTTGATACATTAATATAAAATAATTTTAATCCCAATTTATTCTTAGTATTATAATCCTCCATAATAAATAAACTTTCAATAATGCTCTAAGATTTCAAATAACAATTTTCACTTAATCATCATAATAGTAAAAATAATCTATCATTTCCATCCTACATGTGTATCCTTAAATCTTTGTCATTAGATGTGTAATCATATGTACCTGCAGCAAAAAAAAAAAAAAAAAAAGATTCTCAAAAGGTAAGCTAATGTCTAGTACTTATAATATATAGGTACACACGCATAGTTAATATATCTTATATCACATGTATCAATGTAGAAATCAACAAACAAATAACAGATTAATATCTTAATTAGTCCTCAGATAACAACAGGAGTGCTTATGACCTTGATACATTATATATAGATATAATATATATTATGGTGTTGGGAATTGCCACTACGGGCCTCGATACTCATGAGTTCTTAAATTTATCGAATCATTTCAATATGCAACTTTATAGGGGACACCGCCACATATTGATAAATGGGTGCCCTTAAGGTTTTACCATTATGGGTCCTTAAGTCGAGCCAAGTATAATCAGCATACAATTTAATTGAATTTGATATAACAATTATTCCGGTTCCTTAATTATCTTAATAAGCACAAGTAACAAACAACATTACATATACTTGAAGGGGTGGTATCCAACATAACTAATCCTTACTTAGTACTTCCTTTAAAATTTGTCAAGTAACGAAACAATTGATCTTAGTATTAGTTTAGAGTATCGCTTGAGTATTCAATTTTTGTTACCTAATTGTTATCAGATCAATTCTTTTACTTTGGTAGAGTTTTTAGAGTTGTACTAATTGTTTGAGATTAACGAAATTCAAATAATAAGAAAAAAAATTGAATAAAAAAGGTTTTCAGGGTACACAATTGTGTATTAAGCAATGTACATGAGTATGGTAGGGAACACAATCGTGTATTATGGCCGTGTAACTTTTTATATACTTCTATCACCTAAGTACACGGTTGTGTACTTGGTCATGTATAGTTACACCTATATGGGCAAGTACATAGGTGTGTATCTAGCCATGAAAGTCCCAGCTTGTTCTTTTCTTTTCTCAATAACATGAGCAGGTACATATCCTAAATCTTAATTCATGGTACTTAATATATGAAGACGTTAAATTATTATAAATTGAACCACTTATCTATAGAGATTTGCTCCAACAACCAAAGTCTTGTCTTATCTTATACTCGTTCAATTTGTTTTGTAGTGAAATTCTAAAGAATTCAACCATCATTTGTATTATACTCATGTAACCAATGAAAAGGAACATTAACCTATATACTTTACTATATGGAATTGCACTGGAGTGTAGAATCTCGACAGACGTCTTTCTCTCCTAGGGTTTCTCTTTACTCTGGGCGTGTTGTAGTGTAGAAAGGTCAAATGGTCAGATTGACCTGTGTTCGACTCTTTTTATATTAATCTCGTAAAATGACCAACTTACCCCTTAACTTAATTCCTTATTACTTTTATTTACCCTGACCTTTTATTATTTTATTTTTCTCGGGTTTTACATCCCCCCCCTTTATAAAAACTTTTGTTCTCAAAAGTTACCTGAATCTAGGAAAAGGTCTAGATATTTAGTCCGCATTTCTTCTTTAAACTCCCAAGTAGCCTCTCTTCCAATTTGGTTGATCCATTATACTTTCACATAAGGAATGATTTGTCTTTTTAGCACCTATTATTTAGTGTTCACAATTTTGATAGGTTGTTTAATTGCGTTGAGATTTGGATGCATTTCCAATAGCTCCAAAGTCATTACTTCATTTGGATTGTGTACAAACTTTCTCAGTATGGATACATGGAAGACATCATGTACTCTAGCTAGACTCAACGGTAGGGCTAATTGATATGCTATGCTGCTAATCTTCTCTACAATCCTGAAAGGTCCTACGTATCTAGGATTCGACTTTCTCCTCAGTTTAAACCTGACTATCGCCTTTTTGGGTGATATTTTTAACAACGCTGATTCTCTCACTTGAAATTCCAACGGCATCGCCTTTTATTAGCATAGTTCTTTTGGCGACTCTAGGCTAACTACATTCTTTGTTTGATTAGTTTTACCTTATCAATAGCCTCTTGTACCAATTTAGGTCCTAGTACCTATCTTTCTCCCACTTTGTCTCAGTATAATGGGGATCTGCACTTTCTCTTATACAAAACTTCATAAGGGATCATCTATATAGTCATCTAATAACTATTATGATGAATAGACTTAATATTTATATTATAATTGCAATGTTTTTATAATATAAATATTATAAAATGATGGAAGGATTAAGGGATGAAATTAGCAAAGTAGATGAAAAGTCTAAGATAAAAAAAAAAGTATAAAAGAAGAGTGAGGAAAATGATAATGAATGATGATGATGTGCGATTTGAGCTTTATAGTTTATTATATTAAGTTTAAAAGTAAAAGAATTAGTAACTCAATATTATGTTATGAATGTAATATGCGATTAAAATAAGTTATGTCAAATATATATATATTTTTTGTTGGCTCGTAGTTTAAATGGGTTAGTCTACTTTAACTCAGGTTAAACGGGCCGGTTATATAGCCCGTTTTTTAAACATATTGAAAATTTCAATTTTAACCCATTTTTTAAGTAGGTTAAATAAGCCGACATATGAGAGGATATTCGAAGCGTAACCCATTTGTATAACTTTAGTGATTTGCACAGGTAGTTGTTTTGTTTTGTTGTTTTTCTTATTCATTCAGTTTTAGTTTGGAAGAGTACAGAAAAATAAAAGCATAATAAAAGAAAAAGGAAGGAAAAAAAAATGTTATTTCTGTGTACTGATTTTAATTTGAATTTTTGCTGCTCATAGATTATCTTTTTAATTAGTACAATTACATGTTTGTGTTTGATATGATAAGACGATGTTTGTAAAGACTTTTGGCTTATTAGCGTTGATCTGTAATGATACATGTGATGATATTAATGACTCTTGTTTATAGAATATAATTTAATCAATGATCGTATTAACAAATTGTATTTGCAGGGAAGCTTGGATTTAATTTGTTAGATATCATATATGATATCATCGATAAATTGCATTCACAAAGGATTTAATTTGGTAATAATATTTGTGATGTTATTAACCAAATTGCACATGCAGGATTCTTTAATTTGCTAGTATTATCTATGATAATATTAATAAATTATGAGTTGTTAGTATTATCATAATTGGCATTGCATCCATTCATTATCATTTTACAAAGGTTGCATTTTTTTAGAATTAGGTCCTTTGTTAGTTTGCATATTTTATTAATTTTTTTTTTGAAAATGTCATATATGTTTCTTAAAAAAAATTATTATTCTATCACAGAGTTTTTTTTTTTCTTTGAAAATGAAAATAATTAATTGGGAGTTTTCTCAAAAAATAAGGATTTTTTAGAGTTTTTCAGACATGGCTTGCAAATTTAAGTTTTTATTAGGGTTTTTCCTAATAAAAAGTAAATAGATAAAGAATGTAAATCTAGTGTTTTTATAATCATAATCAGTTTATATACTAAAGTTTTACAAAAATAAAAAAAACTACAACGTTTTGACTGCTTATAGTGGATATGTAGACACTAGTGCGGTGATTAATAAAAATATAAAATATTATTTTTCCAAAAATAAAAAAAGAAAATCTTAATTTTTTTTAGTTTACTTATTTGTTTTTATTTATTGTTTTAGCGGTGTTTGTTTATTTTCAAAAAAAAAAAAAGAAAGAAAAAGGGGAATTTATAAAATAAAGTCTTTTAGTTATTTATTTTGAAAAGTTATACTGTGGTAACTTTAAGGGGTTTAATAGATTAGTTTGTGATTTTAGATTTTGAAGCTAAAATTATTTTAAAAATTAGTATTTAGAAAATTTTTAAATTAGTGGTTAAAATTAAGTTTGATCTACTCAATTGACCTTAATTTCCTATTTTTCCAACTTTAGTTTTTGGCCATTTGATTTTTAAATATGGATTAATATTACATTTGGTATCTAAATTTTATTAATTGTTATAATTAACTACTTAAAGTTTTAAAATATCAATTTATTACTAATTTTTTTTTCTATTTTGACAATTAATTATTTAAACTTTATTTATTTTTACAATTAACTATCTAAATTTTTATTGATTTTTGCAATTAACTACCCTATTTGGTTACCATAACGATCTCAAAAAGTTTGTGATAGTAAATTGATATTTTTAAATTTTAGTTAATTAGTTATAAAAATAGATAAAATTTAAGTATCAAATATGATATTTATCTTTTAAATATTGTATACAAAAATGTCATTTGTCCTTGGTTTACGCTGAATGACTTATGCTAAGTGGATAGGGCCTAACAAAAATAGAATTAAGGAAAAATTGATAAACATTGCGTGTTGTCTTGGTAAAGCAGATAATGGCAAGGGATTTAGGTGCTTTTGTCGGTGGATATTCGGACGAGGCAACAAATCCTATGTTGTTAGGAAATGGCGGCATTTTCTTCATCTCCATAATTTTGGTGTCTCTATCGGTAATATCGCTTATCTTATTTACTTGCGGTGATGATGCTGATAGCTCCAGCTCTCCCCGAAAGAAGAGAGGCACGGGATATAACGCTGCCATGTATGCTGCTGCTGCTGAGCCTGCTCCTATAGGAGGTCACCACCACCATCACAGTGCTGCCTGTGGAGGGGGTGGCCATGGAGGCGGATGCGGCGGTGGAGGTGGATGCGGCGGTGGAGGTGGATGCGGCGGTGGAGGAGGAGGGACGACATGAAGACCGCGCTGGTGTGAGCATACTGGCATCATGGCAAGTGCAGCTGTGACTCTGAGAAGAAAAGGTGGCATTGACCACCCCCATACATCTGATCAAGACATACTGCAGCTTATTTTATTTTATATATTTTCTTAGATGATAGGTAGATGAAATCGTGAGAATCTTTCCATGGTTCATACAATAAAACTTAGGTCACAGGAACCCCGAACAGAATACATAGTCGCTGTTGCCAAGCTTTTCAATGCTATACCAACTTAGCGAGGTTTTCCTTCCGGGTCGAGTTGCTTGTACGTGTATGCATGTTTCTCTATCAGGGGTGAATTACATTTTGGACAGCTATATTTTTGTACGTTTTTATTTTTATTTTTATTTTAGGTACTCGTGTTAAGATGCCCTTATTCGGTAAAACTAAGAAAAAAGCAGCATGTATGGGTGGATCGGTTTGGTCTCCTCCAGAGCTTGATCCGGCAGCCATACACGTTGCTTTCCTTTATTTTTTTCAAGACTCGTGGGCCTTCCATCATTAATTAGCTAATTTACAGCTATGACTGATTTCTTTTAGCAATGATTATCATATATAATGTTTTTTTTTAATAAAATATATCTATATTATTAAAGCTAGAGATATTTTTTAATGTTTTTAGGTTTTATTTTTTCTGATTTTTCGACTAATAAAACTCATTCATACACACACACTCTCTCTCTCTCTTTACTTCTCATATTCACCTTCATCGTTGTCCATATGCAAACTATCAACAAGTATTTATATATTCCAAATTGTATCACTAATGATGAACAAAGCCAAATCCTAAAGGAGAATATATGTTTTATCATTTATATTCTACTACCCCAAATCTTATAAAGATTATATCAATAAATAGTTATGTAATACAATTTCAAAATTTAAATTAAAAAACAATTATTAAATTTTTTTAATAAAATTTTATAACTTAGAAAAAATTATAAACAATAAAAATGAACATGTAATTTTTAATTTCGCAACTATTTTTGTAATTTTCAGAAAACTGGGGTTTTTATTGTTGCAACTAACTAAATGCTGATATTTTAAACTCAAAGTTAATTAACTTGCATATTGGTCAAAATAATTATATATTTTCATTACTTCTCTGAGCAAGTATATAAGTAGTGCCGAGCAGGTTCGCACATGAATGAATTGAATATTAATCTTTGACTTTTCAGGAAAATGAAAAATAAAAACAAAGAGACATATACTATACATGTACTGGTCTAAAATGCAATTCATAATACGCAAACGACGACCTTGATGTTTCTAAACTAATAGTTTCTACCTTCTATAGGAATTTTCCGCATTGATAAGTTTAATGGACAAGAATATATGCGTTTTCAATGTATGTGTCTTTGAGATGTAAAAACTTTATAAAATCCAATTACACTTTTGAATGTCGTGAATACACTAAGTCCCTAAGGTAAATAGTATCTGAATAATTGTATTACTGTGGATGTTCACTCCGAGCACCATCTAGATTTTTTTTCCTTCTATTTCTCCTTCGCAAGCATTTTTATATAAGAGAGTAACTTGAAAGAGTGTTGCTGCTGCCGAATTTGTACTGCATCTTGGTGATCTGATATACCTTTTCTTGTGATTCGGTAATAATATAGACTTAATCGATACATTTATAGAGTTCAAGGACTTAATTAGATTAAATTAATGCTTGAAAACCACAATCATCTTTTTCAACATAGTGTTCTAATTGATTGTTGTCACGTGTGTGTCATGTGAATCTCGCACTATGTTTAGATGACACTTGAATGGATGACTTAGAGAGAAGTGACTAGAAGAAGGAATAGATAATTTAAATAGTTCAAATACACTAATAACTACTGAAGGAGCTTTTAAACATCAATTTCATTGTCTTTATTGAACTTGACTAGTTCTTTGCTTGAACCTTGTGATCTTTGAGAGTAGAGATTTCTTAGCCTAGCAATATTTCTCTTACTATATATATATTAAAAAGTTTTGTGATGCACTTTTCTTACTATATATATATATGGTAAGATGAGCGGTAGGATGAGTGCATCACAATACTTTTTAATATTTAATAAGATATAAGATTATAAGTAATTGTAATACTAACTTAAATATAGTAATTCCGGTTATCTAGTCCCATGGTTTTGCGTTTGCCATTGATGAGTCCTCGTATATGTGGCCTTAGAGGTGTGACTTGGAGTGACGTGTAGAGATGATTTAGGGAGAGAGGTAGGGAGGAGGAGTGAAAAATTTTAGGAAGCTTGAATGCACATGTAACACATGAAATGGTTACAAAGCATTAACCTTACTATTATTAAGGAGTGGTGGTGTGTTTTTCATTCCAAGCTTCATTTCATATCTTTTGATGGCAATTTAACAAATATCACTATATCTCTGAATTTTTGAGTTTTTAAATGAGGATGAGCTCTTGAGTATATACAAAGTTTGGTTGTCAACAAAGCCCATCTAATCATACTAATGATTAGTGGCCAAGATGAGCCTCTTAGTGAATCCCTTTATGGGTTCTTCTTAGGTCTAAACCCATATAGAACATCTCTAAGTGTATAAACTTTCTTGAGGAAGGTTTAGAGTAGATGGATCGGTTTAATAGTTCCTACTACAAGCTTGCCATCAAATCTCCCTAAGTTATTTCAATTTCATGAACACAATTCTAGGGCTCCATCATTTAACCTAAAGAGTTGAGTCCAGATTTAAAATTTAGCCCTCCATAATAATATTAACTTATAATTTCGATATTATAATTATTTTAGATATGAGCATGTATGGTTTTGAAGAAATTGAAAAGTGAAATATTATTAATGCACCTAACTAATTTATGGTAATCTAACTCACAGTTGACATCTACATTGGTGCCTTGGATATTTTTTTTTTATTCCTTTAAGTAAGCATAATGGTTTTGAGCAAGGTGTGTCATGGTGCCTCACGTACAGAGAAAAGGGACAAGATTGCTTTGCTAGAAGAACTAGACAAACGGGAACTCCATTTTATACCACAAATTTCTCCAATGTAGAAGCTTTTACTAGAGGATTAATTCTTTTAGATAAAAAAAGTTATACCTAATATGAGATATTGATGTCACTAAAAGAATTTTGACATTTCGTGACGTTTAATAAACGTTACCTAAAATTAAGTAAACATTACAACAAGCATTTAATAACGTTTATTAAATGTCACAAATAAACGTTACTAAAAGTTTGTTATGATGTTTAAAAGGTCAATGTCACAAATGCTGTAAACATCACTAATAATTTGCTAATAGTAACGTTTAAACATTACCAATAAGTAACATTTAGTAATGTTTAAATGTTACTAAAAGTAAATAATTTGATGCCAAAATTGATTTTTTTAGTAATGTTTAAATGTCACAAAAAATGTAAAGTTTGGTAACATTTATATGTCATAAAAAATGATTGTTATAATGATATGATAAGTGTACTTATAAATGTAACAACTTAAACTTGTAATAAAACAATATGCAATTAATAATAAAGGTAAAAAAAGTGGACATTTGCATATAAGCTTATAATTGTCCACTTTCATCATTAACTACACTTTACAAAAGTAGACATTAAGATATCCCAAATAATATTATCCAAACTTTACATAACTTAGTAGTAAAATAAACTTTCTATTGATAGCCTACTCTTGCTTAAATTGATAATCAACTTCCAAAAAGTGACCATACAATAAACTGTAATTCATAAACTAGTTATTCTACTTCTTAGTCCGATTATCATCTATCAAAAAGTCAATAACAAAATAAACCATCCTTCACAAATTACTTTCTTCCCCACTTTCATCATCCTCTTCAAAAAGGTTAGAACCAAAATAAACTCCCTTTCACAAGTTATCTTCTTTGCCACTTTCACTATCATCATCACAATTAGGGGGAATTCTAGAAGGCATAATAAACTCCCCATTACTTGGAGATCTTATCACATAAATGTATAAAAGGTGTAAGATAACTTAATTAATATAATGATGTAATAAACACGATTGTAATGTTTAATAATTCACCTGAATTAGATGAGAAGTATGGAAGAAACCTTTGCAAAACTTGAAATACACTATTCAGCTACAAAAAGATAATAATCTAGTAAAAAACTAATCTTATGGAAAAAAAGAGATATAGTACCATACATGGAAAATAGAAGATTCCATTAGCTGTAAGTATCATTACTTCTTAAATAATAGAAATGTCAACATCATCCAGAAAAATAGGATTGTAAGTTAACTCAATCTTTACGGAGAAAAAACTCACTAAAACAACATAACAACTGAGACACCATTCCAAAAATAAAATAAGCCTAGAAGAAAAATGGAAAAAATTGAACTTCAAATTAGGCCAAATTACAAGATATACCTTATCTTCTTGAGCCCGCTATAACTTCTTTAATTCTTTAAACTGAACATCTCACTTTTTGCTCCGTTGTTTCTCTGCTTCAAGTTCTTCCCACAATCTTTTATTTTCGTCATTTTTGACACCCGATTCTGCATTGATTTTCCAATATCTGATGGTTCATAAACATGACTAGGATGGTAATCTGTCCTAGAATTTGCATTCATATATTGATCAACAATCTCTGAAGCAGACTTTGGTGTGTCTGAACTTTGTGACTCTTTAAACAATTAAACCATTTTAGCTTATATTATTAATAACAAGGACAAATGTTAAAAACACTCCACCCCATAGTATATTCTAACTACGTAATGTAAAAAATGTATTCTTTATACTAACATAATCATTTGCAGCTTGTTGAGAGACCTAACCACCAGTACCATACAATCTAATCTCACAAAATTGAGTTTGCTTGAAGAATTCAATAACATTGGGTGCTTCTTTGTGTTGCTCAATCTAATTGAATAAATAACAAAAAAATTAAATATTTGACCAATTTCACTATCAAATATATAACATTATCTAAAGTACTTACATACTCAGGCTTCCTACTTTTAAAGGACTCACTCCTAGCCCTATGTAGATATTTTACACAGTTGCGTGCATACTTTCCATTCATTAACTTTGTTTTCTGTTATTCAAAATAAGAAATAAATTATTGAAATCCTTTTATGATATTATAAAGAAGTATTGTTTAATGAGAACTTACCTTTTCATGTGGATCATTTGATTCTAGAATATTCATCTCTTCCAAGGACTCATGATTCCACATATCTATGACCATTTTCCAATTCTCATCACTACAGGTCCTTGGTCGTGCATTATCACCCTCCTTTTTCCATTTTTTTGTGAAAGTCACATCGGAATTTCCTATGGAGACGTCCCATCCATCTATCAGCCTCATGAAATTTATTTGGATTGATCATAATATTCTCAATGTTAAGTCAATTCTACAAAGTAAAGTTTCAGTTATGACAATTGAAAATAGAGAATAATTTCCATATCATAATTGATTGATATAAAGACCTCCTAACCTATACTCTTGCCCAAGCCCAACTCTTCTTTGATATTGGAAGTGTTCTTTAATCACCCTTAAGATATAGTGGCAATAAGTCCCTACAAGCTTTCCCAATCTTAGATGCTAATTTAGTTAACTGGTCTCTCGTAATTAGACAACCTGTGGAAGCATCAAACACTATTACCATCATACCTTTCCATCTACTGTTCTCTTTCTCTAGTGCTTGTCCTCTATATATACCTCTTTTATTGCAATATGATGATATGCCAGCATTAACTACAACAGAAGGAAATACTATTTAGTAACAATTACTAACTTTTATGTAACAAGTTATATGGACAATTAAGCTATGCGCAATTACCTAAGCTAGGAATAGAAGTAGGTGGAGAGCTATCCGATGGATTTGAATTTACATGATTGTTGGGGACGACATGAGTATGCATCGAGGGAGTATCTGCTATAACTAAATCACGAGCCAAGGAATTTATAGCATCTTGAGTATCTTGAGGAGATGGATGTTGCTCCACTAGAGGCGATAGATGTTGCTCTTCCTCAACATCTTGAGAATTTGATGGTGTATTGATAATAGGTCAAGCCTTTTGTACATTTCTTCTTCCCCTTCTTTGTCCAACCTTTCGTCTTCCAGCTGTGACAATCTTACAATTGAATATTAAGATCATTAACTAAGTAGTTATGTAAATAAAAACATGATACAAAGATGAAATGAATAGTTGATGTGATTCCGTAGTATTAAAAAATGACAAAATAAAATTAAGACTTAAAAGGGATAAAGTAACATTGTATTTAACTTAATTATGTTTGTTAGGCAAGATCTTGTAGCATGGTGATGACACAATATCATTGGAGTAGCATCTAATTTACAGGAATATAATTAAAAAACTCACAATCCTCATCACTATTATTTTAATCCATAAGTATTTCATCGACTTCATCATCTTCATCTTCATAATAAGAAAAATCATCATCATGTTGTGCGCCATTTAAACCTTGGATAACCCTCTCTACATCTCCAACAATAGTCTTAGGGTATACATCTATTCTCAACAATACATTTATATCACAATTAACTATAGGAGACACCATATTTCCTCTATCCTCATCTTGCAAAAGTAGGTCATCCGCATTTTCATTGCATAAATAAGTTTCCACATCACTAAGTAAATTCATATTACTAGTAAGACAACTTATGTCATAAATATGACGATGCTCAAAGTGCTTCACCACATGCCAATCATTGCCTAATTTCAAGTCTTCTAGGTAATATATTTGTTTAGCTTGCGATGCCAACACATATGGATCACTGTCATACCATGTATGTATTGCCTTGATACTTTTGAATCCATTATCAACTCTTACATTGCGATGGTGCTCATTGGTGTCCCACCACTTACAGTCAAATAAGAAAACCCATTTATTTCGAATATAAGAAAACTCATATATGTCAGTTACAACACCGTAAAACTCCATTTATGATTGCATGTCTCCTTGGTTTCCTTCTACAAGTACTCCACTGTTTTGGGTCTTCTTTCGACTATCAAAATCGAAAGTGTGATATCGAATGCCGTTATATATTAATTTGTTGTATCTCTTGAAACATGAGTCAGATCCAACTGATAATGCATATAAGGCACTTTCAACCGGATTAGAACTTTCGCATAACATACTCATCTGCAACAATATTAAACAACTTAGCATCATAATTCACTTATAAGAAGTTCTCTTGTGTAAGAATAACGTTTACCTTTTTCATGAACCATTGACCAAATTCCTGTTTGTGGTGTTGATCAATGTCATCATCATATTGTGCACGTAGGATACTTATAAGTTCCTTGTAACACATAGAGAAATTTAAATGTTTCCATAGTTCAAAATACAGTAATCTATGCTTACTTTAAATAAGGTTGAACCTCAAAACAATTGTTAATGATATATCACTTTGTTACTTCTACCTCTTCGTTTAACAAGGCCACGTATGTGGGAGAAGAAATAAAACCAACCCTATTTCTAAAGAAACCTATGCCACCTTCTTCCATGGTATCACAATTCCTATCAGGATGATTGAAAACTGTCTTAATACCTTGTAAATGGAGGGAGCACCATGTTAAGCATTCATGTACAATGTAAGCTTTTGCTATGGAGCCCTTTAAAAAAGCCTTATTTCTAAAAAACTCCTTGAGAGAGCCTAAGTATCTAAATTTAACAAAATAAATGAATGATGAAGGGTTGAATAACACTTATAAAAGATTACATTCTACTTATACATTCATACCTTTCTACGAGTTGCATCCATCGATATGCAACAGGTTCGGCAAGCAATAGTTCATTAGGCAAGTATACAACTAAATGCACCATCACATCAAAGAAGGCAAGAGGAAAGATCAATTCTGATTTTCACAATATGGTAACAATATTGCTTTGCATTTGCTTTACCTCATTGACATTGAGAATCTTCTCGCATAACTTCTCAAAAAATGAACCGAGTTCAGTTATAACCGTCGCAACATCATTCGGCAACATGCCACAAATACCCCCACATGTAATAACCTTTGAAGCATTACATGGCAATCGTGGCTCTTCATCCTAGAAACCTTTGTGCTCGACTCATTCACACAACTACTGATATGTGATGCAACTCCATCGGTAAGCTGACACCCTTTAAGAATTGATAGAATCTTCTCCTTTCTATAAGACTCAATGTATAACTAGCAAATAGCATTAAATACTTGTCATTACCTTGCTTCACCAAATGTAATTCCTTCCTAATACCAAGATCCTCCATATCAAGTCTAGCCTTGTAAGTGTCCTTTGTTTTGCCATCAATCTCGAGTATAGTACCAATAACATTGTCACATATATTCTTCTCAATGTGCATGACATCTAAATTATGTCGCAACATTAGCTTTGACTAATATGGAAGTTGAAAGAATATTGACCTTTTTTTCCAATTAAGCTCTTTAGGATGATAGACCCTTCTAACCCTCCTTAGATGCTTACCCATGCACACATCACTTATGAATTGCAATTGGTGGACAATTTCCTCACCAAAATATTCTTGTGGAGTTTCACGAGTGTCACGACTTCCATCAAATTTTAAGTTATGTCTCCATCTATGGTCTTTAGGAAGCCACATTCTATGACCAGTGTATCCAATCTTTCCATTGAGCCTCGTTAATGGTGTTTGATCTTAGCATACTAGACAAGCAAGATACCCCTTCGTACTCCACCCAAATAGGTTTCAATATGTTGGAAAGTCATTTATAGTCCACATTAAGGCTGCACACATGTTGAATGTTGTCTTTGAAAATGCATCATATGTGTGCAACCTAATATCCTAAAGATCCCTCAACTCATCAATCAATGGTTGCAAGTAAATGTCAATCTCATGCTAGGTGCCTTGGGTCATGGAATCAACATTGACATCATCAAGTACTCTTTATTCATACACATCCAAGGGGGCAAGTTAGATGCCGAAAGCATGACCGGCCACATACTATATGACTGACTCATATTCCCAAATGGATTGAAACCATCCCTAGCTAGACCTGATCTAACATTGCGAGCATCTATCCTAAACTCAGGAAACTCAATGTCGAAATTCATCCAAGCTAACCCATTTGTAGGATGACCCATTACATTTTCCCTTCTCTTATGTTCATCCTTATGCCAATGCATTTTTTGGGCAATTTTAGAATTCATGAAAAGGCATTGCAACTTAGGCTTTATAGGAAAGTAACGTAAAACTTTATGAGGAATGGCTTTTCCAACTCCACTATACACCTTATACCTTGAAGTACCACAAGTAGGACATTACTTTAAATGCTCATTATTACCCCAAAATAAGCAACAATCATATTTACATTCATGAATGCAATGACAGCCCATGCCTAACTTGTGCAAGTACCTATTTGCAAAATAATAAGACTTAGGAAGAGACTCCCCATTGGGCATTGCATCTTGTAGAAGTTGGAGAAGCATGTTGAAGGAATTGTTACTCCACTTATTATACACCTTCAAGTGGAGAAGCTTCACTATAAATTCAAACTTAGACAAGTTGCAATTTGAATAAAGCTCCTCTTGTTAGTCAACTTTTAGTCCATCTAGGAAATCCCGTAGAACATCAATACCACCTCTAAGGGATGATTCTTCATCTTCATTGTTGATGAAGGCTTTCACATCTTCTAGCATCTCATCAAGTCCACCTTCATCATTATATCCCATCCCTAGACATTCCTCCTCCATGGATGGTCCTGCTTCCTATTCTCTATGTCGCCTCCTACCTCAATCTATTGGAGGTAATTGAATACTCGACTCCTCTCCATGGTTAATTTGACACCGGTAGGTTATATCTACCCCATCTACAAGTTGGTGAGCTTTGATCACATGTGGAGGATGCAACTTATCATTTAAGCATTTCCTACATGAACAATTTATTCTCGCATTCACCCCATATTTCAAGCGCATGTATGCAAAAAAGTACTCCACACCATGTTGATACTCTTCAGACTTAATGTCTTCAATCATCCAACTCTTATCCATGCTTATAGGAATATGACTCCAAAAGAATGTATAAAACTACGACACCTGAAAATGTACAAATAATGAATGAGAAAAGAGTGACATTCTAGCATTTAATCATTCAATTAAATATCTATAATTAGGCACCTGCTTCACTCAAAACCCAGCAATGCCCATTTAAATACCTATATTTAATCATTCGATTAAATATCTATGCAACCTTGAACTTTTTTATTGTTTCAAGAAGAGGCTTATATAAATGGTGAATAAGAAGTTTTATGGTAAACAGGTTGGAACAAATTGACTAAAAAATTCAAGATAAGAGAGCACAAGCAAGCTGATAAATGACAATTCTATAATCACTAGAAAGCAACCAAAGTAGTGGTCAAGCAAATTATAAGCTTATAAGGCAAAAGCAGAAAATAACATGACAATACAAGTATGTACAATAAATATGGCAGTGACAATGGTTGCATGACCCTCCATTTGATTGATTCTTTATATAAAGGGAGTCTAAAAACATGCAACATTAGTTACATGGTCAAGTGCCAATTTAATTATCCAACAATAGTATTTTCATCCACTAAAAATTAGCAACATTAGTATTTTTATCCCAACTGAAAAAAAAAAACCATCCAACATCAACATATGAAGGGGATAAAATCTGTTCACTACGTAAACACCTGGCAACAATTGGCTTGACAATCAATACATGTCCTGCAATCAGCATAACATTAACAACCATGACATGTTTAAAAATAAAATAGAACACAATTTAATATATTCATATGGTGACAAAATGAGAGACATGGGATAGAAAATTTGGAAAAAAAAAAGAAAAAGAAAAGAAGAGGAGCAGAATTTGTGCAGAGTCAAAACATAACACTCCATTTTCTATCAATTTGTTCTTTCTTTGCCATTGACTTCCTATGTGTTAGAGAGCACCACATCGTAGCCAAACAACACCCTCATCGTATGTCTACTACTTGGCACCGGCTCTTATAGATACCGACCCTGTAATGACCACTATACTACACTTACATGACCATTGTACTTGCTAGAAGGCCATTCACAAGTAAATTAAGAAAGACATTGTTTATAAGAAACACATTGTTACATCTGATGGTCATTTGTAAGAGAATGCACAAGAAACCATAATGGATACAAGATTTTTATGCAAGGAACAATGCTATTGAATCTGTTAATACCACTACGGGGAAGCTCCAACAAGGAACAATGCTAGCTAGCCAAGACTATGAAAAATACAATTATACACTTTATTTCATACACCGCTGGTCTTGATACTTTATTTTACTTTATATATTTGCAGCAGTCATGTGGTTATATAGCATGACAAATGGATAAACACACGATTAAGCATTCCTTTGTCACAAGAAGGAACTAAACTCAATGCGCATAACTATCTTAAATAGTTAGAGTTTTCCTATCAAATTGGATAATTCCTATTCTAGATGAATCCAAATGAATAGACGTTGTCAATCAAGTAATTGATGCTTAATTACATAATTAGGGAAAAAAATCCTGTTATAACTTAAATTACAAAACAATGCAGAGGGAAAAAGAATAAAAAAATAAAAGCAAATTATAAAAGCATTATCAAAGGCAAAAAGAGTGTTTAAGGTTTGTAATTTTATTCTAAACTAGCTTTTACCATGGAACATAAGGTGGAGATGGAGCCAGAAAGTTGTAGTTAGGGGTGAGAATTGCGGGGCGGGCAAAAAAAATTTGACCTACAGAGGTATGGGCCATTTTGGCCTGTGCCCGCTTGACCCGCGGGGCGGGGCGGGTAATCCTCGCGGGCGGCGGGCCAACCCGCTGGAAAACGCGGTTTGCGAGCTGCCCCTGGACTGCTGCACTGTGGACGACACGACCCTAGACTGCTGGACATGACGAGGACGACATGACGAGTTGCCCTGCCCTGTACCGCCGTCGCCGACTGAAATGACCGGTTGAAATGACGTTGCCGATTGGTTCTGAGCTGAAATGACCGGTTGAAATTAAGCCAAACCGCACGAACACAGACACACGGTGCACATCTCCTTCTCCAGTTCTCCTTCGCAGAAGTCAAACACACACACACCACAACACACTCCGCAGCCCAGTTGCATCGTCCGTACACCTCGTCGCAGTCACAGTCGCAGCTCGTAGTCACACTGTCGTTCATCCGTGCACCTCGTCTGCAGTCCGCACGTAGCTGGCAGCAGCCTACACGGCCATGTGTACAAGTTCCACCGCAGCTGGTAGTAGCCCACCCCACCGTCCGTGCACCCCCTGTACTCCGCAGCTGGACGTCGCGCCACCACTGCCAGCCACCTGTTAGACGTCGTTAATTAAGGTAAAACAATTCTCTATTATTGTCCTCTACTATATTGTAGCTGGTGGTTTGGCCGTGTGGTGTGGTGGCTATGTGGTGTGGTGGCCGTGTAGTGTCAGGTGTGGCCGTGTGGTGTGTGGCGGGTCATCGCGGGCCAGCCCGCATTGGCCTGCGGGGCGGGGCGGGCTGACTTTTCTGACCTGCCAACCTTGCGGGCCACTGCGGGCCAGCCCACGACGACCCACAGGCCGACCCATTCGGCCCACATTACCGACCCTAGTTGTAGGTTAATTTGATGGTATACTCCCCTGAGGATGAATGCAAACATTTAAAAACATATGATGAGTTGTGTGGGAGTAATAGTTGTAGGAATATTGATATTTTCCCATAGAGGACCTTGGGGCAAGTCCCAATGTTGTCTAACAATTATGGAGCAAAGTCTAGTGTGAAGTAAAATACCTGAATTAGTGATCTCAAGTGTATTGGAAATGGCATCTAGAAGCCCAATTGGAAGAAAGGCGACCGATATTTTATAACAATAACATTCTAGAGGGGGATCACACAACCAAATTTAAAATAATCTTAAATATCATTTTTTTTAAAAAAGATATAAGCATAAGCAAAATAGGAAAAATAATGCAGAGACTATAATATCCATAAAAGCTTCATGTTTAGTCAAGATGCAATGATTTCTAGCACAACATGATATACTTTGTTCAAGAAATGATTTATAGAATCAAAACTCATAATGGATTAACGTGGTCAAATATTTATATATAACACACATTTGATATAGATTGACAACATAACATAATAAAACTATTATTTAAAATATTTAATCAATTTGATTGATTTTTATAGTACTTAAAACATTAATACTAAATCCAAATCCAAGCATAACAGCAGCATGAGCACAACGTGAATTTCTTACCCTTATTCATACCTGAATATGGTAACACACACACACATCATACATGCCTTGGAACAAATGAGCAATGCTTTTATTATGAGAAGTATCCAACTAAATCAATATCAAGTGGATTCCTCATAACATCAACCTTTTTTTTTTGTATTTATTTTTTTTCTAACATAAACATTAATACGGAGCTAGTTTCTTTATGTTGTCATATGTCCTTATCCTTATCCTGTTAATAAAATAGTCATCTCCTACAACCCACCATCTTTTTAAGGTAATAATAATATCATCCTCTTTAGCTTATGTAGTAGTTTTGAAACATTATTTCTAAATGGCACGCATGCTACAGTTTCTGGTGTTCTTGCCATTAGAAAATATTGATTGTAGGTGAATGAACTAGAGGCTTTGAGAATGAGGCCTTATCCTGTTAATAAAATAGTCATCTCCTACAACCCACCATCTTTTTAAGGTAATAATAATATCATCCTCTTTAGCTTATGTAGTAGTTTTGAAACATTATTTCTAAATGGCACGCATGCTACAGTTTCTGGTGTTCTTGCCATTAGAAAATATTGATTGTAGGTGAATGAACTAGAGGCTTTGAGAATGAGGCAATTGATATTATTATGGTACAAGACAAAAAATGTTTATGTAGCTCTTGTGGGTGGTAATCACATAGTTGCCAGATTTTATACTTGCTAATAAGATCCTTCTTTCCTCGAAATCACTATTCTTTTTGTCTTAATTTCTTAAGTCTTTATTGATCTCCTTTATTTTTTTCATAACTGATCATGTTAACTTAGGTATTATTCTCTCCATTTTTGTACCACAAATATAGACTTTAGCTTCTCTTTTCCTATACATCAATCTTTTTTTTTTTTTTCAATACAGATCTTTACAACAAAATGGCTATGGAATTTGCTCAAATTTTGGAAAAGATAACCTGATCCAGCAAAATTTAATCAAGCAAAATAATCCCAAAACAGATTTAACTGAGCAAAGATGGACTAAGCTTGATTCCCAGATAATGGTATAACAGTATAGAGATTACTTTACCCTCAATCCATATCCAATGCACAAAAGAAAAACTCAATAACAGACACACACAGATGAACTCAATAACCTGTCAAGATGATACTTTATCTTACTGAGAGAGTTTTCTCCATTTTGAAAAGGCTTTTCTTTAAAAAGAACTTGCAAGTTAAACTTGTTTTTGAAGAGGATTTCAAACGGAGTGCAAAAACCAATATCATTTTTTCTTTCTTTTTTTTTTTGGCTAAGTTATACTTTTCTCCACTTTTAGCTTCATCTAAATGATAAGTTCAATATAAGGTGGGAAGAGAAAGTATAATAGAATGAAAGGGAGACAAAACAAAGTATAAGTTTAGTAGGACACATAAAACAAAGACATAGGGCAACAATCGTTAAAAAATTATTGAGGTTACTACAAATTAAAGTGATAGTTTAAAAAATGAAACACTGTACATAAAATGAAAGGGTCAAAATTTGTTTAACCAATGTAAAAACATAAGATCAACCCAAATGCATCAAACCCAATCTATAGCAAACAACACAATCCAAATTATGAAGAAAAAGTCGCCATTCATTCCAGACACAAACATAATCACAACTATAAGAGGGATCTTAGCCCGTCCTCAAATAAAGCCACGCTACAATCACAACACAGCTACAAATAAAGAATTACAACTCTATCTTGAAACAAAAACCATAACTACAACTCAAGGCCTAATCCACAAATGCATAGAAATAAGCAATGAGTGAACAATATGGGATATTACTCATGGGAGCCAATGATGAGCAAAAAAATCCTCCACTCTGCAAGTTCACAATTATAAACTATAACAACTAATAGAACAATATAGACATAAGGAAATAAAACGAGCCATAGCTAAAGTAGCCAGCATTGCAGAGCATCATATATATATATATATCTAATGATAGATTAACCAACTTATGATAATAATAAACCCCTAAGAAAGCATATTGACTAATAAAATATGGGAACTAAGTTTAAATTAGTTAACTATAATTAGACTTGATTGTTGTGAAACTATTAAATAAGTGGGTTGATTTATGTGCTACGTGCTAAAGCATACAAGAGAATGATTAAGTACTTTGGAGATGATAATTTGCTATACTTGATTGTTTACAAGTTGATTGAAATGTGTGTATATGATGCATGTGTCTAACATTAAAATGCTAAATTTGAAGCTATGCTACTTGGTTGGTATTGTGAAATGTTAATATTGATAGATTTCTGATGGGTGTCGAGTCCAACAAAAATAAAACCTACTCCTAGACAATTATATGATTTGCATATAGTGGTGAGTAGGGTCGAATCCACAGGGATTGGTAAAGATATTTCTATTCAAAGAGAACAATAAGGAAAAGGAAAATGGGGGGGTTTTGTTTGTGAATCAACTAAAGTAAAACAAGGTAAGAAAATCAGATATTGGTAAAAGCCTAGCCAAAGGAATCAAGATGGTTTAATTCTAGGAATTGATCATCGATGCAAATGTTCTCTATTCTTGTTCTTAGATAAATTGGTTATGGTTATTAACAAGCTCTAACAACCTATCTCTCCTTACTTCCTCGATAACCTCGGACAAACGCTTTGAATTATTTCTCTTATTGATTAAACAACCCTTAGACAAGCGCTTAGGATTTAATCTATCAATAGCATTAAGATCTAGAGAGACCACCAATTCATGCCAGTAGATTATAAGATAACCTATTTAAACATGATTACATACCTCCATAACATGAATTCAATCATCTCTTTTATAACCAAACATGTTATTGCGTCACTAAGACTAGAGCAATCAAACAATTATGGATTTGACGTGCTAGTTGACAATATATTAACTTGCTAATTGAGTAGAAGAGCTCTATTCATACCAATCAACAAAGATAATAATGACAAAACGATCAGAAGATATATGAATACCCGAAAGCAAAGAATAGAATAAATACAAGTCAATTAGACCTCACAATTCGTGGAGAATTAAACATCTATGACCCTTTGGCTAGAAAAGTAACTTAGCTACACATGTTCATCAATAAAACGAAAATAAAAGATAGAAACATAATGAACCCGGTTGCTTGCTCTGCCTCCGCGTTTCCTTCTTCAAGATCCAAGATTCCAAGATCAAAAGTTGTTCTAACCCTCTAGGGTTGGCTCTATTTATACTATTAGATGGATAGCATGTGATCTTTTGCTAGCAAGATACGAAAATATCTTTCCTTTTCCAAGTAGATTTCGAGAAGTGAAGATTCGTCTGCTTGGCACGCCTCAACACACGGCCGTGGATCAAGCCGTGCCATCCTCTGTGCATATTCTTCAAGTCTTCATCCGCGCCCAGTGTGAACCACGGTTAGACACACGGCCAGATTTCAAGCCGTGCCTTCATCTGTGCATAATCTTCAAGTCTTCATCCGTGTTCAGTGTGTACCACGGTTACACCCACGGCTAGATTTCAAGCCGTGCCTTCATCTGGTTGATGTTCCACACTTTCTTCTCCTTGGTCCTGGCTTCCACCGCGGCTTCAAGCACGGTTTCTCCCACGGGTTCCACCACGGCCGTGCCTTAAGCCGTGTCTCTCTCTATTCAAAGTCCTCATTTTTGCCTTCTTGTCCAGTGTGTAACACGGTTTGAACATTGGCCGTGCCTCAAACCGTGCTTCCTCCGGTGGTGTAATTTCTTGTCTTGATCTAAGTTGTAGATGACTTCTCTAAAATACTTGAATTAACATCCTTGACTCTATTTAACCTGATTTATCACGATGATAGATTAAAGTACCATTTCCTTATGATTTCTATAAAATCAATAATAATTTAACACAATTTATACTATAAAGATTGAGTATAAAATGGCTCTATCAATTTCTAATTATACGTAATTGTTTGGTCAAATGTAACTCGACAATTAGATGTTTAAGATGGTTAAGATGTTCAACTTTAGTTAATCAATATTCACAAAACATGGAGTCAAATAAACATAGAGAGACTTACCGCATTAAACAGCTTGACCACTGAAATCTAAATAAAGTTTTTTTTTTTGGATAAATATGTCCAAACAAAGTTAGTAAGAAACAAAATGAGAATTCTTAAAATGTAAACTTTTTTTTTTTTTGCTGCCATAAGCTTTTTAAAACAAAATGAAGCACACACCTCTAATCCCTTTGTGGCAACACATATAAGAAACTTTTTGTGTGCATCTAAATATTTAAGAGGCTCAACATGCCCCTTCTCTACCATCTATTGAATTCATGAATATGTACATGCATAAACCACTTAATTTTAAAAAAAAAAATGATTAAAAGCTCCATTGAAATGTATAATAAATAAAAGACATACAATGCGTTTTTCTTTCTTTGCCTCCCCTTCAGCAAACTTTTCTACAACAAGCTTCTTGTGTGATGATAAGAACCCTAGAATTATTCAACAAAAATTGAAAGGGAAAAACATGAAAACATAAGATTAAGCTGTGCTAAGGCTCCAAATTGTACCTTTAAGTAATGCTTTAATGCAAACTCTGCTAACTCGTGATGAAACTCGACACTCGATTCGTGATCCTCACAACCTACATATCTCTCAAGAACGATGGACACTATGACCCTTTGTCTATAGACAAGACAAGAACCTTGGTATATGCGATAACGCCACAATTGATTATGGAATGATCGATTGATAAGTTAAAGGATGAACACCACAGATTCATAATTCGATAAGTTCAATTAGTTCTTTAAAGAACCAAAGAGAAATCTCTCTCAATTATGAATAAACTTTGTCAAAAGATCGATACAAATTAATGTGTGATGACTATTTATAGTCTCACAACAAAAGCACACAAAAAAGTATAAAAAACCCTAATTGCGACTAAGGAAAACATTATACGCCAGCGGCCTAAAATTGTCTAAAGCCGGCCTAAAATTACTCTTAAGCTGACACCTAAGCCAACGACTTATCTTTAGCATCCAGCCGGCCTTTATTATATGTAAGCCAGCCTACTTAGGCCAGTGACTTTCTAGCCGGCTTATCATGTAATTTACATCGGCCACTTTAAGCCGGCGACCTTCTCCAAAGTTGGCCATTTAGGCCGGTGGCCTAAGCCTCAAAGGCCGGTAGTCTTCAGTAGTCTTGAAGTTGTCAGCATTTGATTCCTTCCTCGACTTTCGCCTTCGTGATCTGCACTTCAAATAGGTTCATGCTCTTTGCTCCCATCTCCTTATCTTGTCTTTGATCATCCTTGGACCAATCCTCCTAGTGTGATTTTCATCATTCCACTCCTCTTGAAAAGGATTTGTCCTCAAATCGTCACCTGCATTAAAAAGACTCAAATCATTAATATTAAAAATAGCACTAGTTGGATACTTACTTGGCAATTCCAATATGTAAATGTGGTTATTGATGCACTCGAGGACTCAAAATGGACCCTCACCTCTTGGAAGCCTCTTTGATCACTTTTGTATTGGGGATCATTTTTGGTGTATGCACACCCCGACCTAATCTCTAGGTTCAAATAGAACTTAATGACGCCCTTTACTAGTTCGTTTAGCACATTGCTTCTTTTGTCGGTCAATATTGAGCTTGGCCTTTGCATGCACCTTAGTAGATCTCTTTATTCATGCACATAGAACATTCTTAACCTCACTGAGTCTCTCATCGAAATTTTCTTTCCACTCTATTTTTTACTCATCACTCAGTGTTCTTCCCTTTTCGCTTTCCTTTGACTTAGACTCTCTCTCATTTTCTTCTGCAATAAAGCTCAATTTAATTTTTTTACTAACTCTCTTTTGTTCACTCTCTCTTTGTAGCCTCACTTGATCTTCATAAAAATTTTCTTTTCTCTCAGCTTTTATCTTTATTTTCTCACAAGCCTCATCTTCCTCCTCTTTTCTTTTGTACTCTCACTTAATGTCTATTTTTCACTCTCTTTTTGCAATTTCACCTGGTCCTCATAAACTTGCTTAGGGGTCAAAAGCACAAGGTTAAGTGGCCTTTGATTGTGCTCAAAGGAATACTTATTGGTAAAGCCGTCATGCTTAACCCTCTTATCAAACTTCCATGGTTGTCCAAGCAACAAGTGAATAGCCTGCATTGGAACTATGTCACATAAAATATCATCTTTATATCTTCCAATGCTAAAAGTAACTAGCACCTGCTTGTTCACCCTCACTTCACTACTATTATTCAACCATTGCAATTTATAAGGTCGAAGATGCTCATTAGTGGAAAGTCCTAATTTCTCAACCATAGCTGCACTTGCTACATTAGTACAACTCCTATCAAGCTCGAAAGGGGGCCTGGAAGTTTACGCTAAAATTATCATGATATGTGTACACTTGTTACATGATAATCGTCTTATAAGCTAGAGATCGTAAGACTCTAAATAATTAATTACATTTACAACTAATCATATTACAAATTATATAATAAAATATAACTATGGATTCCGTATCTCACGGTTAACCATGATCGCAGAGAGTCGGTATCCCTTACCAACCAGTAAAATGGAATAAGATCCTAAGTTTCACAAATTCAAAATTTACATTAAGGTCCTAAAATAACATTTTGTCTAAATAATCTATCATCCGCAACTCATAATTTATTGTTCTTAGCTTCCAAAAAAAAAAAAAAAAGCTTTTGACCCTTTACATCTTATCCTATCCCAAGCTTTTATAATTTTACCTGCAAAATAGTCTGTGGAGGGGTGAGCACACTATGACTCAGTGAATGGGAGTGCAGTACTTTCAATGCTACACACCCACAAGTAACCTCCCTTAAACTTAGGGTGGGGATTTCGAAGCCACTATCAGTGCCCAGGTCTCATTACCTAATTTATTTATCTTATCACTTTGATAATTATAATATTTTTACTTCAATAGTGTACGTTCCCATGTCTTTGCAAAGTCGGAGCAACACCTTCAAGGACCGGCCGGACTCCGAACCATCAAGGCACGATAATCTCCTAATCACTTAGTTTACACTTGGCGGAACAGTAATCCTTTGATTACTTTCGGCGAGCCCTATAGCAGTGATGGCCTTCAATCTCATGCAGTGTCTCGGGTAAATGCATGTCAAATTTTAATCGAATCCACTTTTTTAATTAATTGGTTCAGGGTGATCAAACAATATATAGTCGCAAGCCAATATACATTCAAAGTAATAAGTAACTATAAGCATTTACGGAATACAATTCCAATGACAAACATTAGGAAACCAATTAATCCCACAAGCAACACAATTACACCTTACATCTACACTCATCATGACAAGAGATATCAACCATTACATGTCACAGATGTGATCGGGAAGATTAAACTAACCAAATAAAAGTCAGTTATGCTTGACACCAATCATGATTGAATAAATTTTAAAGCGAGCCGTCGTATGAAAACAATCAATAAGAGCGTAATATAGCTCAATCTCACCTACCGTTAAATCAACCCTTTAGGTTTGAGCTACAATCTTCATTTCTTGACACATCTGTGCCATTTCACTTAAACGTCAAATCAATGACTCGGAATTGATTTACGATTATCATTTCGTGACACTTCTGTGTCCTTTCACCTCTCGAAGGCTTAGTTTTATGCATTCTAAAAGTCACTTAGGGTAGCCACATATGTATATATCCCTTCCAAATCCTCAAATACCTACGTGTACAATATATATATATATATATTTATAAATCTACTTTAACTGACGGATAAATTTGTTAAATATTTTTCCTTATATACTCAAGAAATGTCAAAGGATAAAATGATTGCATTGAAAAATAAGATTTTTGTTCATGATTATATAGTTATAGGTGTGAATGTAACCTATGTAGATATAGTAGGAAAATTGTTTGTCCCCTACGTCTATGCGTACACATCCATTATACGTATATACATATAAAAAGTTAAGTTTACATTTATCAATTTAGTTTACGAAAACAAATTAGAAGTTGGAAATTAAATCCGTAGTGATAGCACTAGCAACTAAGACAAGGTGCTATCATTGAGATAGTGCTATCTACCTATAGCCCATTCTGATTTTTATATCATTACACCCATATTATCCGTAATTTACCTAATTACTAGTTTCTTTGTATGACTTCCTTTCCTACTTCTTTACCCCATCGTCTACTAAGGAAATAAATTAATTATCACAATTACAATCATAACAAATAGGGAAAGACACATAAGTAATATATCAGGGTTTAGCATAACATAGCAAACCAATCACAATATTGTAGCATATCATTAAGTTTCCTACTCAACTGTTTAAGGTCGTCATACTTCTAACCGAAACTGAGTGATTCTAGCAAGTAATCCCTTTACTTTCCTCTTGAAATCAGTGTCCTTTTACAATGCTTCCTCAACCAAATCATAGAAAGTAGTGTCTCCACCTAAATTTGGTAGTTTTCTAGCACCTGATATTTATACTTTGCTCATTATACGTTTGATGGCAAGTCATGAAGTTTTCACCTTAAGAAACTTTGGGCGAACGAGATTCAAAATGTTGGACACTTCTTTAATGTGATTTTGATACAGGGTTCCAGAAAGAAAGACCTTCCTAGGAATCATTGTTTTAGCACCTCAAGTTGCTGTGATCGACTGTCTGCTTTCCTTGTGTAGAAGTCAAGTAATGGAATGTCTTCGACTTGCCAAATCCGAAATTCCTTCTTCTATGTAGGTAAGATACCCTTGGGAAGGACAACTAAAGGTTTTACATTAGGGTATTTGGCAAATAATGATCTTCCTCAACATCCTTTGAACATTTTAGTGTGAAATTCATTTCATTCCAAATATCCCCCAGGCCATCATCTTGGACGTTGCTTGAATCATTCTCTTCACCATCTACACCAACATAAACACCTCTTTTTCCCATTTAATTTCACACAGACACACTCACCTCCTTCATGCAATTCCCTTTTCCTCTTCGGCCTCACCTTTCCATTCTTCCTTCTCTCTTTTCCCTTATTATTCTCCTTTTTCGGAATTTTTCCAAATTTGCCTCTCCTTAACTTGAAGCATCTTTGAATCTTTTTTTTTTATCAATTTTTCTCTAATATCTTTTAACGAACTACTTGTAGGACAACCTGTAGGATTAGTAGTCACTAAAGGTTTTGTATCACCTTCTTTCTTTTCTCCTTTGTTGACATCTCCACTTATAGGGTTTCCTACCCCCTCTACTGGTCTTCATCCTTACTTACGCTTCCATCACCATACATACACCGACCACCCTTTACACACACATACATGCCCACCTCCATCGTAATAACATCATATACACACTTACACACAAGTTTCACCTATGCACATACACAAGATCAATACCCTCTTGCCTTATTTTTTGACTCTTCTTCTCTTTTCTTCACCCTTTTTCTATCTTCAATTCTCACTTTCTCCTTCTTCCAACTTTTCCTTTTCTACTTCATATATCTTACTCATCGAACCCCACATACACACCGTACACACACACACTAGCACATTCCTACCCATACACATACACACACTTTGCACACCAGCACACTCTACTCATACGCATACACACACACACACACACACACCAAGCACACACACCAGCACACACCTCGCAACCCCCTCTCCCCTTCCTTATGCACACCTTCGCTTCTCTCACACCTAATCTCCTCAACTTCTCCTCAATTGGACGTCTCCTCACTAGACAACATTTCTTTCTCAGATTTTCCTCCACTTCATCTCTTCTTCTCCGCTGGTCTGTTAGTACACACACTCCTAGAACCTGATCACCTGAGGATGTTGTTGCTGTTGCTGTTGTGGTTACTGTTGCTATCGTCATTACGGTCGTTGTTGTTGTTGCTATCGTCGTTACAGTTTTTGTTGTTGTTGCTATCGTGGTTGCCGTTGCGGTTGTCGTTGCTGTTGTTGTTGTTGTGGTCATTGTTGCTATTGTTGTTGCTGTCGCAGTTGCCGTTGTTGTCCTCCTTCCTTGCAAACACACACACCCACATCATGCAAAACACCAACCACACGATTGAAGTAGCCACCACGACCTAGTTGGTGCAAAGCTCATGTTCTCGAGTCTTAAGAAAGATTACTACGAGTCTTACACACAGCCTTCGACCCCACTTCCCCCTCTTCTTCGCCTTGTCGCTTGTCGTTGGTCACCTGGTTGCCTAGACGTTACTAGTTTAGGGTGGAGGGTTTAGAGGGGATGGCGATCTGAAGAGAAGGAAGGGAAATTTAGGGGAAATGAAAGAGAAGACAACGTTGGGACAAGGGGCTCTCTGTAGTAGGGGAAGACAAGTGATGGGTGTCGAATCCAACAAAAATAAAAACCTACTCCTAGACAATTATATGATTTGCGTATAGTAGTGAGTAGGGTCGTATCCACAGGAATTGGTTAAATATATTTCTATTCAAAGAGAATAAAAGAGGAAAAAAAATGGGGGGTTTTGTTTGTGAATCAAAATAATATTGAAACAAGATAATAAAATCGAATATTGATAAAAGCCTAGCCAAAGGAATCAAGATAGTTTAATTCGAGGAATTGATTATCGATGCAAATGTTTTCTATTCTTATTTCTAGATAAACTGGTTATGGTTATTAACAAGCTCTAATAACCTATCTCTCCTTACTTCCTCGATAACCAAAACAAGCTCTTTGATTATTTCTCTTATCGATTAGACAACCCTAAACAAGCTCTTAGGATTTAATCTATCAATAGCATTAAAAACAAGAGAGACCACCAATTCATGCCAGTAGATTATAAGATAACCTATTTAAACAAGATCATACATCTCCATAACATGAATTCGATCATCTATTTTATAATCAAACATGTTATTGTGTCACCGAGACTAGAACTATCAAACAATTACGGATTTGACATGCTAGTTGACAATATATTAACTTGCTAATTGAGTAGAAGAGCTCTAATTCATACCGATCAACAAAGATAATATTGACAAAACTTCCAGAAGATATATAAATATCTAAAAACAAAGAATAGATTAAAGACAACTCAGTTAGATCTCACAATTCGTGAAGAATTAAACTTCAATGATCCTTTGGCTAGAAAATCTGCTTAGCTACACATGTTCATCATCAAAACGAAAATTAAAAGTAAAAACATAATAAGCCTCTGTTCCCGGTTTCCTTGCTCTGCCTCCTTCCTTCCTTCTTGTCTCCAAGATGATCAAAACTCCTCTAGGGTTAGTTCTATTTATATTGTTAAGGGAATGGCAGAGGATCTTTAGCTAGCAAGATACGAAAATATCTTTCCTTTTTTATGTAAATCTCGAGAAGTGAATAATCGTCCGCCTGGCACGCCCAACAACACGGCAAGATTTCAAGCCGTGTCTTCCTCTGTGGATAATCTACAATTCTTCATCCATGTCCAGTGTGTGCCACGTCTTCCACCATAGCCAGATGTCAAGCCGTGCCTTCCTCTGGTGATTCTTCAAGACAGATACACGATCGTGTACTTCAACCGTGTATATTTTTGTTGATTCTTCAAGACAGATACACGGTCGTGTACTTCAACCGTGTATATTTCTGTTGATTCTTCAAAACTAAGTACACGGCCATGTAAATCCTTGCCTTTGATCCAAATTGTAGATGACTTCTCTAATTTACTTGAATTAGCACTCTTGACTCCATTTAACCTGATTTATCACCATAATAAAATTAAGTGCCATTTCCTTATGATTTCTATAAAATCAATAATAAATTAACACAATTCATACTATAAAGATTAAGTATAAAATGGCTCTATCAACAAGAACGAGAGGAAGAAAGAGAGGGAAGAAGAAAGGAAAAGAAGAAGATGGAAAGCGGAACTTCGGCCGGTTGGATGATGACGATGAAGGGACGCGGCTAGAAGACGAAGAAGAAGAAGAAGAAGAAGAAGAAGAAGAAGAAGAAGAAGAAGAAGAAAAGGAGGAGAGAAGGGGTAGGGGATGGGACGGTTGCTGCTGCTGTTAACTTTATTCTTGAAGGGAAGGGATGATAGGGATAAGATAGGCTTTTTTTATCCACACAGTTATGTATATATATTTATATATTATATTATATTATATTTTATATTATAATATTAAAAATATTTTAATATTATAATTATCTTTAAATTTATATTTTAGCATTTTATTACGAAAGTTTACGTCTAAGCTAATTTGATTATTCCGGACATAAATATTTACTCGAAATTTTTATTTGAAATTCCTATATCTATAGTTTCAATTAATTTCATTATTTAATCTAATATTGTTCGAAATTTATATTTCGGGGAACTTATTCTTTTAATTTAAATTACATGACTGAAATTAGGACGTATAATTATTTTTATTTATGTTTTTATTTATTTGTTTATATACCTATATACGGATATTTTTCAATTACTTCGTTTCCTAAATTGATTTAGTAATATATTTGAAATGCTATGTTCGTTATCCTTTTTCTTTACAATGGTTGTTCTTTCCAATTGTTCTAAATATCTATTTCTCGTTGTTTGTGATACTGATCAAATGGATCTCATGTCTTCCTCATTTATCTATTTTTAAAGCCTATTATTATCGTAAATTATTAAAATAATATTCATGTGTCGCGATGTTTTAAATTTTGTCATAAATTTCTCAAAGTTTTTAATATAGCGAGATTGTCATTTTCGCTATTCCGACCTAAAAGTATTTTTCATTTTTCTTATTTTCTTTAAATTTTCATATAGTTTTTCAAAATTTTTGGGACATTACAACTCCCACCATTTATAATCACACTACACACCTTATTATGAACTAGGCATCTAGTATAAAAAATATTCTCCCTTTATGCCTCTTCTTCTTCTCTAATCTATACATTCCAAACTCTCCTAGCTACCAACAATTTCTCTTGAGCAACAAACTCCTCCCCATCAACATTTTTAGAAGAATTTTTATGAGACATATTGTTGCACAAGATAATGTTAGGAGTAATAAAATTAAATCTCTCAAATTTACTTGCTTACGTGTTTCACTTAAATCGCTCTACCGTGCTCACCGATCCTTGCCCACTAAAAATTTCTCTTTTTGGTTCTTTTGGAATTAATAATCCGATCGGATTTGTTCCTATAGAAATCTACCTAACTCTCTCAATAGTAGTTTCGTAACACGACTTGACTAGATTCATAGAATGCTAAGAATTGCAATAAGGATCACCACAAACTATCAATCGCAATTTTTTTGATACAAATTTCCTCTCTCTCTCTCTCTCTCTCTCTTTTTTTTTTTGTTTTGAATATGAAGAAAGGAAGTGTGTATGATTCCTTTAAATACTAACAACAATCAAATTCAATCTACTTGCAATAATTCATAATTTAATGAACAATTTTTTTCTTTTTTTGTTTTTTTTTTATCTAAACCGTAGATCTAAGAATAGGTAATTGAAATAACAAGATAGGCAATCCTGACAAACCTAATTGCTTTGATACCAAATGATGCAAACCCCGCCAACTCGTGATGAAACCCGACACTCAATTCGCTATCCTCACAACCTACGGATCTCTCTAGAATGATGGACACCGCGACCCTTTGTCTATAGATGAGACAAGAACCTTGGTATATGTGATAATGCCACAATCGATTATAGAACGATTGATTGATAAGTTTAGGGATGAACGCCACAGATTCAGAATATGATAAGTTTAATTAGTTCTTTAAAGAACCAAAGAGAAATCTCTCTCAATTATGAATAAAATTTGTCAAAAGATTGATACAAATGAATGTGTGACGACTATTTATAGTCTCCTAACAAAAGCACACAAAAACGTATAAAAAACCCTAATCGTGACTAAGGAAAACATTATATGTTGGCGGCCTAAAATTGTGTAAAGTCGGCCTAAAATTACTCCTAAGCCAACACCTAATCTGCTGGCTTATCTTTAGCATCTAACTAGCCTTTATTATATGTAAGCCAACCCACTTAGGTTGGCAGTTTACTAGCCAGCCTATCATGTAAGTTACATCGGCCACTTTAGGCTGGTGGCCTTCTCCAAAGCCGGCCATTTAGGCTAGCAGCCTAAGCCTTTAAGGTAGGCGGTCTTCAGTAGTCTTGAAGTTGTCGGCCTTTGATTCCTTCCCCAACTTCCGCCTTCGTGATCCGCACTTCAAATAGGCCCGTGCTCTTTGCTCCCATCTCCTTATCTTGTCTTGGATCATCCTTAGACCAATCCTCTTAGTGTGATCTTCATCATGCTTGGTTGGTGATGAAGGAATGGTGAGCAAGAGAGACCAAATGAATGGGTGTTTTGGGGGTGATGGGTGTTTTGCTTAGAGGATGGAGACGGCCGATGGGTGCTGTTTAGGGGGCGATGGGAGAGAGGGGGTGTATGGGCAGTGGTGGTGTTCTATGGTGATGTGAGAGAGATAAAGTATGGGTAGTCATGGTGTTCGAGAGTGATGGGACGGAGAGAGAGTATGAGTGGTGGTGACGTTCTGGTGGGGTGATGACTGATGAGAGAGAAGAAGAGAATTTTTGAGTGAGATGAAAAAACAAGAAAAAACAAAAAAAAAATGACACGGTGCCGCCACTTGTTGAGGAAGACACAGATGAAAAAAATTAAAAGGGAACAAAACAAAACATTAGGCGGAAAGTTAATAATTTCTTGAAGGAGAATGCCTAGTAGCTAGGGAGTAAATTATAGATTTTTTTTTAATTTAATGGTTATTTAATTTTATATAATAAGTAAAAAATATTTAATAAGATTAATTACAATTAATATTAGAAAAATATTACAAATCAAATTATATATATATCTTCTAAATTTAATTATAAATGTTATTAAATTATATTTTTTTATAACGATTAATAAATGTTACTAAATCATATACAAATTTGTAACGTTTGTAAAATTTGCAAATGTTATGAAAGTTCAAAATTGTGGTAGTGTATGAATTTTTTTTTTTTTTAAGTGCAAACAGGTGTGAATTGCGCTGAAATTATTGAATTTTGTCCTTGACTTTTCCAGGAGAACCGATTGGTCGAGAGAGAGTGAGTAATTCCATTACGGCATTGAAGTTTTCAATCTTGCCAACCAGGAATTTTCAATCTTCATCCACACCTTATCCTTATCCTGGCTAAACGTTTAGATACCACAATAAATTCGCTCGCTAGGCTTAAAAGGGAAAAAAAAATAAAAATACCACAAAGTGCTAAATATGGCGAGAGAATTGGTTCTTCTAGTTGTTGGCCATAGAGAACTAACAGGCTTTGCGACGCAACACGATGGTGGAGTCCTTTTTCTGCTTTGCGCGATTGTATTTTCAGTGACCATCATTTCCATGGTTATTTTTGCTTGTGGCAGCAAAGGGCGATGGTCTGGTGGAGGCGGAGGCGGAGGTTGTGGAGGTGGAGGTGGTTGTGGCGGCGGCGGCTGTTAATTAATTATCCTTGTGGACCCTGCTGCAATCCATTCCATCAAAGCTATATTCATAGATTGAAAATATTTTATAGTTTTATGAGTTGATGCAATTAAATATTTTCAATATATGTATCTTGCCGATATTTGTCAGTTATACTAAAGAATAATATTCATTCCATCTATGTTTCTCAATATCTATATTATCTTTTAAGTTATACTAAAGAATAATATTCATCCCCTCCATGTTTCTCAATATGTATCTTGCAAGTTATACTAAAGAATAAAATTCACCCCATCTATGTTATGTATGTATATATACATATATATTTTCATGTTTAGAAATACATAAAAATACTACTAATTATTAGTACTATTCTAATAACTTGAGAGACCTCTATTGTACTATTCTAATAACTAGAGAGGAATCACATTTAGTACTATGGGATTAAAATCAATTTTTATGTTTTGATTTTTTTTTTAGACTTGACAACTTTACTTGGGTATGATTCTATATAAATAAATGCAAATCTTTTTTAATAGGGATTCTTGAATTATGAGTTTATCCATTAGAAAGAAAAAAATTTTGTATTTTCTTTCGGTCAAGAAGAACAAAGAAAAATAAGAGTTAAAAAAAAGAGAGCTGTTTTTGCTAGGTACTTTAAGCATTTCATTTTACAATAGGTTTTATATATGGATTTCATTTCTATCATTGTGAAATATTATAATTGTTAAAATATTGAAATTGGAATAGGGACATACATAAATAAAAAGATATAAAGAAGATGAAACCAAGCGGCCGGATCGTCTTGTAAAAACATAGAAATTGCACATAAAATTTTTATGATTTGGATGTATAATGATATTAGAAGAACGAATTTCATTTGACAAAAAAAAAAAAAAAGGTTCATACCTAACGTACCCACATGGGAAAGGGAGAAGGTTCATGAGATTGGGGCTTTACTAGATGAAAATGGGAGAAACGACTACCTCTTATATATATAATTATAAGTTTCGAAAAAGACAAAAAAGTAGAAATTTATAAAAATAATAGTTAGCATCAAGTATAACAAATTATTCTAAAACTAAAAAATTAAAGAAAAAAATACAAACATTGTAGATTAATTTATACTTTCCCCAAAAATAAATAAGAGAATTCTTTCTTTTGTTTGAGATTTTATGTAATTTGTTTAAACTGTACAATTTTTAATTATTGTATTCATTAATTATTCAATTATATTTGGCCACAAAAATTATTGTACTCAATATACAATAAATAAGGTCTAAAAGCGTATTTTTAAGATTTTGGGTCTAACTTCAAATATTAAGTATGCACAAAGCGAGATTGTGGTAATAAATTTACCCTAAAGTTTTTCAAGTCTAACTCTTATTCTCCCACCAATATAAATTTGTTTGATTGATATCACTTAATATTGATTGAAGAAAGTAGATTACCTTCCTATCCATTTCAAAACTTCCATATCAAGAATATGTTGGGATTGATTGATGCGACCTACTTACTAGGTTTGATTCTTGAACCTGTTCAACATTTCTGTAACTATCCCTAGTACTTGTAAGTGGATTGCTATGCCGTTTCTTAATTAGAGATAAGGCAAATTTAGCTAATTCTGAACATGTAATTCTAACCTGTATGTAATTCTATAAACGCCCTGTAAAATGGCGCTAACAACGCTATCATTTCAAATCCACATTATGTCTAAACACATGTACTTAAAATCTCCTGTCACATCATACATCATATATATATATATATATATATATACTATCAGGATCTGTATTCCCGATAAGTAGACACAACTCATGATTAATCCTGTAGCCCTAAGTGGCTCAAAAAGATTACAAATCTAACCTTATACATAAAAATATTTACATTACAATCTGAAGATCAACACTTGTAGATCTTATTTACAAGCACTACAACATCATGTACAGGACATCCTATTGCAAATAACAGAGGTTCCAAAATGGAAACTAAAGGCCTGCTTACCTCTATTGATACTCTCTAAAAACCCGAGTCTCCAGTAACTTATTCTTCAGTACCTATACCTGAGGTTAGCAAAAACACTAATCCCTCAGCTTTTTAAGAAGTAAAGTGAGTACATAATCAAGCAACCCAGCAAAAATAAGCAATAAATCACATAATAGTAACCAACAATATTATCAAATACTTTGGAAGTAATTACTCAAGTAAGCAAGTTTTCAACTCAAAGCTATACTCGTAAGAAACCCAGTTCAATTTCTTACATTTAACATCATCATGATCTTAATCAATGAACTTTTTCCTTATAATTCCGTTTTACCAAACTCATAACCTTTTCATTGGAGACCATTTTAAGCCTCTCCTGTTTACTCATAGGTCACAAATACTTTTCAATTCACCCAGGCAAAGCCTATCAACTGGTAGATAAACTACCCTCATATACTTTTCAAAACTTAATGTTTTTTCAACCAATTAAGACATCTTTACATACTCTTTTTAGTTAGAAACATTCAGTTCACCTTTCACCTACCCCAAATAAGAGGGGTGACTAGATCCCCATAGGTCACTGAACCGAGCTTCAAAACAATTCGGGTTGACTCAAATGTCGTACTACAAACTTACTAGGTAGGGAACGAGGCTTTCCTTACATTAAGTGTTTTGGGTTAGTAGGTACTTACAACTTACACCTCATTTGATTTGATTGAGTCCCAAAACTCAATTAGGTATACTTTAATGAAGTTATACATGTCAATGCCATTTTTCCATTTTAGATATTTCATCATTATCGAGACAACAATAGTATGAACTCAACTAGTCATATAAACCCCATTCAATAAGCTAAAAATAACTGAGCATTACATCACAATCATAAAACATTTAACAATTTATGTTCATTACATTACATACAATCAGGAACAGTACAATCAAATCTCGTACCCAACTCTCATTCTAAGATTTCTAGAATTTTTCCTTTTTTCTCATAATCCAACCATATCTGGACACACAACCAGCCATCAGCAATCCAATATAATTCAATAGTCCTCTTACATTGATCACAATAAGTGATTGTACAGGGTAATTTTAGCCAACAACAAGTGGTCTACATTATCAACCACTTGTACCTAAGAGAGGAATTAAGGGGGTACTCACCTAAAACAATATATGCTAATCCAAATAGTTGTACAAGCCAAATTCCTTTGTCCTCCTCACTTAACAAAAATACCGGGGCTGCTCCGTTCACCCGCCTTCGGCCACCACTATGTTGGCCAGAGTCTTCCCCCACCGAAAACCTTAACCCCTTCGACAGAACAGACCAAATCCTCTCCTATTTAATTATGTTTTTTCTTCAATTTCTTCAAATTCTTGTTACATCCTACTTCAATCTTGTTCTTCTTCCTCCCTTGATAATTGCATGTTGGAAATGTCAATTGCAATTTGCCTAGAAAATTCGGATGAAATGGAGAGAGTTTTTGTTTTCTTTTTTTTTTTGTGTGTAAAAATTATGATTTTTGGTCTCTTCTCTCTCCCTATTCTAATGTCCACACACACACACACACACACACACACACACACACACACACACACACACACACACACAACATATATATATAATATTACTTAGTTAGTTTTACTGAGGGTGTTGTTGCACGATTTTCTCTCTCTTTTTTTCTTAGCTATATTCCATATGTTTACATTTATATGTCCATATAATTCACACTTTTTTTTTAAATATATAACATATAGCATATATATATACTATTTCAATTTTAACATTATTGCTTAAGCCTAGGACCTCACATACCTGAATCCATAACTTGAGAGACATATAACCTGATGTGATGGAGTAGCCTTACAAGTCTACATGGATGCCCCTTAAAGATACTTTAGTTGCTAAAAATTCTAACAATTTCCATATCATTTTACAACACTGTAAAAATTATTTCACATTTGAGATATTACAAATTTTCATTAGATTTTTTTTTTTTAGTTTCAATAATATTTATATAAAAAAAAATTTTCTTGTCATTTCTCATTTTAATTTTAATTTTCCTCCGATTATTTCCAAACAATTTTTTTTCTAAATATTTGTCAAAAATTAATTTTTAATTATATTTTCCATTAAATGTTTCAAACAAAATCCGTATAATACTATAATAATTATTCCATATTCTATATATTTCACGTCCTTTACAACAACAAATCTTCATTCTAATACAAAAATTAATATTACATGTTATGCATTGCAACATCTATTTATATCATATTTAATAAATTATAATCTAACAACAATAAGTAAAATTTCTATAAAATATACAATTATACTAATATTTTTCTAAAATCTTACATCAAATATAAACATAGATAAAAAACTTTAACTTTTCTAAAAAAGAATATACCACAATTGATTAGCTGTTCAGAAACACTTAGATATGGGAAAAACTTTTCTTTTCTATGCAGAATCACTTCTTTTTCTTCCTCTTTTCTATGTGCGAGAATGAGAGAAATACTAGATCTGAGTGAGTGGGTAATTTTTGTGTGTTGTGTGTTTCTCACTATTGTTGTATTTATATTTTTTAGTTTCGGTATTGTTATCACATGTTTATAAATCAAAAGTAAGTATAAATGGAATAAAAAATTTGGACGGTGGGATTTTGTGCTTAAGGTGTGGACTGGGTCTATGCCTTTAGCGTAAAAATTTTTAGCATCACTAAAGGCGTATATGCGATTTGCGACTTCGTAACCTATTTTAGTAATTAAAAAAAAATAAAATTAAAGACATATATATATATATATATATATATATGTATTTGTTACATGGCAAGAAAATGATCATTGTTGTGCATTATCAAGGTTAAACAACCAATATTACTTGTTTTTGTCAATTAGCTGATTATTTATCTATATTATGGATAGAATAATAATGGGTGACTATGTCAAATTGCTGGTCTACACATTTGGAAATATTATTAGTGGTAACTGGGGAATAAAATATGATAGGGATCCTATTAAGAACTTGAAAATGAAGAAGAATCCGAATTAAACCGAATTCTTCTATAGGATATGCCAGAGTATTGGAGTCGATGCAACTAAAGTGGGGGTTGAGATAATTTATAGGCATCTTATTTTCCATGGGGGCAATGCATCTTATGCCTTGATGGCAATTAGAGACGATGATGATGTTGAAAATCTAATTGAAGTTGCTGAATCCTTTGGAGAGCATGGTATACAACAGTTGTATATTAGAATTTTTAAAGAATTGGAGGGTCCCTTTGAATAGCAGACATTTCAAGAAAATAGGCAAATGCATTCCTTACCTAATAGGGAAGAAATGTCAACCGAGTTGTCGATGTTTGAAGCATATGTTCCAAACCTTATGGAAGAGGCATTGTTGAATGATGAAGATGAAGTAGACATAGCAATTACTTTGATGTTACAATGACTAGTCACACGTGATCTCTACATGGTGCGTTTGGGGGGCTAAAACTACAACAGACACCAATATAGGAATGGATGTTGAGGAGAAAAGCTTCGATTATGAGGAAAGTTTTGAGGAGGAAGATGAGAAGAGTGAAAATGAAGGAGATGATATGGTTGAAGAAGATCGCCCAATACCAAGGTACTCCACATAAGCAATATATTAGTCAGGGCTGGCTAAACCACCTTATATGGCAAGATCCTATTCCTTTCTATAATGTTGGCGGTGATGATAGTTACATCTACTTCGAGTAGGAACAAAATGTGATGTGCAACAGTTCGAGTAATAGGGATAAGTTCAATAAGGGCATGAGATTTAGGACAAAGGTAGATGTTATTCAAGCTGTTAAGACTTACCATGTAAAAAACCATTGTAACTTCATTTTTTATAAAATCTAATATGTCACTTTGGTCGATTTATTGTTTGAAAAAAGAAGATGGTTGTAAGTGGAGGCTTCGGGCCTATAAGAAGAAATTAGAAGGGTTGTTCGTAGTTACCAAATTTGAGGGTCTATACGCGTGCATTAACTCGATGATAAGTTTAGGTCACCTACAGTTAGATTGTAATCTTCTTGTAAGCTACCTTGTTAATTTTGTCGTGGACAATCCTGATATGAAGGTTACCGAGCTTGCTTCTATTATTGAGTATGAATTTAGTTATAGGATAGTTAGGAGATGGGTTTGGGAGGGTAAGAAATGGGTTATTGAATATGTGTATGGGAAATAGGAGATGTCTTATAATGAGCTTCTTAAGCTTTTAAATGTGATAAAAAACATCAATCTTGGAACACGAGTTGATTGGAGGTGGAAAAGATCGAGTACCCTCGGGGTGTTTACTCTTAAGTGGGTTTTCTAGGCGGTTAGGTCTTGCATTGTATCATAGAGATTGCTCAGACTTGTTGTTACCATTGATGGCACTTTTTTATGTGGCAAGTACACGCATAAGTTGTTGATTGCTTGTGGTGTTAATGACAACAACCATATACTTCCGCTGGCATTTGCTTTCATAGATGACGAGTCAACTGAAACATGGGGTTGGTTTTTAAGAAAACTGAAGGAATATGTTGTTGGCAACTATGAAGGTCGTGAAACCATTTGCCTCATTTTGGATAGACACCTTGACATCAAGTCAGCAGTCGAAGAGTGCGTTAATGGATGGCGCCCTCCATTTGCAATGTGGTGGTTTTGTATACAACACATTGTAAGCAACATCAAATAGGCACACAAAAATATGCAATGTATGAAGTTAGTCACCTATGCGGGAATGTAGGCACAAGTTTGAAAACTAAACTTTTTCATGGACCAAGTGAGGACAATTAAGCCTGATGTCCCAACGTGGTTTGATGACGTGCTAGTGGAGAAGTGGATGCTGGCCCATTATGGTTGCTATTGCTTTGGGTATATGACCTCAAACATTGTGGAAAACTACAATTCGATCTTGAAAGGAGCTTAGGAGTTACCGGTGGCTACCTTGGTTAAAAAGACTTTTTACAATTACGTAGGTTACTTCATTAACAAGCATTCAAAGGCGGTTAAGAATATGGAAAAAAATAGAGTCTTCACCAAATATGCCACTGAAATGATAGATAGATGTAGTTCACGAGCTAGCAATCACAAGGTTATCGACTATAATTAGCAAGAAAGAATTTTTGAAGTGCTCACTAGTAGTCGCATTGAGGGGAGGGGGGTGGACTTACACTATTGACTTTGCTCACTGCACATACACTTGCCAAAAATAGCAAATATACCAAATCTCATACTTACATGCATATGTAGTAACAACTTTCATTAGGCTCGATATGCTGACAGCTATACTAGATTAGTACAAGTGGATCCACTAAGAGCTCAAGACTCACTTCTTGCTCATAGGCGACGAGCTTGATTGGGAGTCAATAGACTTCTCATTACTCCGTCTAAGAGGAAAGCTTGCAAAAAAAATGGGGGAAACCAATGCAAAAAAGATATCACATGGAGATGGATATTAGGGAGCATCCGAATAGGATCATATGCGGATTTTGCTGAGGGAAGGTCATAATAAAAGAATGTACCCACCTCAATACAATAATGGTAAATGTTGGATCATTAGAAGCATGATTAATTAACTCCTAGGTTAGTCTTGCATATTTATGATGTCGAATTGTTGCTTGTATAATGCTAACATTTCTTGTTTTAATTGTGTAGATTAGATGGAGCTTGTACCATTTCATCCATTTGTTTTAACGCAACAAGAAGGACATCATGTATCGGCATTTGCGATTTATGTAAATTGCTATTTGAAATTTTGCAATTTATTAAATTTTTTTAATGAATTATTTATTTCCTATTTTTATATCTACACTTTTATATTTTTTTTAACAATTGTCTCTAAGATTTTTTTTTTTTATAATTCTTTTCACAAAATTTATATGTAATTTTCTTTACATGATTTTTCATAAAATTTTTTTCAATGATAAATTTTCTCAAATTAATTTTTTTGTTTTAAAAAAAAATTAAATGTTTACATAAGAATAGTAAAAAAAAAAAGAATTTTATAAATTTAAAAATTAATTTAAAATTTATAAAAAAAATTTAAGTAATACTGAAGACATGTGCTCAAGTTGCACCTTCGGTATAAATTTGTATTAAAGGCGTATCCTAAGTACTTGTCTTCAATACAAATTTTACTAAAGGCATAAATCTGGTATACGTTTTCAGTTGAGAAAATTTTACCTTAACTAAAAACAAATTATGGGTTCATATATTTACTATCTATTTTTGAAATAATTTTTCAAATATTTTATTTTATGATTATTTTTTAAAATTTATATTATTTTAATAAATTTCTTCATGGACACTCTATTATCATCTGGGAAATATCCACAGAATTGCACCGGCTAATTAGTGTCGTAAACGACATTAACCTAGAGCGAAACAATGAAGTCAATGAAATTTACATCTAAGAAAAAGAAATTATTTTGACAAGTCTGCACTTTATTGGATTCCATTATAGGGAATAGAAACTTCAACACCAAGGACAATGTTTTGGTGCAGATCATTATCACTATCCCTCGATTGAAACGTTAATGATAAAATATGGATATATAAATTATACCTACTTTATATTTTCGATTAAAGCTGTGTTTATTATCTGAAATACTATTTTCTCTTGCCGTCATTGCTGGAACATCTTCTACATCCTTTCTCCTTCGTCCATTCCTTGAGTAAGAGGCATGGTTTTGTATTTCTGAAAATGCAAAAAGTACTTATTGTCGAATACTGTGCTAAGAGCTTGAAATTGTCTTCCGGACTTTTCAAAGACTTTAAATACCATACTGTTTGGCATAGAAAAAAGAAATATTATTTCGGGAACATTTGATCTTTGGTTCAAGTTTATAAATTTCAATATGATCCAATTGAATAAAGTTTCCATGTATGACACATATGTGATGTGTATCCTTTTATTTTATATTTTTGTTTATATATAAAAATACATAATTGAAAGGATAAGATGAAAAAAAATTATCCCTCCAATTGGATTTTTATTTTGTCAATATACTAAGTCCTTGATTTAAATAATATTCATATAGTGGTATAAATCTGTAAGCATAGATTTTCTTTACTTCTTTTTCTCCTATAAATCTGTAAGCATAATCTAGATTTTCCTTTTTTTTGGTAGCTATCCAGATTTGTACTGCATCATGATGATTTCAGAGACTTTTCTTGTCAATTTGTAAGGTTCAATCAAACACTTAATTGATATGTTTACAGAGTTTATGGACTTAAATAGGTTAAATTAAGGCCTTAATACCGCATTCACCTTTTGGCAGCGCATGAGATTAAAATACTATTATCTTTATGTTAGTAGTAACGGAATATATGTATTTCTTCTTTAATAAAACCATTACATGAGTTAAGTTATTTTAGGTATATAATATTATTTTTATGCTTTTATACACATTTAGTAAGCGTATATGAACTCTTAAGGAAATATTATTTTATTAGATACTAATGTTTGAGTAGTTGGTGATATTTTATATTACATGGAGCTAGTGCATTCCTTATTAGGTGTACGTAAGTAAACGTTGCCTAGAAATTTTGAAATCGGACTTGCTATAAAACTTGGCAAGTAAGCTTCGTAAAGTGAGTACATCTTAGATTCCTCTTTTGCTGCGCTTGTAATGCAATGGATTTTTTTTTTTTTTTTCGGCACTCGGGCATTTATATCATGATTATCGTAAATGTGAGCTAATGCTTTGGCTCTAGGATCGCATAAGACACAATTTTCTACCAATGTGCAAAAGTTACATCTTTAGTTGGATGGACTATGTTTGGCACGAGAGGAAGAATTAGAAAAAAAAAAAAGAATATAGAAAGAAAGAAAATAGAATGAAGGAATTATGAAATATTTAATTACTTTCATATGTTTGGATATTGGAAAGAAGAAAAATAAAAATGATTTTAATTATTATAAAAAGAAAAATAATATGTAAGGTAAAATCACTAATATAGGAAAGCTGCAAGAAAAGGTATGTATAAAGTAAGGGTAAATTGTTAATTGCAAGTTTGCTACCAACCCTTCCCCCTCTCCTCTTCTCACTTTCTGTTCGCTTTTGGGGGGAAAGATATCAAGACAAGTTGGGTAAACATTTGCTCCTATTTTCCTATCTCTCTTACATTTCCTTTTAAACCAAATAGTGAAATGGAAATGTTTATCTCCAATTCAGGTTGGGTAAACACAAACTCTTATTCTCCTCTATCTCATACATTCCCTCATAAACCAAATAGTGGAATGAAAATATTTAACCCCAATTCTTCCCCTCATTCATTTTTTCTCATTCCCTCATTTCAAATATAGTGTTAAAATTAAATGGAACACAAATATAGACTCCAAACATACATATAAATTTTGTAAAATGACCATATTGCTTGTTTATATTCATATTTCATGGGAAAAATAGCAAATTTGTTTATATTCACATTTCATGGGAAAAATAGCAAATCAACACCAATGTTTGTAGTAGAAATTACTATTGTAAAAGAAAAATATATGAATGAAATCTTGACAGTTTGGTGAATTTATTTTCTCACCAAGTACCTAGAAATTGCAATTAATAAGCCTCTAAAGTCTTGTAAATACAGAATTAACCTTAACACATATACTTTTTGGAATCAAAATTTGCAATTTTTATTTTCTATTATTATTATTACAACTTCAATACTAATAATTTACTATTCATAAAGTATAGGTGAGCTCAAAACTTGTTTTAGAAACCTATTAGACCTTACATATTCAAATAGATTTTAAGGTGAATATTAAACATCACAAGATATATAGGTTGTAGTCATAAGATAGAGTAGGGTAGGGTAGTGATTATAAGTTCTATGTGCATTATGAGTTCTCAAAACATGTGGGATACAATGTACTTGATTTTTTTTTTTTGGTTAAAAGGAAATTGATATTAAAATTTTAAATTGTCAAATAAATTAGCAACCTTAGTATGGTAATCAAAATTGCAACAATGACTTGAATTAGCATAAGAATTGCCTCTTTAGTAGGAGGAAAATAGAGTAACCAATTGGCTGGACATGCCTTCATTCAGGTTTGAGTAACAATCTAATTTGTAGCTTTGTTTTCTTGATGTTGAATTAAGTGATATTTAATTGACTTGAAACCTATCACAATATGCTCTATATCCATAAGGAAAGGCCAGAATTACCCAGACACATTTGTGGGACAAGTTAAAGTCTCACATACCATTGGACAATCAAGTTCAAAAGTAACAAACTCCCAGCCCCTAAAATTTGCATCTTTGGCTACTTCAATCATAGCCATGAATTCCACAATATTTGGCAATGCAACATCATATATTTTAGATCCTCCACCACATATAAGCTTTTAAGATTTCTAGCTATAAAACCAATAGCAACCGCACTAGTGATTGGATCAAGAGCACCATTATAATTAATTTTTATGCACATACCTCTTAGAGCTTTCCAATGTAGCTAGAATGCACTATCTACTTCTTGTAAAGAAGTAACTAGGGAGTAGCATTGTCTTTCTTTTGGATGCTCAAACTGCAAGTGTGCCTTAGTTGATGTCTTTCTTGTTTCTCCACTTAACTAAGATGTCTGTAAATTTGTAGCAAACCAGTCATTTCTGATTGCAACTTAATTAGAGTGAACCACTTGCAAAGAATTCCCTCATTGAACAGTGTTGTCTCCTCTAGTTACAAAGTCATACCTATCATTTCTTCCAAGCTTTGAAGCTTCACTCTCTTCTGCTCCAAACTGGTGTTCGATTGAGCATTCTTTGAGTTTGTGATTTACTAGACCATGCATTTGTTTTTTTGAAATTCACATGAATTATTATGCAGGTATACCACCTAGAAAACTCCAGCCTCAGAAACAAAAACAAAAAGCTATAAGTGAGGCTTCTTCTAGCAGTCGGCATATAAAGCTCCTCTTTGAATAGGACTATGCCAAGGAAAGAAACACACAATTGTTGAAGGACTTCATGAACCATTGGGAGCTTTTAAGAGATTATGGCATGGAGGAGAATACTCAGCAAATGGTAGTAGTTAAGACATGATTTAAACTGCTTAAGATAAGAGAACCAGCCTATAAGAATGTCACAATTGAGTTCTTATCTACAATGAAAATAGAGCACGATGAGCATTGTTCCATCATGACATTTTGGGCTTATGAGAAGGTCCTTGTGATTGAGCTTAAACAATTTGGATATTTCTTGGGGCTCTATGAGAATGAAGAAGCTGAAGAAGACCCCCCCTAATGCCTGGCCCCTGAACATGAATGTAGAAACATTTTAGTTTTAGTTGATTAAGCCAAATAGGGATGATTTTGTACCCTCCAAATCTCTTGCTACCACATTCGCCTCGGTGGAGCACAAGTTGGTCCATCACATTCTATCCCATACCATTTGCTACAAGAAGACCAGTCATACTTGTATAGTATGATTTTAGGCTACATAATTGATCTTAGGGTAGAAGTAGCAAATTTTATTGCTAAGCAGGTGGAGGATACGGGAAATAGAGTTATTCTTTGTGGAGGGTACATCACCTCATTGTTAAAAGGCATGAGTATCTTTGAGCACCATGAAGGGGATGTGATCATAGAGTGTAAGAAAATCTCTTCAGGACCATTTAGGGTTAGGAGGCTATCTAAGATAGCTAATTGAGTTATTTTAAAAGATATTGAGGAGACTCTAAACATTCCCCCCACCATGAGAGCCTCTACATCCCAATCTACTCCTCCTAACAACACTTATGAGAGGTTAAGGAAGGACATTAAAGGTGTCAAGCATGAGCTTAAGGAAGTCAAGAGGGAGTTTAGGCATGAGCGGAAGAAGAATAAGAAATTCTAGACTACATTATTTAATATGTTCAAATCTACTATATCTTGCATGAATGTAGCAACTGCTCAGGACTTGCACTATGAGACTTCTCTAGAGGAGCAATCAGAAGATGAAGCTGATGATTATAGCAGCTTAGACCGGGATTGAAATTTTTGATGCAATCTCCTATCTCTTCAAACACCAAAGAAGTACCAATTTTCTTTTTCCTTAATTTCATTATATTTTATTCCTTTTTAATCGTGCTGAATTAGAAACAATGAGGACATTGCTCATTTTAAGTGTGGGGATGGGATCATAGAAAAGTTGAGTATGAATTACTGATATCTGAATTAGTAAATATTTGTCCATATTAGTGATGTCTTAGCCATTATTATCTTTGCTTTGAACTCATATTTGTCCTTAAGAGTCATTTGGAAACTTTTAGGCCAAAACATTTTCAAGCAATTGGAGATTGTACCAAAAAAAAAAAAAAAGAGTTAAATTGACTTGATTTGGTGTCTTACTCACCTACTTTTGTGATTAGATTACTTGGTTGAAATTATGTAGTGAATTTTTTAAGGAACAAATTTACCTTATGTTTAGCTTTTAATTTTAAAATTTGAAAGTAAGTCGAGTCTTTAAGTAAAAAAGCAAGCATGTCTACTTCCTAGTAAATTTAGCTTATATATCCTCTCCTAAGTTTCTTAGAAAATATTTTTAACATCTGGTGAAAGAGGTAGAAGAAGCTTTTTACTTAGTGGTCTTTCATAAAAAGAATATTTATCCACATTAGTATTAAAAAAAAAAGAAAGAAAGCCTTTACTCCAATGACTCAAGCAATTGAGTTAAGAGTATCCAATCTTGAATGTTAGTGTGAGGAAGACTCCATAGGGGTCCCTTTAGAGCCTAGTCACTTAGGTGATGAGCTGGAATATGCCGACTTAATGAGCTCACCATAACGCAAAGGGTAGAAAAGAAAAAGTTCAATACTTGATGATGTGCCTAAAACCAAGATTAAGCACATACGAAACCAATTTGAAAGACAAACAAGCAATGTTAATCAAACTAGTCTCAATCACATGAACAATGGTGTTAAATCTCAAAGTTTATAACCAATTTTCCCAATGAGGATGTGATCAATCTTAAGTGTCCAAATTAGATTAATCTGATACCAAAAAGATGATGCGCTCAAAACCAAGTCCAAGCATAATCAAATGAATCAAAGAAAACAATCCTCAATTCACAATCAAACCGGTCCAATTGAACTAGCAATTTGCGTGAACCCTAATGGAAATTTGATGAAATCCAATGGTTCAAAGATGCAATCAACATCCACTAATGATCAATTTCACTAAATAACAATAAGATCAAATGAATTTCACGTAAAATGGATGAAGAAGAAAAGTACCAAAACGTGATATATGCTCTTCCAACACAAGTACAAATTCACGACACCAATGTGATGGTAAGATCAAGTACTAAAGTAATCAACCTTAAACAAGATAATTGATCACAAATTGTGATCATAAATAGGTCCAAGAAAATCCAAATCAACCCTAGATATGACTCACTAGAGATGAAATGAAAAACAACAAAGAAAGAATTGATATGACTCACAATTTTCTCTTGTTGCACTCGCCACTATTCCAATTCTTGGAGTTGAAATTGTGGAAGATTCATATTGTAAATCCTCTACTATAACTTCTGATTTCTTGTTTGAATTAGGATTATAGGAATTTTAATGACTCAAAAGGGAAATTAGGGTTCAATAGGATTTCTTAATTAAGGTTGAATAAGAATTGCGGAAGCAAGATTATTTTAATCTAATTAGAAATTGTTTAGGGCTTAATGTAATATTTCTGATTAGTTTCTCACTGAGGAGTTAGGAGAAATTAGGGTAGAATATTAGTCAACTATATAATTGGGAGATTTGTAATTGAATAATAGAATCCTCTTTTAATTTGTCTAGCGGAAGCTAATAAATTGATTTAGGGGTTTTGAGTTTTTAAAACTTGGAAAAGAATTAAAGACTTTCACAATTTTATTTGAATATCCACATAGCTAAGAATCATTATAATATGATGGCAATCTGATAAGTGAAACTAGGGTAGATTCGGTTTTCCTACTTTCAATTAATATATTCTCATAACAATTATCTCCTGTTATTAATGAAAATCTAGGTTAATTAGATTAATTAGTATTTGATTAGTTAATTTTCTCAATTTGGTTACCTAAAGAATAATAGAATTTGATATCAGTTTAGTACTTAATTAATCCTTGTGGAATTGACATTCGACTCATTACTATATTACTTCATCTAACTTAGTGTACTTGCCAGTAGAATTCACTTTTAAAATTTTATATATTTACAACAGATCATCTTTTTGGTGCCGTTGTCGGGGATTAACTTAATATTAGACCACCTTCAGTTTTGTTGTTAATTTAGGTGCAGTTCACAACATATAATAGTCTTTTGTTCTCTTGTAGGTGTTTTTATGCACAAAAGTAGAAGTGCGGAACTTCTACTACTAAATCCTAAGATAGAATGGACTTGGCATCTATTGAGAAGAGAGAATAGAAGAAGAAAAGAAGTGCAACCAGTTGAGATGGTAGAAAACAATAACAACAATATGATTCAGGGTGCTGCTAGAGCACTTTGGGACTATACAGTACCTACTGTTGCGGGTTCTGCAATTAGGGTACCTCCTATTTAAGCCAATAATTTTGAACTAAAGCCGGCACTTATTCAGATGGTTTAGACAAATCAGTTTGGAGGATATGCAAATGAGAGTCTTGATGAGCATATTGCAGCATTTCTCCAATATTGCAACATAGTGAAGATGAATAACGTTTCACTTAATGTCATCACATTACAACTTTTTCCTTTCTCACTAAAGGATAAAGCTAGAGCTTGGTTCAATTCACTACCACAAGAATCTATCACTACTTAGGCTAATCTCTCATCTAAGTTTCTAAAGAGATTTTTCCCACCATGCAAGATTGCGAAATTAAGGAACAATATCACCAACTTCACTAGGTTTAATGGTGAATCATTATATAAGGCATGGGAGAGATTCAAGGAGTGCATCGGGAAATGTCCACATCATGGATTGCTAGATAATCTCTTGACTGAGATTTTCTACCTTAGCTTGGATGAGACATTGAGATCTTTGGTAGATGCTACATCTGAAGGTGCATTAATGGGTAAGAGCTATGATGAAGCCAATGCTTTGATAGGAGAAATGGCCTTCAGTGTACACAATTGGTAGAATGAGAGAGGTAAATCAAGAGTGGCATTATTCAGTGACATGGACTTAATGTCAGTTTAGATTGTAGCTCTCACAGCTCAAGTAAGTAAACTTGTTTTGGCACAATCTATTAATGCTAATCAAGTTTTTTTTTTGTGAGATATGTTCAGGACCACATTCTACTCTTGAGTGCTTAGCTAGAAGCCCGTCAAATTCATCTAATGGAGAGTAATTGAATTATGTCAACAATTTTCAACGGGATAATCGGGGACCTTATTTGAATAATTACAATCTAAGGTGGAGTAATCATCCAAACTTCTCATGGAGGAATGATAACAATGTACTTAAACCACCTCCTGGATTCTAGAAGCAAAGACCTACTTAGAATGCTCCACCTCAGCAAAATTGACCTAGAATGGAAGAGCTCATGATAAACTATATGCAAAAAACTGACACAATGTTACAAAATCATTAAGCCACCATTAGAAATTTGGAAAATCAGATTAGTCAGATTTCTCAACAGTTGAGCAATAGACCATTAAGGTCTTTACCTAGCAACACTGAGGAGAATCCCAAGGGTGTAAATGCCATAATGCTAAGAAGTGGTAAGGAATTGGAAGTTGTTAACAAGGAAATTCACAACAAACAGGGGAGTTCAGAGAAAGAAACAGGGAATCAAAGGATGGAGGAACTAAAGCAGAAGTCACCATTAGTGAAATCATATGTTCCTCCAGGTTTTCAAGAAACTACAAATTAACATTCCATTTGCAAAAGCACTCCAGCAAATGCCTTCATACACTAGATTCATGAAGGATTTGCTCACCAAAAAGAGAAAGATTGATGGACATGAGTCTGTGATGCTTACAGGAGAGTTTTCTATGATCCTACAGAAATACTTGTCAACTTACCTAGGAAACAAAGAGATCAGGGGAGTTTCACTGTTCCTTGCACTATAGGAAATTTTCACTTTGGTAAAGTTCTTATTGATTTTAGTGTAAGTTTTAATTTAATGCCCTTGTCTACTTTCAGGAAACTTAGACTTAGAGAGTGCAAGGAAACTCATGTTACCTTGCAACTTGTTGATAGAAGCATCAAATAACTTAAAGGCATTGTTGAGAATGTCCATGTGAAGGTAGATAAATTCATATTCCTAGTCGATTTCATCATCCTGGAAATGGAGGAGGACAGAGAAGTGCCTATGATCCTAAGCAGACCATTCCTTGTAATAGGTAAAGCATTAATAGATGTGGAACGAGGTAAGCTTACCTTAAGAGTTATGGATGATGAGATAACTTTTAATGTTTATGAAGCCACAAGAAAATTTGATGATTATAAATCTTATCATACCATTGATATTATTGATGAGCTTGCCTATGAGTCCTATTCAGGTGGTGCCTAAAAAGGGTGGTTTGACTGTAGTTAAGAATGAAGCTAATGAATTAATCCCTACTTGCATTGTGACTGGGTGGCGAGTTCGTATAGATTATAGAAAATTAAATGATGCTACACGTAAAGACCATTTCCCCCTCCCCTTCATTGATCAAATGCTAGAAAAACTTGCAGGGCATGATTATTATTGTTTTCTAGTGTTTATTTTGGTATAATCAAATTCATATAGCACCCGAGGACCAAGAGAAAACCACTTTTACTTACCCCTATGGCACTTTTTCCTTTAAGAGAACGCCCTTTGGTCTCTATAATGCACCTGTTACTTTTCAGAGGTATATGATGTCTATACTTTCTAACATGTTAGAGAATTCTATTGAAATATTTATGGATGACTTTTCTATTTTTGGGAGGTCATTTGAATCATGTTTGATAAATTTAAGTTGTGTACTTAAAAGATGTAAAGAGACTAACTTGCTTATGAACTGGGAGAAATGCCATTTTATGGTAAGGGAGGGAATTGTTTTAGGTCACAAAGTGTCAAGGAAGGGGATTAGGGTTGATAGGGCAAAAGTGGAGATAAGAAAGAAGTTGCCACCCCCTCTTCAATAAAAGGAGTCAGGAGCTTCTTAGGACATGCTGGCTTTTACAGGAGATTTATCAGGGACTTCTCTAAAATCTTTAGGCCTTTTTGTAATTTGCTTGAAAAAGATTCTACTTTTGTTTTTTTATGACATATGTTTGCAAGCATTTAACTTATTAAAGGAAAAGCTCACTTTTGCATTAGTGATCGTGGCACTTGATTGGGAGCTTCCGTTCAAGCTTATGTATGATGCCAGCAACTATGCTGTAGGAGTGGTACTTGGGCAAAGGAAAGGTAAAATATTTCATGTTATATACTATGCTAGTAGAACTTTGAATGAGGCCCAAAGAAACTATGCCACAACTGAAAAAGAGCTTTTAGTAGTCATATTTGCATGTGAAAAGTTTCGACCTTATCTGATAGGTTCTAAGATCATAGTGTATATAGACCATGTTGCTCTTAAGTATTTTTTTGCTAAAGTTGATGCTAAACGTAGGTTAATTCGCTGGATTTTACTACTACAAGAATTTGACTTAGAAATTAGAGATAAAAAGGGAACTAAAAATGTAGTGGCTGATCATTTATCCCATTTAGAATCTGATTGTTTAGATCCACCCATTAATGAAAAGTTCCCTGATGAATAGTTGCATGTAGTGGATATCCAAGGATTACCTTAGTATGATGATATAGTCAAATCTTGGTCAGCAAAATCACAACATATAGTTTATCATATCAATAGAAAAAGAAATTTTTACATGATGTGAAGTACTGTTTTTAGGATAAACCATGTTTGTTAAAATGCTATGCAGACCAAGTAATTAGATGTTGTGTACCTGAAATTGAATAGCTTAGCATAATATAACATTGTCATTCTAGAGAAGTAGGAGGCCATTTTGGTGTGGAAAAAACTGCAGCTAAAATTTTATCTTGTAGGTTTTATTTGCCTAAACTGTTTAATGACTAAAGGAATTTCATTATGTCTTGTGCTCAATGTCAAAGGACTGACAATATTTCTAGGAGACATGAATTACCACAAACAACATTCTTGTAATTGAGCTTTTTGATGTGTAGGGAATACACTTTATGGGTCCTTTCCCCTCATCTCTTTCAAATAAATATATTCTTGTGGCTCTTGATTATGTTTTAAAATGGGTAAAAGCAATTGCTCTACAAACTAATGATAGCAAAGTTGTAATCAGATTTTTGAAAAAGAACATATTTTCAAGATTCGGGTTACTTAGAGTTGTCACTAGTGATGGGGGATTGCATTTTTTCAATAGGCAATTTGAAAAATTATTATCAAAATATGGAGTCACTCATAAAATTGCCACCCTTATCATCTATAGACTTATGGACAGGTAAAAGTGTCCAATAGGGAAATAAAGCATATTTTAGAGAAAACTCTCAATGCATCTAGGAAAGATTGATCTTTAAAACTTGATGGTGCATTGTGGGCTTATAGAACCACTTTCCAAACTGATATCGATCTTCCTACTATCTAACTTTAGACCTATAGGCAAGTGTACCTTTTGATTCTATAGTATAGTGGATAAATATTTCGAGTGTCGATCCAACAGGGATTACGAATACTAGTTATTACCTTTTCTCTAATTATCTAATCGACAAAATTAAATAAATGAGTAAATAAAATAAATAACGAATAAATTAAAGAAAATCAATAATCAATAAAAATGTATTCAAGTATTGAATCCCCTTAGAATTACTAATGTAATTAACTAATTATTATTCAAATTCTTATTTTATTCTTGGACCATGAAAATTCCTAAATTGAACTAATAGCTCTTTCGAGTCATACAAATTCCTAATTCTATGTTGATTAATTGGAATTTCTTCCTAATTAAAACTTTTAAAATTGCATTACATTCAATCTATGAATTCCACTATTAGGTTTCACCATAATTTGGAAGAATTACGTCGTCCCATCTCTAGGATTGCATTTATTTCCTTTCAATTATGCTAGATCTATTTTTATATAAAATATCTCGATTTTTATATAAGAAATAAAATTTCAACTAATGTGCTAACAATATTAAATTAAAAACAATAAAAACACATAATTGAATCACAAGAATGCTAAATAAATCATTGAATAACAATAATAAAAATTGCATATTCATTCTAAGGTTTATCATACTGAATATAAAAGAAATTAAGTTATAAACATATTAAATCTAAAAATAAAAACATAAAAAGAGTGCATAAATAACAAGCATTGAAATTAAAATATAAAACTTCCTAATCTGCTCTACTCTTTTAATTATATTCTACTCTCTAATTCTATCTAATATTTTCATCTAAATTCTAATTCTACCTATCTAATCTAATTTTTCCTATTGCTTGGACTCCCTCCTTCTTTGTTCTGAGATATATATATATATATATACTCTAATTCTATCTAATATTTTCATCTAAATTCTAATTCTATTTATCTAATCTAATTTTTCCTACTGCTTGGACTCCCTCTTTCTTTGTTCTGATTTATATATACGTTGAATGTAGCATGTGATATCTTGGACACGTAATCTTCTCGAACGAAATCTTCGGTGAATCATAATTTTCGGCATGCCACTTCGCATATCTTCCCAGCTGATTTTCCGATGATCTAAAACGGACGAATGTTTTCCCTGATCTTCTTAATCTTTGCGCAATCAAATCTGGCGTGTTTTTGGTGTATTTTCCTATCATGTTTTCCGGTGAGTCTGCCTTGCTGATTTTTCGCGTGTTTTCCGGCATTTTTTCCGGCGTTTTTTTTCCTTGATCTGATCCGTCTGCTGTGTCGCATTTGTTATATAAAGTCATTCCAGTTTAGCACGGTCAGGACTTAAGGCACAACACAAGCATTTCATCTTGTCGTGTACAATTCTGTGTAGATTTTAGCGTCAACACGGTGTGCCCACTGCTGTGTCGCCTGCATTGCCTTCTAATTTATATAAATGATTAGTGTTTTATAAACCTTTACAAATTCCCCCACACTTGAGTCTTTGTTTGTCCTCAAGCAAAATAAACTTTAAATATCAATGACAAATTTCTTAATTAGTACTTAAACAAATTACATTCATAATAAAGTTATTTTTCCTTAACATTTTTTTACTTAATCATATTTCATGTACTATAAATACTGATATTAGAGTTCAAGAGTTAATCTATAAAATATCAAAATTTATCATGTCATTTAAACAAAAATTTACAAACTCATAACCGCATTAAACATTACTTAACCAAAAATAAAGTTTTCAAAATTTTGTCAACTTAATTAAGGTATATACTTCCCCTTTTTCATTCCTTTAAGTACTATGATGTCCAACAAAAGCTTTTTTTTTTTCATCCATCTCTTAAAAATTCTTCCTATTTTGTTTTTTTGTTTTTTTTTTTATGGAATAATTTCATTAGTTAGTAAGTCCCAGACCGGATGATCTTAGGCTACTAGGTTTTAAGATACCCCTTCAAACCTCTATTAACTCCATTACTTATTTTAATTAGTAGCTCAGTTTTCTTACTCTTGACCCATGTAGCAAGCTTTAGGCCGATGATCCCGAGTTCATTACTTAAGTCAACAGGTGTTATCCCTTGAAAGGTACCCCATAGGCTTAGTTACTCGAGTCAATGAGGCCCACTACTAAACTTTATTTATATATTTCTTTTTTTTTTTACTTTTATATTATAGGAAGAGTCTTCAAAAGATTAATTTTATTAGTTCAATTATTCGAGATCATAGTACTCATAAGGATTTCTAAGAGACATATATATATCAAAATAAGTTTAAAAACTCAAAATCCTAATTCTTGATTAGTAATATCCTTCTAATCTAGAGTATCTAAATTCTAAGTGTAAATAACATATAACTTTTGATTTACTAAGATTTCACAATTCAACTCTAATTTATTATTTTAAGTTCACTAATGAAAAAGTAAAAATATATCAAGGAAAAAATTTTCAAAAAATTATTGAATTATGAATGTAATGCAAATATTCAACTAGAGTAGTAATTTATAAGTAGGCTTATTATATTATGTTATTCCCCCCACACTTAAATGGTAAATTGTCCTCAATGTATAAAATAGAATAGCAAAATAACAAATGGGGAAAAAATTAACAGAAGACTTCCCTGATAATGCTTGATAGACTTGAAGCACAAGTCTTGCTTTTTACAATAGAGAGTTCCTAACACAGTTGATAAATGCGAGTGTGTAGACTCCCATTGGCTTTCTTCTTTGTTTCTTATGTTTTGAAATCATGCCTTACAGTACAAAGATCAAGGGAAATTTATTTTTTATTATATATATATATATATAAGATCAACATGACCGTAACACGATTGTGTAACTTTCGGTGCAATGTATAAGATCAACATGACCTGAACACGATTGTGTTGTAAGACCGTATATCTCTCGGTGGGAGGTTTTCTAATCAACACGGTTGCAACATGACTGTGCCTGATGGCACAACCCACCCCCCCCCCCCCCCCCCCCCCCCCCCCCTCCTTTTTTTTGAAATAACTAAGTGTAACTAATTTTTTAAAAATCAAATTAAACTAAATTATAAAACTAAGTAGTAATTAGGTTGCCTCCTAAAAAGCGCTATTGTTTAACGTCGTTAGCTTGATGTTGTTACCTCATTTGTATAGTCAAGGGGGGCTAACACTTATACTTCCAATAGTCAAGTTTCTTGGATTTACCTGGACCCTTTAAATTGCCATGAGTGTGATACTGTTGTATTAGGTCCTTGTGAATACCATCCTGCACATAAGTATAACTAAATAAGTTAGATGTATTCACTAAATAGTAGGTAATGTTATTATTTGGAGGATGTGAAATTATGTTAGGCGTTTTGAAAGTTTGTTCTTCATCCCCTATTTTCAAAGTTAAAGTGTGATTACCTACATTTATTATTGCTTTTGCAGTAGCTAGAAAAGGGCATCCTAAAATAAGTGGAGCATTTATATCTTCATTAGTATCTAAGATTACGAACTCTATTGGAAAGATAAATGTTCCTACTGATGAGATCCATGATGGGAGCCAAGCCAGAAGATGGAATGTGGATCCTCTTGAAGTGCCACCTGGACCTATCACAAGAACTCGAGCAAAATGATTCAAGGAAGCATTTAACGGGTTGATAAAGGATGTCCATGAAGTCGGAAAGGATTGGAGCAATCATGAAGCTGTAATGGATTGGAACAACCATGGGAATGCCCTTGCTCTTGTACAAGTCATAATGGATACGGGTTGAAGAGGGCGTGTCTTTACAAGGCATGGCCGTGTAGGAGTCTGGAGGTTACACAGAATCATACACGGTCGTATACACGGTTCAAAGGCACGGCTGTGTATGTTGTCAAGATTTCCACAGAAAGATACACGACTAGAAGTACACGGTCGTGTACATTGTTAAGATTTCCACAGAAAGATACGCGACTAGAAGTACACGGTCGTGTACATTTCCATTGCCGGTCGTGTATGTCTCCAACGCCGGCCTTCATGTCTTGTTTTTGTTATTTTTATGCAACTTATTGAAGTGATGTCATTTTGGGCTTTATTGTTACGAATTGTAAACCCTAGTATAAAGCTCCTAGGGTTTAAAACAGATAGAATATAGAGTATACAACATTAAAGTTAAAAAAAAAAAACACTTTTGAGAGAATTCCTCTCTTGGTTCTTTAAAGAACTAATCTAGAACTTATCAGATTTTTATTCCGTGGCGTTCATCCCGACTTATCAATCGGTCTTTCATCCCGATTGTGGCGTCTTCATATTATACCAAGGTTCTTGTCTCGCTTATAGACAACGGGTCGCGGTTTCCACTTGAGTGTGTTTGGCATCTTAGGTAGCGAATTCCGAACGTATTGGTATTAGGTTTTGTCACACGTTGGCGTGGTTCGTATCAGTTAGGAATTCGAGCAAACCGATTTCGTATCAGTTTGGTATCAGAGCTAATCGATTCGTATCACCTACCTTAACCAACACATCTTCAATGATGCCGATGGGATATTTAATAGACCTATTGACTAATTGAATGCTCATTCGTATTGGTTGAGGTTTCCCTAATCTTAACTACTTAAATATATGCTGTGACATTGGATTTATACTAGCACCTAAATAGGCTAAAGCATCATTTATTGATAAAGTGCTTATGAAACATGGTAAAGTAAAACTCCTTAGATATTTTAATTTCTTCGGCAACTTGTTATGTAAAATGACAAAGCATTCCTCATTGAGGGTGAATGTTGAGACTTCTTCTAGTTTCTTCTTGTTGGAAAGCAAGTCCATCAAGAATTTTATATACTTGGGCATCTGTGATAAAGCCTCAACAAATGGTAAGTTTATATGAAGTTGTTTGAAAAGTTCCAAAAACTTACTGTATTACTCCTTTGAATGTTACTTCTCAAGTCGAGCTCGGTAAGGAATTTTTGGAACATACTCTTTGAACTTTGGGGGTTGCTCCTTCTCCTTTGGTGTTTTAACTTCCCTTTCAGTTTTCACTACTTCTTCATCAACTAGGAAGATTGCTTTGATATGCTCCCTAGGGTTAGGCTCTGTATTTCCAAGTAGAGTTCCTTGGGGTCTTTCTAAAATCATTTTCACAATTTGTCTTACATGAGTTTCCAAATTCTGGATTGAAGTGCCTTGATTCCTTAACAACACTTCTATAGCTTGGAAGCGTGTTTTAGTTGTTTGAATAAACTTTGTCATTAAATCTTCTAAATTCGACTTCTGTTCTGGTGTGTGATGTGTTTGCTGGAATCTGGATGGGCCATTCCTTGGTTGATTTTCCCATGAGAAATTGGGATGATTTCTCCAACCCAAATTATAAGTAGTGTTGTAGCGGTTGTTTGGTTGCCTATTTGGAAGTCCTACAAAATTAACATTTTCATTATAATTATAAATAAACTTTAGCTGACCTAGTTGCTGTGCCACAGAGATTCAGTCTACTTTCTTACTTAGTGCCTTGACTTATGCTGCTAAAGCCGTAACTGAGTCAACATCATATACTCCTTTTTACTTTTGGTTGTCTAACTCTTGATGCATTCCACTAGTAGTTGTTTATAACCATGTTTTCTATCAAATTCTAAGCCTCTTCAGGAGTTTTGTTATTTAATGTCCCTCTAGCTATTGCATCTACCATCTGCCTAGTGGTTTGATTCAATCCCCTATAGAAAGTCTGAATTTGCATCTAGAGTGGAAGATTATGATGTAGGCATCTCCTTAGCAGATCTTTATATCTTTCCCACGTATCATATAAAGTCTTAGACTATATTTGAGCATAGGAGGAGATATCGTTTTGTAGCTTCGCAATCTTTGTTGGTGGAAAATACTTAGCAAGAAACTTTTTTGCCATTTGTTCCCATGTAGTTATTGACCCCCTAGGCAAAGAATTCAACCATTGTTCAGATCTACTATGTAATGAACAAGGGAAAAGTTGTAACCTGATAGCATCATTTGTGGCCCCATTGATTTTAAAGGTGTTGTAGATTTCCAAGAAGTTGGCAATGTGTGCATTTAGATCTTCATCTTGTAACCCATCAAATTGAATGAATTTGTTGAACCATCTGAATGATATTGGGTTTAATTTCAAAGTTATTAGCTGCAATTGTAGGCTTAACAACACTTGAATTAGCCCCAACAAGTGATGGTCTCACGTAATCGAACATCGTTCTCTCTTCTTGCTCATTGGCCATGTTGATAGATAAGTTGTCATCTAAGTCTTAAGCCGGGACTTGGTATTGACTTGCCTTACGACGTCCCCTTGGTAAAAACAATAGCAAGAAAATAGAAACTATAGAAAATAAAGACTAATAATAATAATAAAAAATTAAGCAATAAAGGAAATAATAATTAGATTAACAAGATATAGGTGTTCTTAATATCTTAATCCTTGGCAAAAATGCTAAAAACTTGATATCGGTCTTCTTGTTATCTAACTCTAGACTAATAGGCAAGTGTACCTATCGATTATATAGTATAGTAGATAAATATATCAAGTGTCAATCCCACAGGGATTACGAGTACTAGTTATTACCTTTTCTCTAATTATTTAATCAACAAAATTAAATAAATGAGTAAATAAAATAAATAATGAAGAAATTAAAGAAAATCAATAATCAATAAAAATGTACTCTGGTATTGAACCACCCTAGAATTACTAATGTAATTAACTAATTATTATTCAAATTCTTATTTTATTCTTGGACCGTGAAAATTCCTAAATTGAATTAATAGCTCTCTCAAGTCATACTAATTCCTAATTCTAAGTTGATTAATTTGAATCTCTTCCTAATTAAAACCCCTAAAATTGCATTAAATTCGATTTGTGAATTCTGTTATTAGGTTTCACCTTAATATGGAAGAATTACGTCATCCTATCTCTACAATTGCATTTAACTCCTTTCAGTTATGCTAGATCTATTCTTATACAAAATCTCTCGATTGTTATATAAGAAATAAAATTTCAACTAATACGCTAGGAATATTAAATTGAAAAAAATAAAAACACATAATTGAATCACAAGAATGCTAAATAAATCATTGAATAATAATCATAAAAATTGCATGTTTATTTTAGGGTTCATCATACCGAATATAAAAGAAATTAAGCTATAAATATGTTAAATCTAAAAATAAAAATATAAAAGAGTGCATAAATAAAAAGCATTGAAATTAAAATATAAAACTTCCTAATCTACTCTAATATTTTAATTCTATTCTACTATCTAATTCTATCTAATTTTTTCATCTAAATTCTAATTCTATCTATTTAATCTAATTTTTCCTATTGCTTGGACTCCCTCCTTCTTCGTTCTTATATATATATATGTTGAATGCAGCACGGGACATCTTGGATGATAAGGATGCAATCTTCTTGGACGAAATCTTCGGTGAATCATAATTTCCGGTGTGCAACTTCGCATATCTTCCCGGCTAGCTAAATTGGCTGAATTCTTCCTTGATCTTCTCAATCTTTGCATGATCAAATCTGGCATGTTTTTCGGTGTATTTTCCTATCGTGTTTTCGGGCGAGTTTGCCTGGCTGATTTTCCACGTGTTTTCCGGCATTTTCTTTCCCTGATCTGATCTTCGTCTGCTGTGTCGCATTTGTTATATAAAGTCGTTCCAGTTCAGCACGGTCAGGACTTCTGGCGTAACACGAGCATGTCGTCTTGCTGTGTACAATTCTGTGCAAATTTCAGCATCAACGCGGTGATCAACACGGTGTGTCCATTGCCGTGTCACCTCTACTGCCTTCTTCACACGGTCTGTTCTTGCACAATTGGACACAGTTTGTTTTGTATTTGATTATATTCTCTCCATCTTGTAAAATTTATTTCTTCTTCTTTAATCTTCATATAATTTTTGTGTCAAATCATAAATCATATTTTAAAACTTTGAAATTAAAATATAAAGTGATTAAGTGCAATATCTATATAGAATGTAAGAAATTAAATATAAGGTTATTCTAATTTATATAAATAATTAGTATTTTATAATTCTTATCACAAACCCCTATAAAAATGTCCTTATACAAGATTGTTTTTGGTAAATCATGTCACCTTCCCGTGGAGCTTGAGCATAGGGCATATTGAGCCATAAAGCACCTTAACTTTGATTTCCAAGCTACAGGCGAAAAGAGGTTGCTCCTGCTGAATTAGATGGTTGAGATGAGAGAGGAAGCATATGAGAATGCTAGGATATACAAGGAGTGGGCTAGGCGATGGCATGACAAAAACATGTTAAGGCAAGAGTTTTTGCTTGGGCAGAAAGTTCTATTATATAACTCTCAATTGAAGCCATTTTTAGGTAAGTTGAGATCTTGATGGTTCTGTCTATTTGTTATTGCTAATGCTTTTCCTTATGGTTTAGTTGAGTTGAAAGCAGAAAACAATCGCACTTTTAAAGTAAATGGTTATCTTCTCAAGCATTACTATGAAGGAGAAGACATTGATAGTGTTGCCATTATCGTGAATCTAACAAATCCATTCTAAAACACTGGGGAAGTCGAGCTAGTGACTATAAACAAAGCGCTTTATGGGAGGCAGCCCATACGTAGCATTAAGGTAAATTAGTTTAGTTTTATTTTGAAAAAAGAAAACCAAAGTTTCAAAGTTAGTAGAGTAAGCTGGTGGTGTATAGTAAAACAATGCCGGTGTATGTCTTATTTTAGACATATTTCAACCGGTCTTCTTCATTTGCTTTCGTCTTCTTCCTTGCCCCATCTCCCTTGCTCTCACACTTCACTCTCTCTTACAAACTCTCATACACTCACTCACAATCACAGAACCAAGCTTCATCTTTCCACTACAATCAACATCAAGTAAGTCTTCATTCCCTCTATTCTTTAGGCTTGTAAGTTCTCATTTATTTTTTTTCTTCCTTTAGTCTTGGTTGCGATTTTTGTGATTAGTAGAGGGAAATCTTAGAGTTGTTTGGAATGTGTTGTGTTGTTGATTTTTGAAGTTGGAATTGTGTTTACACGTACAAGCACGTGGGTTTACACCTAGTTTTATGCATAATTTTGTTGAAAATTTACATTGTGTAGGAACTAGGACTTGAACCAATTTGATGCATGAAAATTTAGGGCTTTTTCCATATTTACTACCTATATTTTAAATTATATGTAGCTGATTCATTTTTGGGTCTCAATTTTGTGTACGAGGTTCATGAACTAAAAAATTTTGTTCAATTTTGCTTAACATGTGTTTTCTTGGGAAATTGATGCTGCCTTTGATAGGGTTAGATTTTTGTTTTATTTCGAAGATATCAACTACCATAACCATAAAATTTTCCTGTCTTGTGTTTTTGAACAAATTTTCTTGCACTTTTCAAATTTTAGGCTGCCTAACTTAGATTACCAGCCTTGGTTTTTCCTATTGCAAGTGTAAGCAACATGACAACTTATCTGCTTGGTTCTTATTATTTTGATGCCTATAGTTCTGAATTAAACATATTTGTTATATTTCACACATAAATGTTGGGGCATTTTTTGAATCGAAAACACAATCCCAAGGCCGAGTTTATGATTTATTGGATCATGCATTTTTTTTTTTGAAATTTACATGAATTATTATGCAGGTATGTCGCCCAGAAAACTCCAGCCTCGGAAACAGAAACAAAAAACTATAGTGAGGCTTCTTCTAGCAGTTGGCATATAGAGCTCCTCTCTGAATAGGACTATGCCAAAGAAAGAAACACACAATTGCTGAAGAAAGACTTCGTGACCTATCAGTATTTGGATTGAGATCTTTTAAGAGATTATGGCATGGAGGAGAATATTCATCAAATGGTAGTAGTTAAGACATGGTTTAAATTTTTTGAGATAAGAGAACTGGCTTATAAGAATATCACAATTGAGTTCTTATCTATAATGAAAATAGAGCACGATGAGCACTGTTCCATCATGACATTCCAAGCTTATGAGCATGTCCATGTGATTGAGCTTAAATAGTTTAGATATTTCTTGGGGCTTTATGAGAATGAAGAAGCTGAAGAAGACCTCCTTAATTCCTGGCCCCCGAACATGAATGTAAAAATATTCTGGTTTCAACTGATTCAACCCAGGAGGGATGATTTTGTACCCTCCAAATCTCTTGCTACCACATTCGCCTCAGTGGAGCACAAGTTGCTCCATCTCATTATATCCCATACCATTTGCCGTAAGAAGACCAGTTATAGTAAGGTAAAAAGCTTTGATATGTTCTACTTGTATAATATGATTTTAGGTTACATAATTGATCTTGGGGTAGAAGTAGCAAATTTTATTGCTAGGCAGGTGGAGGATATAAGAATTAGAGTTATTCTTTATGGAGGGTATATCATTGTGTTGTTAAAAGGCATAGGTTTCTTTGAGCACCATGAATGGGGTGTGATCATAGAGTGTAAGAAAATCTCTTCAGAACCATTTAGGGCTTGGGGGTTATCTAAGATAGCCAATCGAGTTATTTTAGAAGATATTGAGGAGACTCCAGACATTCCCCCCACCATGAGAGCCTCTATATCCTAATCTGCTCCTCTTGGCAACACTTATGAGAGGTTGAGGAAGGACATTAATGATGTTAAGCATGAGCTTAAGGAAGTCAAGAGGGAGTTTAGGCATGAGCAGAAGAAGAATAAGAAATTCCTGACTACATTATTTAATATGTTCAAATTTGCTACATCCTGCATGAATGCAGCTGCTGCTTAGGACTTGCACTATGAGACTTCTCTAAAGGAGCAATCAAAAGATGAAGCTAATGATAATAGCAGCTTAGACCAAGATTGAAATTTTTGATGTAATCTCCTATCTCTTCAAAATACCAAGGAAGTACTAGTTTTCTTTTTCCTTATTTTCATTATCTTTTATTCCCTTTTAATTGTGCTAAATTAGAAACGGTGAGGACACTATTCATTTTAAGTGTGGGGGAAGGGATCATATAAAAGTTGAGTATGGATTATTGATGTTTGAATTAGTGAATATTTGTCCATATTGATGACATCTTAGCCTTTATTATCTTTGCTTTGAACTTATATTTGTCCTTAAGAGTCATCTGGCAACTTTTAGGCTAAAATGTTTTCAAGTAATCTAGAGATTGTACCCAAAAAAAAAAAAAAAAAGAGTTAAATTGACTTGATTTGGTGTCTTACTTACCTACTTTTGTGATTAGATTATTTGGTTGAAATTATGTAGTGAAGTCTTTAAGGAACAAATTTACCTTATGTTTAGCTTTTAATTTTAAAATTTGAAAGTAAGTTGAGTCCTTAAGTAGAAAAGCAAGCAGGTCTACTTCCTAGTAAATTTAGCTTGTATATCCTCTCTTAAGTTTCTTTGAAAATATTTTTAACATCTGGTAAAAGAGGTAGAATTTTTTTTTTACTTAGTGATCCTTTATAAAAAGAATCTTTATTCACATTTGTGCTAAAAAAAAAGAAGAAGCATAGCCTTTACTCTTGACTCAAGCAACCAAGTTAAGAGTATCTAATCTTGAATGTTAGTGTAAGGAAGAGTCCGTAGGGGTCCCTTTAAAACCTGGTCACTTGGGTGATGAGCTTGGGATGTGCTAACTCAATGAACTCACCATAACACGAAGGGCAAAAAGGCAAATACTTGAACTTGAAAATAAAAATTGAATGCAAAAAAGTGAAATAAGACTTGTAATAAAAGGTAGAAATTCTAAGGAAAGAGTGGTACTATATGCATTCACTAATGTGACCATTTATAAGGAAGTGATTTAGGGGATTATATGTTTGTTCCATTGAATTGGTGATCTCTGAATTAGCTATTTCCTATTTAATTCATAGACTAAGTTTGTTATCAATTATGAATTACATTACAGTAACTTCTTTGATTTATATTTGTGTTTTCAATTCCATGATGTTCTAAGTTTGTTTATGGGAAAATGATGAAATCCTAGAATAACTAAGATAATGATTGTAGTTATATTATGAGATTATTATACATGTGGAAGATTCATATTGTAAATCTTATACTATAACTTTTGATTTCTTGTTTGAATTAGGATTATAGGAATTTTAATGACTTGGAAGGGAAATTAGGGTTCAATAGGATTTCTTAATTAAAGATGAATAAGAATTGCGGAAGTAGGATTATTTTAATCTGATTAGAAATTGTTTAAGGCTTAATGTAATATACCTGATTTGTTTCTCACTAAGGTATTAGGAGAAATTAGGATAGAATATTAGTTAACTATATAATTGAGAGATTTGTAGTTGAATAATAGAACCCTCATTTAATTTGTCTAGAGGAAGCTAATAAATTGATTTAGGGGTTTTGAGTTTTTAAAACTTGGAAAAAAATTAAAGACTTTCACAATTTCATTTGAATATCTACATAGCTAAGAATCATTATAATATGATGGCAATCTAATCAGTGAAACTAGGGTGGATTCGGTTTTCTTACTTTTAATTGATATATTCTCATAACAATTCTCTTCTGTTATTAGTAAAAATCTAGGTTGATTAGATTAATTAGTATTTGATTAGTTAATTTTCTCAATTTGATTACCTAAATAATAATAGAATTTGATATCGGTTTAGTACTTAATTAATCCTCAGGGAATCGACACTTGACTCATTACTATATTACTTGATTTGACTTAGTGCACTTGTTGGTAGAATTCACTTTTAAAATTTTATATATTTATAGCGGATCAAACCCATTTGTCTATGGTTGCTTTAATTGATAAGCCATCTCCTACCTACCTCATGGTACCTTTTAGGAGCTAGTCCTTGCTATGGAGTATGCTTGCCCAACCCCAATAATCTCTAGATCCTTGAGTAGCTTGTAGAAAAGAAATGTTAGAAAAATATATGCCTTTCAACACCTTTATCTACACATTAGGATTAGAGTAGATCCTCCAAGAAAGTTTAGTAAGGATGGCAAAATTAAATTAATTGAGATTTTGAATCCAAGTCCTCTCAATTTGGGAAGGGAAATTTTATCCTAGCTTAGCTAGTGTAGTTTTCTCTCATCTTTCACTTGCCCCCACCAGTATTAAGCATTAAGTGAATTGACCTCTCTACACCATTTGGCTAGAAACTTAAAATAGCTCATAGAGTAGCTTAGAATCGCACTAGCCATGGCTTTAATAAGAATTTCCCAACTTGTATTGGATTGCACACATCTTTTCCAATTTTTTAGCTTGGCTCGAATTCTATCTTTGGCAAAACGAAGTGCTTCTGTTTTGTTTCCATTCAAAATGGTTGGTAATCTTAGGTATTTACTCGGGTTGTTTGCCACTGGTACCCCCCTAAAGCTTCTCTAATCTCTCTTACTCTCTCTGCTGAGATATTCTTGTTGAAGAACAAGCTCAACTTTTGAAAATTAATCATTTACCCTAACACTTTGCTCTATTCTTATAATATGTTCCTTAAAACCTGTACATTAGAGAGACAAGATTCTTCCTATAAACATAAAAGTACAAAATGTAGGAATCAATAGATTTAGCTGGAAAATAAAAATAGGACTTATAAAATATAATACCTACCTCTACCAAATAGATTTTGATCGATGTTTGGCTTGCTGTGTCAATAATGATCAATCAAAAGGTCTTAGATCCATTTATCTTGCGACATGAAAGTGAAATTTTATTAGCAAAGGGGAGGTTATTAGGTAAACTAAATTACAAATATTGTTTAATGAATGAAGGAAGTAAGTTTTTTCTTTCTTTTTTTTTTTTTTCTTTTGGTTACAAACCTTATACCATTATTATTTCTCTCTAGGAACTTTCTTTTATTGTGCCATTCTCTTATGCACCTACTACACGTAGTTCTAGATGAGGGATCTCTAATGTCCATTTCCATGTGGTATCGTTTCGATTTTAGCTTTCCCATTTCATGTTAAAGTTTATCAATGTTAGGGCGAATGAATGGAGAGTTTACCTTTGACCAGTAGTGCTCATCTCCACCCTTACCTACACCTTGATCCTCTCTAGTGTCCTTAGTGATGTTGCCTTTGAAGTTTGAGCTTTTAGGTATACTTGTACCTATTCCTTGGAATGCTCACATTAAGTTAGGAGCATCAAAGGGCCTTCTGCTATCTTTAAGAGAGCAAAGAAGGATCTTGGATTGTTGTTTATCAAACAGAATTAGTTTGATCAGTTTTATTGAACTAATCCAAAAGTCTAGTGCTTTAAGTGTTCCTTTCTTTCAATTGGATTGACATCTTCTTACAACATTGGTGAAGAGGTGGAGACCTGAGACACACACCTTTTACATGGCCCATGGTGAGGTTATCATGACTTTACAGAATGTTGAGGTCCAATTCGGGTTACTAGTTAATAGACAGATTGTTACAGGCAACATTGACCATGATTGGGCATTTGAGTATGAGTAGTTACTTGGTGAGAGGTCAAAGGCAAAGCACATTAAAGGCAAATGGATTAACTTATCTTAGTTGTGGTACATATTCCGGGTTTTGTATGTTTAGGCATCTGACGAGACAGTTAAGTATCATATACACTTCTACATTTTGCAATTGCTAAGAGGCTTTGCATTTGCAGATAAATCAAGTAACCTAATCCATTGTATGTTCCTTCCACTCTTGGAGGACTTTACCTTTGCAAAGCATTATAGTTGGGGCTTTGCATGTTTGACTTGGTTGTATCACTAATTGTGCCGTGCATTCATCTCTAATGCATATGACATGGGCAGAGTAGTGATTCTTCTACAAGCGTGGGCATGGGATAAGTTCTCACATGTAGCTCCCTTGAGCTATTACTGAGTTTCATTAGAGGATGGGAGGCCTTTGGCATCTCAATGGAGGATAGTTTGAGATATTATACAGCACCCCACGTATATTGTTGAGGCATATAGGGTTACATTTGATCGCTAGAACCTACAATAGATATGTTGTCTTTTTACATTCTTATATTTGTTAGACATTATAAATCTTCATTAACTTATATGAGTTTATTGTTAGGTTATTTGGTAACCTTGTCTTGAGGATCTTATCGACATACTGTCCCCATTCTACCTCGTGAATAGAGGCATTTGGAAAACTCGGGTGCTGTTGATATGCTTTCATATTATAGAGTCGCATTACCAACATCACGTATGTTGTCAGTTTGGTGTGTTCCAATGAGTACCTATTGTAAACACCCCATTTTTGCCCTAAGAATAAATAATAATTAATAATAATCAATTTTCAATTTTTCTCTAATTTAGCAAAAATAATAAAAATATTCAAAAAATAAAAATAAATAGGAAAACACATCAATTTTGAAAGATGATTTTAGAAATGGCAATAATAAGGAATAAATAATTTTTACAAGTTTTTGAAATTTCAAAAAATACAAAAAAATAAAAAAATCGCATTGCATATATGCAATTTGAGAAATAAACAAAATTAGGAAAATGGGCTAGCTCAGCTGGTCCGAGCCGTAGCTAAGTGGGTGCGTACGGGTGCGAGGTTGCGGGTTCGAAACGCGGGGGAAGCAGTTTCCGCGTTTTGCGTTTTTTTTCATTTACCCAGGACACGTGGCAGCATCTGATTGGCTAGAGGGAATGCACGCGCTGGGCGCGTGATCGTCTTCAACCTCGGTCCGAGATCGCCGGCAAGGGGAAAAATTCGAATTTCGGCCGTTTCGATTCGATTTTTTACACAAATCCAACAGATCTTGAACAGAATTGAGATAAACATCATCCAATTGGAATCAAATCTCAACAAATCGAAGGATTTACACGAATCGGAGTTGGTTCATTTAACCGTTGATCCGATTTGCCTCGATCGGTGGAAATCCGAGCTTATCCAGCTCAATTTTGAATGCTTATAAATAGAGGATGAAGTGAGGAAGCCAAATCACAGATCAAAAGTGAGAGAAAAGAGTGAATCGGAGAGCACCGGAGGAAATCGAAGCCGCGACCGCCGATCAGGAGCTAAGCAACCACCAGGAGGCGTTTCTGGAGCAAACCACCGCCACCATTGGATTCCTCACCCTCGATAACCTAGGATTCGACACCTCACCTGTTGCAAAAGGCCGCTGGAACGCCGTCAACGAGCACTCCCCGCCGCCGTGTCCTACCGATCTGACCTGACCCGTTTCGACCCGATTCGACTCGACCGACCCGACCTGCGCACCGACTCGGATCTAGGTAAGTCGGATTTTCCGGATTTTTTCGAATTTTATTTATTTTATTTGTTTTTATTTGATTTATTATTTTGTTATTTGATTTATTAATTTGTTATTATTTATTTATGTTTTATTTATATTTCCATAAATAGGAAAATGTTAGAAATTAGATTTTCTTTAGGATTTAATAATTTTAAAAATAAAAATAAAAATAAAAATAAAAATAAAAAATAATAAAAATGTAGAGAATAATAATAAAAATATTAGGAAAATAATAATAAGACTTTAGATTTTAAAATAGGATAGATAATAACTTAGGATAAAATTTTTAACAAAAATTCACAAAAATTATGAAAAATTAATAAAAATTATAAAAAAATAAAAAACTATAAAAATCATGAAAACTCATAAAAATTATAAAAAATTGTAGAAGAATAAGGAAAAATCGAAAAAAATGATTAAAAATCATAAAAATTACAAAGAAAAATAATAAAAAAATTAATAAAAATTCAAAAATTATAAAAATAGAAAAAAAATGAGTTTTATCACTTAGAAAAATCATTTTCTCAAATAAATCCAAAATTGATGTTTTCCCTAAAAATTATTTTCAAAAATCGAATTATTAAGCTTAGGCTTAGATGTTTTTAGAAAAATCCTAAAAATGTTAAAAACATAAATCAAAAGAGATTTTCAAATTAAAATTCACAAACCCACTAAATCTTTTCAGGAAAAGCGAACTACGGCTTGTTTGATCCTGAATAGCATGTACGTAGGCACCCGTTTGGGTCAACCCATAAAATGAAATAAAAAATCATTTTTTCAAATAACTCATTCAAAAACACAAAAAAGGCAACAGAAACAAAATAAAAGACATTTCTAGATAGAGATAATGTTAGGAGATTAGGTGGTAATCGTAAGGTTTTAATAGGTTAGCCTCCGAACTTAAAAACTCTGGTTTTCCTATTTCCTCTTTTCCCAAAAATGAGAAGAGGAAATTACGACGACTAGTGGTTCAAATTAAGACTAATCCGCTCCTTTAGTCTTAATTCAATCTTTCCCAACAACAGTTGGGTGGCGACTCCAAAATTAAACGAAGTTCCTAACTTAAGTCGAGGATCTATATTAGATGAGTATAGGGTCTAGTCTAGATCGGATTAGGAATGGGAAAATTCAAAATTAGACTCGACACCTATCAATGTCAACTCAGAGCCCTGCTTTCACCATATTAATTTATGAGGCTAGATCGACACTAATTGAATAGTGCTGCATACATTCTATATTGCCCATTAGGAGAATTGTCATCCTATAGGATTCTATTAGAGTATGGCAATGTTATACATGTAGACTACATTTAGTGGCATAGACATGTTAGTTGCCGCTACATAGGTTGTATTGGAGCAATAATTGGACATTTGGTAAGAAAAAATCTTATAATATCACATTGACTATACTATAAGATTAAGTTGCACCAAAACGTTTTCTTTTGATTTTTTTAGGCTGACACCCTACACCATATAAGTATAGCATCTGATTTGCCTTCAGCAATTTCACTTACCACTGCTAGTGTATAGCTAGTTGAACATCATGACAGGGTTGTATTTTTTTCCTACTGCTTAGCACGAGCAGCCACTAGAGGGGGAGGTTGCTACAAACTTGGAGTACTCACCTCCAGTAGATCTTGCACTTGCACCACTACTGTGCCATAAGGTTAATAGAGCAAAAGTTAGAGGAGGATGGCTTAGGGATGAGTAGATCCTTCATGACCACACTCCTTTAGATGCTATGGACAAGGGTACTATAGATAGCTTAGCTCTAAGTACGAACTCATTCATCACCCCTCATAGGCACTCTATTAGTGGTCCCATTCCTAACCCATCCCAAATATGTCAAATACGAGGTTTGTAAGTAGATTCTAGAGTAGCTTACATAAAGCATTAAGCACCAAATTGCAGTTCAGCATAGTGTTCTACCCTTAAATGGATGGTCAGTTTGAGAGGACTATACAAATATTGGAAGATTTGCTTAGAGTATGTGCACTGGAGTTTGGAGGCAACTGGAATGAGCGTATACCTCCAGTAGAGTTTGCCTATAATAACAATTACCAGGCAACTATCTAGACGGCTCTATTTAAAGCTCTTTATGGAAGAAGATGTAGGTTCCCTCTACACTGGGATGAAGTGGGAGAAAGATAGATGATAGGGCCATAATTAGTACAAAAGGTAGTGGATAAGGTAAAACTGATCATGCAGAGAATACAAATAGCCCAATCTTGATAGAAGAGTTATGCAGATAAGAGAAGATGCCCTTTAGAATTTCAAGTGGGAGATAAGGTCTTGTTGAGGATTTCTCCAACAAAAAGAGTAACCAGGCTCAGGTTGAGAGCAAAGCTAAACCTAAGGTATGTAGGCCTTTTGAAATCCTGGAAAGAATAGGTATAGTGGCTTACAAGTCAGCTCTTTCGCTAAGTTTGGCTGGAGTACATGATGTATTCCATGTATCAATGCTGAGGAAGTATGTACTCAACCTGAACTAGATAGTAGCTTTGGAACCATTGAATGTGTAGCCAAACCTATCATCTGTGGAAAGGCCAATTAGAATTGTGGATACTAAGGAGCAAGTACTAAGACAGAGAACAATCCCCTATGTCAAAGTATAATGGACTAATTAGATAGAAAGGGAAGTGGCGTGGGAATTGGAAGAAGAAATGAGAAAAAAGTATCCAAAACACTTCCAAAATCAAGTACTTTCGAGGATGAAAGTTTTTATAAGGAGGGAGAATGTAATACTTGAATTTTTAAATAAACCATTTATAAATATTATAATGTAAAACCAAGGCTAAGGATGAGGATTTTATAAAAATTGAGGGGCAATTTAGACATTTCCTAGAGGGAGTATTTAAGTCTAAGTTGATCTAGCATTCCTCTCTTTTTTCATTTTACATAGTAAACAACAAGAATGCTTTAGAAACACTCTCTAGAGATAAACCTAAACACAACAAAGGGGAGGATAGCAAGGTTTGAATTTAACTTCTTCCAGGTAAGATTTTACCATGAAATGGTTGATAAGAATACATAATCTAAAATTTACCTAGTTACGTTGCCTTGTTATTTTGAAATTAGGAATCAGAGAAGGGACATAACAAGCATAGAAATCCATCAATCAAGGATACAATTTGTGTAAGTTTTGATGTAAGTAAGTTAATTCATGTAATCTAATTAAGAATACATGTTTTTGGGTTAAAATAACCTAAGAATAAAGAGAATCGAAATTAGGAGGAATTGGAATAGAGGAATTAAGTTTCACGAAGGGATACCGAGAGATATACGGCTTTTCTACACGGTCATGTTTCAACCGTGTTGAATGCAAAACCTTCTAAAAAGATACATAGCCTCCCAACATGATCGTGTCTCGCTTGTGTTGGTCTTATACGTTATAAAGAGACACACGACCTCCTAACATGGTTGCGTCTCGCCCACGATGAAACCAAACCTTACAGAAAGATATATAGCCTCTCAACACGGTCGTGTCTTACTTGTGCTAAACCCAAAACTTATAGAAAGGTACACGACCTTTGACATAGTCATATACTATCCCATGTTGAGTTACACGACCCCCAACATGGCCACATAACTTAATTGTATACTTATTTAACTTCTAATTGAACTAATTTCCATACAACCTAGATAGTTAGTAAGACCTTAAATAACCTAATGGATTAAGAGAAATTAAGGGAATTTTATTATTCTTAGATTAGTACTAAAAAGAATGTATTAATGTTGTATAGATTTAGCTTATGTTCAAGACTAGATGTGCTTAAGGCTAGAATTTAAGGTATGTATAACTTGTGTGTTGTTCTGTGCTTATTTAAGTTGGTATGATTATTGAAATTGATTAAGTGAATGATTTAGCTTAAGTCTTTAAGTGGATGCTGTATATGCTTGGCTCCGCCTGGGGGTCTGTAGTGGTAGATCCTTAGGGAGCACTCCAATGATCCTTGTGTAACGTTGCTCCTAGTAGAGTCATGCTTGGAAATGATCTAGGTTGAATGTTGGATTAAGTGGCTTAAGTGGGCATGGGTGTGGGGCTCATAGTAATAGTTCCCAACACCAAGATTAAGTAGATTAAGGGTTCATGGGTGTGGAGCCCATAGTGGCAATTCTCATCACTAAGTTTAAGGGTTAAGGGATTATGGGTGTGGGGCCTGTAGCAGCAATTCTCATCACCAATTCATGTTTTAATTATTAAGTGTATTAAGGAGGTCATGAGTAGCCTATTGTTGTTTGTGGACTTAAATTGTATCATGAAATGGTTGCCTGTATTTAAGTACTACATAATGCATGTGATACCTATTCATGTTTGTTTATGTGTGTGTGCTTGTGTTATACATACTAGGCATTAGCTTACTCTTCGAAGAATATTTTTTTTAGGTCCAAGTACCGAGGTTGTTGATAATCCAGAAGGAAATTTGGGAGTGAATGAACTAGAAATGGAGGAAGAAGACAATTATCACTACTATTATGGTGAGTAGAGCTTGGGAGGATTTTATTATCTGATTGTAATGAGTAGACGTTTATATAGAATATTTAACTAGTGTTTTTAGACTTTTATTGCATTAGATGTTGAATATGGATTCATGAAATTGGTTTTAAAGTTTGTGGGATGGATTAAATGTCTTTATACAGGAATTACATGATGAAGTATTAAAATAAATTAGAGCCTTAACGTGTTCTTGTGTGATAAGGACACATGGCGAATAGTAGCATAGCCATGGTTTCGGGGTGTTACACATTGGTGTACAAAATTTACTTTCAACATTTTAACAATTTTACTTTTTTTATTTTTATTTTTTTAAGTACAAACACCGGCGAATGCCTCGAAATTATTGAATTTCGTCTCTGACTTTTCCAGGAGAACCGAATGGTTGAGAGAGAGAGAGTGATTAATTCCAATACGACAATAAAGTTTCCAATCTTGCTTCTACCTTCCAGGAATTTTCCGCAGTGGCACGATCAATTAAGAAAAAAAAGAAGATTTTTATATTGAATAGAGCATGCTCCACACAAACGTTATCCGTATCCTGGCTAAACGTTTAGATACCACTATAAATTCGCTCGCTTGGCTTAAAAGGAAAAAAAAAAAAAATACCACAAGTGCTAAACAATCTAGTAATATTTCTCTTATCTCTAGAATTTCTAAAAGTGTCAAATGAGAGGTATGGTTGAGTACTTATAAATTCTTGAACTTAATGACATTCCTGATATTATTTTGATGATCGACGGATTAGATTAAATATACTCATTTTAAGGATTATCTTAATGAGTTCATGAGGTAGTCATCCTTAATAAGAGTGTGAACCTACTTGAGAAAATGAGAGTGGGTTCCAAACTCATTAAGCAATATATCCCTGAATCATCCCAATAATCTCTAGATCCTTGAGTAGCTTGTAGAAAAGAAATGTTAGAAAAATATATGCCTTTCAACACCTTTATCTACACATTAGGATTAGAGTAGATCCTCCAAGAAAGTTTAGTAAGGATGGCAAAATTAAATTAATTGAGATTTTGAATCCAAGTCCTCTCAATTTGGGAAGGGAAATTTTATCCTAGCTTAGCTAGTGTAGTTTTCTCTCATCTTTCACTTGCCCCCACCAGTATTAAGCATTAAGTGAATTGACCTCTCTACACCATTTGGCTAGAAACTTAAAATAGCTCATAGAGTAGCTTAGAATCGCACTAGCCATGGCTTTAATAAGAATTTCCCAACTTGTATTGGATTGCACACATCTTTTCCAATTTTTTAGCTTGGCTCGAATTCTATCTTTGGCAAAACGAAGTGCTTCTGTTTTGTTTCCATTCAAAATGGTTGGTAATCTTAGGTATTTACTCGGGTTGTTTGCCACTGGTACCCCCCTAAAGCTTCTCTAATCTCTCTTACTCTCTCTGCTGAGATATTCTTGTTGAAGAACAAGCTCAACTTTTGAAAATTAATCATTTACCCTAACACTTTGCTCTATTCTTATAATATGTTCCTTAAAACCTGTACATTAGAGAGACAAGATTCTTCCTATAAACATAAAAGTACAAAATGTAGGAATCAATAGATTTAGCTGGAAAATAAAAATAGGACTTATAAAATATAATACCTACCTCTACCAAATAGATTTTGATCGATGTTTGGCTTGCTGTGTCAATAATGATCAATCAAAAGGTCTTAGATCCATTTATCTTGCGACATGAAAGTGAAATTTTATTAGCAAAGGGGAGGTTATTAGGTAAACTAAATTACAAATATTGTTTAATGAATGAAGGAAGTAAGTTTTTTCTTTCTTTTTTTTTTTTTCTTTTGGTTACAAACCTTATACCATTATTATTTCTCTCTAGGAACTTTCTTTTATTGTGCCATTCTCTTATGCACCTACTACACGTAGTTCTAGATGAGGGATCTCTAATGTCCATTTCCATGTGGTATCGTTTCGATTTTAGCTTTCCCATTTCATGTTAAAGTTTATCAATGTTAGGGCGAATGAATGGAGAGTTTACCTTTGACCAGTAGTGCTCATCTCCACCCTTACCTACACCTTGATCCTCTCTAGTGTCCTTAGTGATGTTGCCTTTGAAGTTTGAGCTTTTAGGTATACTTGTACCTATTCCTTGGAATGCTCACATTAAGTTAGGAGCATCAAAGGGCCTTCTGCTATCTTTAAGAGAGCAAAGAAGGATCTTGGATTGTTGTTTATCAAACAGAATTAGTTTGATCAGTTTTATTGAACTAATCCAAAAGTCTAGTGCTTTAAGTGTTCCTTTCTTTCAATTGGATTGACATCTTCTTACAACATTGGTGAAGAGGTGGAGACCTGAGACACACACCTTTTACATGGCCCATGGTGAGGTTATCATGACTTTACAGAATGTTGAGGTCCAATTCGGGTTACTAGTTAATAGACAGATTGTTACAGGCAACATTGACCATGATTGGGCATTTGAGTATGAGTAGTTACTTGGTGAGAGGTCAAAGGCAAAGCACATTAAAGGCAAATGGATTAACTTATCTTAGTTGTGGTACATATTCCGGGTTTTGTATGTTTAGGCATCTGACGAGACAGTTAAGTATCATATACACTTCTACATTTTGCAATTGCTAAGAGGCTTTGCATTTGCAGATAAATCAAGTAACCTAATCCATTGTATGTTCCTTCCACTCTTGGAGGACTTTACCTTTGCAAAGCATTATAGTTGGGGCTTTGCATGTTTGACTTGGTTGTATCACTAATTGTGCCGTGCATTCATCTCTAATGCATATGACATGGGCAGAGTAGTGATTCTTCTACAAGCGTGGGCATGGGATAAGTTCTCACATGTAGCTCCCTTGAGCTATTACTGAGTTTCATTAGAGGATGGGAGGCCTTTGGCATCTCAATGGAGGATAGTTTGAGATATTATACAGCACCCCACGTATATTGTTGAGGCATATAGGGTTACATTTGATCGCTAGAACCTACAATAGATATGTTGTCTTTTTACATTCTTATATTTGTTAGACATTATAAATCTTCATTAACTTATATGAGTTTATTGTTAGGTTATTTGGTAACCTTGTCTTGAGGATCTTATCGACATACTGTCCCCATTCTACCTCGTGAATAGAGGCATTTGGAAAACTCGGGTGCTGTTGATATGCTTTCATATTATAGAGTCGCATTACCAACATCACGTATGTTGTCAGTTTGGTGTGTTCCAATGAGTACCTATTGTAAACACCCCATTTTTGCCCTAAGAATAAATAATAATTAATAATAATCAATTTTCAATTTTTCTCTAATTTAGCAAAAATAATAAAAATATTCAAAAAATAAAAATAAATAGGAAAACACATCAATTTTGAAAGATGATTTTAGAAATGGCAATAATAAGGAATAAATAATTTTTACAAGTTTTTGAAATTTCAAAAAATACAAAAAAATAAAAAAATCGCATTGCATATATGCAATTTGAGAAATAAACAAAATTAGGAAAATGGGCTAGCTCAGCTGGTCCGAGCCGTAGCTAAGTGGGTGCGTACGGGTGCGAGGTTGCGGGTTCGAAACGCGGGGGAAGCAGTTTCCGCGTTTTGCGTTTTTTTCATTTACCCAGGACACGTGGCAGCATCTGATTGGCTAGAGGGAATGCACGCGCTGGGCGCGTGATCGTCTTCAACCTCGGTCCGAGATCGCCGGCAAGGGGAAAAATTCGAATTTCGGCCGTTTCGATTCGATTTTTTACACAAATCCAACAGATCTTGAACAGAATTGAGATAAACATCATCCAATTGGAATCAAATCTCAACAAATCGAAGGATTTACACGAATCGGAGTTGGTTCATTTAACCGTTGATCCGATTTGCCTCGATCGGTGGAAATCCGAGCTTATCCAGCTCAATTTTGAATGCTTATAAATAGAGGATGAAGTGAGGAAGCCAAATCACAGATCAAAAGTGAGAGAAAAGAGTGAATCGGAGAGCACCGGAGGAAATCGAAGCCGCGACCGCCGATCAGGAGCTAAGCAACCACCAGGAGGCGTTTCTGGAGCAAACCACCGCCACCATTGGATTCCTCACCCTCGATAACCTAGGATTCGACACCTCACCTGTTGCAAAAGGCCGCTGGAACGCCGTCAACGAGCACTCCCCGCCGCCGTGTCCTACCGATCTGACCTGACCCGTTTCGACCCGATTCGACTCGACCGACCCGACCTGCGCACCGACTCGGATCTAGGTAAGTCGGATTTTCCGGATTTTTTCGAATTTTATTTATTTTATTTGTTTTTATTTGATTTATTATTTTGTTATTTGATTTATTAATTTGTTATTATTTATTTATGTTTTATTTATATTTCCATAAATAGGAAAATGTTAGAAATTAGATTTTCTTTAGGATTTAATAATTTTAAAAATAAAAATAAAAATAAAAATAAAAATAAAAAAATAATAAAAATGTAGAGAATAATAATAAAAATATTAGGAAAATAATAATAAGACTTTAGATTTTAAAATAGGATAGATAATAACTTAGGATAAAATTTTTAACAAAAATTCACAAAAATTATGAAAAATTAATAAAAATTATAAAAAAATAAAAAACTATAAAAATCATGAAAACTCATAAAAATTATAAAAAATTGTAGAAGAATAAGGAAAAATCGAAAAAAATGATTAAAAATCATAAAAATTACAAAGAAAAATAATAAAAAAATTAATAAAAATTCAAAAATTATAAAAATAGAAAAAAAATGAGTTTTATCACTTAGAAAAATCATTTTCTCAAATAAATCCAAAATTGATGTTTTCCCTAAAAATTATTTTCAAAAATCGAATTATTAAGCTTAGGCTTAGATGTTTTTAGAAAAATCCTAAAAATGTTAAAAACATAAATCAAAAGAGATTTTCAAATTAAAATTCACAAACCCACTAAATCTTTTCAGGAAAAGCGAACTACGGCTTGTTTGATCCTGAATAGCATGTACGTAGGCACCCGTTTGGGTCAACCCATAAAATGAAATAAAAAATCATTTTTTCAAATAACTCATTCAAAAACACAAAAAAGGCAACAGAAACAAAATAAAAGACATTTCTAGATAGACATAATGTTAGGAGATTAGGTGGTAATCGTAAGGTTTTAATAGGTTAGCCTCCGAACTTAAAAACTCTGGTTTTCCTATTTCCTCTTTTCCCAAAAATGAGAAGAGGAAATTACGACGACTAGTGGTTCAAATTAAGACTAATCCGCTCCTTTAGTCTTAATTCAATCTTTCCCAACAACAGTTGGGTGGCGACTCCAAAATTAAACGAAGTTCCTAACTTAAGTCGAGGATCTATATTAGATGAGTATAGGGTCTAGTCTAGATCGGATTAGGAATGGGAAAATTCAAAATTAGACTCGACACCTATCAATGTCAACTCAGAGCCCTGCTTTCACCATATTAATTTATGAGGCTAGATCGACACTAATTGAATAGTGCTGCATACATTCTATATTGCCCATTAGGAGAATTGTCATCCTATAGGATTCTATTAGAGTATGGCAATGTTATACATGTAGACTACATTTAGTGGCATAGACATGTTAGTTGCCGCTACATAGGTTGTATTGGAGCAATAATTGGACATTTGGTAAGAAAAAATCTTATAATATCACATTGACTATACTATAAGATTAAGTTGCACCAAAACGTTTTCTTTTGATTTTTTTAGGCTGACACCCTACACCATATAAGTATAGCATCTGATTTGCCTTCAGCAATTTCACTTACCACTGCTAGTGTATAGCTAGTTGAACATCATGACAGGGTTGTATTTTTTTCCTACTGCTTAGCACGAGCAGCCACTAGAGGGGGAGGTTGCTACAAACTTGGAGTACTCACCTCCAGTAGATCTTGCACTTGCACCACTACTGTGCCATAAGGTTAATAGAGCAAAAGTTAGAGGAGGATGGCTTAGGGATGAGTAGATCCTTCATGACCACACTCCTTTAGATGCTATGGACAAGGGTACTATAGATAGCTTAGCTCTAAGTACGAACTCATTCATCACCCCTCATAGGCACTCTATTAGTGGTCCCATTCCTAACCCACCCGCTCTGTGAAGGTAATTCTACTATTAACTGGATATTGGTGACAACTTATAGCCTTTGGTATAATGGAGTCTAGTTCCTTCATGTGACTTGATGAGCCCCCACAATTGCTTATAACATAAGAGTCATAGGCTCTTCCCACATGTAATGTGAGACGAACTAAGTATCGATCTATCATGACTAAAATTTACTAGGAGTAAGAGTAGGAGGTGATAGAGTTATTTGTGACTTATTTTGAATATTTCTATGGATATTAGAAACATTGTACATTTTAATGAAAAGTTTGTTTTGCTTTTTCTTGTATTATTGCCATTATGTTATAATTACCTGATTGATTTAGTTTCTTTTTTACTTTTGAATTTGAAAGTTTATTATCGTTTGTTATAAAATTTTTGTTATACGTAAATCATTAAAGTAGTGTTAATATACTATAAATAACTATTATCAATCTTTTTGAAATTTTTATCCGTTATGAAAACTACTTATGAGGTTTTAGTAATATGGAATGTGTTGAAATTAAAGGTTGATATTGGTGATTATATTATCATATTATAATTTTACATATATTTATTTTATTCCATAATCACTTTTGATTTTTATTATAATCCTCATGGTATTTCTATAATCTTAAGGTCCTATTAATTTTACTCATGTACAAGGTTATAATTAGGGCAAATATTGGGTTATTATTTGTGTACTCGCATAACCTTTTTTTTTTCTTTTTTTTTTATAGGTTCTGAAATTTATTAAATCAAATATCAAAGTTATTGATTTTTTTTTGTGTGTTCTTTTCTCCTCCTCCTTCTTCTTTTTTTTTTTTCAAATATTTGTGGGGTGTTTCATGTGGTGAATATAAAAAAATTTATTGAAAACACATGCACCACATACATTTTTTGTACCTTATTCACACAATATTTTTTCTAACCACCCTATTCACATAATATTTTTAAAAAATTATGTTATTTATGTATTTTTCTCTTGGTATGACTACCTTCTTCCTCTAGCACAACACAACTAACAAGGGAGTAAGAGAAGAAAACTAAGATAATCTCAATTTGAGCCAAGTTCGATATAATTTTTATCAAATCTTTATATAAGCTTATTAAATAACGCTTGTAGATTCCAAATCTTTCAAAGATTTACATTAATAATGGTTAAAATGAGTTAAATAAAAAATGGATAAATTTTTGTCATTTAAATATCTTAAATTTCATTTTCCATTCGGATTCATATTTACAAGAAAAATCTTATCTTACAATGTTCGTAAATAGAATTGGGTAAAAACTACTTGGAATCACCTTTCAATCAATCCTAAAACTAACCATCAGAAATCATCCATTCCAACTTCTACAAACCTAGTGTGCTAAAAACTCATAACCAACTTGCAATCAACAACCACCAACTACTTAACCATCACCACTCACCCTTTAACCACGACCATCGACTCATCACTAGCTAGAACCACTTGCCATCACCAATCCTACCTCTATTTCTAGTCACTAAACCCATTGCAGTCAACAACCACCACAACCTACTGTCAACTTGCAACCCAACGACCATTGCCAAAATGAAACACTCCACCACCAACAATCAATCGTAGCCAAGCCTATAACCATAGTCTCCATTAGGAACACCTACCGTTGAAACCCAAAGCTAATAGAAACCACAATCCACCATAGTTGGTATCACACACCATTGTTGAACCTTAAACATGCAACTCATGACTTCCACAAACAACAACCATCAAGAATTGCTATCGCCACCATCTTCCTCAATCATTGAAACCCCAGGCTAATTCGACTTGGCTCATTTTAACCCATGGATTAAATAGGCTAACCTATGACGATCCATTTAACAAACAAGTTTAAATTTGTTGGTTGTAACTCAACCAACATAGGTTGATGGATTACTCACTAAGATAGCCCATTTAACCTATATATACGTTTTTGTGGGTTAAATGGATCAATACAACATTCAACCCATTTATGTATTTTAATGGGTCATATAGGCTAACCTACAACCCTCTTAACAATATATTTTATTTTTTTATTTTAAATTTTACAAAAATATAAAGTCCATAACAATCTTGTATTGTTTATATAATAGCATAATGAATTGACTTGATACTTGATACTGTAATATGGATATTATAATTGCAATATCTTTGTAATATAAATATTATAAAATGATGGAAAGATTAAGGGATGGAATTAGCAGAGTAGATGAAAAGACTAAGATAAAAAAGTAAGAAAGAAGAGTGAGGAAAATGATGATGAATGATGATATGCAATTTAAGTTTTGTAGTTTATTATATTAAATTAAAAAGTAAAAGATTTAGTGACTTAATATTATATTACAAAATGTCATATGCGATTAGAGTAAGTTATGTCAAATTTTCTTTTTTTTGGTTGGCCTACTTTAACTCATGGGTTAAACGGGCTAGACTTGTTTAGCCTGTTTTTTAAATAGGTTGAAAATTTCAATTTTAACCCTTTTTTTAAAAATAAGTTAAGTAGGTTGACCTATGAGCCGGCCTTTGACGTATAACCCATTTTTATAGCTATAGTGATTTGCATACATAGTTGTTTTGTTTTGTTTCTTGTTGTTCTTGTTCATTTAGTTTTAGTTTGAAAGAGTGGAAAAATAAAAGCATAATAAAAGAGAAAAGAAGGAAAAATAATAAATATGTTATATTTGTGTAGTTTAATTTAATTTTTGTTGCTCATAGATTATCTTTTTAATTAGTATGATTACATGTTTATGTTTGATATGATAGACTATGTTCGTAAAGACTTTTGGCTTATTAACATTGATTTGCGATGATATATGTGATGATATTAATGACTCTTATTTATAGAATATAATTTGGTCAATGATCTTATTAACAAATTGTATTTGTAGGGAATCTTGAATTTAATTTGTTAGTATCATATATGATATCTTCAATAAATTGCATTCACAAAAGATTTAATTTGCTAATTATATTTGTGATGCTATTAACCAAATTGCACATGCAGGATTCTTTAATTTGCTAGTATTATCTATGATAGTATTAGTAAATTATGATTTATTAGTATTATCATAATTGGCATTGCATCCATTCATTAGATCGTTTTACAAAGGTTGCATTTTTTTAGAATTAGGTCATTTGTTAATTTGCATATTTTATTAAAATTGTATATTTTTGAAAATGGTCATATATGATTCTTAAAAAAAGTTATTATTTTATCACATAGAGCTTTTTTTCTTTGAAAATGAAAATAATTAATTTGGAGTTTTCTAAAAAAAAAAAGGGATTTCTTAGAGTTTTTCAAACATGGCTTGCAAATTTAAGTTTTTATTAAGGTTTTTCTTAATAAAAAATAAAATAGATAAAGAGCATAAATTTGGCGTTTTTATAAATATAATTGAGTTATACACTAAAGTCTTACAAAAATATAAAGAACTACTATGGTTTGACTCCTTATAGTGGATATGTAGGCATACGTTGGGTGGCTAATAAAAATATAAAATATTACTTTTACAAAAATGAAAAAAAATATTTAAAAGATTGTTTTAGTTTACTTATTTGTTTTCGATGGGAATCAAATCATTTCAATTACAAATACACTTGATGGAAATCAAATCACAAAGACTGGTAGTGCACCCATTTAGGCTAGCCATAAAGGCCGATGGTGTAGGCATTTAGGTCGACCATAAAAGCCGATGGTGTAGGCATTTAGGCTGGCTATAAAGGCTGGCGATGTAAGTGTGTCCTCAAGGCCGGCGACCTAGATGCCTTCAAGGTTGGCGGCTTACAATTTTAGACCAGTTGTTTTATGTTGTTTCAAGTTAGTTTTTTCTTGGTACTATAAATACCTTTTTGTAACGGAAACAAGATAGACTTTTGACAATTGAGAATACACAAGTAGAGTTTACTTCATTTTCTTATACTCTTATCAATATGTGGATTGTGGCAAGTGATGGTATCGGGATTGTTGTGCATCATATTAACAAGACTGTGCTAGGACTATTCTCTTGCTAGCGCGTAATATCTAGTAAGGGTTTAGGGTTTTATCTTGTCATTATTGTTTGTTTGATTATTGGAATTGTTGTTGCGATTTTTCAGGTTGGGTTTTGCGATTGCTTGGTTTTCAATAGGAATTAGGCATATTAGTTTTTATTTATTGTTTTAGTGGTGTTTGTTTATTTTTAAAAAATAAAAAAAGAAAAGGGGAATTTATAAAATAAAGTCTTTTAGTTATTTATTTTGAAAAGTTATAATACTATGGTAACCTTAAGGAATTTAATAGATTAGCTTTTGATTTCAAATTTCGAAGTTAAAATTATTCTAAAAATTATTATTTAGAAAATTTGTAGATTAGTGGTTGAAATTAAGGTTGATCAACTCAATTGACCTTAATTTCCTATTTTTCCAACTTTAGTTTGTGGCCATTTGATTTTTAAATATGGATTAATGTCACATTAGGTACCCAAATTTTATCAATTTTTGCAAATAACTATCTAAAGTTTTAAAATATCAATTTACTACTTCAACTTTGTTTATTTTTACAATTAACTAGAACTTTTTTTATTTTCGCAATTAACTACCTAAACTTTGCCAATTTTTGCAATTAACTATCCTATTTAGGTACTATAGTGATCATAAAAAGTTTGTAAATAGTAAATTTATACTTTTAAATTTTAGATAATCGTTATAAAAATAGATGAAGTTTAAGTAACAAATATAACATTTATTTTTTAAATAATGTATATAAAATTTCATTTGTCCGTAGTTTATGCTGAATGACTTATGCTACGTGAGTAGGCCTAACATAAATCGAATTAAGGAAAAATTGATCATTTTTGGGCTCAATATGTATTTGTGTAAGTGTATATGTATATATGAGAGAGGCACGGGATATAACGCTTATCTTATTTACTTGCGGTGATGATGCTGATAGCTCCAGCTCTTCCCGAAAGAAGAGAGGCACGGGATATAACGCTGCCATGTATGCTGCTGCTTCTGCTGCTATAGGAGGTCACCACCACCATCACAGTGCTACCTGTGGAGGGGGTGGCCAGGGAGGCGGATGCGGCGGTGGATGTGGGGGTGGAGGGACGATATGTTGACCGTGCAAGTGTGAGCATGCTGGCATCATGGCAAGTGCAGCTGTGACTCTGAGAAGAAAAGGAGGCATTTACCACCCCCATACCCATACATTTGATCAAGGCATGCTGCGGCTTATTTTATTTTATATATTTTCTTAGATGATGGCTAGAAGAAATGAAATCATGAGAATCTTTCCATGGTTCATAGAATAAAACTTAGGTCACAGGAACCCCGAACAGAATACATAGTCGCTGTTGCCAAGCTTTTCAATGCTATACCAACTTAGCGAGGTTTTCCTTCCGGATCCCACGTAAAGTTGCTTGTACGTTTATGCATGTTTCTTTATCAGGAGTGAATTACATTTTGACCCCTATATTTTTGTACGTTTTTATTTTTATTTTTATTTTAGGTACTGGTGTTAAGATACCCTTATTCGGCAAAACAAAGAAAAAAGCAGCATCTATGGGTGGATTGGTTTGGTCTCCTCCAGAGCTTGATCCTCAAGTGATGGCAGCCATGCACGTTGCTTTCTTTTATTTTTTTATTTTTTTATTTTTTCAAGACTCGTTGGGCCTTCCATCGTTAATTAGCTAATTTACAGCTATGACTGATTTCTTTTAGCAATGATTATCATATATAATGGTTTTTTTTTTTCATAAAATATATCTATATCATTAAAGTTAGAGATACTTGTTTTTAGGTTTTATTTTTCTGATTTTTCACTAATAAAACTAATTCATACACTCTCTATCTCTCTCTTTACTTCTTATAACCACCTTTATCCTTATCCATATGCAAACTATCAACAAGTATTTATATATTCCAAACTGTATGCTACTGATGAAGAAAGCCAAATCCTAGAGGAGAATATATGTTTTATCATTTATATTCTATTACCTTAATATATTATAAAGATTATATCAATAAATAATTATGTAATATCAATTTCAAAATTTAAATTAAAAAACAATTATTAAAGTTTTTTTTAATAAAATTTTACAACTTAAAAAATGTTATAAACAATTAAAATAAACATTTAACTTTTAATTTCATAACTATTTTGTACTTTTTAGAAAACTGGAATTTTAATGTTGCAACTAACTAAATGATGATATTTTAAACTCAAAGTTAATTAACTTGCATATTGGTCAAAATAATTATATATTTTCATTACTTCTCTGAACACGTATAGTGCCGAGCAAGTTCGCACATGAATGAATTGAATATTAATCTTTGACTTTTCAGGAAAATGAAGAATAAAAACAAAGAGACATATACTATACACATACTGGTCTAAAATGCAATTCATAATACGCAAGCGACGACCTTGATGTTTCTAAACTAATAGTTTCTACCTTCTATAGGAATTTTCGCCATTGATAAGTTTAATGGACAAGAATATATGTGTTTTCAATATATGTGTCTTTGAGATATAAAAACTTTATAAAATCCAATTACATTTTTGAATATCGTGAATACACTAAGTCCCTAATGCAAATAGTGTTTGAATAATTGTATTACTGTGGATGTTCACTCTAAGCACCATCCAGGTTTTTTTCCCTTCTATTTCTCCTTTGCAAGCATTTTTATATAAGAGAGTGACTTGAAAGAGTGTTGGTGCTGCCCAAATTTGTATTGCATCTTGGTGATCTGATATACATTTTCTTGTGATTTTGTACTTATATAGACTTAATCGATACATTTAAAGAGTTCAAGGACTTAATTAGATTAAATTAATGCTTGAAAACCACAATTATCTTTTTGAATATAGTGTTCTAATTGATTGTTGTCATGTGTGTGTCATGTGAATCATGCACTACGCATAGCCTCATAGGAGTAATGTTTAGATGACACTTGCATGGATGACTTAGAGAGAAGTGACTAGAAGAAGGAATAGACAATTTCAATAGTTCAAATACACTAATAACTACTAAAGGAGCTTTTTAACATCAATTTCATTGTCTTTATTGAACTTGACTAGTTCTTTACCGAAACCTTATGTAATCTTTGAGAGCAAAGATTTCACAACCTAGTAATATTTCTCTTATCTATGGAATTTCTAAAAGTGTCAAATGAGAGGCATGATTGAGTACTTATAAACTCTTGAACTTGATGACATCCCTCATATCATTTTGATGATTGACAAATTAGATTAAATATACTCATGTCAAGGATTATCTTAATGAGTTCATGAGGTAGCCATCCTTATTAAGAGTGTGAACCTACCTTGAGAAGATAAAAGTGGGTTCCAAACTCATCAAGCAATATATCCTTGAATCATCCCAAATACGAACTAGATTTCTTAGATCTCGTCATTTTACCAATTAGTCGACTATCTAGATTATAATCAACTCTCCTACAAAAATCAAAATGGTTTTTCTCAACATTGGAATCCTTTGATTAAATTCATAAAGATTTTGAGTCATGCTCAATAATTTCTCCAACTTTGAAGATCCTAAGTAGTCTCTTTCTCCATTAGCATTGCCTAGTTGATTTGATTCTAGATGCCAACAGTGCAAAATATTTTAAATTATGAAGTACAACTTAGTGTTAAGGTATATATGTTTTTAGACAAAAGCTTATGTGTTCGGCTCGTGTGAATATAATTTTACTTTTTCTCATCTCCATTGGATTTGGTTTGGTGAGTACCTTTAAAAAAAAAAGGAACCTTTTCTCTTTCCAGCCATTTCGAGTTAAGAAGTTGTGAATGTGCCCTTCCCTCTATAATAACAATGTGTTCTAGGGTGTATTTTTATTCTATTAGATATATTCTATTAATATTTATATATTATTTATATTAGGTATATTAGGGCTATATGGACTTGAATCGTAGACCTTCTCAGTAAAATAGATCAAATTGATTATTATCAAAATTATTTGAATTGTTTCAAAAACCCAACATGCCCTTTTTTTTTTTTTTTTGGCATTGGGCTCTTTCATTAGTTGATTATTCTTATGTTGTTTAAATGGAATTTTCTCTCTTTTCTCTTTATTTTTCATTACAATAATTAATAATATTAAATTTTATTTAATACAAAATCATAGTTAATTAATTGATTCTCTTAAGTTTTATTTATTCATTTATTATATACCATGAATAGTAATTATATCACCAATACTATGAATGCTTCAATTTTATTGCATAATGTATATATAATTAATAATAAAGATATAACTTGATATACTTTACTTATAATTAATATCACGAAAATGAATATATATTGTTGCATGTCTAAAGTTTGATAATTTTGTAACATCATTAATAATAAAATCTTATAGAGTCATTGTTAAAAAAATGAAGAACATTTATATCTTATCATTTTGTTTTTTCTGGTTTACTTATATTTATACAAGTTACTTTTATGTATTAATTTTGTTTTTGTTTAAACTGATGGGTAAATTTTAATATTAATGCATATACACAATGAAAGGATAAAATATTTATTTTTTAACCTCTTATGAAGTGTATTGAGTACCCTTAATCATGTTCATAAAAAAAAGAATTAAATTTTCCTTATTAAATATTAAAGTGTTGTGATGCACTCATCTTACCATATATATTTACATTAATATTATAATTTCTCATAATCTTATATTATAATTACTCATAATCTTATATATAGGATTATGAGTAATTATAATATTAACTTAAATATAGTAATTTCGACCATCCAGTCCTATGGTTTTGAGTTTGCCACTAACGAGTCCTCACACATGTGGCCTTAGAGGTGTGACTTAGATTGACACGTAGAGATGATTTAGGAACAAAGGTAGAGAGGAGGAGCGGATAATTTTAGGAAGCTCAAATGCACGGTTATAAAGCATTAACCTTACTATTGTTAAGAAGTGGTGGTGTGTTTTTCATTCCAAGCTTTGTTTCATATCTTTTGATGGCAGTCTAATCGCATAACACTATATCTCTAAATTTTTGAGTTTTTAAATGAAGATGAGCTCTTGAGTATATACAAAGTTTGGTTGTCGACAACATCTATTTGATCATATTAACAATTAGTGGCCAAGATGAGCCTCCTCTTAGTAAATCCATTTATGGGTTCTTCTTAAGTCTAAACCCATATAGAACATCTCTAAGTATATAAACTTCCTTGAGAAAGGTTTAGAATAGATGGATTGGTTTAATAGTTCCTACTACAAGCTCGCCAACAAATCTCCCTAAGTTATTCCAAGTTCATGAACATAATACTAGGGCTCCATCACTTAACTTAAAGAGTTAAGTATAGACTTAAAATTTAGCCCTTTATAATAATATTAACTCATAATTTCAATATTATAATTATTTTAGACAAGAAGCAAGAAATTGAAAAGTGTAATATTAATAATGCACTTGACTAATTCATGGTAATCCAACTCACAATTGACATGTATATTGGTGCCTTGGATATTTTCCTTTTGTTTCTTTAAGTACGCATAGTGGTTCCAAACAAGGTGCTTCATGGTGCCTTCTCGTATAGAAAAAAGGGACAAATTACTTTGCTAGAAGAACCAAAGAAATAGAAACTTCATTTTACACCACAAATTTCTTCAATCTAGAAACTTTTACTAGAAGATTAATTATTTTAGATCAAAAAGTTGTTCTTGACATAAGAAATTGTGTAATACCTGAATTTTCAAATAAACCATTTATCAATATTATAACGTAAAACCACGGCTAAGGATGGGGATTTTATAAAAATTCAGGGGCAATTTGGACATTTCCTAAAGTGAGTATTTAAGCCTATATTGACATAACATTCCTCTCTTTTGTCATTTTATACAGTAAACAACAAGAACGCTTTAGAAATGCTCTCTAGAGATAAACCTAAAGACGACTAAAGGGAGGACAGCAAGGTTCGAATCTGACTTCCTCCAGGCAAGATTTTACCATGAAATGGTTGATGAGAACACAAAATCTAAAATTTACCTAGTGACGTCGCCTTGCTATTTCAAAATTCGAAATTAGAGAAAGGACACAATAAGCACAGAAATCCATCAATCAGGGATATGATATGTAGATGTTTTGATGTAAGTAAGCTAATCCCTATAATCTAATTAGACATACAAACCTAGGAATAAAGAGAATCAAAATTAGAAGGAATTGGAATAGAGGAATTTAGGTTCACGAAAGGTACTGAGAGATATACAACTTGTCTACATGGCCATGTTTCGACCATGTTGAACACAAAACCTTCCAAAGAGATACACGACTTCTCAACATGACCGTGTCTTGCCCGTGTTGATCCCATACCTTATAGAGAGATGCACGACCTCCTAACACGGCCGTATCTCGCCCATGTTGAAACCAAACCTTATAGAAAGAGACATGACCTCCTAATACGGTCTTATCTCACCCATTCTAAACCCAAAACTTATAGAAAGGTACATGACCTTTGACATAATCATGTACTATCCTATGTTGAGCTACATGGCCCCCAACATGGTCGGGTTGAGTTAAACATAACTTAATTGTATACCTATTTAACTTTTAATTAAACTAATTTCTATGCAATCTAGATAGTTATTAAGACCTTAAATAAGCTAATAGATTAAGAGAAATTAAGGGAATTATATTATTTTTAGATTAGTACTAAGAAGAATGTATTAATATTATACAAATTTAACTTAAGTTCAGGACCGGGCGTGCTTAAGGCTACGATTTAAGGTACGTGTAACTTGTGTGTTATTTTATGCTTATTTAAGTTAGTATAATTATTGAAATTGATTAAGTTGAATGATTTGGCTTAAGTGTTAAAGTATATGCTATATGTACATGGATTGGCTTAGGAACCCATAGTGGCAGATCCTTAAGGAGTACCCCAATGATCTTTGTGTGACATTGTCCTTAATGGAGTTGTGCTTGGAAATGATCTGGGTTGAATGTTGGATTAAGTGGCTTAAGTGGACAAGGGTGTGGGGCTATAGTGGCAATTCCCAACACCAAGATTAAGTCGATTAAGGGTTCATGGGTCTAGGGCCCATAAATTCCCTCACCAAGTTTAAAGATTATGGAATCATGGGTGTGAGGCCTATAGTAGCGATTCCCATTACCAATTCATGTTCTAATAGTTAAGTGTGTTAAGGGGGTCATGAGTACCTATTGTTGCTTGTAAACTTAAATTGTATCATGAAACAGTTGCTTGTGTTTAAGTACAACATAATGCATATGATACTTGTTCATGTTTGTTCATGCGTGTGTGTTTATGTTATACATACTAGGCATTAGCTCATCCTTCAGGAAATATTTTTTCGGTGTAGGTATTGAAGGTGTTGATAATCTAGAAGGAAATCTAGGAGTGAATGAACTAGAAAGAGAGGAAGAAGATGATTATCACTACTATTATGGTGAGTACAACTTGAGAGGATTTTATTATCTAATTGTAATGAATAGAAGTTTATGGAGAATGTTTAAATAGTGTTTTTAGACTTCTGTTACATTAGATGTTGAATATGGATTCATGAAATTGGTTTTAAAGTTTATGGGATGGGTTAAATGTCTTTATACAGGAATTATAGGATGAAGAATTATTAGAGTAAATTAGACCCTTAACATATTCTTGTGTGATAAGGATACGTGGCAAGTAGTAGCGCAGCTCGGGTTTTAAGGCATTATAGCTTAGATGGTATCAGAGCTTAGGATTGTAATCTTTAAGGACTTAAGTTTAGATCTATAGAGGATAGGTTGATGATCCTTAGGACTTAAGTTTCAATCTATAATGCATAGGTTGTTGATCTTGAAGAGCTTAGGTAATAATCATTAGAATTAAGTGATGATCAATAGACATTAGTTTTAAACAATAGAGCATAAGATATGATCTTTAGAGGAATTAAGCACTTGATCTGTAAGATGGTGAGACATGAAGAGAGTAGGAAAAATATGAGATGCTTACTTGTTTATTTAATTATTTTCTTGTATTATTATTTTACTTTCCTTCTTTTAACTGCTAAGTTATCTATATGAGTAAACATCAAGTGTAGTGGTATACATGTATATACCTACACACCATGATACTAACATAGACTGATATTAACTTAAGTAGATCCAATTGTCTCTTCTTAAACAGAATGCCTCTAAGAAGAATTACCAGATCAGGAATTGGAAGGGATCCTAGATGTGACAACCCAAATGAGGAGGAAATCCAGAATCCATAGCCATAAGGTGAAAGAGGTCAGATGGCTGAAGAGACAATTTAGGTACTTCATATGGTGAATCACTTGGTGGGACTTCTAGCACAATAACACCAAGCTTCTAATGTCGCACAACACAAGAATATCAATGAACTCATAATCTTTGATAGGTTCATTAGAGTCACTAAAGAGTTTAACCCTAAGGTGGATGACCCAATCGAGGTTGAGGATTGGGTACAGGAAATTGAGAAAACATTTGCTGCCTTTTAGATACTAGAAGACAGGAAGGTTAATTATGCTACATTTATGCTAAAGGGAACTGTAGCAAAATGGTGGGTCTTGGTTCCTAGACTTATAGGGGAATGCATGATTTGGATTGTGTTTAAGCAACTATTTTATTAGAGGTACTTCCCAAGTAGCTCTAGAGACAGGATGGAAAAAAAAATACTATAATTGTGAACAAGGGGATCAAATAGTTGAAGAATATAAGGTAGAGCTGAATCGTCTCATCCAATTCCTTCTTGAAAATGTGTGTAACAATGATAGGTCTCAAGCCAAGAGATTTTTGGGAGGGTTGGACTTAGACCTACAACTTGCAATTGGGGCCTTTTAGCTAAATACATATGCTAAAATGGTTGATAAGGCTAAGTACCTTGAACATAACAAAAAGATCATTAAAGAATAGAGGAGCTGCAGAGCAGCAATTGCTTTGGGAAAAAGACCTGCCTGATGGGAATCAAACCAATGCAACAACATGATCCATTACCCGAGCAAAGAGCTAAAGGACTACAGAACTTAACATTGAGAGTCCTCTTTGAGCAAATGGAACCTGAAGACATTCACATAGTATCTTCATTCATTTTATATGATTGTTTTATATTTATTTAGGTACACTTGTCAGTACTATAGGATAGCGACTAAACTAATTAGCACATGGTTTAGAGAAAGGTTCACGGTCGATTTGTTGAACCGAAATGAATTATAGAGAGCTGGCCATGTACTATGCTATTGTCTTTGTTTTCTTATGCTTGTTTTTCCATATTTAGGGACTACTATAAATACTTGTAAGGGGGACAACCAAAAGACACTTTTGTCATATTTTGGAAAAGCATCACGTGAAGGAAAGGGATTTTTCTCTCTTATTTCATACATTCTTATCAATTCCTTTTAAGGGTTGTGGCGAGTGGGGCTTGGATTGTTATGAGTAATATCAACAATTTCAAGTTATTTCTAATTTTACTAGTGTGTCATATCTGGTAAGAATTTGGAGTTTCATTTTGTTCTTGTTACTTGAAATTAGGGTTCAAGTTTAAATTAGGGATCACACCATTTTGTTGAACAATTGTTCAATTGTATCCTCAATTATCATTATGTAATTGAAATTGGATCTTAGCATATCATATTTTGGTATCAAAGCTACGGTTTGAGGAAGGGAATTAATGTGGGAGTCTTGATTTTGATTTAGGAATTTAGGGTTAATGCCACACACTTGTTCAATTGTTGATTTTTAATTGAAATTAGATATATTACATGAATTGTATCGTGTTCCATTAATCATTATGGATTGGAATTGGCGAAAAGATTACCTTAGGGTTATTGCCGTAGATGATTTAGGGATTATTATAATTGATTCCACAAGTGTGTAATTGTGCATTAAAGTGTCGTGAATGCTCTATTGACATGAGTTGATAAGAGAGCATTTAGGGTATGTGTAATGTGGTGTTGTAGTACATGTGATTTGAATTGAATTTTGAATAAGGGGTAATTGTTGAAGTGTCGTGAGTGTGTGTTGTGAATTGAAGAATTTTATGCCTTGGAGGGTATGTTGTTCATTTGTGCTGTGAGTGTTTGCGTATGGAGAAATTTGTGGTGTGAAGTGTATGTTGTGTGTTAAAAAAAAAATTTGTGCCATGGGGTGTGTTTGTGATTGGAGGAATTGTGCCGTAAGTGTATGATTTGGAATTTGAGGACTTGTGTTGTGAGATAAAAAAAAATTGTGATGTGGAGGAATTGTGCCATGAGCATGTGATTTAGAATTGAAGGAATTGGAGTTATGGAGGTGTGATTGTATAAAAAAAACAAATTAAAGTTTAATTCAACAACCATGTCGAATGATAGTGTGAATGGAGGAATTGGTAATGAGGTCGATAATCAGGTTGTAGGAGGAGGTTAAGGACGTTGTGCTGTAGGTGGAAGAAGAACGTTAAGAGAACAATTGTAGGATCTTACTACTATTATTGCTACACTAGTAACACGAGTTGATCAGATGACATTGCCACAACCACTAGTGGCAAATCTACAGGCACCTTCGCCTTAGGTAGCCTCTAATGATGCTCGTAGGGAAGGAGTAGTAAAAGGAAATAGGGGTAGGAGATTGGGAGGAGATTATCATGCTTTTCGGGAGGAAATGGATGATAACTTTGAGGATGAACCTTATCCTAACCATGAGTTCAGACCGTTTAGGGGTTTAGAGTACAGAAAATTACAGATGCCTTCATTTGCTGAAAAGGGGTCTGTAGAGGATTACCTTGATTGGGAGGATAAGGTAGAAGGACTCTTCGAGTGCTATGAGATTAATGATCATACGAGAGTTCGTCTAGTAGTAATTAAATTTACAGGTTATGCTACCTTGTGGTGAAAGAACCTTTTGGCCAACAAGAGGAGAGATGGTGATGCTAAGATTCATACTTGGTAGGAAATGAAAAGAGTACTGAGGAAGAGGTTTTTACTAGAACACGACAAGTAGGAGTTATTCATGCGTCTCCAAATATTGAGACAGGGAGGTAGAACGGTTGATGAGTATGTCTAGGAGTTTGAGACACTAAAGATCCAATGTGGGGCAATGGAACCTCCTAAACAAACCATGGCATGATTTGTGTTTAGGTTGAAATATGAGATTACATGTATTGTTAAGCTATAGAGGTATGACACTCTTAATGAGGCCATCCACTTGGCTTTAAAAATTGAGAGGCAGAGGCACTCTAATCCATACAGAGCATCAGGTAACAGGTATGGATCTACTACTCAGTTATATGGATTAGATAATCAGTAGGTTAAAAAGGGGGAAATTAATAGAGCTGTAGAATCAAACGTAACTGTTACTGATAGGAAGAGGGATAGTTCTGGAAAAGGCAAAGCGGTTGCTAGGGCTGATATCCAATAAATAGTGTTGGGGTCATTGAGTGGAAAGGTTTGTCAAACCCAATGCTTTAAATGCATGGGCTTTGGACACATGGCTGCTTAGTGTCCCAACAAAAGGGTGATGATTACTATGGAGGTGGAAAATGAGGGTGACAAGGAAGACGTACTTGAGCCTACAAATTTATCAACAGTGTTAAAGGAATATTATGAGGATCTAGGCGCTAAGGTACATGAGGACAAAGGCAATGATCAATATCTAGCTATTAATGTACTGTGTAGGGTAATGACTACATCTCTAGATATTGAGGACGTGCAGAGGGAAAACCTATTCTATATTCCCTGCAGGGTCTAAGGAAATCTTTGTACTCTTCTTATTAGTGGTGGTAGTTGCACCAATGTTATATCTGCTGCATTAGTGAACAAACTGCAACTAGTCACTACAACTCATCATAGGCCCTATAAATTGCATTGGTTGAGTGAACAAGACAGTTTGTACATCACTAAAAGGGCTAAGGTTCCAATCAGCATAGGGGGGAACTACCAAGATGAAATTGTTTGTGATGTTCTTCCTATGTGCGCATCACATATACTACTGGATAGACCTTAGTTATTGGATAGGAGAATGCTGCATGATGGGTATAGAAACACCTATGTGTTTCAGAAGGATGGTAAATGGGTTGTTTTGACTCTTATGTCACCAAGTGAGGTACACGAATTCTAGGAACAGATCAATAAAAATACTAAGAAGAAGTCTTTATTATTGGGGCAGAAGGAATTTGAAGGCAACTTGAGTAGAGTGAAACAGTCAAAGGAAATTCAGAAGCTTTATCAAAAGAGTTCTGAACATCTCAAGAAGACTTTAGGGGAATCATGACTTCATGGCAACAAGCATTTGCAAACCAAGGTTTTCAGTCCAAGTGGATTTCAGAAATTCTCATCTACAACAAAGGACCCATTAGATTTGAGGGCAAATCTTCTATAGGCCCGAGGAAATGATGGGAATCAAACCAATGCAACAACGGGATCCATTACTCGAGCAAAGAGATAAAGGACTACAGAACTTAACAGTGAGCGTCCTCTTTGAGCAAATGGAACCTAAAGACATTCACATAGTGTCTTCATTGATTTTATATGATTGTTTTATATTTAATCAGGTACACTTATCAGTACTACAGGGTAGCGACTAAACTAATTAGCACATGGTATAGAGAAGGGTTCATGGTCCATTTGTTGAACCGAAATGAACCATAGAGAGCCGACCATGTACTATGCCATTTTCTTTATTTTCTTATGCTTGTTTTTCCATATTTAGGGACTACTATAAATACTTGTAAGGAGGATAACCAAAAGACACTTTTGTTATATTTTGGAAAAGCATCACGTGAAAGAAAGGGAATTTTCTCTCTTATTTCATACACTCTTATTAGTTCCTTTTAAAGGTTGTGGTGAGTGGGGCTTAGATTATTGTGAGTAATATCAACAATTGCAGGTTGTTCCTAATTATACTAGTGCATCATATCTGGTAAGAATTTGGAGTTTCATTTTGTTCTTGTTACTTGAAATTAGGGTTCACATTCAAATTAGGGATTATGCCATTTTGTTGAACAATTTTTCAATTGTATCCTCAATTAGAATTGTGTAATTGAAATTGGATCTTAGCATATCACTACCTCAAGTGAAATGGGGCAAGATAAGGGCAAAAGACACCATGTGCAGTAGAGCAGAACACAAAGAGTTGTAGCCCCTTCTTTATAGATCAGACAAGTGCCGTTGACACTTACTATTATAGGCCCAATGTTAAGTGTTTTAGATGTTATGGGCCTCATGAACTGAGAGAGTGTAGATGGCTAAATGGGGTATGTTGCTCCTATAGAAAGATATGACATATTAGTAGACATTGCATCGAGAGGTTAGTTCCCTTAATTTTCTATCATGTGTGTAATCAGAGGGGACATAAGGCAGTCAACCATCCTCAAGGATAAATAAAAAATCAGATAGGTCCAGTCCAACAGGCAGCTAGACCTCTAATGAGAGGATAGGGAGGTAGACCACAAGCAAGGGGTCCTAGACAAAGAATTCCTATCAAGGTGTTTGCTATTTAACAATAGCAACACCAAGACATCCTTGACGTAGACAATATTGTAGGTATGCTTCTAGTATACTCTTGTAATGCTTATGTGTTGTTTGATACCGGTGCATCTATATCCTATGTGTTTGAGAATTTTGTATGCGCATGTGTGTTGAATGTTGAACACACGAATGATGGTTTGGCCATTAGTACTCCTTTAGGAGCTAGAGGGAAGATAAGTAGGATATGCAAGGGAGTGGGAATAGAGATATAGGGTAGGGTGATGCTAGTAGACCTTTTAATATTAGAGATGATAGAGTTTGACATAATTTTGGGTATCAACTGGCTGTCAAAGTACCATGCCACCATTGACTACCACAATATGGTAGTGCAGTTTAATATACCTAGGAAAGAATATTTTGAGTATAAGCTAGAAGTGCAAAGACCCACTAGATTACTCGCTTATGAGATGTGGGGAAAAAATGTGCTGGCAACTATATCTATTGAAGCCAGTGAAGAAACTAAGATGGAAGCGATACTTGTAGTGAGGGAGTTTCCTAAAGTGTTTCCAAAAGACTTTCCAGGTTTAACCCTAACTGGGGAGATATAATTTAACATTGACTTCGTACATGGCACAATAGCAATATTAAATCTCATTTATAGGATAGCACCAATGGAATTGGAAGAACTGAGGAAATAGTTATAGGATCTACAAGATAAGGGTTTCATCTAACCTAGTGTCTCTCCTTAAAGTGCACTAATCCTGTTTGTGAAGAAGAAAGACAGAAGCATGAGACTCTATATAGACTATAGAGAGTTAAACAAGGTCACTATTAAGAATAAATATCCTCTCATCGGGATAGATGACCTATTTGACCAATTGCAAGGAGCTTAGGTATTCTCTAAAGTAGATTTAAGATCAAGCTACCATTAATTAAGGATTAAAGAAGAAGACATTCAGAAGATAGCCTTCAGGATTAGATATGGGCACTATGAGTTTTTGGTGATGCCTTTTGGACTAACAAATGCATCGACTGCATTCATAGACTAAGAACAGAGTGTTTAGGGATTTTCTAGATAAATTTATAATAATCTTTATAGATGATATCTTAATATACTCCAAAAGTATTGAAGAGCACTTAAGGCTAATATTGGGTAGGTTACAAGAAGAAAAGTTATATGCTAAGTTCAGTAAATGTAAATTTTGGCTGGAACAAGTAGTTTTCCTAGGTCATGTGGTTAATAGAGATGAGATATCTATAGACCTTAAAAAGGTGAGAGTAGTAGTGGATTGACATAGACTGAAGATAGTTATAAAAGAATGTGAGATTCGAATGGGATGACAAATGTGAAGTCAGCTTTCAAATACTCAAAGAGAAACTTGTATCAGCACCAGTTTTGACCTTGCCCAAGAGTGGAGAAGAATTTGTAGTGTATAGTGATGCCTCGGTTCATGGGCTGGGGTATGTGCAGATGCAAGGTGGTTAGGTAATAGCTTATACATCCCGCTAATTGAAGCCATATGAGAAGAACTGCCTAACTTATGACATGGAGTTAGCAGCTGTGGTACTAACCTTGAAGCTATGGAGGCATTACCTGTATGGAGAAAGGTGTAAAATCTTCATTGACCACTGAAGCTTGAAATACATATTTACACAAAAAGAGCTGAACATGAGGTAGAGAAGATGGTTGGAACTGATCAAAGATTATGACTTAGAGATGTAATACCATCTAGGAAAGGCTAATGTGGTGGTAGATGCCCTTAGTAGAAAGAAATAGGGTAATGTAGCCACTCTTATCACTTCACAGAAAGAGCTACTAGAAGACATGTGCAAATTGGAACTGGAGATCTTAACACAAGAAGTGTGAGCAGAAATGGCTACCTTAGGAATACAACCAATCATGATGGACAAAATTAAAGCTGGTTAAATAGAAGATAAAGACATTCAAGAGATCAAGAGCAGAATGGAATAGGGCAAGGCTCTGGAATTTAACTTAGATGAAGAAGGGATCTTGAAATATAAAATGCGACTGTGTGCTAAAGGATGTAGAATTGAAAAGAGAGATAATGAAAGAGGCACATTACTTAGCCTACACAATACACCTTAGAAGCACCAAAATGTATAAGAACCTAAAGAGTCACTATTGGTGGAAAAACATGAAAAGAGAGATAGTTAAGTATGTAGCTAGATGCTTTACATGCCAACAAATCAGAATAAAACATTAGAGACTGGCTGGAGAATTACAACCTGTTCCAGTATTAGAGTGAAAATGGAAGCATGTGACAATGGACTTTGTTACAGCCCTCTCAAATACCAAAGAGAAACAGGTTACATTTTGAGTTATAGTGGACAGGTTGACTAAATCTGCTCATTTTATACCTATTAGAGTGTGATACAAGTTGGAGAAATTAGCTTAGATATACATACAAGAGATAGTCAAACTGAATGGTGTGCTAGTGACCATCACTTCTGATACAAATACGAGGTTTGTAAGTAGATTCTAGAGTAGCTTACATAAAGCATTAAGCACCAAATTGCAGTTCAGCATAGTGTTCTACCCTTAAATGGATGGTCAGTTTGAGAGGACTATACAAATATTGGAAGATTTGCTTAGAGTATGTGCACTGGAGTTTGGAGGCAACTGGAATGAGCGTATACCTCCAGTAGAGTTTGCCTATAATAACAATTACCAGGCAACTATCTAGACGGCTCTATTTAAAGCTCTTTATGGAAGAAGATGTAGGTTCCCTCTACACTGGGATGAAGTGGGAGAAAGATAGATGATAGGGCCATAATTAGTACAAAAGGTAGTGGATAAGGTAAAACTGATCATGCAGAGAATACAAATAGCCCAATCTTGATAGAAGAGTTATGCAGATAAGAGAAGATGCCCTTTAGAATTTCAAGTGGGAGATAAGGTCTTGTTGAGGATTTCTCCAACAAAAAGAGTAACCAGGCTCAGGTTGAGAGCAAAGCTAAACCTAAGGTATGTAGGCCTTTTGAAATCCTGGAAAGAATAGGTATAGTGGCTTACAAGTCAGCTCTTTCGCTAAGTTTGGCTGGAGTACATGATGTATTCCATGTATCAATGCTGAGGAAGTATGTACTCAACCTGAACTAGATAGTAGCTTTGGAACCATTGAATGTGTAGCCAAACCTATCATCTGTGGAAAGGCCAATTAGAATTGTGGATACTAAGGAGCAAGTACTAAGACAGAGAACAATCCCCTATGTCAAAGTATAATGGACTAATTAGATAGAAAGGGAAGTGGCGTGGGAATTGGAAGAAGAAATGAGAAAAAAGTATCCAAAACACTTCCAAAATCAAGTACTTTCGAGGATGAAAGTTTTTATAAGGAGGGAGAATGTAATACTTGAATTTTTAAATAAACCATTTATAAATATTATAATGTAAAACCAAGGCTAAGGATGAGGATTTTATAAAAATTGAGGGGCAATTTAGACATTTCCTAGAGGGAGTATTTAAGTCTAAGTTGATCTAGCATTCCTCTCTTTTTTCATTTTACATAGTAAACAACAAGAATGCTTTAGAAACACTCTCTAGAGATAAACCTAAACACAACAAAGGGGAGGATAGCAAGGTTTGAATTTAACTTCTTCCAGGTAAGATTTTACCATGAAATGGTTGATAAGAATACATAATCTAAAATTTACCTAGTTACGTTGCCTTGTTATTTTGAAATTAGGAATCAGAGAAGGGACATAACAAGCATAGAAATCCATCAATCAAGGATACAATTTGTGTAAGTTTTGATGTAAGTAAGTTAATTCATGTAATCTAATTAAGAATACATGTTTTTGGGTTAAAATAACCTAAGAATAAAGAGAATCGAAATTAGGAGGAATTGGAATAGAGGAATTAAGTTTCACGAAGGGATACCGAGAGATATACGGCTTTTCTACACGGTCATGTTTCAACCGTGTTGAATGCAAAACCTTCTAAAAAGATACATAGCCTCCCAACATGATCGTGTCTCGCTTGTGTTGGTCTTATACGTTATAAAGAGACACACGACCTCCTAACATGGTTGCGTCTCGCCCACGATGAAACCAAACCTTACAGAAAGATATATAGCCTCTCAACACGGTCGTGTCTTACTTGTGCTAAACCCAAAACTTATAGAAAGGTACACGACCTTTGACATAGTCATATACTATCCCATGTTGAGTTACACGACCCCCAACATGGCCACATAACTTAATTGTATACTTATTTAACTTCTAATTGAACTAATTTCCATACAACCTAGATAGTTAGTAAGACCTTAAATAACCTAATGGATTAAGAGAAATTAAGGGAATTTTATTATTCTTAGATTAGTACTAAAAAGAATGTATTAATGTTGTATAGATTTAGCTTATGTTCAAGACTAGATGTGCTTAAGGCTAGAATTTAAGGTATGTATAACTTGTGTGTTGTTCTGTGCTTATTTAAGTTGGTATGATTATTGAAATTGATTAAGTGAATGATTTAGCTTAAGTCTTTAAGTGGATGCTGTATATGCTTGGCTCCGCCTGGGGGTCTGTAGTGGTAGATCCTTAGGGAGCACTCCAATGATCCTTGTGTAACGTTGCTCCTAGTAGAGTCATGCTTGGAAATGATCTAGGTTGAATGTTGGATTAAGTGGCTTAAGTGGGCATGGGTGTGGGGCTCATAGTAATAGTTCCCAACACCAAGATTAAGTAGATTAAGGGTTCATGGGTGTGGAGCCCATAGTGGCAATTCTCATCACTAAGTTTAAGGGTTAAGGGATTATGGGTGTGGGGCCTGTAGCAGCAATTCTCATCACCAATTCATGTTTTAATTATTAAGTGTATTAAGGAGGTCATGAGTAGCCTATTGTTGTTTGTGGACTTAAATTGTATCATGAAATGGTTGCCTGTATTTAAGTACTACATAATGCATGTGATACCTATTCATGTTTGTTTATGTGTGTGTGCTTGTGTTATACATACTAGGCATTAGCTTACTCTTCGAAGAATATTTTTTTTAGGTCCAAGTACCGAGGTTGTTGATAATCCAGAAGGAAATTTGGGAGTGAATGAACTAGAAATGGAGGAAGAAGACAATTATCACTACTATTATGGTGAGTAGAGCTTGGGAGGATTTTATTATCTGATTGTAATGAGTAGACGTTTATATAGAATATTTAACTAGTGTTTTTAGACTTTTATTGCATTAGATGTTGAATATGGATTCATGAAATTGGTTTTAAAGTTTGTGGGATGGATTAAATGTCTTTATACAGGAATTACATGATGAAGTATTAAAATAAATTAGAGCCTTAACGTGTTCTTGTGTGATAAGGGCACATGGCGAATAGTAGCATAGCCATGGTTTCGGGGTGTTACACATTGGTGTACAAAATTTACTTTCAACATTTTAACAATTTTACTTTTTTTATTTTTATTTTTTTAAGTACAAACACCGGCGAATGCCTCGAAATTATTGAATTTCGTCTCTGACTTTTCCAGGAGAACCGAATGGTTGAGAGAGAGAGAGTGATTAATTCCAATACGACAATAAAGTTTCCAATCTTGCTTCTACCTTCCAGGAATTTTCCGCAGTGGCACGATCAATTAAGAAAAAAAAGAAGATTTTTATATTGAATAGAGCATGCTCCACACAAACGTTATCCGTATCCTGGCTAAACGTTTAGATACCACTATAAATTCGCTCGCTTGGCTTAAAAGGAAAAAAAAAAAAAATACCACAAGTGCTAAACAATCTAGTAATATTTCTCTTATCTCTAGAATTTCTAAAAGTGTCAAATGAGAGGTATGGTTGAGTACTTATAAATTCTTGAACTTAATGACATTCCTGATATTATTTTGATGATCGACGGATTAGATTAAATATACTCATTTTAAGGATTATCTTAATGAGTTCATGAGGTAGTCATCCTTAATAAGAGTGTGAACCTACTTGAGAAAATGAGAGTGGGTTCCAAACTCATTAAGCAATATATCCCTGAATCATCCCAATAATCTCTAGATCCTTGAGTAGCTTGTAGAAAAGAAATGTTAGAAAATATATGCCTTTCAACACCTTTATCTACACATTAGGATTAGAGTAGATCCTCCAAGAAAGTTTAGTAAGGATGGCAAAATTAAATTAATTGAGATTTTGAATCCAAGTCCTCTCAATTTGGGAAGGGAAATTTTATCCTAGCTTAGCTAGTGTAGTTTTCTCTCATCTTTCACTTGCCCCCACCAGTATTAAGCATTAAGTGAATTGACCTCTCTACACCATTTGGCTAGAAACTTAAAATAGCTCATAGAGTAGCTTAGAATCGCACTAGCCATGGCTTTAATAAGAATTTCCCAACTTGTATTGGATTGCACACATCTTTTCCAATTTTTTAGCTTGGCTCGAATTCTATCTTTGGCAAAACGAAGTGCTTCTGTTTTGTTTCCATTCAAAATGGTTGGTAATCTTAGGTATTTACTCGGGTTGTTTGCCACTGGTACCCCCCTAAAGCTTCTCTAATCTCTCTTACTCTCTCTGCTGAGATATTCTTGTTTAGATTAAATATACTCATTTTAAGGATTATCTTAATGAGTTCATGAGGTAGTCATCCTTAATAAGAGTGTGAACCTACTTGAGAAAATGAGAGTGGGTTCCAAACTCATTAAGCAATATATCCCTGAATCATCCCAAATATGAACTTGATTTCTTAGATCTCGTCATTTTACCAATTAGTTGGCTGTCTAGATTATAATCAACTCTCCTACAAAAAATCAAAATGGTTTTTTTCCAACATTGGAATCCTTTCAATAAATTCATAAAGATTTTGAGTCATGTTCAATAATTTCTCCAACTTTGAAGATCCCAAGTAGCCTCTTTCTCCATTAGCATTCCCTAACTGGTTCTAGATGCCAACATTGCAAAATATTTTAACTTATGAAGTATAACTTAGTGGTAAGATATATATGTTTTTAAACAAAAGGTTATGTGTTCGACTCTCATGAGTATAATTTTACATTTTCTCATCTCCACTGGATCTACTTTGGTGAGTACCTTTAAAAGAAAAAAAAAAAAAAACTTTCCTCTTCCCAGCCATTTTGAGTTAGAAGTTGTGAATGTGCCCTTCCCTCTATATTAACAATGTGTTTCGAGGTGTACTTTTATTCTATTAGATATATTCTATTAATATTTATATATTATTTATATTAGGTATATTAGGGCTATATGGACTTGAATCGTATACCTTCTCGATAAAATAGATCAAATTGATTATTGTCAAAATGATTCGAATTGTTTCAAAGATCCAACATGCCCTTTTTTTTTTTTTTTTTTACAATTGGGCTCTTTCATTAGTTGATTATTCTTCTCTTGTTTAAATGGAATTTTCTCTCTTTTCTCTTTATTTTTCAGTACAATAATTAACAATATTAAATTTCATTTAATACAAAATTATATTTAATTAATTTGTTCTCTTAAGTTTTATTTATTCATTAATTATATACCATGAATAGTAATTATATTACCAATACTATGAATGCTTCGATTTTATTGCATAATGTATATATAATTAATAATAAAGATATAACTTGATATACTTTACTTATAATTAATATCACGAAAATGAATATACACTATTGCATGTCTAAAGTTGGATATTTTTGTTACATCATTGATAACAAAATCTTATAGTCATTGTTAAAAAAATGAAGCACATTTATATCTTATCATTTTGTTTTTTCCGCTTTACTTATATTTACACAAGTTACTTTTGTATATTAATTTTGTTTTTGTTTAAACTGATGGGTAAATTGTAATATTAATATATATACACAATGAAAGGATAGAATATTTATTTTTTAACCTCTTAAGAAGTGTATTGAGTACCCTTAATCATTTTTATAAAAAAAAGAATTAAATTTTTCCTTATTAAATATTTAAAAGTATTGTGATGCACTTGTCTTATCATACATATTTAAGTTAATATTATAATTACTCATAATCTTATAAATTTTCCTTATTAAATATTTAAAAGTATTATAGAACTTGTTCTACCAACACCTTGACTTCAAAAACACCCTGCTCTACCTATCTAGCATATTCTAAGGCTATTAACAAATCTATAGAGTTACAAGTAACCTCTTACTAATACACGAATCTAGCTTTCAAGAATTATAAGAAACAGATGAGGGATTAAGAATTTGTATCCTCTAAAAAATTAATTCGAGTGTAATACGAAAATATGTAAAAGATAGAGTAGCTTTTGAGTTAGTCTATGAGTTCTGATATTGTTATGAATTGTCTTCTCCTGCTTGAATCTTTTGATTTTTCTTCCATTTATATATAGAAATGTAATGACTACATCATTGATTTGTCTTTAACTAGAAAGTTTGCTGTGATCTTGCTTTGAATGTTTGAGAATTATTCCAAGAGATTTGTAGATATCCACCGGATTTTGAAACTTAAAGTTGACATCTTCATAATATGTTATGGAAATTCTGTAGAATTTGTCATCGAAAATAGTCTAGATACATCCTTACATCGAGATATATCTTATCTGCATAAAATCGATTGATGAAATCAATCACCTATTGATTTTAAGGAATGTCTAAGAACTCTTTCTCTCATCCTTGAAATCACGAAGGTATGTGATCTCTAACATAATCCTTTTAATATTGATCTTCTTGTAGCAAACCAAATATGCGAGATCAATCATAAATTAATCATGATTTAACTAAATCTCTTAATTATGAAATTAATCACTTAGATTTCCATGGATATTTTTACTATTTTAGTAAAACATATTATCTAAATGCTGATCTTCTTGCAGTAGAATTAGATATATGAAATTAATCATGATCGATTTAATTCAATATCTTAATTCCAAAATTAAACACTTAGATCCCTATGAATATTTGTCCTACTTTAGTGAAATGAATTGAATATGTTACCCAAATGTATTTAATAACTAGAGTTAGGTATTTAAAATTGAAAGTTAACTAACTTATGTTGATATATAAAGCTGTTCTGTTTATAAGAACTTGTAATAGCAATACCGTCTGAGTTCTTGTTAGTTTTCATAATGAACACATTTTCACTTATCTTCTAAGTAATTAAGAATGATGCAGCTTTCCTTCATTTGATCTTCTAACTCTTAGTTCAAATTGTAAATATAATTATTCCTGTATACTAAATGAACTTCATTAAAAAACATTTAGTCTTTTTGCTATCATCAAAATACTTTAAGAGAGAACATAACATTCTCCCTCTTTTTGATGATAGTTAAACCCAATTAAATTAAAAAACTTTCTCAAACAAAAAAAAAAAAAAAATTAGTTGCAAATTTAGTTAGTTTTGTACACTTCATAGCAATCATTATTCAACACTCCCATCATTATTCATGTATCTTAGCTCTAATTCATGCATCATAGCTCTATATTTTAATTCTCCCCCTTTTTGATATCATCAAGAAATAAAACTCCCCTAAATATATTATAGTAGATAATCAATATAAGATATGATATATATCATAATCCTGAAAGAGTAGAAAACATATAAAATGTGAACACATTCATCAATGAAACTAAAAAGAAGTCTTTGAAATTAAACTCGATGAGAATAAGTTCCTAAATGAATCTACTTCTTCTTTATGGCACTTCTTTGGAATCTTTTGTAAGGCCCAGAAGTTTTGCTCTTTGGATCATGTAGAGTAGATTGAAAGAGAATGAGCTGTCCTTCATTTGGTTCAGGTTAAGCTTAAGTTCTTTGTTTTGAGAGTTCAACAGATTGATGTTGAACTTGTTTTGTTTTAGGACTCTTTGAAAACTAAGAATGATCTGCTCTTTTGATTTCCTCATGTTCAAAATGAGGTGCAAAAGGATATGATTTTGGTTGAGAATTGTGCTTAGGAGAAGAAGAAGATTGAGTTTAGAATGCTTTCTTTGATCGACTAAAGAGCCTATCAAGTTTGTTGGACACAATAAGTGATAAGTCTTCTAATTTATCTATTAGAATTGAATTTTGATTTTTCGTAAAGCTTTCCAGTTTTTTGTCAATCATCTTCTCAAGTTCCAATTTTAGATCGACCTTGAATGTCTTAAAATCAGTGTTTGTTGAGGCTCCTTAAGTTTCTTTCTCTCTAAGAACAGTGGGTTCTAATTCACCTTCAAAGTTAAAGTTACAATTATCCCTTGCATTTTCTCCTTTGATTTAGAACTTTCCTCTTGTCATCGGCTACAAATTAGTGCTCTTCTTTTTCTTAACAGATGTAATTGGTTCCTCTCCTTTCCTTCTTTTCTTATTTTGTTCACTTTCATTTTCATTTTCCTCCCCCTCTGTTTGTGCATTCAATTCTTCCATCTCCAACTTTCTTCTTTTATGTTTAGAATGCATATAATGAGCATTGTCATTAACATATCACAATTTGCTTATGACTAAAAACTCATATGTTTAAACACCATTTCTCCAATTTTCTTAATTCGTTGAGGTGCTCTAGAAACATTTGGTAATTTAATCTTTTTAAACTCAAAAAGTTTCATGAGCACACTTCCATAAGGTATGTTCCTCCTATTTCTCCATAGACGCTTAATCATTTGTGCAGCAATATCTATTGTTCTTTTCTTTTTCATTGCCAGAATGATTAGAACATCTTCTTTAGTCATTGTAGCTGTGCTTCCCTTCTTTGGTAAGATACAACTAATCCTACCTTATGTAAGATTCTAACTATCAACTTAAAATCAAGAATGAACACATCCTTTCCTTTTGATACTTTAACTCTATCATTCAATTATGCAAAAAGTTCATCCTTACTCATCTTACCTACATCAGGATCATCATTTACACTAGCTAGGCCAAAACAGTCCACAATATCCTTCTTTGAAATATGATCCTTCCTAATACTTTCGAACTCCATATATCCCTTTGAGACTCATCTAAATTCTCATAAAATTCAACAACTAGTTCACCAAACATAGTTACTCTTAAATTGCATAGCTTACTACATCTTATATGATCTTGAAATTCATTCCAATAGAAACCATTCTTTTTAAAGAAATTGAAATCCAAATAAGCGGATTCAATAATATCTACCTTTACAGAATGCTCTTTTTTAGAAGCTCCATGTTTCTTTTCATGATGTCCAAGTACACGTTTCTTTCTAGGTTTTATTTTCTTCTTTTGCAAGGAGGGTTCTTCATCTTCATGTATTGAAGCCTCACCTTCTGATTCTGATTTTTTAGTTCGTCCATCCTTATGTGAACTAACCTTCTGAGAAACTTTTTGAGTTACACTTTCATTAGCCTTTTCATTCCTTTTCTTAACATTCATCTTTTGATTCTCTATTTTTTTTTGTTTAAGGGTTTTGATTTTGACTCAATGTCTTTTCCGAATTAGTGGGTTCATTGACATTGTCAATGGTTTTAGAGGAAGTTTTGGTCTTAAAGATTCAATTTTGTATTCTATTTGATCTTTTAGGTGCTATGGTGATTTTGGTTGAAGATGACATTGAAGAACAATGACTATTGGTATACTCAAGAATGAGAGGAAAGTGTGTGTCTGTGTGTATGTGTGTGAGAGAGAGAGAGAATGATTTAAATTGAAATTTTAAAAGAACTGGCAAAAAAAAAAAAATTGATTTGGTTTTATTTTATCACTTATAGCTAAAAGGGATAACAAATACCAATTTCATTTTTAATAAACTCAAAATTTATTTTATCTAATGGTTTAGTGAAGATGTCAGCCAATTGATTTTCAGTTGAAACATATTTGATATTTATTTCTCCATTATTGGTATATTTTTAAATATTAAGCCATAATCCATCAATTGTTGTTTTATCTATAATATCTTTGTACAATAATTTCTTATGGAAAGATACTCCACTTTAGCAGTAGAAAGAGCAACTAAGTTTTGTTTCTTGGAGGACTGAGAAACAAACTTGTCCCCTATAAATTGACTAGTACTAGATGTACTTTTTTTTTTTGACAATTTTGCACCTCGCATAATTTACATTAGAATATCTAATTAAATCATAATTTTGATTTTTTGGATACCTGATACCTAACTTAATAGTATGTGCGATGTATTTAAAAATTCTTTTTACTACTGCTAAATGTTTTTCAGTAGGATTACTTTGAAAATGAGCATACAAACAAACATTGAATAATATGTCAAGACGAGAAGTAGTTAAGTATAATAGGGAATCGATTAAACTTCTATAAAGCTTATTATTTACCTATTTACCTTTTTACCTTTTGAGTTAACATCTAACCTGGTTGAGGTTGATATAAGAGTCGCTGCACCTTTGACATTTCCAAAATTAAAATTTTTCAATATTTGATCGGTGTACTTTTCTTGATATACAAATATACCATCCTCTATTTGATTTATTTGGAGTCCAAGAAAGAAGTTGAGTTCTCCCATTAGTAACATTTCAAACTTTGCCTACATCATCTTAGAAAACATCTTGTAGTATTCTTCATTAGTAGAATCAAATACAGTATCATCTACATATATCTATACTACTACAATATCATTATCATAATGTTTTAAGAATAATATAGTATCCACTTTTCCTCTTTTGAATCCATTCTTAATTAAAAATTGATTAAGTCATTCATATCATGCTCTAGGAGCCTGTTTTAATCCATATAAGACTTTTTTAAGTTTGTAAACATAATCTATCTTAAACAAAACTTCAAATCTTAGTGGTTGTTCTATATAAACTTCTTCCTTAATATAGCCATTTAGGAAGGTGCTCTTAACGTCCATTTGAAATAGTTTAAAATTCTTTAAACATGCATAAGATAATAATAACTGCTGAGAGTATCCTTTTGCAACTAACCTAGCTTTATTTCTAACAACTTTCCTATATTCATCTAATTTGTTTTTAAACACCCATTTAGCTCCTATTATGGATTTATCTTTAGGTCTTGGTATTAATGACCATACTTGGTTTCTTTGAAATTGGTTTAGCTCTTCTTGTATAGCATCTATCCAATTGTTATCAACTAGAGCTTCTTCTATTAAAGATGGTTCAATTTCAAATAGTAATGCAAAATGATTTACTATATCCTTATGACTAGCTTTAGTCCTAATTCCACTTTGGACATCACCTATTACCTGTTCTATAGGATGATTGGATTGAATTCTTGTAGACTTAGATGGATGAATAGATACCTAGGTAGGTTCTAATTTATCTTCTAAACTACCTTCTATGTCATCTTTTGAGTTACTTTATAAGTTCATTTTTGCTCTAGATGTTTTTGGTATATTGGACTTTGTATTATGATTTTCTTTAATTTTTTGCACTCAATATAGAGGAAATATTTTTAGCATCTCTTTTAGATATGATCAAGTTTTCATCATCAACACCATTTATTGTTCCTTCTTCAAAAAATCTTACATTTATAGATTCTTTAACTATTCTAGAATACTTGTTAAACATATGGTAAGCTTTACTATTGATTGAATATCCTAAGAATATGGCTTCGTAAGCTCTTTCATCAAATTTTGCTAAAGCTATACCTATTTTTTTTTCACAAAACACTTACTTCCAAAAACATGAAAATAGGAAAATTTAGGTTTCCGTCATTTAAAAATTTCATATGATGTTTTTTCTAATTAAAGGCCTTACATAAATATGATTAATGATGTAGCACGTAGTTGAAATTGTTTTAGCCCAAAAATATTGTGCTATACCACTTTTGTTTAGTAATGTATGTGTCATTTCTTGGATTGTTCTATTTTTATGCTCAACCACTCCATTTTCTTGTGGAGTATAGGGGGCAACAAAATCATGTGTGATGCCGTTTTCTTCACAAAATTTGATAAAATTGTTATTTTCAAATTCTTTCTCATGATCAATCCTTAGATCGATAATGGAATATCCTTTTTCATTTTGAACTTGTTTTGAAAATTTTTCAAAGGATTTGTAGGCATCACTTTTATGTTGTAAAAACAGAACCTAAGTATATCTAGAAAAATCATTAACTATTATAAATCCATATTTGTTACCACCTAAACTTAAGGTTTGTGTAGGGCCAAATAAATCCAAATGCAATAGTTCTAATGGCCTTTTGGTTGAGATAACATTCTTACTCTTATGAGAAACATATGCCATTTTATTTTTCAAACATGTAGCACAACAAATATCTTCTCTAACATTCAATTTTGGCAAGCCATTAATTAAGTTATTTTTTGATAAATTCTTATTTGTGTAAAACTAACATGTCTTAACTTTCTATGCTAGAGATAAATACTATCATTGATAGACAAAAAGCAACTTTCAGCATCTACTTTAGCAGGTTTAATTAGATAATTATTCTTTTTCCTATAGCCTTCAAAGAATTTTATATTGTCTTTATTATATGTTGTGACTTTATCTTGATCAAAAGTCATTTTTATATCATTTATCGCAAAGTTGACTAATACTTAATAAATTATGCTTCAAACTTTATACTAGATATACATTTTTAACGACGAATGGGAGAATGCCAATGTTACCAGTTGCAACGATTCTTCCTTTACTATCATCACCAAACTTCACATATCCTTTTTCTTTCCACTAAAGGCTTGTGAATAATGAAGCGTTACCAGTCCTATGATGTGAACACTCACTTTCGAGATACCACGTACCCTTAAGTTTTACTTTGTGTTCCTACAATCACCAAAAAAAGGATCATACCCTTTTTGGAACCCAAACAAGCTTGGGCTCTTTAAAATTCAAGCTCGTGTTGTTAAGTTGATTCACTTGATTTGGATTGAGCTTACTATTTTTATAATAACAATGCTTTTCAATATGCCCTAACTTGTTACAAAAGAAGCAAGCAAAGGTATTAGTTACACTATACCAGTTACTTACATGTCTTGATTGCTAATGGTCAGGATACCTTTTGACATACCTTCTGAATTGTGATAAAACTTTGCCTTTGTCTTTATTTTTATTATTTTCATCATTCTTTTGAATTAGAGTTCTCTTTGATTTAAGAAAAATAGTCCTTTTTGCAGCATTTCAGCTTTTTGCCTCATTATATCCTAAATCGGATTTTGAGTTATCAATTCTTTGAGTAGAAATTAACATTTGTAATTTTTTATTGTTTTCACTGAATTTACTAAATGTGTTGCCAATTATTTGAGAAAGTTCATTTATTCTAACTTTAAGATCTTTAATTTCTTTTCTTAATAGAACATTCTCATTAGTTAAAGCATCCTTTGCTACGCATAGATTATTATTATCAGTCTGTAGAACTTCAAAATCAATTTTCAATATGTCAATCTCATTAACTAAGAGTACATTCATTTGAGTCAATGCATTCTTCTCATCAACTAAAGCTCTATTTTCTAAATTGAGTTTGTTAATTTTAACATCTTCTTTTGCCAATGCATTTAACAATTTTTTAATCTCAACATAAATATTATTAGGTAAATCCTTTTCTAATTCAGAATCAGAATGTTGATCACTCGTGAAATGTATATGTGAACCCACTAGCAAGTATACTAGGTCGCAATCAATTAATATATAATGAGTAGAGTATCGTTCCCTCGAGGACTAAAAAGATTACCAAACTTATAATAACTTATACTGATATTTAGGTAATTCAAAAAGGAATCTTTTTTATATTTAACTAAAGAGATTAAATTAAGTTCTATGCTAATGAGAATTATAAGATTCTTATAAATACTTCCAATTGAACAGTAGGAATTTAGAATTCACCCTAGTCATGCTAATCAAACTACCGTTAAATTATTGAAATCAACTTATATGTGGTTATTCACGTGAGTTCAACATTTTAAACCTCAAATCAATTAGTCCACTTTCGTATCTCTAATTAACAGAGGATTCTAATATATTCTCATACATTTTTCAATGCTATGATCGCCTTATGCCCTAATACAATTATCCCTAATCTCTCAGTGAATAATTAATTAGAACATAGCTTTAATCTCTATATGAACCCTAATTAAACCAATTAACGCCGCTTTCGCATTGACTCATTAGTCTAATTAAGAATTCCTAACAAATCCTATCTCCACTTTCGTATTGATTGGATTTCTAACAATCTAATCTTATCACAATTAAATTGAAATTATAGGAATTCTCAACATGAATACTCCACATATATGTCAATCTCATAACCAAACTACACTGATCATTTTAGCAAACTAGGGCTTCATCCACTATTCCCACAAATGAAATTAGCCAGCCATACAATAGATAACAACAAGACAAAATTCAACGAAAAATGTTAAAGAATCCATTAAAGACATAAAAACCAATTCACAGAAATGCAAAATATGATTAGGATAAGAAGTCACCAATATGTAGCAAATCTGAAAATAAGATCCTAAAACAACTCTTTAGAGATTTTTGACTTGATCTTAATTGATGGAAGTACAATTGAATTCAATCTTCAATTCCCTTGTAAAAAGCTAAAGTTTCTCAAAACAAAGTTCTCAAATCTGCCAAATTGTTCAAAATCTCCTCTCCTCCCCCCGGTCGTGTTTTTTTTTTTTTTTCTATTCTTTCTCACCACTCCTTTTATGCTGCGCAGAAACGTACAAATTGCACAAGAATATGAAAAGTCGGCAGTCCACCACATGAGGCACGACCGTGTGTAATGTGGTTGTTCCTGCCACCACATAAACCACTGCCGTAGGATAACTCCATAAGCTTCTTGGCATTTATTTCTTTCCTTCTTCTTTTAGGCACAACCGTGTGTAATGTGGTTGTTACTGCCACCACATAAACTACGGCCGTGGGATAACTCCATAAGCTTCTCGGCATTTATTTCTTTCCTTCTTCTTTTAGGCACTGCCGTGTCTCATCCCTTGCTTGTGATTTCTTCATGTTTTGCATCATGTACATCTTCAAGTCCATTAATCCCTAAGATATTAACACAAATGCAATTTAAGTATCTTTTTATTGGAAATTTCTAATAATTGACAATAATATATATACCAATCGCAAGATACAACATGATAAAATATGCCTTTATCAACTCCCCCATACTTGAACTTCTGCTTGTCCTCAAGCAATTAATAATCTGTCAAATGAAATTACAAAATTTTCTTTCCTCATAATTGAATTGAAAAGATGGTGCCTACCACTCTAACTAAACTGACAACATATAACTGGTATACTTAGAAAAAATTAAGTAGTTAATCTGGAAAGACTAACTTTTATTCCTAATGTTTAACCACCAAATTCTTATTTCAAAAGATAAATTCTCAGTCCAATAAAGCAAAATACTCATTTAAACTTCAAAAGCAACTAGCAAGTATAAAATCTCTTTAATTACTTATCTGAATAAGATAACACAAAGTTAAAGCATATGGTATCCACTCCTCCCCTAGATTTTTTCCTTTTTATAATAGTCTTATTTCATTCTTTATTCTATATATATATATTTCATTTGCTCAGATTGACAGTGGAGTCTGACTTCACTCTTCTGAGGGACTAAAGCTTGCCCATATCAACTGGCTTTTATTAATATATTAAAATTTTGCCTTTCCGCCCTTCACGTTATTGTGAGTTCATTGAGTCGGCACATCCCGAGCTCATCACCCAAGTGACCAAGTTTTAAAGGGACCCCTACGAACTCTTCCTCACACTAATATTTAATTTAGGATACTCTTAACTCACTTACCTGAGTCATTGGAGTAAAGGCTCTAAATATTTTTAATTTTTTTTTTATATTAGTTAGGACTATTTTTATAAGGAATCACCAAGTAAAAAGTTTCCTCTACCTCTTCTTCTAAGAGTTAAAATATTCTCAAAGCACTTCAAAAGACAAAATACAAGCTTAATTCACTTAGAAGTAAACTTGCTTGTTTTGCACTAAAGGACTCGACCTACTTCCGAACTTTAAATTCAAGAGTCTAAACAAAAGGTCAAATTTTTCCTTAAAGATTCCACTACTAAATTTAAACTAAGTAAACCAATTACAACAGCTAATGAGTAAGGCACCAAATCAAATCAATTAGATAAAAGAAAATTTATACCACATTTCCAGATCATATTAGACTTTTCCAATACAACAGTTCAAGATAATGGTGAAGTATAATTGTTCAAAATATTCATTCCACACAAATTAACATCAACAGACATCAAAATTATCATAAATAATGGCCTATTTTATTTTTCCTTCCCCCACACGTAATTCAGACAATGTCCCTATTGTCTTTCCTAATTGCAAAAGAAAATTAATTAAATCGTAAAAGTACTTTAGGAATAACGAAACTTCCCTGAGATGAAAGTGTAGCAAAGTCTCTGGAATATTTCATCATGAAAGTGCCATTGCTTTTCCATATGAACTGCACATTTTACTTTTAGTTCCTGAAGTTAGAAAAAAAAAAAAACACAAAGAGACAAAATAGATCAAGAATATTCACAGTCTAACATCACCTATAGTGTTTAAGGAATTATTACAGTTCCAACAGAAAATAAAATAAAAGTAATCGGCAAATAACATTAAGACAAGTGTTTTTTTTTTTTTTTATACTCGCGTGGGCAAGACATAACCCACGGCCGTGGGTTATCTGCATAACCCTCGCCATGGTAAATTTTTTTTTTTTCACACACGGCCGTGGTGTAAGGGGTGAGTCAATCCATAATTTTCACATTATCGTGGCACGACCGTATGACATGTGGTGGATTTAGGGCCACCACACGAACCACGGCCGTATCTCATCCCCCTAAAATCCTCAGCCAATTTTTTTTTTTTGAAAAATAAAATTAATTTACAAAAATCTTTAATCATGGGCTGCCTCCCATGAAGCGCTTAGTTTAAAGTCTTTAGCCCGACTTTCCTCCTTTTCACATAGGCTGTGCAAGATCCACAGTGGTGGCATCTCTATCAAAGTTTTCCCTTTCATGATAATGTTTAAGAAGTTGACCATTTACTTTGAAAGTATGGTTATCTTCTGATCTCAATTCTATTGTACCATAAGTAAAAACTTGTGAAATAACAAAAGGTTTGGACCATCTTGATCTTAACTTACCTGGGAACAATTTTAATCGAGAGTTATATAATAAAACTTTCTGACCTGGCAAAAACTCTCGTTTTAAAATGTTCTAGTCATGCCATCTCTTAGCTCTCTCCTTATAGATCTTTGCATTCTCATATGCTTCTTCTCTCAATTCTGCCAATTTATTCAACTGGAGTAATCTCTTTTCACCTGCAGCTTGCAAATCAAAGTTAAGGAACTTTATGGCCCAGTATGCTTTGTGCTCAAGCTCCACTGGTAGGTGACATGACTTACTAAACACAATCTTGTATGGGGACATTCCTATGGGAGTTTTAAACGCAGTTCTATAAGCCCATAATGTATCATCAAGTTTTAATGACCAATCTTTTCTGGATGCATTAACAGTTTTTTCCAAAATACTTTTAATTTCCCTATTAGATACCTCGGCTTGACCTGAAGTTTGAAGATGATAAGGAGTAGCAATTTTATGAGTAACCCCATATTTTGATAATAATTTTTCAAATTTCTTGTTACAAAAATGTGACCCTCCATCACTTATGATAGCTCGAGGTACTCCAAATCTTGAAAAAATGTTTCTTTTCAAAAATCTAACTACAACTCTGGCGTCATTAGTTTGCAAAGCAACCACTTCTACCCATTTCAAAACATAGTCGACAGCCAAGAGAATGTATTTGTTTGAATAAGAAGAGGGAAATGGACCCATAAAATCTATCCCCCAAACATCAAAAAGTTCTATTACAAGAATACCATTCTGTGGTAATTCATGTCTCCTAGAAATGTTACCTATCTTTTGGCATTGAGCACAAGACATGATATAGTTCCTACAATCCCGAAACAAACTAGGCCAATAAAATCCACAAGATAAAACTTTACCTGCGGTTCTCTCTACACCAAAATGACCTCCTACCTCTTTTGAATGACAATGCTGAATGATGCTAATTTGTTCAATTTATGGCACACATCGTCTAATTATTTGATCAGCACAATTTTTAAACAAATATGGTTCATCCCAAAAGTAAAATTTTACATCATGTAAAAACTTCTTTTTCTGTTGGTATGAAATACCATAAGGTATGATTTTGCTAACCAAATAATTAACTATGTCAGCATACCAAGGTAGTCCTTGGATTTCAACTCCATACAATTGTTCATCTGGGAAATTTTCATTGATAGGTGGATCCGAACACTCAGATTCCAACCTTGACAAATGATCAGCTAAAACATTCTCTGTTCCCTTTTTGTCTTTGATTTCAAGATTAAATTCTTGTAGCAGTAAAATCCAATGAATTAACCTTGGCTTAGCATCGGTTTTAGCAAACAAATACTTGAGCGCAGCATGGTCTGTATATACTATGATCTTAGAACCTATTAGATAGGACAAGAACTTATCACATGCAAATATAATTGCTAAGAGTTCTTTTTCAGTAGTAGCATAGTTCCTTTGAGCCTCATTCAAGGTTCTACTAGCATAATATATGACATGAAACAACTTAACTCTCCTTTGCCCAAGTACTGCTCCTATTGCATAGTCACTGGCATCACACATCAATTCAAACGGAAGCTCCCAATCATGTGCAACAATTACTGGTGCAGTTGTGAGCTTCTCCTTCAACAAATTGAATGCCTGCAAACATTTGTCATCAAAATTAAAAACAATATCTTTTTTAAGTAAATCGCAAAGAGGTTTAGAGACTTTAGAGAAGTCCCTGATAAATCTTCTGCAAAAACTAGCATGTCCCAGGAAACTCCTGACTCCTTTCAATGAAGTAGGTGGTGGCAACTTTTCAATGATCTCCACTTTTGCTTGGTCGACCTCAATCCCTCTTTCTGATATCTTATGACCCAAGACTATTCCCTCTTTTACCATAAAATGGCATTTCTCCCAGTTAAGAATCGGATTGGGCTCTTTACATCTTTTAAGCACATAGCCTAAATTTATTAGACACGCATCAAATGACTTCCCAACAACTGAAACATCATCCATAAACACCTCAATGAAGTTTTCTAACATGTCAGAAAAAATAGACATCATACACCTCTGAAAAGTAGCAGGTGCGTTACATAAACCAAAGGGCATCCTTCTATAGGCAAAGGTGCCATAAGGACATGTAAATGTGGTTTTCTCTTGGTCCTTAGGTGCTATATAGATTTGATTATACCCAGAATAACCATCTAAAAAGCAATAGTACCCATGCCCTGCTAGTTTTTCTAACATCTGATCAATAAATGGGAGGGGAAAATGATCTTTGCGGGTGGCGTCATTTACTTTTCTATAGTCTATACACACTCTCCACCCGGTCACAGTATGAGTAGGGATTAACTCATTGGAATCATTCTTTACTACAGTCATACCACATTTTTTTGGCACTACTTGAACTGGACTAACCCATTTACTATCGGAGATAGGATAGATAATACTTGCATCCAACAGCTTGAGTACTTCTTTTTTCACTACCTCTTTAAGAGTTGGGTTTAGTCGTCTCTGTGGTTGAACTATAGGTTTACATTCAGCCTCCAAGAATATGCGATGAGTGCAAATTAGAGGGCTAATTCCCTTGATATCTGCAATTGTCCATCCTATTGCCTCCTTATGCTCTCTCAACACTTCTAAAAGTTGTTGCTCCTAATCACCTATCAAGAAAGAAGAAATAATTATTGGCAAAGTATTATCCATTCCCAAATAAGCATATTTCAAATGACTAGGTAAAGGTTTAAGTTCTAGCACCGGAGGTTGTATCAAAGATGGCACTGGTTTTGTTGCACTTGTGCCCAACTCCTCATAATATCGAGCCTTGATTTCTATCGCCTCCTCCATACATTCATCCATAGGCTTTTCATCATCACTCCAATCATCCACATCTCTAAGAACAGATTCTAATGTAACCAAGCCTGCTTTCTCTTCCTTAGATTCACTAGTAAGCTCATCAATGTTATCAATAGTGTAACATGACTTACATTCATCAAATTGTTTCATAGCATCATACACATTAAAAGTTATTTGTTCATCCATAACTCTTAAAGTGAGCTTACCTTGTTCCACATCTATTAAAGCTTTACCTGTAGCAAGGAATGGTCTACCAAGAATCATGGGCACCTCTCTATCCTCTTCCATCTCCAGGACAATGAAATCAACTGGAAAGTAGAACTTGTCTACTTTCACTAAAACATTCTCCACAATACCTTTGGGATATTTAATGCTCCTGTCAGCTAATTGCAAAGTGACACGGGTCTCCTTGCAGTCTCCCAATCCAAGTTCCCTGAAAATAGAGAGAGGCATTAAGTTAATACTTGCACCTGAATCAATAAGAACTTTATCAAAATAAAAATTTCCAATTGTGCAAGGAACAGTAAAACTCCCCTGATCTCTTTGTTTCTTTGGCAAAGTTGAAATGTCCTTCTGAAGAATCATAGAACATTCTCTTGTAAGCATTACCGGTTCATTGCCATCAATTTTTCTCTTTTTTGTAAGAAGCTCTTTCATGAATTTCGCATATGAAGGCATCTGCTGGAGTGCCTCTGCAAAAGGAATGTTGATTTGGAGCTTCTTAAACACCTCCAAGAATTTAGCGAATTGGGAATCTAACTGCTGTTGCTTCAATCACCCTGGGAAAGGTACAGGAGGAATATAGGGTTTCACCTCTGGTGTTTGCTGTTTTGGTTCCTCTACCTTTTTCTTCCCTTTGTCTTTCTTTGAACTCTCCTCTTTCTCTTGAGCATGTGTGTCAACTTTTTCCAATTCCTTACCACTCCTCAACACAATTGCATTGACACCTTTTGGATTCTCCTCAGTTTTGCTAGGCAAAGATCCAGATGGTCTATTGCTTAGCTGTTGAGAGATCTGGCCAATTTGGTTCTTTAAGTTTCTAATGGTGGCTTGCTGATTCTGTAGCATAGTGTCAGTTTTTTGCACATAACTTAGCATGAGCTCTTCTATTCTTGACTGACTTTGCTGAGGAGGAGGAATCTGAGTAGGGACTTGTTTTTAAAATCTAGGTGGTGGGTTCTGTACGTTGTTCTCATTCCTCCATGAGAAGTTTAGATGATTTCGCCAGCCTGGATTGTAAGTGTTGGAATAAGGCCCTTGATTAGCTCTTTGAAAATTGTTGGCATAGTTGACTTGCTCTCTATTGGATGATGCTGGAAAGTTTCCCAATGGACATTCCAAAGAGTGGTGTGGTCCTGAACACAAGTCACAACTAGCAAGCAAGTTAGCATTAACTGATTGAGAAGAAGAAAGTTTGCTTACCTGAGTAGTGAGAGCTGCCAACTGAGCTGAAATAGAATCGATATCACTAACTGATGCAGCTCTTGATTTCCCTCTCTCATGTTGCCAATTATGTGCACTGGCTGCCATTTCTTCAATTAAAGCACTGGCTTCAGTGTATGTTTTACCCATTAATGCACCTCCAGCTGCAACATCTACCAATGACCTCATAGTGTCATCCAAACTAAGATAAAATACCTCAATCAAGAGATTATCAGGTAGGCCATGGTGTGGACACTTTCGGATTGTTTCCTTAAATCGTTCCCATGCCTCATATAATGATTCACCACTGAACTTGGAAAAGTTGGTGATATCATTTCTTAATTTGGCAGTACATGATGGTGGGAAAAATCTTCTAAGAAACATTGATTGAAGTTCAGCCCATGTGGTAACAGAATCTTGAGGTAAGGAATTATACCAAGCTCTTGCCTTATCCTTCAATGAGAAAGGAAAAAGTTGCAGTCTTATGGCATCATCAGAAACACCATTCATCTTTATCAAGTTAGAATACTGAAGGAATCCTGCTATGTGCTCATCAGGGCTCTCATGTGTATATCCACAAAACTGATTGGATTGCGCCATCTGTATAAGTGCCGGCTTCAACTCAAAAGTGTTGGCCTGAACAACTGGCCTTCTAATTGCTGGTCCTTGAACAGTTGGGACTGAAAAATCGCAAAGTGCTCGCGGGGCAGCCCGAATAGGAAGATTTTTATTGTCATCTGCCATGATTTCCTCTTGATTCTCTCCTCTCTGTCTATTCTCTCTTCTCAAATGATGTATAGTACGCTCTATCTCAGGATCTAGGGGCAAAAGTTCAAGACTTCTACTCCTTTGCATGCGCACCCGCAGAAAAGACAGAAAAGTAAAGACACACTATCAACAAAATAAAATGCACCTAAATTACCAACAAAGCTACAAAGTCTAATATCTTATAGTCCCCGGCAGTGGCACCAAAAACTTGATCACTCGTGAAATGTATATGTGAACCCGCTAGCAAGTATACTAGGTCGCAATCAAGTAATATATAATGAGTAGAGTATCGTTCCCTCGAGGACTAAAAAGATTACCAAACTTATAATAACTTATACTGATATTTAGGTAATTCAAAAAGGAATCTTTTTTATATTTAACTAAAGAGATTAAATTAAGTTCTATGCTAATGAGAATTATAAGATTCTTATAAATACTTCCAATTGAACAGTAGGAATTTAGAATTCACCCTAGTAATGCTAATCAAACTACCGTTAAATTATTGAAATCAACTTATATGTGGTTATTCACGTGAGTTCAACATTTTAAACCTCAAATCAATTAGTCCACTTTCGTATCTCTAATTAACAGAGGATTCTAATATACTCTCATACATTTTTCAATGCTATGATCGCCTTATGCCCTAATATAATTATCCCTAATCTCTCAGTGAATAATTAATTAGAACATAGCTTTAATCTCTATATGAACCCTAATTAAACCAATTAACGTCGCTTTCGCATTGATTCATTAGTCTAATTAAGAATTCCTAACAAATCCTATCTCTACTTTCATATTGATTGGATTTCTAACAATCTAATCTTATCACAATTAAATTGAAATTATAGGAATTCTCAACATGAATACTCCACATATATGTCAATCTCATAACCAAACTACACTGATCATTTTAGCAAACTAGGGCTTCATCCACTATTCCCACAAATGAAATTAGCCAGCCATACAATAGATAACAACAAGACAAAATTCAACGAAAAATGTTAAAGAATCCATTAAAGACATAAAAACCAATTCATAGAAATGCAAAATATGATTAGGATAAGAAGTCACCAATATGTAGCAAATCTGGAAATAAGATCCTAAAACAACTCTTTAGAGATTTTTGACTTGATCTCAATTGATGGAAGTACAATTGAATTCAATCTTCAATTCCCTTGTAAAAAGCTAAAGTTTCTCAAAACAAAGTTCTCAAATATGCCAAATTGTTCAAAATCTCCTCTCCTCCCCCCCGGTCATGTTTTTTCTCCCCCTGGTCGTGTTTTTTTTTTCTATTCTTTCTCACCACTCCTTTTATGCTGCGTAGAAACGTACAAATTGCACAAGAATATGAAAAGTCGGCAGTCCACCACATGAGGCACGGCCGTGTGTAATGTGGTTGTTACTGCCACCACATAAACCACGGCCGTAGGATGACTCTGTAAGCTTCTCGGCATTTATTTCTTTCCTTCTTCTTTTAGGCACGACCGTGTGTAATGTGGTTGTTACTAACGCCACATAAACCACGGCCGTGGGATAACTCCATAAGCTTATCGGCATTTATTTCTTTCCTTCTTCTTTTAGGCACGGCTGTGTCTCATCCCTTGCTTGTGATTTCTTCATGTTTTGCATCATCTACATTTTCAAGTCCATTAATCCCTAAGATATTAACATAAATGCAATTTAAGTATCTTTTTATTGGAAATTTATAATAATTGACAATAATATATATACCAATCGCAAGATACAACATGATAAAATATGCCTTTATCAAATGTACCTCAGGCATTGCCATGAGACACATGTTTGCTTCCTCACCTTCATCTTCAGAATTCTCTACATCAGTTTCTAAGTCTTCTAGGTCACTCTAGGTTGATAACATTGCTTTACGTTTCTTTTTGTACTTCTCAAGTTTCTTGATAAGCACCGAATATTCATATTTTATATGACTTGGTTTCTTGCATTCATAACATATCAATTCCTTCTTTTTCTCTTTTTTTCTTCCTTTTCTTTGTAACCTTTTCTTGTATCAAATTTTCTACGGTTAGAACTTGACCTTTTATTAAATGACATTTTCTTTCCTTTTCTTTTTAGAAATTTACTGAAACGCTTAGCTAACAAATTTATGTCTTCATCCTCTTCACTTTCTGCTTTTATATTATAATTGTTCTCCACTTCTCTAACTTTAAATGCCATGTTTCTTTTACTGCCGTCTTGATCAGAAGTATGCCTGATGTGAGATTCATATGCCATTAGTTTTTCTCTTAACTGACTTAATGTCATTTTGTTCAAGTCTTAAGCTTCCTTGATCGTAGTCTTTTTAGCATCCCACAATTTGGGAAAGATTCTTGAAATTTTTCTTACAAGGTCAGCATCTTTCAGTTTATGGTTAAGTTAAGATAATTGATTTGTGATCGTTGTAAAGTGATTGAAAGCTTCCTTAATATTTTCATTGGGCTTAAATCGAAACAACCCATATTCTTACATTAATGAGTTAATCCTATTATCTTTGATTGTTGATGTTCCTTCATGAGTTTCACAACGTGTGTCCCAGATTTCCTTCGTAGTTCTACAAGAAGAAATTAAGTAACATTTAGAATGAGCTATTGTAGCAAGTAACAAGTTCTTAGCTTGATGATTGTTTTCAAGCCTTCTCTTATAAGCTCTTATTAGAGTTTGATCTCCATCTTCTTCGACAGTTTCATCTCCAAATTGTATGATTTCCCATGAGTTAAAAGTCTATTACTTTGATGTAAGTTTCCATCCTAATTTCCAATAGCCAAAATTAGTACCATCAAAGTAAGGAGTATGATTAGTAGAAATAGAAATACTATTTTCAACCATAGGATCTTGAAGTCAAAGTATTATTAGAGTCCTTGCTTTGATACCAAATTTGGTCCTAAATTAAGTAATCAAGAGAGGAGGGGTGAATTGATTACTTGCTATTTTTTTTTTTTAAAAAAAATTACTAGTTAAAAACAACCCCCTTGACTACTCAATTTAACTATGGCTTGAAAACAATTATTTATAAACAATTATAAGCTATTGTAGAATAGAAATTAAAAGAAAGAGAGAAGAGAATTGAGAAAGCTATTTATAGAGGTTTTGTATTAAGCATCGGTCTTCTCTTTTAGCTTTACTGCTAGGGACTCGATCTTCCACACCGGTATTGTTCCACTAATCCAAAATAAACTTGAGAGATTACAATCATTCTACCAACACCTTAGCTTTAAAAACACCCTACTTAGCTTATCTAGCCTATTTTAAAGCTATTAATAGATCTATTGAGTTACAAGTAACCTCTCACTAATACACGAATCTAGCTTTTAAGAGTTATAAAAAGCAAATGAGGAATTAAGAATTTGTATCCTCTAAAAAATTGATTCGAGTGTAATACGAAAATATTTATACATAGAAATGTAATGACTATATCGTTGATCTATCTTTAACTAGAAAGTTTGTTGTTGTGATCTTGCTTTGAACGTTTGAGAATTGTCCCAAAAGATTTGTAGATATCTGTTGGATTTTGAAACTTGAATCTGATATCTTCATAATATGTTATGGAAATTCTATAGAATTTGTCATTGAAATTAGTCTAGATATATCCTTACATTGAGATATATCTTATCTGCATAAAATCAATTAATGAAATCAATCACCTATTGATTTTAAGGAATTTCTAAGAACTCTTTCTCTCATCCTTAAAATCACGAAGGTATGTGATCTCTGACATAATCCTTTTAATACCAATCTTCTTGTAGCAAACTAGATATGCGAGATCAATTATGAATTAATCATGATTTAACCGAATCTCTTAATTCCAAAATTAATTACTTAGATTTACATGGATATTTTTCCTATTTCAGTAAAACATATTATCTAAATGCTGATCTTCTTGTGGCAGAATCACATATATGAAATTAATCATGATTGATTTAATTCAATCTCTTAATTCCAAAATTAAACACTTAGATTCCCATGGATATTTGTCCTACTTTAGTGAAATGAATTAAATATGTTACCCAAATATATTCAATAAGTAGAGCTGGGTCTTCAAATTGAAAGTTAACTAATTTACATTGATATATAAAGTTGTTCTGTTTATAAGAACTTGTAACAACAATGCCTTCTGACTTATCTTTGAGTTCCTATTATTTCAAAATGAACACCTTCTGACTTATTTTTTGAGTAATTAAAAACAACATAGCTTTTCTTCATTTGATCTTCTAACTCTTAGTTCAAATTGTGAATATAATTATTCCTATATACTAAATGAACTTAATTAAAAAACATTTAGTACTTTTTGTTATCATCAAAATACTTTGAGAGAGAACATAACAAAATTAAAGCTTTAAAACTGTAGTGATGTTTTAGAAGGTACATTAGAATAATTTTTTTTCCCTAAAAATCTATTTGATTATATCATGGGGAAATAAAAGAATGGCAACGTTATTTCTATAGCTCAACCTTTTTTTGTATCATAATAATTCCTGAACTTAAACCAGACAATAAAATTAAGACTTAAGACATTTAGTATAATTTAACAACTATAATGGAAATTTAACCATATTGTTTAATTATAACTCATTACTTTAAGCAAACACTTGGCCAAATGGTTAATCTATCTTAAAGCTCCGATTTAAATCAAAATCGTTGTTCATCTTTGTTGTATTTTGTTATTATATTATTTTTTTATTGATACTTATTATAGAACTATTTGCTATAACTTATATTTAAAAACAATATTAATTTACAATTTAAATATTGTGAGAGATAGAAGTAATGTATTGTTTTGAAGAAAAAGAACTAGCTGATTTTATAGAAAAGAAGAATGCTATCATAACATGATAATTGAGCTCCAAGCTAAGTTGTATATTGATCAAAATAATTCAAAACATTTTATCATGCATCACCTTGAGAGGGTAATGCTGTACCTACAAGCTTACTAGTAGAATGGCACGGAGGTTGAGGTTGAGTTCGAACCTGTTGACATGTTCCAATAGTAGTTGATTTCTGTGTGCCATAGGACTGTGGGACGTTCGACCCCGCAATCGGACTGAGGCACATAAATATCCATCATAGGACCAATAGTTCCCATCGGATTCTGGTGTGATGTACGATAGCTTGGCCTTAATGCCTAGCACATACATTACACCCCATTGTCATTCCATTAGTGATCCTGTCTTTATACCCCCTGCTCCAAATAAGAGATACTTTGGTAAACAACTAATGTATCGAGGTAAATCTTTACTGCGTGCTATAGAATGGAGTCTAGTAGCTCTTTAAGACTTTGATGATACCCCCTAACACCATCCAATACTAGAGTCACAAGCTCCTCCTGCTTTACATTTAAGGTCGTTAAGAGAGCCCACAAACGCATTTGCCTGACTGGCTAAATAGTTCACTAGGGGAAGGAATAATAAGGGATGAGATTTTGTTTTTTCTTATATATTTCATATGGATATCTTTCATCAAATTTTTTAGTTGATGTAAATTAATATGTGAAATTGATAAATTTATTAATATTGTCTAACATTGTCTAATAAATTAGTATTAGTTTTTCATTCTTCATTTTTTTTTTGGTATATTATAAAATAAAGTATAAAGGGGAGCCAATTTTTTAATAAATTTTTATAATTTTTAAATTTATGAATTTTTTGCTTTATGTAAACTTTTAATTTTTTTAAAATTTAATGTAAGAATTTTTTTTTCTTTACATGATTTTTCATCAAATTTTTTTCAATAATAAAAAAAAATTGCATTGAAAGTGTGGACTATGTTTGTGCATTCACGACCTATTTTTGGAATGATTTTTTTAGATATGATATTTTGCAAATTTCTTTTAAAAAAATGCATTATTTAGGAGCATTCTTCTATCTAATGTACCTCTAGAACTTGTTTTATTTATTTAGCATCGGAAGGCATCAAAATCTAAAAAAGCATCTAATGTACCTCTAGAGCTTGTTTTATTTATTTATTTACTAACATGTTATTGTTTATTCCATATTTTCTAGCCATCTAAATCCATTGATTTCCCAACTTGAAAATATAGGGGAAAAAAATTGAAATTTTTTTATAAAACAAATGTAGGAGTAGAACCTCATTGGTTACCATATCCCTGCGGTAGACGGCAGTTAGAAATTAAGTTGGATTTAGACGTCCTTATGATATCCTTGATTATGGTCACATTGTAAGTAACTGAAAATATTCTATTTCTCATCTTTTGATTGACTTGCATCCCATAACAGAAGCCACTATTCGATTGCATTTATTAGTGTTTTAATTTCAGACATTACACTAAAAATTAGATAAATAAAATGGGTTCCACTATATATATATTTTTTTTCTACTTCTTTCGCTTGAACTTCAGTTCTTCCCTGAAATAAAAATATGCTTATGCATATGTAGTAGACAAAAAAGGTATGTAAGTAATAAACCAGACATTTTTCAACACATACAGTATCTAATGTCAAACGTATGGTTCAATAAGACTGTGTCATACACGTCTTAAATTATTCAATCGGTAAATATATAAACAAATTCTTATTAACAAAAAAGTAAAATAAAACAAATTTTAGCCAGCTTAGCAGTGTTTCTATGGTAACGCTAAAATCACAGACAGGGTATACAATTCTAGGAGTTTATAATTTTATAATATTTTGCTTACTTTTAATAATACAGAATTATTTAGGAGTAAATTCTTGATAAAATGTGAATTTAAGTATCCGATACAAGTTCATAGTTCTATACAAGAAAAAAGGTGAAACAGAAAAAGTTAAATTGTTTAAAAAATTCTGCATAGTGAGCTCCTGTTTATAAGAAAAGATATTACGGAGAAATAGCAAGAAACAATATTAAATTGTTTTAGAAAGTTAGTACATGAGCTCCTATTTAGAAAACGCACCTTTTGTTATACAGTTAACAAAAGAAATAAATAAATAAATTACAATACATTAGACCAATTATTCCTGTAATAGTAATATTATTAAACATACATCGAAAAATATCGTAAGATTGTATAATGCACAGAACCTTCACGAAAAACTTCTGACACTTCTTTTTTTGGTTATATATATATATATATATACATTTCCGATTATGGGGATTTCGCGCTATATTTATCGATTGTATCAATCTTAACCGAGTTGCAAGTTCGACGAATTTTCCATATATCAAAAATAGTATTGGTAGGATGTTGAGAGAGACTATAAATAAAACTAAATGCTGATATTGCATGCAAATAAATGCATTATATGCTCTATATAAACGAGCCTCTCAGCTACAATTTATTTATATGCCATAAAACAAATATAAGAAAACATGCATACTAAAGCCATGAAAGTGAAAGAGCTGGTTTCCAAAGAGCAAGACCGTGGAGTCCATGAATTTGTCCCTGCATCATGGCAGGGTTCTGTGTTGAAGTTATGCATCGGCCGTGTTCGTTGTTCTGTTCTCTTATTGTAGTTTCTGTAGTTCTATCGGTTATAGCCCCTGCACCTGTTACAGCCTTTGTATAGTATAGAGTTTCATTTATTTTTCTCACGTGATAGTTTTACTTCTTGGGCACGTGAGTTTCTTGTATATAAATAGAGGTGTGTAAGTAGAGCTGCAAATATGAGCCAAATGGGTCGCCCATCCTGACCTGCATTGGCCTGCATGTTGAAGTAGGTCGGTTTGCTTTGTCCGCATCAAATGTGAGCTAAATAAATCGGCCCAACCTGCCTTATGAGCAGATGTTGGTTAGGCGGGCCAATCTGCCAACTCGCAAAATATGATAAAAATCTGAAATGGTAGGCCTCCCACCTTCACACATCAAACCCCAAAGAAGCTCCTTGAACAACTGACTCCCATCACTATCGTAATGTGCTAAATCGATGGAGAAAAACATATTCGATATGATATTAACGACAATTATGAAGCTCCTTGTAAACTAGTACGTTCCAAGTTTGTTACAAGTTCATCCAGTTTAATCTGTCGAAGAGCTTCGCTTTCTTTCAACTTTTGGTTCAAGAGCATATGCATCAGACCTGCTTTCCTAAGTTTTTTCCATGATGCCAAGGTTGCTGGCAACCATGCAATGGATTTGTCATGGTCACATGCTCTAACCGTGTTGGGGATGGTTTGGCTAGAGATTGCACTGCCGTTTTTATGTAGGGCTTCCTTGGCATGTTCTGGAGAAGAAATGACTACTGTAGTGATTGTTCCAAGCTTAAGTGTCATTACGGGGTCCATAAAGTTTAGAGAGATTGGTTAGGGCTTCGTAGAGAGATTAGGAGTGGGAGTTCGGCTGGTGATTGTGATTCATGAGTTGTGTGCGACTGTGGTCTATGTAGTGTGTTGTGTGAAAGAAGTGAAGACTGGTGGTGATGAGTCACGGGCTCACGACAGAGGGGCAGAGGAGACTGGAGGGACATTGGGATAGTAGACTGGACTTAGAGTGGAGAGGAGAGGAAGAGCGGACTCAGAGAGTCACAGAGAGACAAATACACAGTAGTACAACATAGAGCAGAGGTGAGTAGGGGTGGGAATTGCGGGGCGAGTCCGTGGGCTGACCTACCCCGCCCGTAAAAATATGTAGGGCGAGCAAAAAAAATTTGACCCGCAGAGGTGCGGGCCATTTTGGCCCGTGCCTGCTTGACCCGCGGGGTGGGGTGGGCGATCCCTGCGAGCGGCGAGCCAACCCGCTGGAAAACACGCATGTGCGGACGGGCGACGGCGGACTAAAAGAACGACGCAAAACATCCAGATCCGGAAAGAAGAAGGGCCGAGGGGTAGGGAAAAGAGTCGTCAAGTCACTTAGATTCCTTTACGACGACCGGGAGAAGCAAAACGATGACTGATGACTTAACGACCGACGATGTGACGGCGCCGACGCCACCGGACTGCACCTTCTCCTTCGCAGCTCGACCTCGTCCCGGACCATCCGTGCACCCCCTATACTCCGCTCTACAGCTCAACTCTCACCGGCATCATAGAACTTGGTAAGAGGACTCTCACCGTCCGCACCGTCCGACATCCGTGCCATGCACCTCGTCCGCACGCAGCTGGCAGCAGTCCACATGGCCATACCCCCGCACACCGCACCTTCTCCTTCGCACTTTGCAGCTCGACGTCGCGCCACCACCGCCGACCGCTTCTTTTACATAAAAAAAAAAAATTATTGCGGGTCGCGCGGGCCAGCCTGCATGGCCCGCGGGGTGGGGCGGGCCGGCTTTCCTGACCCGCCAGACTTGCGGGCCACTGCGGGCTAGCCCGCGACGACCCGCGGGCTGGTGCGGGTCAGGGCGGGCCGGCCCATTTGGCCCGCATTATCGGCCCTAGAGGTGAGGAGCAGACGAGGGTTCCTTTTTTTTTTTTTTTGTTTTTCTTCTTCTTCTAGATCTAGACTGGACACAAGTCACACAACCAAACCAAATCAAACTACGGGAGGAAGAGGAATGGATGCTACACTTGGGCTTGCTTTGTCATTTTCTTTTAAAAAATAATTCCACGAGCTAACCCGCCTTGCATTGGGTTGGCCCGCAAGTCATGTGAGGTAGGTAAAAAAGCCTGTAATTTATATGGGCTTAATTTTTTTGGCGCAGCCCACAAAAAAATGTGGGTTAAATGGGCTGACCTTCTTAACCCACCCCACATTCCCAACTTTATGTACAAGTAGGTTAAATGGGTCGACTTAGCCTGGCTCACTTTAGCCTGTTGAATAAACAGGTTAGAATTTACTAGCATAACCTAGCCCATATAGGTTGGTGAATTAAATGAGCTAATTCACTAACTCAGCCCATTTAACCCATTTTTATGGTTTAGTGGGTTAAACAAGTTAACTTGTTTAACCCACTTATAGATTTTTTTTTTCATTTATTGTATAAAATGAGTTCATATAAAAAAATAAATTTAATGGTGAAAGCAAAACTTAAAAAAAAATTTCCTTTATCCCCTTCTATTTTACCATTTATGTATTTTATTGTTTATAAAAAAAAAGCAAAAGAAAAAAATATATATTACATGTTGCCATTTGATAAAGAATCATAATTCCATCCTTTTGCTCAAGAAACTATGACTGCAAAACCTGCAACATTCTTCAAGAACATAAATCTAACCTATCTCACTTTCTTCCACATTACAAATGGTAGACCATTAGCCTTGTTGAAATGCTAGGCTAAATTGGACATTCATACACTAAATTAAAAGATTAAAATTACAATTTACAAACATTAAACCAAAAAAAAAGTAGTTAAGATAACAAATGCAATCATTATACAAACTTCATGTCAAATAGGAGTATGAATAGCTATAAACTAGCTATATCAATAGTAATCATTCTTCATCTACAATCATATTTGAATCCTCCTTTGACAATGTTGTTTCAAGACTTTTTTCACCTTCATCTACAATTCATGAAATAACACATATAGTTAGATGGAACTATTAAAAGGTTAAAATCATAAATTATGAGAAAATGTTATAAAAACAAAATTGCTACCTTCCTAATCAAATCCTTGAAACCAATTGCGAGTACAAATTAAAGCTTCTACATTTTCAAGCATGAAACTATGGTATTTGGTTAAGACACAATTACCAATACTAAATGCAAAGTTAGATGCTACTGTAGCAATTGGAATACTAAGTACATTAGAAGCCATTACACACAAATTTGGATACTTTTGAAGTTGAGTTTTCCAATACTCCAATACGTTTAACTCTATATAAAAATTCATCTAGATATAGATTTAAGGAAGACTTACCGGTAGTCTCTACCTCAACTTGATAATACTCCTACATCATTAGGAAAAAAAATAGTAATGATAATTAATCATTAAAAGTGGAATATTATTAAAAAAGAAATAACTAAATTGATTATTGAACTTACATCAAGAGTAGCAAAATCAATATCCAAACTTTTTCTAAATCCCAAGTTTCCTACAAGTCCTTTACCAATACTGCTATCTATAGATGTATGTTGAACTCGAAAAGAACCAACTTGAGAGTTGCTAGAATGTGCTTTACTTGCCTTGTTCTTGTTATATTCTTCAAAAAGTTTATCTAACTTGCTCTTTATTTTAGCCAACTTTTCTTCACATGTAACTGGATTAATTTTATTAAAGCAAAACCTTAAAAGTTAAGCTTCATTTGAGGGTCTAGAATAGCTCTAAGTGCAAGGATAATGCTATATTCTTTCCAACATTTGTTAAACTTTTCTTTCATCTTAATACATATATCTCTTATGACAAAATCTTATCTTATTAAATTCTCATTCAATAAATATTCTATTCTTCACACTTGTAAAAAATATAGGTTTAAAGTTGGATACAAAGAACTAGACATCAAATTTGTGATGGAGTAAAAAGGACTCAAGAACTTGCATAATTTTTGTGCTCTTTCCCACTCCACCACTAATGGATAGTGCTTATAATTCAAGTTATTTAATTGAAAGTAAGAAAAAGCATGTTGACACTTAACAGCACTATCAAGCATCAAATAAGTAGAATTCCACTTAGTGGCTATATCCAAATGTAAACCAACATTGATGTCAAGATTACCAACTTGCCCAACATACCCAAAAATATTTCATTCTACTCTATGAGTCCTTTATATACTTTACACTCTCTCTTATTTTATATAAAGCCTAATTAACTACTATTAAGCCCTCTCTTAAAATCAGGTGAAGAATATGAGCACAATATCTAATATGAAAAAATTCGCCATCATACAACAAACTACCTTATAGTTTAAGTTGATCTTTCAAGAGCTTTTGCATGCAATCATTAGTAGATACATTATCCAAGGTAAGACTGAAAACTTTCTTATCAATACCCTAATCTTTCAAAAACTTAAACTTTTTTTTTGTCAATTCAACTCTCAAGTTAGGAGGGGGCACATGATAAAAAAAAAAAAGAAAAAAAATTATTATTAAGTTTCCAATTCTCATCAACAAAATGTGCAGTAAAACACATATAACCCTCACTCATTGAAGCTATCCATAAATTAGATGTCAAACAAACTCTACCATGAATTTTTGCCAATTTTTTTTTTTTTTTAGATTCTCCTTTTCAACCAAGTACAATTTCAAAACATCAAATGTAGCTATTTTCCTACAGATGGGAATATAATCAGGATATAAATACTTTATTGATTGTACAATCCTCCTATTTTCAATGAATGGAAAAGGAAGATTGTGTTCAATTATTGCCATTGATAAGATTTCACAAGAAACTTTGTAATCTACTTCTCTTGCCTTTAACTTTCCACACTAATCAATTATCATATCACTCACATCATGATATTTGGGAAGTGAATGACACTTATGCATATGTCGAATTAAAGTTGATGTCCTATATTTAGAACCACCAATAACATATTCTTTTCTATATTCATTTCATTTTGTTCTTTCTTTATTATCCATTCTTACTCCTATTTTTGTAAAAACTTCTCAAACTTTAGAAGTGTTTGTTTTGTTGTAATCATGTAGTACTTAGTTTTTGGTTCCATATTGACCTTTGGAGTGATTAGATGTAATTACAAAAAGAGTCTAACAACCATAATTTTTCCATACTATTGTGATTAAATGTGATTACATATGGGGTACCCACTTAAATATTTCATTTTTTACAAAATATTTGCGAAATAATGTACCCCGAAAAAAGTATTCCAAGAATAGGTTTTGAAGTGTTTGTTTTATTATAATCATGTAGTACTCGGTTTTTGGTTCCATATTGACCTTTGGAGTGATTAGATGTAATTACAAAAAAAGAGTATAAACAACCATAATTTTTCCATACTATTGTGATTAAATGTAATTACATATGGGGGTACCCACCTAAATATTTCATTTTTTACAAAATATTTGCGAAATAACGTACCCCGAAAAAATTATTCCAAGAATAGGTTTCGAAGGCAAGAACTCGATTTGTGCCTTTGGATTTGGGAAATTTTGCAAAACTGAACGCACGGATATGGTTCGTACCCACAATGCAATTTTATTAAAGGTCCAGATGTTATCTAAGCCTTCACCAAGTTACCTTAAAAAATATTTTTGGCATTATCCCCCCACCATCCAATAATGGAATATTACAAACCTAGCAAACCTATAAAAATTATTATAAAGTAATACTGCAAATTTGCACAATATTACAACATGTGAACTAAAATGCATAGGAAAAAAATTTACATCAATAGTTTGTAATATAAATGCAAATTCTTAGTGCATTAGTTTATTATCAGACATTTCAATTTGTTCTTCCTTGCCTCTTCTTCCTCACAAGTTCAAACTTTCTATTTTATATAGATTTAGCTTCTACATCTACATATGTAGGAATATCTATAAGAGATTTTTCTAACTTTTTCAACAAGGTTATATTTTGGTATGTTTTTCTTAAGAAAAGATTTACTTTTTTATTATTGTATCACTTTTCATCATTGCATAAAAAATTAAATGCAATTGTGTGCAATATACTATTTTTATTAATTAATAATTAATTAGCCACTAATATGTCATTAATTAACATTAGAAAATGAATTAGTAAAAAATTTGATATTTTTTGTAAATGAAATGTCTTCATTTGTTGTTGTGAAAATTGTTGTAAAAGTAATCGTTAATTACTCACTAATTAGTTGTGGATTAGTCATTAATTAATCATTAGAAACTTAATTAGGAAAAAAATTTATATTGATTATAAATGTAATTTCTTTGTGCCTTATTGTAGAAATAGTTGTAAAATTAACTTGTTAATTAACCGTTAATTAATAGTAATTAGTCATTAATATGTTATGAATTAATTAGTAAAAACTTTCATATTGATTGTAAATGTAATATGTTTATATGTTATTGTAAAAGTAGTTATAAACTTAAGTCACTATTAATTAACTGTTAATTAGACAATAATTAGTCGTTAATATATTGTTAGTTAATCATTAAGAAATTAATTAGTAAAAAATTTCGTATTGATTGTAAATATAATATGTTTGTGTGTTATTGTAAAAGTAGTCATACAATTAATTTGTTTTTAATTAATTGTTAATTAGATAGTAATTAGTTATTAATATTTCAATAATTAACCGTTAGGAAATTAATTAGTAAAAAATTTTGTATTGATTGTAAATATAATATTTTGGTATGTTATTGTAAAAATTGTTGTTAATTAATCGTTAATTTTTTATTAATTAGTCATTAATTAACCATTAGGATTTAACTTAGTAAAAAATTTCGTATTGATTGTAAATATAATATTTTGGTATGTTATTGTAAAAATTATCGTAAAATGAAATTATCTTTAATTTGTTATTAATTTGTCATTCATATATTATTAATTAACCGTTAGGATTTTAATTAGTAAAAAATTTCGTGTTGATTGTAAATGTAATATTTTGGTATGTTATTGTAAAAATTGTTGTAAAATGAAATTGTTGTTAATTAATTGTTAATTTGTTATTATTAGTCTTTGATATGTCATTAATTAACCTTTAGGATTTTAATTAGTAAAAAAATTTGTATTGATTGTAAATGTAATATTTTGGTATGTTATTGTAAAAATTGTCATAAAATGAAATTGTCGTTAATTAATCGTTAATTTGTTATTAATTAGTCGTTAACTTGTCATTAATTAACTGTTAGGATTTTAATTAGTAAAAAATTTTGTATTAGTTGTAAATATAATATCTTGGTATGTTATTGTAAAAATTGTTGTAAAATTATTTTGATATTAATGATATTTTTTTTTTATTTTTTTGCATAATAGATGGAGCCTAGACCCTTTGATCCTTTAGTTTTTGATGTAGTAGGAGAGCCATTGATCATAGGCTGCTTAGGATAGAGAGGTAAATGACCTTTAACTTGTTGATTACTTTATGTTTCATTACCAGTACTACAACATTTCACTTCTTATCTTTTTAAGAGCAATCATGGCTCGCTATTCGACACTACAAGGTGTCACTCCATTACAATGAGTGGATTATCCCTTTTGATCCTAGAGTTGAGCCATTCTTACATTTGGCGGGATTCCAAGGTGCGAGCCACTTGCCATTCATTCCATTAGATTGGCATATGATAACTGCCTTAGTCAAGTGATGGAGGCCAAAAAAGCACACATTCCACATGCTGATAGGGGGGTTCACAATCACCCTGCAGGATTTAAAAGTCCAACTAGGCCTCCATGTGGATGGTCAGGCAATTATAAGGAGTAGTTGCTTGGATTGGGGTTAGAAATGTGAGAGATTGTTGGGGGCAAGGTCAAGGTCTAGCGGTAGGGGAGGGGGGGTACATTAGCATGACATGGTTTTGTGCTATGTTCTGGATCCTTCTAACCACACTAATGGAGAGTAAATTCATCACCATACACATGCATATATATTGCAACTGTTGGGGGGATTTATCTTTGCTGATAAATCTAGCACCCTCATCTACGTGATGTTCTTGCCTTTATTGGAGCATTTTGACATTGTTGAGATGTATAGTTGGAAGTCCACGCGTCTAGCCTAGTTATATCACTAACTTTGTGTGGCATCATTGCCTTTGGCACATAAGATTTGTAGGGCTACCATTCTCCTATAGGTGTGAGCTTGAGATAGATTCCCCCATATAGCGCCCCTTAGTCGACATGGACTAATTATAGAAGTTGGAGCTTCTTTGGCCATACGTTGGAACATGTGCAGGGATACTTAGCTTCACCCAACCTATGTTGTAAGCACATATCGAGATACACTTTATAAGTAGAATAATGAACAAGTATTTTAGTAACCCTTTTTTATAAAAAAATTATTTCATCATATTGATCATTAACATTGAATATTATTTTCTACCCTTTAGGTCAAATGGGAGTCATATGTTGGGAATCTAATTAATATCCTACCACATTTTTACAGAAGTGGTTTGTACATTTAGATTGCAAGGGTGCTACTCATATGTTTCCACATAGTTGAGTAACATTACCCCGACCAAGTTGCTAGGGAATTTTGTGGGTTTCAATATATCCCACAGGATGTGAACATGTAGCTAGAGCTCTATCAAATCAACCTGCATGGGAGGGTTGATGCCGGTGTAGCATACAATGTATATATCTATGTAGGAACAACATGCGGATCAAGTGGTGTACATGGAGGGGCCTAATGGTGTGCATGAGGAATACATGCGATGGTATGAATTGATCAACTAGCAATATATCGGATGCACGGGAGCTATACTTAGATTTCTAGTAAGTACAACATTTATACTAGTTAGGTGAATCATTGCATGATCATTCCTTATTTAATTTATGTTTTGTTGTAATATGCAGGGTGATGCATTAAGATAAATCTACCTATCATTGGATCTTGACATGGCCATTAGTCTAGTTGCTCATGGTCTTCAATTCATGCATCATCATTTGGGGGGGGGGGGGGGGGGGGTGGTAACACATACCCGCAGGCGCATTAGCAGAATGCCGTAGAGGTTAAGGCTGAGGCACAACTGATTGAAGGGCTTAAATCACAACCAATTCCTGCATGTCGTAGGACTGCGAGATGCAAGACGTCGACGACCTCAAAACAGAGTTGAGTTATAGGAAAATACAATACAAGAGTAACAGTTCCTAATGGATTCTAATGTGTATGATAGCTTGGGCCCAATTTTTAGCACATATGTCACACTACATCATCATTTTGTTAGTAGTCTTGTCCCTACACCACCTGCTTTTCACAAGAAACGCTTTGGTAAACAAAAAATGCATTAGTGTAAATCATTGCATCGTTTAATAGAGTGGAGTCCAGTGCCTCCTCAAGCCTTTGATGATACCCTTTAGTAGCATCTAACACAGGAGTCACAAGCTCCTGTGGCTCTACGTCTAAGGCCATCAAGAGAGCCCATGAACACATTTGCTCGACTGGCTAGACAGTTCACGAGGGGAAATAATAGGATAGGATAGGAATCTATTTTTTGTTATTAATTTCATATGTATATCTTTCATTTACGATTTTAGTTAATTTAAATTAATATGTGATAGTGTATGCAGCAGAATAGTTGATGTATATCTTCCATTAATTTCATATGTACATCTTCTATTTACAACTAATGAATAACGAAAAGCTTACAAAACATAAAAGCGTATATAGCATAATATAAAAAACAAAAAGAAATTATTACAACTTTTTAAGACAATACAAAATTCGAAATATAAATGCATAAGTAATCACCAACATCCATGAAATATCTCCCTTTTACTACGTTAAAACAAAGTGCATGAAATGGTCGAGGCTTCACCTAAGCTGCATAATGGAAATAGATAATGTTAGTATTTTACAAGTAATGATTCGAGATCATCAATGTGAAAGGTTAAGCTAATATTCAACAAATCGTCTGTATTGTTATCCATCGTTTGCCATTATCGCATCGATGTGAGCATATTCTTCTATTATGGCCTTCCCTTTGGCAAAGTCTACATGTGATTTTATCTAGACACTTCCTAATGTCCATCTCTATGTGGTATCTTTTTCATTTCGGTTTCCCCTTTTTCTGTGTGAGGTTTTCTCTTGGGTAGAGTGACGAGAAGTGTACTAGCTCTCAATCAAGCTCATTGCTTATGGGCATGAAGTGAGTCTTATATGTGAGCTTTTGCTATATCCACCTGTACCAATCCGGTATAGAATGCGTCATGTCGAGCCTAATTGACGCAGTTACTGCATAGGTATAGGAGCATGGGATTTGGTATATTTGCTACTTTTAGCAAGTGCATATGCTGAAGGCAAAGTCAATAATGTGCGTTCAGCCCCCTCTCCTCAACTTGCTCGCCACACGACGACTACTAGTGAGCACTTAAAAAATTCTCTCTTGCCTGTTATAGTTGATGACCCTGTTGTTGCTAGTTTGTGAACTCCATGTGTCTAGCTTTTTAGTTGCATATTTAGTGAACATTTTACCCTTCGCCATATTCTTCAATGCCTTCAAATGCTTTTTTACGAAGTACGTCATGCAATTGTAGAACGTCTTCTTCACCAAAGTAGTCACAAGTAACCCCTAAGCTCCCTTTAACATGGAATTATAGTTTTCAACAATGTTGGAGGTCATATACCCAAACCGATAGCAACTATCATGAGCCAGTATCTACATATTCGTTGACATGTCATCAAACTAGTTTAACGCATCGGCCTTTGGTCCTCACCTGCTCCATTAGAAAGTTGAGCTTTCGAGCTTGTGCTTGTAACCCGATGTATGTAACCAACCTCTTGCATTGCATGTTTTATGTGCCTAGTTGAAGTTGCTTGTAAGGTATCGTAGACAACTATCACATAGCAAATAGAGGGTACCGTCCATTGGCTTCTTCTTCAACTACCGACTTGATGCCGACGTATTTGTCTAATATGAGGTAAAACAACATGTTCCTTCAATTTCTGCAAAAACTAGCCCTATGTTTCAATTGTCTCTTGATCTACGAGAGTGAATGCTAGTGAAAGTATATGGTTATTGCCATTAATGCCATAAGTAATTAGCAACTTGTGCGTGTACTTCTTATACAGGAAAGTTCTATCGATGGTAACAACTGGTATAAGGAACCTCCATGTTGCAATGCATGACCCGAATGCCTAGAAAACCCACTTAAGAGTGGACACCCTAAAGGTAGTTGATATGCTCTATCCCTAATCAATTTGTGTTCTAGGATTTGTATTTTTTATGGCATTTATAAGCTTAGGGAGTTCATTATAAGACTTCTGTCAATTCCCATACACATACTTAATAGCCCATTTCTTCCCCTCCCAAACCTATCTCTTACTTATCTTGTAGGCAAATTCCTATTTAACAAGAAGCAAGCTCTACAACTTTCATAATAAGATTGTCTCTAAAAAAATTTGCAAACTGGCTAGCAAGAAGATTGCAATCCAATTATGGGTGATCCTAACTTATCAGCGGGTTTATGAATGTGTATGGACCCTCAAATCTCATAACTATGAATAGCACCTCCAACTTCTTCTTTCGGGCTCAGAGCCTCCATTTATAACCGTCTTCTCTTCTTAAATAATAAACAAACTAAAGCAATGAGCTAGATTTTACAATAATGAAGTTATAATGATTCCTCACATGGTAAACCTTCACTACTTGAATCATATTTGCTTTTGTTCTGAATCTCATGCCCTAGTAGAAATCTTTACTGCTACTCGAATCACTGCATATCGTATTTTGCTCTTGCTAAAAAAAGATGTAACCATCATCACTGCCAACGTTATTGTAGGAAATGAGATCTTTGACTACCATATTAGGTGGTTCAGCTTACTCTGACTCATATATTGCATGTGTCAAGTTTTCATGTATGGTTGGAGAGTCCACTTTAGGTACTTCATTTCCATCATTATCACATTCTCCATCTTCCTCCTCAGAACTCTCCTCATAATTGGTACTCTCTTCCTCAACACCCATTCCTACATTGGTTTTTGTTATAGTTTTTGCTCCTAAATGAACCATATATGGATCATGTGTGTTTGGTTGTTGTAACACTAAAGTAACTACTCTATCTACTTCATCTTCATCATTGTCTTCCATCGGGATTGGAATTGGGGGTTTAAATGCTGATGGCTCGAGCTGCATTTCTTCCATGTTATATGAAGAATGTAGGTGCTTACTTTCTTCAAATGTCTGCCTTTCTGAGGGACCTCCTAAATTGTTATAAATTTTGATGTACAATTGTTGTATGCGACAATCTCCAAAGGATTTAGCTATTTCAATGAAATTTTCAACATCTTCATCATCTCTAATTGCCATCAAGGCATAAGATGTACTACTCCCATGTAACATTGGATGCTTATGAATTATCTCAACCTCCACTTTCGTCAGATCAACTTCGATGCTCCAACATATTTTGTATAAAAATTTAGTGTAATTAACATTTTTCTTCATTTTTAACTTTTTGACCGGATCCCTATCATATTGTAGCCCCCAGTTACTAGCCACAATATTTCTAAATGCGTAGATCATCAATCTCATATAGTCACTCATTGTTTTCCTATCCACAATATATATATATATCTTTCTAATTAACCTTTTATCTAATAAATCATTAATTTCATTCTAGTAATGTCTTAAGACATTACTGTTCATTTGCAAAGGTCTTGCCTTTGTTGGGATGTTCTTCTCATTAAAATTACCTTCGTAAGGTAATTATACTGTATGAGATTTCTTATCCCAAAATGCATTTAGTAAAGCTAAACAAGTTGTTTTTCTAATGCCATTTTCTAATCTAGAATTTTTTTTCTTTCATTGGATTTTTCGTGACTTAGTCTTCTATTTTATGAAGAGTCAAGTCATCATATATATATATATATTAGCAACTATTTCACAAAAATAGCAAATTTAGATAACATTGTAAAAATTAGTCGTAAAAGAAAAGTCACAAATTTCCGCTTCAAATTTAATTTTTTCCCATAATTTCCTAACAAAAAATAGAAATTTTAAATAACAACACCGTGAAAATTATTTTACAAAAAAAAAAAGAAAACAAATTTCCGTTACAATATTGTCTTATAACAATATAATATGAAATCTTGCATTAGTATATTGTATTTTCATACTAATGTAAAAATTAACTATTGCATATTATGTATTACAAAATCTACATAAATCATGTTTAAGACACTACACACTAACAATAAGTAATAATATTTTTTAAAAAACATAACATTACAATAATAATTTTCTCAAATACAAATGTCAAGCACAATAACAAAAAAAAACTTCATTTTTTTTTTTTGTAAAAATACATACCACAATATAAATTAATTGAGTTTTTTCATTGAGGAAATGATATTTCTCAATGTATTCATTCAAATTCCACCCTTTTTGATTTGCATAAGAACTTCTTCTTTTTGCGAACGAGAGAAAAAAAAAATGAAGAGATGGAGTTTGTAGGGGGGTAAAATGAAAATAAGATTCTTCTTCTATTTCTGTATTTGTATTATTGATTTAACATACTGTAGTGTCTGTGACTCATTTATATGCTTTTTCTTTTCAGGTTTGTAGGTTGTAGGGTTGCAATGATATGGATGATGGATGATAAATAAAAAAAATTCAACAGTTGAATTAGTTGTGGGTGGTGTGTATTGAAGGCCGGACTTGGTCCATGCCTTCAATTTTGCGAAATTTCGCAAATTCAAATATGCACACTAGGTTCATGCCTTTGAAACTTATTTTTGGAATAATTTTTTCAAGTACATTATTTTGAATTTTTTTTAAATTCAATATTTAAGTGGGTTACCCATTACATATGCTTTCTTTAGATAATTGTGTGCTTGTATAAATATTGTTCTCTCCTTATGACATACTATTGTGTGCAATAGAGGCAATATTCCAACCTTTACATGGTTTCGAACAAGGGATAAACCAAAGCTAGTTTTATAGAAATATAGCCTGAATGCTTTGATCAAGATAGAAAGTATCACAATCATCTTCTTTAGCTTAATTTTTCATTTCTTGGTTTAACAACACTAAGAAACTTTCAGAAGTTAGAGAAGCTTGAGATCATGCTATGTTTTAACACAAGGAAAAGCAAGAAATCATATATCATATAAATCTAAAATAACCCAAAAAATTTATAATGAAAGAAGTTTACAATGTTCCTTAATAACTCTCCATTTTAGGGACCAAGGTGGCTCTGACAAATGACGATATACATATAGATGCTTGTAAACACCCCATTTTTGCCATAAGGATCAATAATAATCAATTTCCAAAATTTTCCAATTTTTTCACATTTTTCTCTAATTTAGCAAAAATAATAAAAATATTCAAAAAATAAAAAATAAATAGGAAAACACATCAATTTTGAAAACTAATTTCAGAAATGGCAATAATAAGGATTAAATAATTTTTACAAATTTTTGAAATTTCAAAAAATACAAAAAAATTAAAAAATTGCATTGTATATATGCAATTTGCGAAATAAACAAAATCAGGAAAATGGGCTAGCTCAGCTGGTCTGAGCCACGGTCAGGTAGGCGCGCGTAGGTGCGAGGTCAGGGGTTCGAAACGCGGAGGGAACAGATTCCGCGTTTTGCAAATTTTTCATTTACCTGGGACACGTGGCAGCACATGATTGGCTGGAGCAAACGCATGCACCGGGCGCGTGATCGTCTTTAACCTCGGTCCGAGATCGCCGGCGAGGGAAAAAATTCGAATTTCGGCCGTTTTGATTCGATTTTTTTGTGCAAATCCAACAGATCTTCAACAGAATTGAGATAAACATCATCCAATTGGAATCAAATCTCAACAAATCGACGGATTTACACGAATCGGAGTTGGTTCGTTTAACCGCAAATCCGATTTGCCTCGGTCAGTGGAAATCCGAGCTTATCCAGCTCGATTTCGAAAGCCTATAAATAGAGGATGAAGTGAGGAAGCTAAATCACATATCAAAAGCGAGAGAAAAGAGAGAATCAAAGTCCGCTGGAGAAGTTCGAAGCCGCGACCGCCGATCAAGAGCTAAGCAACCACCAGGAGGTGTTTCTGAAGCAAACCACCGCCACCGGTGGATTCCTCACCCTCGATAACCTAGGATTCGATACCTCAACCGCTGCAAAGGACCGCCGGAACACCGTCAATGAGCACTCCCCGCCGCTATGTCTGATCGATTCGACCCGACCCACTTCGACCCGACCGACCCGACTCGCGCACTGACCCGGATCCAAGTAAGTTGGATTTTTCGATTTTTCTTTAATATTTTTAGTTATTTATTTGAATTATTTTGAATTAATTATTTGTCATTTATTTATTTGTTATTTATTTACTTATGTGTTATTTATATTTCAATAAATAGAAAAATGTTAGAAATTAGATTTTTTAGGATTTAATAAAAAAAATATAATCGAAATAATAAATAATAAAAATGTAGAAAATTATAAAAATATTAGAAAAATGATAATAAAACTTTAGATTTTAAAATAGGATAGATAAAAATCTAGGAAAAAATTTCTTAATAAAATAAAAATTATAAAAATTATGAAAAATTAACAAAAATTATAAAAATAATAAAAAATTATAAAAATCATGAAAACTAATAAAATTATAAAAATTCATAAAAATAATAAAAATAATAAAAATCATAAAGACTATAAAAAAACTATAAAAAAATTAATAAAAAGATAAATAAATTAATAAAAATCATAAAAATTTATAATAGAAATGAGTTGAAAGATGGAAAAAAAAAGAGTTTTATCACTTAGCAAAATCATTTTCTCAAATAAATCCAAAATTGATGTTTTCCCTTTAAATTATTATTTTCAAAAATCAAATTAAAGCTTAGGCTTAGATTTTTTTAGAAAAATCCTAAAATGGTGAAAGCTTAAATAAAAAAAGATTTCAAAATTAAAATTCATAAACACACTAAAGTTTTTAAGAAAAGCGAACTATGGCTTGTTTGATCCTGAATAGCAAGTACGTAGGCACCAATTTGGGGCAACCTATAAAATGAATAAAAAAATCATTTTTTCTAGAATAATTCAATCAAAAACACAATAAAAGGCAACAGAAATAAAATAAAATACACTTCTAAAAGGAGTAAATTTTAGGAGATTAGGTAGTAACCTTAGGGTTTTAATAGGTTAGCCTTCGAACTTAGAAACTCTGGTTTTCCCTTTCCACTTTTCACAAAAACGAGAAGAGGAAATCACGACGACTAGTGATCCAAATTAAGACTAATCCGCTCAATTAGTCTTAATTCAATCTTTCCCAACAACAGTTGGGTGGCGACTCCAAAATTAAATGAAGTTCCTAACTCAAATCGAGGATCTATATTAGATGAGCATAGGTCTAGTTTAGATCGGATTAGGAATGGGAAATTCAAAAATTAGACTCGACAATGCTCATAGAAATTCAAATAAAAATAACTCTAGAAAATGCAACCCCAAGGCATTTTCCAATGATAGTAACCATAGCTTATAGTTGTAATAGTTCATCTCCTACACCTAGAATATTATCTACATTTTATCGTACATCCACAAAAAAAAAAAAAAACACCATACTAACTAAAAAAACACGCCCCATGTTTGCATAACATAGACACTACAAGTAATCTCTCCAATCACCATAAAATTTCTGTTGGAAGTAAAGAGAAGACAAAATCAAGCTTTAGAATACTCTTACCTAGGTCTCTAATGAACTAACTCCCATAGATGCAATCAAAGATCATGAGTGGGAAGTTTGGGGGAATGTAGAGTGTTGTTTGTTTGTTGAAGAATTTTGAGAGGGAGTTGGGAGAACACATAACTTGAACTCATAAGTCATGATTCACTAGCGTCAATTAAAGGGCTTGCTGGTCGTCTTATAGTGTTGTGTGTGGTGGGGGGTTGGGGGGGTAGTGTTTTAAGGTTTCAATTTCAAGCTTCTTACTTTTTTTCATTTTTTTATAAGTTACACTATATAATGGATATAGGCATATAGCAGTAGACTAGATCTGCTTCGCTCCACTTACATGCAATAAAATGTTACACCAAGCCTATTGCTATTTTTTTTTCTTTAGGTAAGTGAGCTAACCTTGTTCGTTATAGGTTAACTTACTTTAACTCACTGGTTAAATGAGTCAAGCTTATTTGACTTACTTTTCAAATGGGTTGGAACCCATTTTAAAAATGGGTTAAACAAGTCAGCCCATGGGCCTTAATTCATTTACATAGCTCTTTGTATATCCCAATAACAAAATAACTAACACATAGTATTCACATAAAAAATAACTTTGTTCCTTTTCTTGACTTCTCCATGGTAGATATCAAATTATTGATGCATTTTGCTCTTCATCACATGCTAACAAAGCAAGTTAGTCCTTCAATTTAATATCTTTCCTTTTTTAATCAACACATTTTTATCAATTAGGATTCATCTGTTTGTTTGTATCATTGTTGTTCAAGATGAATTCAAACATAAACATTGCATATAATGATCCACTCTACTTGTTTGGATATGGTAATCTAAGATCGGTTATTATTAGTCTTGTTTTCAATGGATCTAACTTCCTAGGTTAGAGTGTATCAATTAAATTAGCCTTAGGTACTAAAGCAAAGTTAGGGTTTGCTGATGGTAGCTATCTATAACCAGAAAATGATATAAATGATTTACTAAGGTGATAGAGATGTAACTATATGATTAGGTGTTGAATATTAAATTCTATGGTGAAGGAACTGTTAGAAAGTTTGTTATATGCTAAATCCTCTATAGAGTTATTGGATGATTTGTGTGAGAGGTTTGGGCAAATAAATGGTTTGCTACTTTATCAATTGTTGCATGAGATCTTAATCATTAAGTAAGGGAATTCAAATGTTACAACATATTATAGGAGGAAATTACAAGCAAGGGGATCAACTTTTGGAGTCAAATTCAAATAGAGAATCGAATTTTGAAGTGGTTCAAATATAGGATTAACATTATGCTAAATAGTTTAAACAGGAGATCTCGTTATGATATCATTACAAACAATAATGGATTCACTTTTTAAACCATTAAACATGATTATGGGATAATATGAGATCCTTTATTTAAATCACTTAGCAAAATGTTGATTCTTTATTTTAAGCACTTGAAAGTTTGATTTTTTATTTTAATCATTTAGCATAATGTTAATCATCTCTTTTAACCATTCAAAAGTTTAACTCCCTTTTAAACTTAATCATAACCATTGATCCCTTTACTTGTAATTTTCCCCATATTATAATAGAATTAAAAATCTTTAGGATGAGGTAAATAGCTTGTGTGCTATTCTTGAATGTGTTTATGATGGTTGTTGATGTAAGGTAAGTATACCTATTAAATTAGTAGTATATCAAATTGAATACAAATGTCCTTCTATAGAGACTCTGAATATTAATACTAACCTATACTTTATTATATAACCGGTAAATTTTACACATTGAATAATTTAAAAACCAAAAAACCTAAATATTAACTACTAGATTATGAAACTTAATTAAAAGTGAGAAGGGAAAAAACAAACTAAAATTAACTTCAAGATTGCAAGGTAAGTATTTAGACTTTACTTCTCCTAAAATTTATCATGTGACATCAACACAAATTATCCAATTCCATCTCTAATTTCATTTATTGGGAGAATTATATTTTAAGTCAATAACTTTCTCAAGTCTATTAACCTTGATATCAAAAATACCTATTTGAATCTCTTCATAATAGTGGATTTTGAAGATCATATTAAAGAACAATGAATTCTCTAAAAATGATTGAATTAAATTTGAAAGAATCATGTAACTTATCTCCAAGATTATATAAAACTCTCTTCAATCATCTTAGATCTAATTAAACACCAAATTTCTTGATTATAATGCATAATATCAAATATTTAGACCAATACCCTAGAAATATCAATCTAAACAGATAAAAAAATACATGATTGAATCAAGACATTGAAAACTTCATTGAAATTGCAATAAAACTAATCACACGACAAACCTAAGATCCATAGGCTAGATATTAGAAGATTAATCTCTAAATATGGTGAAAACAAAACCCTTTAATAATGCAAAATCATACATCATCAAAAGATTCAAGAGAGAAACCTTAATTTTGAAGTGAAAAGCTTGTTCTTTTGTGTCCCTAAGAACCTTAGAGTGTCCAAAATTTGTCTTCTAATGATATGAGCTTAAGTATCTTCTTTCCTTTATATAGTAGTCATCTAAAATTCTATTTTATTGTCAATATGCTATGTAACACAATTGTTCTTGGGTCATGTCAAAACTTTCAAACGAAATCTAGAAATTGAGATTTATGGTCTACACGATTTAGATAAGGTCGTGTCTAGTAGGTCATGTTTAGCTGCCTATATCAACATGACCATGTCTAGAAAATAAATTCCTACTGAGAGACACATGACCCTTAGATACGGTTATGTCTTGCCCCCACGTAACTCTTGTAAATAATTTCTTCAAACTTCAAATTCAACTTGATCTTGACATGATCACGTCTCTTGCCCTGTATTTGTCTTCAAAAGCTTATAACTTCTTCATTTTAGCTCCAAATTGAGAAAAATTTGATTCATTTTCTTTCTTTTCAACTAAATAATTCCTCAGAGCATTGAAATCAAAACATTACTCAATTAAATATTGAAGTCTTCAAACATACCAAAAGTCTAGGGAAATATTCTAAATCTTTCTTAATAAACATATCCAATTAAGTATCTATCAATTATCCTCAAGCAAATTAATCAAAGAAAACAATAGGACAAGAAATACTTCATTAAACTTATCACTATTTAAGAAATTGTCCAAAAGAAACCTTATTTAACCCGACAATAACGTAGGAGACAAACTTCTAATTAACTTGTGATTTTAAAATTAGGAGCCAAAGCATCACCAACAACCTTTATACTTATTACCTAACCAATGTTTCTAATGTTTTAATGATACCAAATACTTAAGTTTAATAGTTAATCCATGTAAATTAAAGTTTACCAATTTTTCTAATGTTTTAATGATATCAAATTCATCAATCAGTAAGTCCTAAACTAGACGATATTAGACTATTAGGTTTTAAGATACCCTTTCGAACCATCAACTACTTTTTAATTAATCAAGCTTATTCAGTTAAGTTTAGCTTTCACATAGACTTTTCTCTTAAGCTTTTTAGTAAGCTTTCAACCGATAATTTTGAACTCATCATTTAAGTTAATAGTTGTTATTCCACACAAAGGAGACACCCGTAAGCTTAATTACTTGAGTCAATGAGACCCACAACTAAACTTTTATTCAATTCACTTATTGAATTTTTTTCACCTCAAACTATATTGATTTTTCAAGGAATTCTTAAAAGACAAGTATCAACTACTTATTTACTAACGATCATGGAGCTCTGAAAAGATTCAAAGGAAAAAGCATACATTGAAGTAGGTTTAAAAATATCCATGACTAACTCTTAACTAGTGATATCACTTTAATCCCAAGTCTTAAAATCCAAAGTAAAATAATACATAACTCTACTCCACAAAGATTCTATAATTTAACTCCAGCAAGGTATTACCAAAAACTTATTGATCAAGTATTTAATACTATCCAAAAGTTTTCATATAAAAATTTGCAAGTTCATTCATTAACTTCACAGGTTAAATAAATAAATTCAGTTTCCTAAATAGCTACAAATTTAGTAGCCCCCCTTCCCCACACTTAAAACTGTACATTGACTTTCCAATACTTAAAACCATACATTGTCCTCAATGTACAAGTAAGAAGAAAGACTAGAAAAATGTAAAAGAAAAATTTATTGTCCTCAATGTACAAGCAAGAAGAAAGACTAAAAAAATGTAAAAGAAAAATTTATTAAACACGTATTTACATGTCAATACTGTGCACATTCCTATAATATACAATATAATTATGACAACAATTGAGTTATATTTTCAAGTAGAAGCAAACAACATACACCTTGACATCCCTAGGTTTGAAAACATAGATTCCAAAATTAAGAAGAAATAAAAAACGAAAAATGGATGAGAAAAGTAGGCATATGGATACTATAGTTGCACACATGGAGGGACTTGAAATGCTTTGTGATTTCTTTTTTTTTTTTTTCCTTGAACATGTTTGCTATATAAAGCATTTCCCCTTTTTAGCATCAATGATAAATTTTTTTACAACAGATCAGTTTAGTTCTATTCAAGTGTATGAATGGAACTGTAAAGCGGTAATCAGTAATACTAAATATGAATCAAACCCAAATATTACCTTATTAACCGAACACGAAATTCAAAAGCTTTGCAGATTCACATTACAGGATTAATAAATTACATTTTGCAGCAATATATTAGGTATTCACATGGTGCTAAAAAGTTAACAACTAAATGTATGGATGGAGTGAAAATGTGCTCTATACAATTGTAAGATGTTTGTAAAGCTTCACATAAGTTCTACCAAATTGTTATTAAAAATAGATAATGTTTTTTATTGGATTAGATTAGATATAGATCATAGCGTGCTTTGAAAGGTAATGATTATTCATAATTTTTGTTTTATATAATTATACTAACGTCAGAACAGACAATAATATTCTTTAAAATTTAGCTATTATAGGAAACTTCAAGCAACCAATAAAACCCTTGAATATTGATAGTAACAAAATATGTTGGCTTTTCTAAGACGTTAAATGCTTCACCACTGCAGGTGCATGTTCAACTCTTCACATAATAAAATGTTGTGGAAATTTCTATGATTTCATTTGTGTTTTGTGTGTGACCAACAACCTTTAATCTCACCATTAATTTATATATTAAATATAATTTAGGGGTCATATTGTGAAAAATGTGTAATGGACACATTGATTGATAGAAGTGGCTTTATGGTCATTGGAATTATTTCATTTTTACAAGTGTTGAAACTAAAGGAAAAGTGTCCGGACTTTAATCTGTAGTTTTTTTTTCAGAAGTGTACACTTTGTTTAAACAAAGTGTTGTGGAAGGATTAACCTACCTTGCAATAAAAGGATTTTAAAGGTTTAATTATATCAATGATGGGCACTTCTTCTAAACAATCCCATGATTACTTTGCAGGAGGTGCAAATAGAAGCGCTTAAGATCATCACTAGACACATTGATCAATTGAATTCTAAAATCTTTTTTTATGAATATACGACTATATAGAACAAATGTAACTTTTTAAAATGGCATAAAACTTTACGTAGGCTTAGGTATTTTTTTTTTGTATGTCGGTACATATATTGTTGGTTATTGTTATGTGATTTTATTGTTTAATTTTGCTAGGTTGCTTGATTATGTACTCACTTTGCTTCTTAAGAAGTAAGGGGTTAGTGTTTTGCTAACCTCAGATACATGTATTGAAGAATAAGTTGCTGGGGACTTGAGTTTTTGGAGAGTATCAATAGAGGTAAACGGGCCTCTAGTTGCTGGGGACTTGAGTTTTTGGAGAGCATCAGTAGAGGTAAACGGGCCTCTAGTTTCCATTTTGAATCTCTGTTATTTTGTAATAGGATGTCCTGTACATGATGTTGTACTGCTTGTAAATATGATTTATAGGTATTGATCTTTGGATTGTAATGTGAATATATGTATGTATAAGGTTGGATTTGTAATCTTTTTGAGCCACTTAGGTCTATAGGATTAATCATAGGCTATGCCTACTTACTAGGAATTTAGATCTCGATGGTATATATATTTTAAGTATAGGCGTTTAGATATGAAGTGGATTTTAAAATGATAGCACTGATAGCGTTATTCTACAAGATGTTTATAGAATTACATAGAGGTTGGAGTTATAGGTTCAAGATTAGTCAAATTTGCCTTATCTCTAATTCAGAGACGGCATGGCAATCCACCCATAGGTACTAGGAAAAGTTACAGAAATATTGAACAGGTTTAAGAATAAGACCTAGTAGGTAGGTTGCTACAATTATTATTATTATCATCATGATCATGATCATCATCATTATTATTCTTCTTCCTCCTCCTCCTCCTCGCCATCTAAATCGAATGATTTCCGAACTTTTAAATATAGGGACAAAAAAATTGAAATATTATGGGAGAAGTATATCACGTTACCTTTTAGCATACTTATTTAGAAGACATCAAATCTAAAAAAGCATCAATTGTGCCTCCAGAGCTTGTTTTATTTGTTTATTTTTTTGCTATCATCTTATTACTTATTCCATATTTTCTAGCCATCTAAATCCATTGATTTCCCAACTTGAAAGTGTAGGGAAAAAGAAAAAAACTGAAATATTTTTCCAAAACAAATGTAGAAGTAGAACCTCATTGTTTTCCATATACCTGCGGGAGGAGCTAGTTAGCAATTAAGTTTGATTTGGACGTCTTTATATGATATCCTTAATTATGTTCACATTGTAAATAACTGAAAATATTCTGTTTCTCATCTTTTGATTGACTTGCATCTCATAATAGGATCCACTATTCGACTGCGTTTATTAATATTTTTAATTTCAGACATTACACTAGAATTTTTTTTTTCTACTTTTTTTGCTCGAATTTCAATTCTTACCTAAAATAAAGGAATGCTTTTGCATATGTAGAAGACAAAAAGAAAAAGTATGTAAGTGACGCAAGATATGGAAGTGAAAATAATTAAAGGAAGAAAAAATAATATATGGTGATGTGAAAAATTAAATTAAATAATAATTATAATAAATATACTAAGATATTCACCATTAAAGATCAAGAACAAGAACTAAAGAAAAAGGATTTTGGTATCAGAGCCTATCCTTAGGTTTCTTTTTGGGGCCTGAATTTAGTTTTTTTTTTTTTTTAAAAAAAAACCTTGCTTTTTGCTCATTGAAAAATTATTATCCAAAGGAGGGTATGATAATTATGATTAGAAAAAAAAAAAAAGATAAACCAAAAGCATTGTAAAAGACCAACACAGATATTTGCTAGAGATTAATTTTCTCAAGTTAAGAAGAATTGATGGGGAACATGAAGAGCTACTATGTCATGAGTACAACATCAATTTTTCCAAGCTACAATTTGATCTGGGAGGATTCAAAAAAATTTCAAAGATTCAAGGATGAATCTTTTTTTTTTAAGAGAGGAGGAATAATACAAATCAAGAATAAGCAAATATAGCAAGATAATTTTTACATAGATATTATCTTATTATTTGGTTAGATATGATTTTATTATTATCTTTTATTTGATTAAATTTTGTTTTTTATTTGTAGGTTTTAGTTAGATTAGTATCTTTTTTTTTTTTTTTTAAGATAGTAAATCTTTTTATTTTTCTTAATTTTGTAGAATATTAAATATTGTTATGCCTATAAATAGGCAAGGCATGTAATTACTTTAAAAAGATAGAATGACTTGATATTTAATAACAGAATTATTTCTCAAGTGAGGTGTAATGCCTTCTTTTTCTTCGATGGTGTAAGGTCATCAAAATCCATTATATAATGTGAGGCCATGTAAATCAATAGTGATGTGATGCCATCAAAATTCATCATATGGTGTGAGGCCATACAAATCAAGAATCGTATAAGGCTATCATCTAAATCTAACGATGTAAAGTTACTAGATATATCTTTTTCATGTTATTATTTTCTTTTATAATATATATATATATATATATATATTTCTTTCTTTCTTTCTTTCTTAGCAATTTTAGTATAATCATTGTTTAGATTAATTTTTTTTATCTATTTCCTTGTTTTCTCACTATTTTCATATTTTATAATTTCCCACTTTCGTTGTTCTCGACAGTAAGTAATAAACCTCACATTTCTCAACACATACAATATCTAATGTCAAACGTATAGTTTACTAAGACAGTGTCATGCACGTCTTACATTATTCAATCAGTAAATATATAAACAATTCTTATTAACAAAAAAATAAAATAAAATAAAACAAATTTTAGCTAGCTTAGCTGTATTTCCCATTGTTAGATAATGGTAATTATTAAAATCATCAACAACTTATATGATTCTAAGAGTTTATCATTTTATGATACTTTTTCTACTTATAATGGATATAAGATTGTTTAAATATAAATTCTTCATAAAGTATAAATTTAGATATATTATATAGGTATTTTAAAGAATTTGATCTTACTAAAGCTCCACCTTGAATGCATAGAGTGGTTGCATAAATGGGAATGTCGAGTATAGAGAAGATTGAGTTGTATAATGAGCTCCCATTTATAAGAAAAGATGTTACGGAGAAATAGCAAGAAACCACATTTAATTGTTTTAGAAACTTCATACGATGAACTCCTATTTAGAAAAACCCACCGTTCATATATAGGTAACAATAAATAAATAAATAAATTACAATACATTATTCCAATTATTCCTGCAATAGTAGTATTATTAAACATACATCGAAAAATATCATAAGATTATTAGGGACGCTCATAATTTGATTTGATTTGATTCAAGGTTCGAACCAAACTGAATTGCATTTGAAATGGTTTAATTGAAACCTTTAACAAACTGATTTACTTTTAACAATTTGGGGTTTTGAGCTAAACCACTTAAAATGTGGTTTGATTTAGTTTGAATTAGCTTTAAAAATATTGTATTCTAATTAATAATATTAATAGCCATTGAATTTTTTAGCCGGACATTGATATTTAAATTGAAGAACATTATACAAAAATGTAAGTTATATAATATTATATTATGGTAACATTATATCTTAAAAGATATTAAAGACACATTTGTCTACTTGAAAAATGAGAGATGATGGTGAAAGAAAAGAGTGGATTGTAGAAATTAAAAGTATAATGAAAGTCGACATAAAATTAAAAAAAAAAAAGAAGGGGGGGGGGGGGGGGCATAAATAAGATTAGACAAAAATGTTAATAAGGTATAAAACTAAAAAATATTACTTAATTTTTATTTTTTAATAAAAAACAATCAAACCAAACCATAATTTTTTTTAATTATCTTCAAATGGAACCAAAATATATATATATATATAAAAAACACATTTTACAATTCAGTTCAGTATACTACTAACACTGTATAATGCACAAAACCTTCGCCAAAAACTTCTAACAAATTTTTTTTTGTTATATATATATATATTCCCCATTTTGGGGATTTCGTGCTTTATTTACCGATGGTATCATTCTTAACCGTGGTGCAAGATCTGCAAATTTTCCATATATCACGAATGGTATTGGTAGTATGTTAAGAAAGACTATAAATAAAACTATACTGATATTGCATGCAAATAAATGCATTATATGCTCTATATAAACGAGTCTCTCAGCCACAATTTAATTATATGCTATAAAACAAAAATAAGAAAACATATATACTAAAACCATGAAAGTGAAAGAGTCGGTTTCCAAAGCGCATGACCATGGAGTCCAAGAATTTGTCACTACATCATGGCAGGGCTCTGGTACTGGTAGGGGAAGCATCCTTGTCTTGCTTTTCATGCTTGTAATTATCATAAGCACAATTTCCATGGTCATATTTGCTTGTGCTCATAGCGGTCATAAGAAGGGAAAGCGCAAGGGCTATGGTGGTTGGGGGGGCGGGGATGCTTGTGGTTATGGTGGTGGAGGTGGCTGTGGTGGTGGTAGTGGTGGCTGCAGGAGTGACAGTGGAGGTGGAGGCGACTGTGGTGGTGGTGGTGGTGGTGGCGGCGATGGAGGTGGTTGTTAGTGTCCAGGAGAGCGTTAGCCAAGATTTTCACCATGCATATTCACATGTCTTTTACTATGTATATGTTATCTAAAGTATCATAATAACTATCAAAGAATGTATATATTGCTATGTGTTCTTCTTTTTTCCCATCGGAGAAAAATTATTATATAAATTACAAATTACAGCATAATTGTGTTCTTCTTTTTTCCCATCGGAGAAAAATTATTATATAAATTACAAATTTCTTCATCTTCTTCTTCTTCTTTCTTCTTCTTCTTCTTCGACTAGTAGAGATCCCATTATCCTTCATGAGAATAGATGATCGACTCATACGGTCATATGACAAATCTAGAAAATAAGGGTAAACAAAAAAATCGAGCAAACTAAAAATACGATTTTTTATTTTAATTTGGTTTGAAAAATTTTCAATTCAAACTAAACAAAAAAATTATAATTAGTTTAGAGAAGTAATCCGAACCAAATTATTTTGAATAAATATAATGATATTTTACTTATAACTAAAAAATAAAAATTAAAAAATAAAAAAAAAGAACTCTTTTGTTGTAATATAATATTTAAAAGAATTTTTAGTTTATATTAATTCAAAGTATATGTATTTAAAATTTATAACCATAATTTAGTAAATATGTATATAGATTGATTTAAATTTTATATTATATACTAACTTGAAAATTTGTAAATATTAGATATGTTTACTAATATTTTATATATTAATACATTTTATTATTAATGAATATTAGATCTTATATGAATTACATTATTAAAAATATATATACTTTTTAAAAAAATAAATTTAATTCGTAAAACCAAATTAAACTAGACTGAAAATTTTATGGCTTCTAAAAAAATTCTAATGGTTAAGTAATGAAAAATAAAACTACATTTTTGCGGTTTGATTTGGTTTGGAGAAAACATCAAACTAATTCAATACGTACTCACCCCTACTAGGAAGTGTAGTGTAAGTTTTACATATAATTTTATTAGATGCATTTCTATTCACAATAGCTTAAGAGTTTCTTCCTCTAATCAAGTAAAAAAATGCAATTTGGAATCAAGTTTGGCACTATCCTTGCTTACTAAAAGACAAGTACTTTATGTGAAGAGCCCTCAATAATACTATGCCTACTCACAATAATCTTGCTAGAAAACAGGTGATTTCATCTACAAGTTGCAGTAATGAGGAGGAAACAATAGAACATATGCTCTTATATAGTGCCTGGACTAGAGTGATTTAGTTCGTTTCTTTAAGCGTGATGGTTGATATCGCATAAATAACCACTTTAGATAGTTGGTTGAAATTATGTCTTGATGATGCAGCAAGAGATAAACATGAAGTATTATGTTGTTTGCTAAACTTTTCACCATTATGTGTTGTATATGGAAGGGTAGATGTACAACTATTTTCAATTCTAAATATCTAAATGTTGATGCAGTTATTGCAAGCCCTAAGAGATCTATATCAAATGTGTATACACTAGTATCTAAGAACAACAAAGAGCAAAGGGAGATTTGAGTACACCAATAGATCAGTAGCAAGACGATAGGGCAATCCAACAACAGTTTGTAGAGTCTTCTAATATCTACAGCAATTTTGTGGCGAGTAGTCCTAGAAATCATAATGGAAATACAAGTAGACAACAGTCTTTAGGCTCTTCCATCGGTACAATTTCAAGTTCAAGATGCTTTATTGTGCAACTGGATTGTGTGCCTATGTTTGAAGTTATTTGCTCATCTACACAGCCTCCTTAGAACATAAACATTTATATCTAGGATCTAAAAGCTTTGCTATCTGGATTCAAAGAGGCTAAATTCAACTTGGTCAATTGACAAATGAGTAAAGCAATTGATTGGGTGGTGCTTTACTTTAGATTAAATATGTGTCCTATAATTGGATGTTCTAACCCCCTTTAGATCTAGAATTTATTATTGTGGTTGATTCTTGGAATGTTAGAGCTCTTTCCATCTATGATGAAATAGCTGTTGTTTTAAACACTATGAACATTAAACACATCAATATTATCAGTAAGAGGTAAAGGAGAATCAGTCCTTAACACAAGGTCGAGATCCATAACTTTAAGTACTATTAATAGATTATCTTTCCACGACTTGAAGTTAGTGCCATTTAGTATAGGAATGGAATTGCGGTTGGCAATAATATTAGCAGGATTATGCATAGCTGAATAAGAACAACAAATAAATAAACAAGCTTACATAAGCCTTACAACAAAATAATAATAATAAATTCAAATAAAGGTAAACCCCATCTTAAAATACTGGGTAGCCCATTAATATTTCATCTTTGGACAAAACATTAACTGCTAAGTGGTATCTTGGCGTAGTAATCAAACACTAACAATAAAGCTTCCTTTGGGCCAATTTATTGTTCACATGTAAAACTAAATAATCATCACGAGTTTATTACCACAGGTGTACTTCCAATTCTGTTAAACATTAACCTTTCTTTGGGCCGATTAAAAATTCACAGAAGTTGTAAGCACACAACATTTTATATTTTGAAATAAATTAATTTCTGCAAGAGGGACCACTTTGGTAGCATGTTGCTTCAATTAATTCATCTCAAAATACATATAAACATACCAATATTCAAATTTAAAATTATATCAAACATTGAATCAAAGGCAACTCTAATTTTAGCTAAAAACGTATTGGGTCTAAGCACCCATATCCAAATATGACTCAATAACTTAAACATTAAAATTAGAGTTCAAAAGAAAATTGGCGTACATAAATACCAATATATAAGTGATTATGAATATATATTTGAGTACACGGTTGAAGATACGACCATGTATGTTTGGTTCAAAAAACTAATAGAAACTTACACAGTTTGAGCACACGGCTGAAGGCACGGTCGTGTATGTTGGCCTAAAAAACTAACAGAAACTTACACGGTTTGAATACATGGCCGAAGGTACGGCTGTGTATGTTGGGCTTAAAACTAACAAAAACTTACACGATTTGAGTACACAGCTGTGTATAACTATGGGTCGAGACCATATATACAGAAGAGTTTAGCCGTGGAGGAAGCAACATGATGTATCGTTTATTGATGCGGTTCCTAATTAGTTCGAAAACGGACCATGAAGAAAACCTTAATTCACCATGGTAAATTACAATCACAGAAAGCAAATCACCGTGGAGAGATCCGATAACATATCGAAATCATGCCGTTCCTAAATACTGTTCATGGAGACAATATTGAACAAGACAATGGCTATTGATTTTAACGCGAAGAAATTGCGAGAAAATTATTATGATAACATATCCGATAACATGAATGATTGGAACCAATTTGAGATGTTTACATATTTAAATGTTTGTCCAAAACCTAATTTCCAGAATTAGGGATAATAACACCTTATAAAAAATTACAAAAGTAATTTCTAATGATCAAATAATGTAGGCTCTGATACCAATTATTGAATCTTAATTAACCAATTGCGAAAATCATCACAAACAAAATACTAGATCTTTGATGTTTGATCATTAAGAATTAATCAATAAATATGCGGAAGCGTACTTGAATCCATTGCGATCCACAATTCTTATATTGTGCGGTTGATCCTCCAGATCAATACGTTTTCTTTGAGAGATCCTTTTTGTTTTCTCTCTATAGTCTATTTGATGATGGGATTCAAAGAGACAAAAAAGGTACGTATGATTTGGGGACCATAATCACTATTTATATAGATAACTATATGTTACCTTTTTGGTATTTTTATTTTAGCCCATCATAAAAATAGAAACTACCCGTAAGGTCTCTACACATAAAAGGGGTCATATCCTATTAGATACATTAAAACTCAAATATCCAAATCTTATTGATCACTTTTAATTGAGTTTAACTTAATATGACAGTCCGCAACACATAATTGTTTCACATATAAGGCCAACATTGGATTAAGGATTCAACATACAACAAAAGAAAAAAAACAATTAAGAATGTTCAAATTTGAGAGTGTACTTTTTAATGTTGTCGCTACAACTCGCTGATAATCGATATTTAACCACCAAGTTGTGTATTGGTCAAAGTATAAATTGTATATTTTCACTACTTTTTGAACACGTATAATAGTACCGAACAAGTGCACACACTTGCGCATGAATTGCTTACATAGAATGCCTAGGAAAATGAATTATCAACAATATAATGCCGGTCGAAAGCCACTTTACACTCAAATGACGACATTGAAGTTGTTACCTTCTAAGAATATTCCACGTTGACAAGTTGAAAATTATATTAAATATAGAGCTCCACGGTATTCATATACTAATCCATCGTTTGAATATAGAACTATAAATATTCTCTTGGACTTGCTAGCTAGGTTGAAAAGAAAACACATATCAACAGTTGTTAAAAATGGCGAGAGACTTGATTCTATTAATGGATGGCCATGGAGAACTAGCAGGCTTTGCAACACAAGGCTGTGGAAGTGTCCTCTATCTACTTTGCATGGTTGTATTTTCAGTGACCATCATTTCCATGGTCATTTTTGCTTGTGGAGATAGCGGTCCAAGCAATAGAAGGAGGAGTGGGGGTCGTGGCCATGGCGGTGGCGGAGGTGGAGGTTGTGGTGGTGGTGGCGGCTGTGGTGGCGGTGGCTGTGGTGGTGGTTAATTGTTTCTTTTGAATATTGTGGTGATTTATTTTATGTATTTGTGATATCTGTTTATCCCTTATCTTTTTCAAGTAGATATAATTATAAATGTTCTCAATCTTTCTTCAGTCAGTTATGCTTGAGAGTAATATTCAATCTATCTAAGTTATGGATTTTGTATTTTTGAAAATGCAAAAAGAGTGCTTATTGTCGATTACTGTACCAAGTGCCTGAAATTGTCCTCAAGATTTTTCAAAGACTTAAATACCATACTGTTTGGCTTAAAAAAAAAGGAAATATCGTTTCAAGAACATTATTTGAACTTTGGTTAAAGTTTATAAATTTCATGCATGATAAATTTGTGGTGTGTATCTCTTTGAATATACAGATTGAAAGGATAAGATGAGAAAAAATTTTCCCTTCCAATTAGATTTTTTATTTTGTCAATATACTAAGTCCTTGATTTAAATAGTATTTGTATAAGGGTATAGAACTATAAATCTAGATTTTCTTTCTTGTTTTCCTCCTAACATTGTTATAAAAGAGAATAACTAAAAAGAGTCTCAGTAGCTATCCTAGTTTATACTGCATCTTGGTTTTTTTAGAGACTTTTCTTGTCAATTTGTTAAATTCAAACACTTAATTGATTTATTTACAGAGTTTTATGGACTTAACTAGGTTAAATTAAGGCCTTAATACCGCATTTACCTTTTGGAAAGCACATGAGAATAAAATACCATTATATCTTATTATGTTAGTAAAGGAATATGTTTATTTCTTTTACCCAATATATATATATATACTTCTTTTTTAATAAAATATTATATGAGTTAAGTTATTTTAGATATATAATATTATTTTTATGTGTTTATACACATCTAGTATGCGTAAATACTTAACGTATATATTATACCTAATGTATAATTCTACATGTAGCTTATACATATAGCTTGTCATGATACTATTGATTGGGATATGTGTGTGATATCATCTCATACGTATATGAACTCTTAAGGAAATATTATTCTATTACATACTAACATTTGAATAGTTAGTAATATTTTATATCACATGGAGCTAGTGTAACCCTTATTAGCCGTACATGAGCAAATATTGCCTAAAAATGTTTAAATTGGACTTGTTATAAGTAATATTTTGTGATTTTATTTTTTGTTATTATTACAAATTCATCAATAGTCATTGATTTATTCGTAAAGTATATGTGAGAATCGGATTTTGAGAATCCAGAAACCAACAACACCCTACATATTCAAATAGGTTTTAAAATGAGTATGAGATATCACAATATAGGTTGCAGTTATAAGGTAAGGGTAATAGATATGACTTTATACTTATTTGGTAACCTGCTCGAAACTTATACTACATATTATAAATTTTAAATTCTTTGATACATTATAATTTTTTAAAATATATAGGATATAATTAACTTGATTCAGACAATATAGTTATGACATATAATATTATTTGACAACTATAGAGGACATGCAACCATGTTGGTCTAATTTATAACTTATTATTTTAGGTTAACAAAAGGTTAAGTAGTCAATCTAATTCAAATCTTCAATTGAAATTGGAATAATTACTGTTTATGTTTGTGGTTTTATTGAGATTTATTATATTTATATTTATTATAATTTATAGGTTAAATAATAAAAAGGTAACCGGTGTTTTAGGTAATTTGCCAAGAAGTTATCTATATTTTGTTTTTTGATAAGGAGGTAGCATGTTTTGTATCAATAATATATAATGACATGTGTCGATATCCTGCTAGTTATTCAATTGTTTTTCTTTTTGTTATTTTTTAGTTTTCCCTTTCTTTTTGATTTTCTACAATTTTTTATACTCTTTATTAAATCATATAATTTACTAATATTACTTTATTTAATTAATTACTTACTAACCAATAGAATATTATTGATACCTATCATTATTTATTATTGATACAAAATTAAAATATATAGATCACCTCTTTGTCAAAAATAAAACATAGGTAATCTTTTTGCAAATGATTTAAAACACATGTTACTGTTTTGCAATTTATCTCAATTTACATATATTACGATATTAACTTATAAATTATTATGATTTTAGAAATAGATGGTAGAATGTTATATCTGCAACTTACTAATTGACGATACTTAAATTTGACAAGTGAAATTGGCGAAATAATTATATATTTTCATTACTTCTTTGAACATCTGTAGCTAGTAGTACCAAACAAGTACACACACGTATGAATTACTTATCTAATGTGACTGACCTTTCGTGAAACGGGAGGATTAGCGAGAATGCAATTCTTTACACTCAAATGACGCCATTGAGGTTTCTACAATCCTTGAATATTCCGCATTGACCAGCCTAAGATGGGAAAAAGATTGATTTGTACTAATATTAGAATAGCTAAATACGAGTTTGGCTATTGTAATGAATAGTAAAATTTAGTTATGTTTCCCTTCAATTTGAAGGGAAATCAAAGGAAATGATTATAAATTTTATAAGATTATAAAAATCTCCTTAAAAGGAGTAAAGTAAATTTTCATTATTTATTTTAAAGGATAAGTTAGACTAATCATTATTTTACTCATCTTTTATTCATTTCTATTAATATTAAAGAAGAAAATATTTTCACACTTTTCTTTGTATTTTATTTTCCATATCAAATAAGGACAAAAATTATATTTTTATTGTTTTTCTTTCCTTTCAATTTCTTTTCTGCTGATTTCTTTCGGTTTCTACATTATTAAAACTTGTTAAACACAATGTAATTGACAAAAAGATGATTACATCAAATATAATGCTACACATTTTTCATATACTAATTGAACTCGCTAGCTAAGCTGAACAGAAACATCACGATTGTCCTTTGTCTACTTCGCATGGTGGTATCATCTTCAGCGACCGCCTCATTTCCATCATCATTTTTTTGCTTGCGGACATGGTGATCCTGGCAATAAAAGGAAGTGGAGTGGTAGCAGTGACAGTGATGATAGTGGCAGTAAAGGTTGCGGTAATGATGGCTGTGGTAGAAATAAAGGTGGTTGTAGTGATGATGGCAGTAGATAATTATTTCTTTGTAGATTTTGCTGTGATTTATTCAATCTATTTATCCTATATTTATATGTCAATTATACTTAAGATTGGTAATTATCCCTTATTGTTTTAGAGTGGTTAAATGTTTTCCATACTTGTATCTTTGTTTAATATTTATATATTAGTTATACCTGTGAATAATATTAATTCCATCCTAGTTATGGCATTTTTATGTCTTAAAATCCATAGAAGCACTAATTATCATCAATACTATTCCAAGAAAATGAAACATTTATGTTGTCCTTAGGATTTTTCAAAGAGTTAAAAACTATATTGTTTGGCAAAAATGAAGGGAAATATTTTTTCGGAACTTTTAAACTTTGTCTCTAGTTTATAAATTTATTTAATCAAGTTTTTATGTATGAACAATCTATAATATATGTCTCTTTTTCATTTTTTTTATATATAAAATGCACAATTGGAAGCGATAAAAATATTAATACTATTTTAGGGTAAAAAAGCTTTTTTCTATGCATTTAGATTTCCATGGTCTGTTTACTTTCTAAAATTAAATAAATAGAAAATAGAAAAATTAGGAAAATTATAAACAATGGGACTAGCATTTGAAATCAAATTCAAATAAAGAATCAAAATTTCAAATAATTAAAAAGGATGATCAATGTTTTGCTAAGTGATTAAAATATAAGATCAATTTTTTAAGTAATTAAAATAAAGAATTAATATTATGTTAAGGGGTTTAAATAAAGAATCCCCACTACCTTATAAACATGCCATGTCAACTTAATTTGATAGTAATATAATGGTATTATGACGGAATCTTCTATTTGAAATAGTTAATATAATATTGATAATTTATTTTAACTATTTGAAAGTTCGATCTTTCCTTTAAAATTGACTCTAAATGTTGATTCCCCCACTTGTCATTTTCTCTAGAATAATAACTACTTGGGTATGGTTTTTACCGGTGATAAATTAAAAATGTATATTCCAATATTTACTTTATGTAAATTTTTATTATAAGAAATACTTATTCTAATATTTAATTAAGAATATAACTAAAAATACATATATATGCCACTATATGGTCATTATAAAATATATCCAACTACTATTTATTGAGGATATAGTTGTTCATTACTTAAACTTTCTATTCCCTATTAGTTTGTTCTTTCTTGTTCTTCCCTTGGCAATGTTACATAAGAAAATAACTTGAAAGGTCTTCGTAGCTATACAAATTTGTAATGCATTTTGGGGATTTGCTAGACCTTTTGTCAATATTTAAAGCTCAAAGGTTTATTTGATTCATTTACGGGGATTACGGACTGACCTTTCAGCGAGCACGTGTACATGATTTAATATTTTGCCGAAGTCTACTCGATTGAATATTTAACTTCTTCTTTTAGACACACTTCATTTAACTTTCCTTCCCTTCTTTCTGATCCAACGGTAAGACCCATTAGGTCGCGCCGATGACCAACGTGCTTAGCGGGATGCTATTGGTCCTCTACATACTCTTACTCATAACAGGAACATACAATACTAAAAACCCTTTAACTAAATTCGCAAATAAATTTTCATAATGTAAGATCTTCGAAACTCCCAAATTATAAACTTTTATTCATAAATGTTCATCATATTTGAATTGAATCATATAAACGGAAAATTACCGAGCATACTTAAATCATCATAGCTGTTTCCCAAAATAATATGAATCGAATATTCATTATATGGCATATCATGTATCCTTTAATCTTCAGATTTTCATACTAGTTATCATAGGTCCTACTCACAAAGGATAAGTCATGGTCCGGATTGTCATAAGAGTCAGTATCTTAAACACCATCAATTCCTAAAAAACAAAGTCACAAACATGGGTGAGCATAATGCCTATATAGAAATTATTGCATATAAACACATGTTTGCACGTCATACTATGCACATTCTTATAATATATACTCTACAACCTTGAGATCTTTTAAGTTAAATTTTTAAGCAGAAGCAAATGGCATACACTTCAGCGTTCCACGATTGAAACACATAGATTCTAGAATTAAAGACAAATGAAAAATGGATGAGAAAGCAAGCATATGGAGATTAGCTGCACACATGGTAGTATTTGAAATGCTTCATGATTTTTTTATTTTCGTTTAACACTTGGTTACATAAAGCATTTCCCTTTTCTAACATCAAGTGGCCATACAAAAATTTAAGAATTTTTCTTTTACAACCGAACTGTTTTGGTTTGGTTTGAGTGCAGAAATGGAACTATGAAGCAATATGCTAAATACAAACTAAACCCAAAACTTAAAAATTAAAAACACACACGCACACACACACACAAAATTTGAAAGTAATGACTATTTTGTAGCATTAGGTATTCCCATTGTACTCTAAGTTAACAACTAGATGTAAAGCATAGAACTCAAGCTTTGTGGATGATGTGAAAATGTGCTTTATACAATCGTAAGATGTCTGTAAAGCTTCACATAAGGTTTACCAAGTTGTTATAAATCAGAAAGTATTTTTTTATGGATTAGATTAGGTAGTTCATGTACTTTGAAAAGTAATGATTATTTGTAATTTATACAACCAAGTTGTTATATCTGTACTGATGTTAAAATGGACAATAATATTCCTTTATACTTAATGCTTCACCACTAGTAGGTGCATGTGTTTCGCTCTTGACACACTAAAATGTTCTATGATAAATATAATTAAGTGTCATATGTAAAAAAATGTGCAATGGACGGGTCGATTGACTAGAGTGGCTTTATAGTCACCTAAATTGCTTCATTTTGTTATGTGTTGAAACCAAGGGACAAAGTTTATACTTCAATCCATAGTTTGCTCATAAGAAGTGTACGCTTTATTTGAATAAAGTGTTGTGTAAGAATTATGATCGACACTTTCCCTAAATGCGAATAGAAACGCCTAAGACCATTGGACACTGATGGGTGTCGAATCCAACAAAAATAAAACCTACTCCTAGACAATTATATGATTTGCATATAGTGGTGAGTAGGGTCGAATCCACAGAGATTGGTTAAACTTATTTCTATTCAAGGAGAATAAAAGGGAAAAGAAAAATGGGGGGGTTTTTTTTGTGAATTAAAATAAAGTAAAACAAGGTAAGAAAATCGGATATTAATAAAAGCCTAGCCAAAGGAATCAAGATAGTTTAATTCTAGGAATTGATCATCGATGCAAATGTTTTCTATTCTTAGTTCTAGATAAACTGGTTATGGTTATTAACAAGCTCTAACAACCTATCTCTCCTTACTTCCTCGATAACCTCAGACAAGCGCTTTGAATTATTTCTCTTATTTATTAAACAACCCTAAACAAGCGCTTAGGATTTAATCTATCAATAGCATTAAAATCTAGAGAGACTACCAATTCATGCCAGTAGATTATAAAATAACCTATTTAAACATGATCATACACCTCCATAACATGAATTCGATCATCTCTTTTATAACCAAACATGTTATTGCATCACTAAGACTAGAACAATTAAACAATTACGGATTTGACGTGCTAGTTGACAATATATTAACTTGCTAATTGAGTAGAAGAGCTCTATTCATACCAATCAACAAAGATAATAATGACAAAACGATCAGAAGATATATGAATACCCGAAAACAAAGAATAGATTAAATACAAGTCAATTAGACCTCACAATTCGTGGAGAATTAAACATCTATAATCCTTTGGCTAGAAAAGTGGCTTAGCTACTCATGTTCATCAACAAAACGAAAAATAAAAATAAAAACATAACAAGCCTCTGTTTCCGGCTGCCTGCTCTGCCTCCTCCTTTCCTTCTTGTCTCCAAGGTGATTCCAGATTCAAAGATTAAAAAGTCGTCCTAACCCTCTAGGGTTGGTTCTATTTATATTGTTAGGGAGATGGCATGTGATCTTTTGCTAGCAAGATACGAAAATATCTTTCCTTTTCCAAGTAGATTTCGAGAAGTAAATATTCATCCGCCTGGCACGCCCTAACACACGGCCGTGGGTCAAGTCGTGCCATCCTCTGTGCATATTTCATGTATCATCTTCCGTGTCCAGTGTGTACCACGGCTCCACCCACGGCTAGATTTCCAACCGTGCCTTATTCTGTGCATAATCAACAAGTCTTCATCCGTGCCCAGTGTGTACCACGGTTACACCCACGGCCAGATTTCAAGCCGTGCCATCCTCTGGTTGATGTTCCACAATTTCTTCTCCTTGGCACGTCTAGCTTCCACCACGGCTCCAAGCACGGTTTCTCCCACGGCTTCCACCACGGCCGTGCCCTAAGCCGTATCTCTCTCTGTTCAAAGTCCACATTTCCAAAAAATGTCCAGTGTGTAACACGGTTTGAACCTTGGCCGTGCCTCAAACCGTGCTTCCTCCGGTGGTGTAATTCCTTGTCTTGATCCAAGTTGTAGATGACTTCTCTAAAATACTTGAATTAGCATCCTTGACTCCATTTAACCTGATTTATCACGATGATAGAATTAAAGTACCATTTCCTTATGATTTCTATAAAATCAATAATAATTTAACACAATTTATACTATAAAGATTGAGTATAAAATGGCTCTATCAGACACATTTCTCAACTGATGCTAAAATCTTTTCTGCTATAAAAACAATGATAAAGGTAGATAATGTATCTATTTTTGAATTTAAGCAATTTAACCCTCAATGTCTTATTATTTTACAATTTAGTATTTATACTTTGAAATAAAGTATAATTTACTACATCTTGACTATGTTCGGTACTAAATTATAAAAGAATAAAATTTTTGGTATTAAATTACTCAAAAAATATATACATATATAGACAGTTCATACATCTTTTTTCTAATGTAACTTTTTAAAATGGCAAAAACTTTATGTAGGTTTAAGTATTTTTTGTTTTTTTATACATTTTAGTATATGCTATGAGACCTTTCATTAAATAGCTATATTTGCATCCCCTTATAAAGGTTTATATATTCAATAGACATAATCCAATGATATGTGCCTTTTTGGTCGTTCTTTCAATTCTATAGTTTAAAGTAAAATCACAAGTTTAGGAATCTTCGATTCATAAATCTCTTGCACTAATATTTTCTTTCTAAAATTGCCTAATGCACCTCTAGGACTTGATTTATTTATTTGTTGTTATTTTTTCCTTTGCTAACATCTTATTGTTTGTTCCTTATATTCATGCCACCTAAATCCGATGATTTGCTAACTTGAAAATATTGAAAGAAATTTATATATTATGGGAGAATATCATTACATCACCTTTTAGCATATTTATTTAGAAGACATTAAAATCTAAAGGGTTGCAAATAAACTCTATAAACTTTTATTGATATGAAAATTTATCCCTTAAACTTTCAAATGTTTCAAATAACCTCGTGAAACTTTGATAAATTAGTAACATAAAGAACACTTGATTTTCATAGTTTAAAAACATATTAAGTTCAAAGTTTAGAGAGTTTTAAAAAGCACATTTCAATAAGTTCGATTAATATTTTTACACTAAGGTCAAAGTTTATGAGTTTATTTACAACTTTTAGGAGTAATTCAACCGTTCATTTTTTTTTTTTTTACTTTAACATCCATCATCGACATAAAAAGAAACTCAAGTAACAAATGTAGAAAAAATAAAATATATATATATAAATACAAAAATAGAAAAAGTTTACTATAATTTTCCATAACTTCAAAGTTGATCTTTTTTTTTTCCTCTCATTTGTAGAAAGAAGATGAAAAGTGATTCTACTAAGCAAAGGAGTGATTTGAATACACAAAGATCTAAGCATTTCCTCAACAATTTATTGATTGGGGTATTTTTTCAGAAAAAAGTTGATTTTTTTTTTTTTTTTGTATTTGATGTTATTATTTGAGGAAAATATTGTTGTAATGTTATATTTTGTAGAAAATGTTACTACTTATTGTTAATTTTTAGTATGTTATATATGATTTATGTAGCTCCTATAATACGTAACATGTGATATTAATTTTTGCATTAGTATGAGAATATTTTATTATGACAAAAATTTTGATATTATTTGTAAATATTAAATTAAAAATATTATCTATATTGTTATAGAAAAATATTGTGATGAAAATATGTAATATCTAGAGCATGAAATAATTTTTACAGTGTTATAAAATGATACGAAAATTATAAAAAATTTTAGCAACCACAATATAATAAAAAAAATAGTAATATCTGTAAAAGTTTTAGAAAAAAATTGTTAGGAAATAGTGAGAAAAAATTAAAATTAAAAATGATACAAATTTTTTTTATGCAAATTTTTACAATGTTATTATTAGACATTATTATATATTTTTTTAAAGCTCATAATTTATATATACTGTAGATAGAGAAATAATGGTTGGCTATGTGAAATTGATGATTTATGTGTTTGGAAATATTATGGCTGGTAACTAGGGGCTAGAATATGATAAGGATCTAGTGAAAAAGTTGAAAATGAGGAAAAATATCAACTACAATAAACTCTTATACGGAATATACCACAGCATTGAAGTCGATCCAATCGAAGTGGGGATTGAGATAATTCACAAGCATCCTATGTTCCTTGGGGGCAATACATGTTATGTGTTGATAGTAATTAGAGATGATGGAGACGTTGAAAATTTCATTGAAACAACTAAATCATATGGAGATCGTGATATACAATAATTGTGTATCAAAATTTCTAATGATTTAGGGAGCCTCTCCGAAAGGTAGACATTCGATACAAGCAATCAGCCACATTTGTCACATGACATTGTAGAAATGCAGCTCGAGCCGTCGACATTTCAACCCTCAATTCCAACCTCAATGGAAGTCATTGATGAAGATGAAATAAATAGAGTAGTTACTCTAGTATTACAATGACCAGACACACGAGATCCATACATGGTTCGTTTAGGAGTAGAGATTGCAACTGACATTGATGTAAGAATGCGTGTTGAGGAGGAAAGTACCGATAACGAAGAGAGTTTCAATGAGGAAAATAGGGAAAGTGAAAACGAGGGAGATGAAGTACCTAAAGAAGACTCTCCAACTATACATATGTACTCAAGACAGCCAATATATCAATAAGAGCAAACTGAACCACTAAGCATGGCGGTCAGAGATCTTGTTCCATACTACAACGTTAGGGGTTATAGTGGTTACATTTATTTCGAGCAAGAACAAACTAATATTTGCAGCGGTTCAAGCAATAGTGACAATTTCTACAAGGGCATGAGATTTAGGATGAAAGCAGATGTGATTTAAGAAGTGAAGGCTTACCATGTAAAGAACCATTGTAACTTCACTGTTATAGAGTCTAGTCCATTGTTGTAATCTGTTTATTATTTAAGAAAAGACAATGGTTGTAAATGGAGGCATAGTAATTGATTACACAATGTAAAAATACATCAAATTAATCATTTCAATGGAACATATAAATATGAAATGAATAATAAATTATCACTTCCTATCCTATCCTCTCTCCTTCCACTAGTGAATTGTCTAGCTAGTCGAGTGAAGGCATTGGTTGGCCTTGGATGTAAAGCTGGAGGACATTAGGGAGCATCCAAATCAAATCACATGTAGACTTTATGAAGCGAGGGGGCATAATAGAAGAACTTTCCCATGTCGACACGATAATGGTAAATGATGGATACCGATATACATTTCATCATGCTCGACATTACATTTGTAATGCTGACATTAGCTTTTTCTCTTTTACAGCTTAGGTGAATCCTCAACCACTTCATCGAGTTTGTTTTGATGTAGCAGAAGGAGGATGCTTGATCTTCTGTATATATATTTGTAATTTTGTAATTTATTGAGAAGTTATATTAAATGTTAATTTCTTTATGTCACGCCTCAAAAAAGGCTTAGAAGTATTCACTAAAATCATCATGGTATGAAAACTATATTAAATGAAAATGGCATTTAATATAGCTCCTCTCTTGGCATTGAAAATGGCTTGGAGAAGGCAAACAGATTAAATGGGTCCCACGCCAACTATTCAAAATTGCAAACGCAACTTGTCTCTCACGACATTGAAGCTGTTACCTTCTAAGCAATTTCCACATTGACAAGATGAAAACTATATTAAATAGTGCTCCACGTTATTCATATACTAACGTCATTTCAATATAGAACTGTAAATATTCTCTTGAACTTGCAAGCTAGGTTGAAAAGAAAACATATCAACAGTTGTTAAAAATGGCGAGAGACCCGATTCTATTAATGGATGGCCATGGAGAACTAGCAGGCTTTGCAACACAAGGCTATGGAAGTGTCCTTTCTCTGCTTTGCATGGTTTTATTTTCAGTGACCATCATTTCCATGGTCATTTTTGCCTGTGGAGGAGATAGAGATCCAAGAAAGAGGTCTAGACATGATGATGATGGAGGTTGTGTTTGCTGTTGTGCCTGTGGTGGAGATGGTGGAGGTTTTTACTTTTATAAGTAATATTTTGCCTCTAGGGTCGCATATCACACGATTTTCTACCAGTGCTGAAAAGTTACACCTTTAGTTGGATGGACTCTTAAAATTAAGCAGAACACAAACATGGACTCTAAACATACATGCGAACTTTGTAAAAACACCATACTGTCCATTTATATTTAGATTTCTTGGGGAAATAAGCAAAATCAACACCAAAATTGGTAAAAGAAATTACTAAATTCAAAGAAAAATATATCAATAAAATTTTGAGAGTTTAGTGAAATTGTCAGCTCGGCAAATAATTATAATTACAATTAAGCCCCTAAAGTCTCGTAAAGAAGTACCCCCAACATATATACTTTCCGGAATCAAATTTTGTGATTTTATTTCTTATTATTATTACAACTTCATCAATAATCATTTACTTATTCATGAAGTACCGGTGAGCATCAGACTTTGGGAATCCAGAAACTAGTAGCACCCCATATATTCAAATAGGCTTTAAAATGGATATGAGATATCATAATATAGGCCGTAGTTATGAGGTAGGGGTAATAGATATGACCTTACACTTATTTGGTAATCGGCTTGAAATTTGTATTACATATTATAAATTTAAAATTTTTTAATATATTATAATTTTTTAAAATATATAGGATATAATGAACTGATTCAGACAATATAGTTAAGACATATAATATTATTTGACTACTATAGTGGAAATGCAATCATGTCAGTCTAATTTATACTTTATTATTTTAGGTTAACAAATGGTTAAGTAGTCGATCTAACTCAAATCTTCAATTTAAATTGGAATAACTATTATTTATGTTTTTGGTTTTATTAGGATTTATTATATTTATACTCATCATGATTTATAGGGTAAATAATAAAAAGACAATCTATGTGTTTTGGTCTTTTGTAAAAAGATTATCTGTATTTTGTTTTTTTGATAAAGAGGTAATCTATATTTTTTAATTTTGTATCAATAATATAGAATGACATGTCTCGATATTCTATTTACTATTCAATCATTTTTTTTTGTTATTTTTTAGTTTTCCCTTTCTTTTTTATTTTCTACAATTTTTTATGCTTTTTATTAAATTATAAAACTCCGCTAATATTACTCTATTTAATTAATTATTTACTAACCTGTAGAATATTATTGATACAAAATTAAAATACATAGATCACCTCTTTGTCAAAAAAATAAAATACAAGTAACCTCGTTGCAAATGATTTAAAACACATATTACCATTTTATAATTTATCTTTATTTATATATAAAAACGATATTACCTTATAAATTATTATGATTTTAGAAATAGATGGTAGAATGTTATATCTACAACTTAGTAATTGATGACACTTAAATTTGACTTGTGAAATTGGTGAAATAATTATATATTTTTTATAAAGCCTTGGAACTCGAGATAAGTATAGCCTGCCATATGTCCTTACTAAGTGAAGACATGAAAAGGCTCCGACTCTTCTAATTACCATCATCCACATCTAAATATCCATAATGGTTAATAAAATTATTCTTCACTTACAAGAGATTAAGAAGAATATCTATCCTCCAAAATAAAACAGAATCAATCTTTTCAAATTATTACAGTGGAAACATTTCAAAACTTAATTACAACAATAGTCTCAAATCAAATTAACAAAGTCATCTAATGTCCATCTTTCTCTTCATTTGGCTACTAATCATCATAATATGCATATTATTTGTTCTCTTAAGTATTTTGATTTTTCTTTCCTACGGTCTTATCACACCCTACAATTTTTCTTGTGGTACCTACAAATAAAAATGATTCCACCAGGGTTAAGCTAACACCTAGTACAAAGTATATCTACACATACATATGCATGTCATGCCAGAAATTCCAACATAAACATAATGCAGCAGAATATCAAATCATAGTTCAATTATCTTTCACATCATTTAATCCAACACACAATTACCATCATTTTAATAACATGCAACCTTATACACACCCACATAAACCTTCCACAAACACATATATATATGATATATATACGACAAAGGGTACTCTCTTTTATCCATGAGTCTAATCCATACATAGATAATACATAAACAATAGTGAGTACTTCCCATTGTCCATGAATCCATGAGTCCTTTCATATCACACACATGAATCCTTCCACATCACACACATGAGTTCTTTCATACCAAATAATCCTAATTCTACACAGATCATTTCGATACATGACTCCACTAAAGACAATGTCATATATCGATCATTGGGCTACCACCTTGAGAACAAAAACTCACACTTGTTTTTTTGGACCTAACCAAGCATAGTCACATGCACAACTAGTCATATTCATTTTCAATATCATTTAGTTCACATAAATCCTTAACTTAACACATGCAAACAACAAACATAGTATATACATACCTTATAATTAGTGAATGATTCCTCTTTAAACTTCTAGTCTCTACATCCTCAAACTTATCTACATTCATAATTACATACGCTTAGAATTAGAAGTGAATGAAATATAATGAAGTATTGAGTGTCTTGAATTAACACAACTGTGTAGGAGGCTGTGCAAACAAACACAGGTAGAACATGATCGTGCTAATGGCCATGTATCTTTCTATGTATTTTTGTTAATTCAGCATACCTAAGTATACGGTCATGTATGTGGTTGTGTACTTCAGCATGGTTAGGTCCACGATTGTGTATAGTGGCCGTATACCTTTTTTGTAAATTTGTGCAATTTGACATGCCCAAGTACACGGGTGTGTATGTGGCCATGTAGGGCATTGTTCCATTGCGAATTCCCTTTTTTCCAATTCATAAATTTTTCCTTGACCTAATTTCTAAGAAAGTATGTCTAATTAATCCATTTAATTTGCTAATTCTAATACATTACACGGATTGGTACACTTACTTTATTCAAATCGTGATTGGAATCCTTGAATCGCTTGTTCCTATACCCTTTCAATCTTGTTCCTTGATCTAAAGTCTAGCAATACGTTGTTAGATTGCCTTAGGGCTATGAATCCACAATCTTATACAAGTATTCTAGAGATTAAAATTCTGAATTAGACTAAAATTGTTGGTTTCTATTGTTTTCCCATTAGGTCGTTATGTAGGTTTGAGAAAGTTTCTGTAATCCTAACTATGTGAAAGTAAGAAAAGAGGAATGTTAGGTCAAATGAGGGTTTAAATACCTCAACCCTGAAATGACCAAACTTCCCCCATTTCTTTAGGCTATTTACTACATTAACCTTAGCTAAATTTTACTAATGTTAATTACATATATCTAAATGCGACTATTTAAATTCTCTTTCTCATCTCTTCTTCTGACTTCCAAGTTGCTTCTCTCTCTTTTTTATTACTCCACTACAATTTAATATATTTGATAGCCTTTCTTCTCAAAATCTACTCTTTAGTGTCTACGATCTTAATAGGCTTCTCTACTATTATGAAGCTTGATTGCACTTGCAGAGATTCTAATGCAGTGATTTAGTTTATGTTATGTATATATTTCCTTAGCATAGAGATGTGGAATACAACATATACCTTAGCCAAATTTGGTGGTAATGCCGGTCTGTATGCTATTGGTTGAATTCTTTCCAAGACTTGAAAGGATCCTATATATCCTGGGTTTAATTTCCCTCTTAGTTAGAATCTTACTACTCTGTTTGTGGGTGAGACCTTCAATAAAACATGGTCTCCCACTTTAAATTCCAATAGGTGATGTCTTTTATCTACATGTGATTTTTTATGGCTTTGGGCTAATTACATTCTCTATTTGATCTACTTTACTTTGTCTATTACATTTTGTAATAGATCAGGCCTCAACACTTGTTTCTCACTCACCTCATCTCAATGTAAAGGAGATCGACACTTTTCTCAAATATAATGCTTCATAAGGTACCATTTGAATGGTAGCTTGATAGCTGTTATTATAGGTGTGTTCTACTAAAGGTAAGTGCTCATCCCAATTCCCACTAAGATTAAATGCACATGCCCTCAACATGTCCTCTAATATCTAAATGATTCAATCTGATTAGTCATCTATCTATGGGCGAAATGCTATACTAAATTGTAGCTTGGTTCCTTGCACCTTGTGTAAACTATTCCAGAATCTCCCCATAAATTTGGTATTCCTATTTGATATGATTGTGACTAGTATTCCATGTAACTTCACGATCTCTTTTACATATATTTGAGCTAGCTTCTTAAGTTTATACACAATTCCTATAGGTATAAGATGAGTAGATTTCGTGATCTGGTCTACAATTATCCAAATAGTGTCTAACTTAGTCACAATCTTAGGTAACATTGTGACGAAGTCTGTAGTCACATGTTCCCATTTCTACTCTGGTATTGGTAGAAGTTACAACATGTCAATAGGTCTCTGATATCCTATTTTAATCTATTGGCATGTCAGACACTTAGACACATATTTTGCAATTTCCCTCTTCATGTTCCTCCACCAATAATGGCGCTCAAATCCTTATACATTTTGGTACTCGTAGGGTGAATAGACTACCCATAATAGTGTGCTTTCTTCAATATCTCATTACTTATTTCATCTATATCTGGCATACATAGCTTATGACCATACCTTGACACTCCCCCTTCATCTTCATTAAATTCTATAGCCTTTCCATCCTCCATTCATTTCTTAATCTCTTTTACAACCACATCATCAGCTTGTGCAGCTTTTATCTTGTCCACTAATGTGTGCCATATATGTAAAATGGTGAGTCTAACTCCAATCTCCTCAGTTGAAATCTCCAAATCTAATTTATGCATATCCTCTAATATTTTTCTTTGAGTTGTAATCAAAGTTGCCAAATTACCATGCCTTTTTCTACTAAGTGCAATAACAACTACGTTCACCTTCTTAAGATGGTATTAAATCTCAATGCCATAATCCTTTATTAGCTCTAGCTAGTGTCTCTACCTCATGTTTAATTCTTTTTAGGTAAAGATATACTTGAGGCTCCTATGATCTATGAATATCTTGCACTTCTCCCCATAAAGATAATGTCTCCAAAGTTTAAGTGCAAGAATGATAGCTGCTAACTCTAGATCATGAGTCGGGTAATTTTTTTCATAAAGCTTCAATTGTTGGGATGCATATGCTATCACCCTCTCTTTCTACATTAATAAACACTTGAGCCCTTGGATGGATGCATCACTGTACACCATAAATTCTTCACCATTGATAAGTAATACTAGCATTGGTGTAGAAATTAGTCTCTCCTTCAGTGCTATGAAGCTTTCTTTACATCTATCATCCCATGCAAACTTTACCCTTTTTGAGTTAATTGGTTAGAGAGGTTGCCCGCTTGGAGAATCTTTTAACAAATCTGCTATAATAGCTTGTTAACATCAAGAAGCGTATAATTTTTGTTATCGTCATCGATCTAGGCCATTCACTCACAGCCCTTATCTTCTCAGGATCTACAAACAACCTATCTTTATTGATCACATGACTAAAAAATGTTTCTTACTTTAGCCAGAACTCACACTTATTGAACTTTTCATATAGCTTCTTTGCTTACAATCTATTTAACACCAACCTCAAATGTTGTTCATGGTCCTCTTCACTCCTTTAGTATATTAGAATGTCGTCAATAAGCACAATGACAAATTTATCGTAATACTCCCTAAATACCAAGTCAATTAGGTCTATGAAAGTTGTTGGTGCATTTGTGAGTCAAAATGGCATTACTTAAAACTCATAATGCCTGTATCGATTTTTGAATGCAGTCTTTTGAATATCTTTCTCCTTGATTCTCGGTTTATAGTATTCGGATCTCAAATCAATTTGTGAGAAAACTTAAGCCCCTTGCAATTGATCAAACAATTCCCTTTAATCTACGCACAATCGCATATTGCTATCTTTCTTACTTACCAATAACACTTATGTACCCCAAGGTAAGACACAAGGTCTAATGAACTTCTTGTCTAGTAACTCTTGTGTCTACTTCTTCAATTTTTTCAGTTTGGTAAGCATTATACAGTACAGGGTTTTGGATATGAGAGCTATACCAAGCACTACATTTACACTAAACTCAATCTCCCTTGATAGGGGTAAGCTTGGCAAATCTTTAGGAAATACCTTTGTGAATTCCTTCACCACTCATACTTGCTCAATTCTCACTGAAGCCATCATGCGCTTACCCCATAGTTGATAGGTTTGCAGCCTTATTGGCCTATGTGCTTCTAGCTGGAAATAAAATGATTCTCCTTTTGGTGCATTGAAATGGATTGTCATATTATGACAATCAATGGTTGCATGATGTCTACTCAACTAATCTATTCCTTGTATCATGTTAAAGTTTATAATTTCTAAAACTAGGAGATCTGCAATTAATATTCTATTTTGCACTTCTATATAAACCCTTTTATAGACTTTGTTCAATCCTCTACATGCACCCATTGGTATACTCAAACTTAACACAATATTCAACACCTTAGTACAAATATTATACATACTTCTAAATGCATTAGACATACATGAGTGTGATGCACCGGTATTAAATAGAACGTATGCTTTAGTAGAATATACCAATAGTGTACCTACTAATATTTCTGTATCTAGAGTGTCTTATTTCTGTAATGCGAGCACTCGTGTCGGAGCCCTTTATCTTAGCCCTGTATGCTAAGGTCTACAACCATTATTCCTAACTTGATTTCTCCTTGCTTGTACTGGATGCACATTCTACCCTCTAGTGTTTAGGTAATCAACCATTCTATGACCCCTTTGTTTGTAGCAGAAATGGAATGTGATGGGTATTAATTTCTCTAAGTAAGTTTTACTGCTATGTCCTATCTTCCCATATGAAAAATAGGCACCCTCTAGCTATTTACATTCCATCAGCTTATGTAGCCCATAGCATCTCACATACTAGTTGCCCTAACTCATTAAGGAGGTCCTGGCTTGAGAGGAGGGTGCTACAATGACCATAGGTCTAGTTTGCATAGTATGGAGTTTCTTACCCTTCTCTTGAATAACAACACCTTGGGTAAGTCTCTTTCCCCACACAATCTTGGTCCCTACTATCCTCATCTCTTCAATCTTCTTGCAACTCTATTCTAGAAATTTTGCTTTGTTTACCACTTTAGAGTAAGTGTTTAGATGGAATGCGCCCACTTCATGTTGTAGAGTGGGTTCCAAACCTAATACAAATCTTTGAGCCCTTGACTTCTCATCATTTCTAAATGCATGTGGTATAAACTTAACTAGGCAATTTAGTTTTATCTCACACTCATCCACTGACCTCTTTCTCTAGTAGCAATTGTAATAAGCTGCCTCCATTCTACTCTATATGCTACTTGGGAAGTATTGTTCATATAGTATTTCTTTGAATCTTTCCCAAGTGACTAATCCTATAGTGAGTCTAGAAACACTCAACCACCATTTAGAAGTCGAGCCTCTTAACAGATATACAACATGCTTCACCTTCTTCCCTTAAAAAATTCCTAATGTTTCAAAGGTCTTCTCCAACTCATCAACCCACTATTCAACATCTAGTAGATTGTCAACCTTAAGCCTAAATTCTTTGACCATTCTGATAAAACATTCCAAGCTCACTTACCCAGTTGGCCTCTCTCTAATCTCCCCCATCATTTGTGCTTGTCTAATGTTTAGTAAATATAATTCTTGTATTTTATTGTTGTTATTGTGCCACAACTCTTACTAAAGTATTAATGGCCTCTAGCATTTTAGTAACATTAACCTCATTTCCTTCTGATCCATGCTGAGGCAAAGTGGCATTTGGTTATCAAGAGCATTGCCTCTAGCCTCTGATGTTGATCATAATCATAAGATTCTCTTAGGCATTCTATAAAATGAATAGGGGATGTCTCAAAATATCATACTATATTAGTAATATAGTAAGTGCAACTAAAATAAATATATATTTATAAGTATTAGTCCCATTAGCTATTCACTTTCATCATGCTTCATTGCCTTAAAGATCTTACTCTTAAGTAGTTTATAGATCAGTATAACTTAAGCACTGATACCACTTAAGTTGTAATGCCCTAGAACTTGAAATGAGTACAACCCACCACATATCCTCACTAGGTGAAGACACACAGAGGCTTAAATTCTTCTAATTACCAACATCCAAACCTAAATATCCATAATGGTTAATAAAATCATTTTCCACTTACAAGAGATTAGGAAGAATATCGATCCTCCAAAAATAAAACAAAACCAATCTCTTCAAATTATTATAGGGGAAGCATTTCAGAACTTAATTACAAGGATAGTCTCAAATCAAATTAACAAAGTCATCTAATGTCCATATTTCTCTTCATTTGGCTACTAATCATCATAGTATACATATTCTACGTTTTTCTCAATATTTTGATTTGTCTCTACTACCGTCTCATCATACCCTACAATTTCTCTTATGATACTAGCAGGTAAAAATGGTCTCATGAGAGGTGAGTTAATGCCCAATACAATATATACCTACACACACATATGCATGCCATGCTAGAGACACCAACATAAATATAATGCAATAGAATATCCAATCACAATTTAATTATCTTTCACATCATTTAGTCAACACATAATTCTCATCATCTTGATAACATGAAACCTTACACACACCCACATAAACATTCTACAAACACATTAATATAGATATATATATGACAAAGGGTACTCCCCTTTCTCCATGAGTCTAATTCATACATAGATAATACATGTATAATAGTGGATACTCCCCACTATCCATGAGTCCTTTCGGATCACACACATGAATCCTTTCACATCACATACATGAGTCCTTCCATACTAGATAATCCTAATTCTACCCAGATCATTTTAGTACACGACTCCACTAAGGACAACTTCATATATTGATCATCAAAGTGTTACCTCAAGAACACCAACCCACACTTGGTTTCTCAAATCTAACCAAGCATAGTCACATGCACAACTAGTTATATTCATTTTCAATATCATTTATTTCACATATATCTTAGGCCTAACACGCACAAACAATAAACATAATATACACGTACCTTATAATCAATGAATGATTCCTCTTTACTCTTTTACACTCTCTCAGTCTTCAAACCTATCAACATTCACAATTATGTACACGTAGGATTAAGAGTAAATGAAATAGAACAAAGTATTGAATGTCCTGAATCAACATAACTGTATAGGAGGCCATATAAAGGAGCACGGGCAAAACACAGTCGTGCTATTGGTTGTATACCTTTCTATGTATTTTTGTCAATTTAGCACGCCTAAATACACAGTCATGTATGTGGCCGTATACTTCAACATGGTTAGGTACACAATTGTGTATAGTGGTTGTGTACCTTTCTATGAGCTTGTGCAATTTTACACACCCAAGTATATGGACATATCTAGTGATCATGTACCTTTCTGTAGACGTTCGTGTTGTAGCATGGGTAGGTAAATGGACGTGTACCTAGTCGTGTAAGGTATTGTTCCATTACGAATTCCCCTTTTTCCAATTCATAAATTTTTCCTAACCTAATTCATAAGAAAGTATGTCTAATTGGTCCATTTAATTTGCTAAATCTAATACGTTATAAGGATTCGTACACTTACTTGATTCAAATCGTGATTGGGATCCTTGAATCACATGTTTCTATGCCCTTTCCTTCTTATTAACAATACATCGTCATATTGTCTTAGGCTATGAATCCACAATCCTATACAAGTACTCTGACAAGTAAAATTCTTACCTAAACAACAATTGTTGATTTCTATTTTTTTTCCCATTAGGTCATTATGTAAGTCTCTGAAAGAGTTTCTATAATCCTAATTGTGTGAAAATAAATTAGATCAAATGGGGGTTTAAATACCTTAACCCTAAAATGATCAAACTACCTCCATCTCTTTAGGTTATTTACTACATTAACCTTGACTAAATTTTACCAATGTTAATTACATATATCTAAATACAAGCATTTGAATTTTCATTACATCTTTGAACACCTATACCTAGTAGTACCAAACAAGTACACACATGTATGAATTACTTATCTAATGTATTTGAACTTTTGGGAAAAGGGTAGATTAATAAGAATGCAATTATTTACACTCAAATGGCACCATTGAAGTTTCTACAATCTTTGAATATTCCACATTGATAACTTAAAATGGGAAAAAGATTGATTCATACTAATATTATAATAGCTAAATACGAGTTTGGCTATTGTAATGAGTAAAAAAATTTAGTTACATTCCTCTTGAATTTGAAGAGAAATAAAAGGAAATCATTAAAAGTTTTATAAGATTATAAAAATACCCTTAAAAGGAGCAAAGTAAAATTTCATTATTTAATTTAAAGCATAAGTAAGACTAATCATTATTTTACACATCTTTTATTCATTTCTTTAACATTAAAAAAAAATATTTTCACACATTTCACTACAACAAATTCAATATTAGACGACATTTAATAAATGTTGTTAAACATGAAATAAAGTTGCTAAAAAGATTTAGCCACATTTAATAATTGTTGCTAGTACACATCGCCAAAGGTCTGTCACAAAAAATATCCGCAATGTTAATAAAATAAATGTCACTAAAAGTAGAAATGTAGCTAAATGTGTTATATTGGATGATGCTTAAATGTAGCTAAAAATAGGTAATAAGCGACGTTTAAACATAGTAAAACCATAATTAAAAAATTAATTGGCACAAAAAGCGTGGTAAATAGTAATATTTGCAATGTTTAAACGTAGTAAAAGAGTAATATTAGTGACGTTTACATATAACTAAAAGTAATTATACGCAACGTTTAAACATAGTGAAACCACAATTAAAAAATTAATGGACACAAAAAGTGTGGTAAATGAGTAACATTTGTGATGTTTAAATGTAGTAAAAGAGTAACATTTGCGACATTTAAACGTAGTAAAAGAGTAACATTAGCAACGTTTACACATAACTAAAACTAATTATACGCGACTTTTAAACGTAATAAAACTATAATTATATAAATTAAATGAGATTACAAGATCGGTGAAAGAGTAACATTTGCAACGTTTAAACATTGAGTGAGTTAAACTATTTGCTACGTTTAAACATTGTCTAAGTTAAACTATTTGCAATGTTTAAACATTGTTTAAGTTAACCTACTAGCGACATTCCAATGTTGTAAAAAGTGTATTAGCGATGTTAAAACATCGCTATTAAGCCAAATTTGAAGCATTTAAATGTGGTAATTCTAATGACATAGATTTTGACTTGCTTTCACAATCCTCATATTTGCTAAGATATACCTATTTAGTTTATGCACAATTACATATACTAAAATACCATAAACATCAACATATATTTCTCACATATCCTATATTAAATGAACCCAATAACATGATGCTTTCACATCAACACAATTTGGGAATAATATCTTTAACTATAATTGAAAAAACAAATCTAAATAAATTCAAGGAGTTCAAACTTCATTACATTTAATATTAAACATTAAATGAACTTGTCTAACACCTTATTTCTCACATCAATCTTCCTCATTGTTGCTTTCATCATCAACATCGCTATCATTATTATCTTCACTACTTTCACTATCGTCACTATTAGATGAATTTGGGGAATGAACAAATCCTACATCTCATCAAAATATGCATGCTAATGTTCTTGGATATATTGCCAAGCTCCAATATCTACAAAGTAAAGTAATGCCCTAAGAATTTAAAAGAAATTACAAATAAGTGGCATATTAATCTAATTAACATTGAAAAATAGAAGATAACTAAGAGTCTCATTGCAAGAATTTAAAGATTAAAGCTATAGATTGTAGCCATGCCCATTGATAACTAGACAAGGCTAGAATAGATGGTTTACTAATGGGCTGGGGCTTACTCTGCAACTGCTTAACCATATTTCTTTAGCACATTCTTAACATTTAGTGTATAAATCTATTTTAAGGAACATAATGCATTGACAAGTTCCCAATAATTAGGTTAGTAAAAGATTAAGATTAATTGAATGAAATAGTATAGTATAATACTTGCACTACTTGATAAAAAAGAGATGAGATTCCCAACAACTCCTGAACCTATTTTATGGCATATGGTATTGATCATCTAGTGTCAATTAAGTGAAGCATAGGGAGGTAGGAATCAAGGACAATCCTCCATGCATCGCCACTCCTGTTGCACATAGATTTTTCAACTACTACATCTAGGGCTAATTCACCCTTTTGTGACTTGCGAGTGTTTCTTATCCAAGTAGTTGCATTAGGATTGATCCAAATGATGTTTATTGAGAAAATTCAAGGATTACCTATCCATTTCAATGAAAGAGTTAGACATCATTTAGATATCAAAGGTAATGCATACTAAATGTAAAGTTAGAACATCATTTGGATAATTGTCGATGAAGTTAGACAAATGCTATCAAGCATATGCAATGGATGGAACTAGTGAAGAGTTTTTAAATAACTACTTGTCAAATGAATGAAAAGCATAAGATTTTCTAAATTATGTTAAAAAACCACTTGAAAAATATTACTATTTCTCTTGCAAAGATATAGAATCTAGACAATAATAACAATAGAGTAAAATTATAAATATACAATAATTTGTTTGATTAAGTTTACTATTTTGTAAAAAATATTTTAAGTTTTCAACAAAATTTTTATTTATTAATAAAAAAGTATTTTCATATGTTAGCAAAGAATGTATTTTAGAAAAGTTTGCCACTAGCTCAAATCTTAAACTTTTCAATCTATATACTGTCCCGGTTGGCTAATCGAGCTCTTGTTCGACCTAACAAAAGCTAAACTAACTAAGGAAACATAACAGTATAGTTGGTAAAAGTGCAATTTCAATCCATTCAATCTCAAATGAGAAGATTGGGATATTAATCAACATGATAAGGGGTATTTCTTATCTCTAAGTTCACAACACAGGCTTCACTATTTGAGTTGGAACATGCACTTTCCCTATCTATTATATTTCTATACATTCAAAAAGACTAGCTTAGGCTTATTCTTGACAAGAATTATATCTTCCATATATAGGAATATACATACTAACAAAATGATGATGAGGAAACAAACATGTGTATAAGTACCTTTGACGATAGTCTTAAACAAAATTGAACAAATCATATTTGCAAGGATGTTGGAAGTTACATCCAATGATTATCATTTTCCTTTGGCAAGAAGAATGTTATGCATGGCGTTTGACATATTTTATCTATGTGGCCATGCTGGAAACCACAATAAACATTACCAACAAGAAATCATTGAGAAAACCTATCAGAAATCAAGCTCATATACAAGCTAGGATGAAAGAATGAGGATGATAAATGCATTCATTCTCCTATAGAACTTCCATTCTAAAATTGACTTGGCATTGTAATATTTCCTACAAAAAGAAAAGAATAGTATGTAACATGATAAAACTATTCAGCAAACAAGCATGATATTTTACATAATTAAAACTACACCATAGCTCTCCATAATAATTACCTTCATTGAATCCCATGAAGAATTGCTATTAGGTGAGGAATCAAGCACCACTTTGTAAGAAAGAGTAGAAAAAAAAAACATAATTTGGATCCTATTTGAGCCATCGACACCATCCTTTGATAAAATTTCTTGTAGATTCAAATAATTACATGAATGTTGGCTATTGTACTTAATGTACTGATCATGTATTACATACTTTTTCTTGTATTAACAAAAGGTCATAGCATAACTAAATAGGCCTTTCTAGGTCATGGGATACATAAACTAAATAGCCAACAGCAATTACTAATGGAAGAAGAGAAGTTTTTGAATTCTATACCTTGCATCGAGACTCAATAATGTAAGTAAAAACACTATGTGACTGTGAACTCTTTGCATTGATGCTAGTAGCACTTGTTCTTCTATTTGATGGCCTATATATCACATGTATGGATATTTCAGAAAAGCATTTTCAGTAAATTCATATCTTAGAACCAAACTAAAATCAAATAGGCATTTTCAATAAAATCATATCTCATAACCAAGCTGCAATTAACAGGACAAATATAAGTTGCTTCACTAGAGAATTAAGATGCAATTAAAGAATCCATCAATCAACTCAATGGTTAACCAAGTATAGACTTATATGAATTGAAAAGTAAAAGTAATGTAGTTGAGTAGGAAATCACTTACATGGGAATTAGTGGCTCGATCTGACCGAGCTCCTAGCCACAACAAACAAAGGAAAATAAAGATGCAACATTGGCACCGAAGAATAGAAAAAAAATTATATGAGTGTAGTGTATTGTTTACAAAGATGTGAAGGTCGACTGAAGATTACTAGATTAAAGCTTCAACAGATCCACACCTTCGAGCTCAATTGTCACACATTAAAAGGCATCATTACTAGATTACTTGATATTTCTTTCTTGTGTTTTTCCTTCTACAAACAACAAGAAGCAATGAATAGATTACACACATTAAAAGGCATGCAAGAGGCTCAATTGTCATCTTAAGTAGTAGGAACATCATCAAGTCAAGCCCTTTTATTGGTAAATCCAAAGAAAGTGGACCCAAAATTCCATCAGCACTAAAGGTAAGATCGCTTTACATGAGCAAGTAAAATGGAAAAGATCATGATTAGTAATAACTAAAAGCATGGACATAAAATTACCCAAGAAATAAAATGTGTATGCATTGAACTTAAAAGGGGCAGTGACGTAATATAAAAAGAATCTAATCATTTCAAGGAAAAGATAGATAATATGGTAAAATGCTTAAAGAGAACTTGCATGGTGCTATAGCTAGCTCAAAATATTTATCATAAGAATAACAAGGAAGCAAAAGGAGTATCTTAGGTTAAAACCATAGTTAATCTGCTTAAGCCATAGCTTCTACTTGAGCAATTCTCTGCCTGAACGTTTGTGCCATCTCCTCCACCTATTAGTGCAAAATGACATTAATAACATTGCATATTTGATTTTGACCTACGCATTAAAAACATGTGACATGTAGTTTTTATGCCTCATAGTAGCCTTCTATTCTAGGCATACATCAAGTTGATGCCAATGCGGGAAATTTTGTTGTATTTTTAGAATAGAGAACAAATCTAGCTAACAATGTTCAACAAAGTTTTTAGAAGCACCATATCCATGTTGACACGAGAATCCTTGACTATTCTCATAAATAATAGGAAATGGTGCATCTTCACATGCATGCAATTAGCAAGTCCAGATTTATATAGATAAGTAAAATGATGGAGGTTACCTTTTCAAATATGAGTTTAGGATTGCGAATCATGTCTCTAGGAGTAGGCTCCAATTTCTTGGTTGAAAGACTTACTTTGCCTCTTTCTCGATCATGGCTCAGTATCATCACCTACAAGGAAGTAGCCATATTGTACTTATGAACATACAATGTCAAGAGAAAGGATGAAGGTTTTAGCTCAAATTATGTTTCACCTGTCATAAGCAATCAAAAGTACCTTGAGAGTATCCCCAGGTTAAAGAACAGTCGTTATATTTGAGACATGGTCATGACTTATCTAACTGACATGAAGTAGTCCATTGACTCCACAATATCAACAAAGGCACCATATGGTTTCGGACTCTGAACTATTCCAAAGACCACTTATTTTATTCCTAATTGTGCTTAGCTATCCGCCATGGCCTTTCGGTTACTGAAAACAAGCCTTGATCACTCCTCATTAACCTCCACAAATTTTAAGGGAAGCTCCTTATCAAGAAGCTCTTCTGCTATGGATTTTTGCAACATATACAAGAATATTCATAATTTGACTTTTGTATAAAAGAAATCATCATCATCATCATCATCCTCATATATATATATATGGAAATGTATAAAGTCTCATAAACATAAAAAATTTCATGATAAAACTTGAAAATTAGAAAGTGGGCATGCTTGCCACACTATTTAGAACTAGAGTAGTAAGATCCTTTACATTGTGTCAAACAAGACATGAGCTAATCGTTGATATTTGTGAGAAAGGAAAAAATCCTCTAGACCCTCCACCATTGCTGCTACGCTACCTTTATTTGCCCTAATAACCTAAAGTACCAAGATAAGGCAAGGATGTTACCTAAAAATCTAGTAGGAAACAAACTCAGAAGGCAAGTGAGCATGATAAACCACCAGAAGCAACAATACCAACCTTGCCCTTGACTACGACATCCTCAGCTTGAAGCTGCTTGCACCTTTCCCATGCAAGGTAATATTAGACAACCCTTAAGCTCAAGATCAAGCTATTATCTGCTTCATTTTCACCAATAATAACAAACTCATCTTTCAACCCAAGAATTAAAAAGGAGGAGAGGTAAGATCATTGTTGTCAAAATCGCGTTTCAACTCGTACGATTCAACGATTTTACGAGTTTGTATATATATTCCCAGTTAACTCGCATACAAAATCGGAGAGGAGCAAAATCGTAATAAAATCGCGATTTTGAACAGTAAAATCGTTCACGCGATTCTATCCGTTTCAACCGATTCCACAAATATTTACAACTACAGCTTCCACGCAAATAACACATGGCCGTGTCTCAGACCGTGTACTCAACCATGTGTGTTTCTGTAGATTTTCCAAGCTCAAAACACAGCCGTGCCTTCAACTGTGTGTGCTTCTGTGGGCATATTTCCTTGACATACGGCCGTGCAATTTAATTACCCGGCTGTGCTCTTTCCCTATTCCTTCCAAAAAGCATTTTTCTTCGTGTTTTCTTATCCAAGCACAAACTTTTAATAAACAACCCTGGGCTTAATTGTTAAACGCCCTCTAGCGTCCAGGGAGCGCTGCTTTCCTATCGTAGGGAAGTATGAGTCATACCCCAACATGTTTGTCAGTCATCACTCCTCTCTTGTCAGTATGTTATGTTGCATTGAAGTCTTTGTGTTTGTGTTCGTCGATTGTTAGTCTTCTTGTTCCTATTTGTGATCATGTTCGTATTAAAGCACTCGTGTTTGATTGCTGCAACTTTCCTTATTTTAACTAAAATTTTTGTAAAAGTAAATAAAATAAATGATAGATAACTTTAATTTTATAAGAATTTTTTAGATTTTTAATTTTATAAGAAAGGTATAAATGTATTTATATTTCTATCTTTTCAATATATCATTCTTATAGTTAAGTAAATGTGAGATATTGTTAAGTAAATATATTTTGAATTAATAATCATGAATAGTGCAAAAATTTACCTAGTAATATATAATTTTGAAGGTTTTCTTATTATAGCATCTTCTTTATTATATACTTTTGGTCATTTTTTTAATATTACTCCTATTTAATTGTATATTTTCATTATCAATTTTTATTTATTAGTAATTTCTTAAAGTCACAATTGATTTTTAAATTTTATCTATTATCTTTTAGTTTTTGTATATAGAACTAAGTGAAACTTGTTTTATACATGATTTATCATTTTAGAAATAAAATATCTATATTATACAACTTATGCTCGATTATCTGTATTATGACTTTTATTGCAAATTTGCAATTTATGACTAAAATAAATACTTAATTTCCTTATTTCTATTATTAATTATATTTTTTAATGACTATTGTAAGTAAATTTATAATATTTGAAAGTTATTTTACATATGTTGTAGAAACTTACGTTTCTACGTTTCGTTTCTACGTTCCGATTCTACGGACCCCTTAGCGATTCTACGTAAAATCGCGATTTTGACAACCATGGGTAAGATTAGTATCTAAAGTTGTTAAACAAAGGATTATATTGAGATTTGTGATTATAAATGCATCATACACAAGTTATTTGTAAAATACCAAAAGAATCAACTACTTGTGGTTTAAATTATAAATTTACTGCTCATCATATCTTATTTCTACATGGAAATGAATTGAATTGCAAATTTACCCTATATTTTTATGTCAATTATACTTAAGATTTGTAATTATCCCTTATTGTTTTAGAGTGGTTAAATGTTTCCATACATGTATCTTTGTTTAATCTTTATATGTTAGCTATACCGGTGAATAATATTAATTCCATCCTAGTTATGGGATTTTTATGTCTGAAAATCCATCTAAGTACATATCATCATCAATACTATTAGAAGAAAATGAAACATATATGTTGATCTTAAGATTTTTTAAAGAGTTAAAAACTATATTGTTTGGAAAAAAAGAAGGGAAATATTTTTTTGGAACTTTTAAACTTTGGCTCTAGTTTATAAATTTATTGAATCATGTTGTTATGTATTAACAATATGTGATATATGTCTCTTTTTCATCTTTTGTTTATATATAAAATACACAATTGGAAACGGTAAAAATATTAATACCATTTTAGTGTAGAAAGACTTGTTTCTATACATTTAGATTTCCACGATCTATTTACTTTATAAAATTAAATAGATAGAGAATGGAAAAATTAGGAAAATTATAAACAAAGGGACTAACATTTGGAATTAAATTCAAATAGAGGATCAAGCTTTTAAGTAATTAAAAAGGATGATCAATATTATACTAAGTGACTAAAATATAAGGTAAAATTTTTTAAGTAGTTAAAATAAATTATTAATGTTATATTAAGTAGCTCAAATAGAGAATCTTGTCACTACCTTATAAACATAACATGTTAGCTTAATTTAATAGTGATATAATGGTATTGTGATAGAATTTTCTATTTGAAATATTTAGTATAACATTGATATTTTATTTTAATTACTTGAAAGTTCGATCTTCCATTTAAAATTGGCCTTAAATGACGATCCTCCCACTTGTCATTTTCTCTAAAATAGTAACTACTTTGGTATGGCTTTTACTAATGATAAATTAGAAATTTATATTTCAACATTTATTTCATGTAATTTTTTATTATAAAAATACTTATTCCAATATTTTTCCCACCTCATTAATTGTAACCTTAAATTAGGAATATGACTAAAAATACATATATATGCCTCTATATGGTCATTATGGAATGTATCAAATTGCTATTTATTGAGGATATGATTGTTTGTTATTTAAACTTTCTATTCCTTGTGGTGAAGGAATAAAAAATATCACCTTATAAAATGTAATAATTATTTTCTTTAAATAAAAAATAGAAAAGTTACTTAAAATAAAATTTTCTGAATTAATTTACAAGTAAACAAAATAATAAAAAATACTTCATGAATAATTATTTTATTTTTTTCTCTATTACATGCAAGTAAATGGATTCTTAATTTAACCACTGTATTAGGTCTTTTTCTTTCTTGTTCTTCCCTTGGCATTGTTATATAAGAAAATAACTTGAAAGGGTCTCCGTAGCTGCCCAAATTTGTAATGCATTTTGGCGATTTGCTAGACTTTTTTGTTAATATTTAAGGTTCAAAGATTTATTTGATTTATTTAGGGGGATTACGGACTGAACTGGCTTTGCAATAAGGCCTTAAAGCCCCATTAACCTTTTAGCGAGCACATGTCAGAATTTAATATTTTGCCGAAGTCTATTCGATTGAATATTTAACTTCTTTTAGACACACTTCGTCTAACTTTCCATCTCTTCTTTCTGGTCTAATAGCGAGACCCATTAGGTCGCACCAACGTACTTACCGGGATGCAATGGAGAAGAACATAAATTTTCATAATGTAAGATCTTCAAAACTGCCAAATTATGAACTTTTATTCATAAATATTCACCATATTTCAATTGAATCATATAAACGGAAAATTACCAAACATACATAAATCATCGTAGCTATTTCCCAAAATAATATGAATTGAATAATCATTCTATGGCATATCATATATCCTTTAATCTTTAGATCTTCATATTAATTATCATAGGTCCTACTTACAGTGGATAAGTCACGGTCTAGATTGTCATAAGAATCAATATCTTAAACATCATCAATGCCTAAAAAACAAAGTCACGAACATGGGTGAGCGCAATGCCCATATAGAAATTATTGCAGATAAACACACACTACAATAAAAATGAACAAAAGTGATAAATTATATTGTGAGAACTAAATTGTCACAAATGGAAAAGTGCTTTTCAGGAAAAGAATTCTCACATATACTATTTGCGAGAATGTAATTGCCACTTCCATGTCACATAAATTTAATTGTGAGAAGTAAATTGTCATAAATGGAAAAGTGTTTATTTGCAAGAATGTAATTGTCACTTTCATACCACGTAAGCTAAATTTCAAGTCGACTCTATTTTCCCTCTCATATGCTTATTCTTTCACTTATCTATTTCTTGCAAGCTCTACTCCAGTTCTCTCATTTATTTCCAAAAAATAAAACCCTAACCCTAAAACACACTCTTGGATGCTCTGTACCAGTGGCTTCATTTCACTCTCTTAGATTTAGTCTCATTCACCTGTAGCTATGACTTGTAAGCTATATCTCAATCTCTCTTCCTCTCCTTCCCACTTCCCATGCTTGTTTTCCCATAAGTCAAACATATTTTTTTGGGTTCTTTGTTGCATGTAGAGGATTTCAAGCTCGAGAAGTTACGGCCTTCAATGTGCCATGTGTGTGGTTATCCTATGAAGATATGTATTCTCTCGCTCTCTTCCCTAATTTCTCTTGTAAATGTGGCTATTGTCTTGATTTTCTATAGAATTTAGGTTTCTTGTTGGGTAAATGAATTAAGTGTTTATTCTTTATTCAGATTAAAATTTGAGTAAAATACAGTTGGTTTAGCTAAGAAATTACAAATGTGAGAAGTTGTTCTAATTACCTTCAGCACGATTACCTTCAAATTTGGTAGTCCTCTGTTGGATGTTGCTTACCTATTTGGAGAACGCTATTATTTAGTTTAAAGTATAATAGAAATTTGAATTGTAGTTGAACCAAAAACTGAAGGGTGATTTTCTTGTATAGATCCATTCTGTACACATGCTTTTGGTAAAAAGTATCATGCTCTGCGGATAATAAATTTCGTGTGAAAATAAGCTTTGAAAAATTATATTGTCAATAATGAAGTGATTTTGCTCTTCTTCTTTTTATGTCCAGTGTCTATGACTATGTATGCATATGAATCGATCGTGTCTTTATCATGCTTATGGATAATAAATGCATTACTAATAAAATTATAAAGTTTTAGGCACACTCATTTATCTCAATTATATTCAATAGTACATACCTGATTAGCAATTAATTGTTTTATATTTGCATTTTTGGAACCATACTGATTAAGTTTCCAAGTACCTGTGAGTTGTTCTTTTCCTTACTGGAAGTCAAAATACTTCTGATCATATACAATATTCAATTGGAATAAATAAATATAGCTTTTACTCATGAGTCCATCACTTATTGCCCAAACATCCATCCATATAACATATAAACATCCTTCCACATTTAAGACATGAGTACTTCCATACCAAATATCCTAATTCTACTCGAATCATTTCAATACACGACTCCACTAGAAACAATGTCACATACAGATCATTAGGGTGCCAACCTGAGAATACTAACTCTCACTCAGTTTCTTAAACCCAGCCAAATGCACTCACATGCACAACCAATCATATTCATTTACAATAACACTTAGTCCACATGCATAACTCTAACTTAGCAATCACAAGCAACAAACATAGGATACATGTACCTTAATATCCAACAAGTGATCCCCTTACACTTACAGTCTCATAGATCCTCTAAACTTGTACCCACTCACAATTACATACCCTTATGATTGCAAGTGAATAAAGAAGAATGAAATAGGGTGCATCTCAAATCAACACAGTCGTATTGAAGGTCGTAGAAAAGAACATAGGTCACAACACGATCATGCCAATAGCTATGTAGCTTTCTATGTGTTTTTTTGCTTTTCAGCACACCTAGGTACATGGTCATCTATTTGGTTGTGTACTTCAGCACGGTTGGGTATATAGTCGTGTATGTGGCCATGTACCTTTTTATGACTTTGTGCAATTTGACATGCCCAAGTACATAGACATGTCGAGTGACCATGTACCATTCTATACACTTTCACATTTCAACACAAGTAGGTACATAGGTGTGTACCTAGTAGTGTAGGTCACTAGTCATCACAAATTCTCCTTTTTACCGATTTGTATTATCTCCCCTAACCTAATTGCTAAATAAATATATCTATTTGATCCAAATTGTGCTATTCCTAACACATTACAAGGTGATTTTATACTTACTTGTTCCTTATTGCAAATTTAGCTTCTCTGACTACCCATTCCTACACCCATTTCATCTTGCTCTATGTTTCAAATTCTAATCACTTGTCATCATATGGTTTTAGGGCTATGAATCCATAATCTTATACAAGTATCCAGCAATTGAAATCCTTACCTAATAACAACTAAGTTAATTCCACTACTTTTCCCATCAAGTCGTCAAGTCGTTTTGTGGTTTCCTAAGAGCATTTCTATAGTTTCAATAGTGTGAAAGTGAGAAAAGAAAACCCTAGGTCAACTAGAGGTTTAAATGCCTCAACCATGAAATGACCAATTTGCCCTTATCTCTCTAGTTTAGTTATTCCATTAACCTTGGCTTAAGTTCTTAATAAAATGTAAATATATATTTATATAAAATTACTTGAACATTTACAGAATATTATAAAACTTTTATCTAATACTATACACACCATAGTATAAAAAAATTATATTATCCTTTTTTTTCTTTTTTTTTTTTTTTATATTATCTATTTCTTTTTATACTATTATCTATAATTCCATAATTTCTAACCATTGATGTGATTTTGGAAGCTGGCCAGAAGCTTTTCATTAATTGCTAGAGATTGCAACTTTTCACTAATTGCTAGAGGTTGCTTCAGGAAGTTGGTATCAGGCAGCTCAAGGAAGGGTAAAGGTCCACATGCCAGCCCGCCAGCCCATCAAGGTTTGCCAAATATTTTCTCCTCTGGCATTGAAAATGAATTGAAGAAGACAAACAAATTAAATGGGTCCCACGTCGATCATTCAAAATTGCAAATGCAGCTTGTCTTTGAGGGCATTGAATTTGTTACCTTCTAAGCATATTCCACATTGACAAGTAGAAAATTATATTAAATATAGTGCTCCGCGTTATTCATATACTAATCCATCGTTTGAATATAGAATTATAAATGTTCTCTTGAACTTGCTAGCTAGGCTTGAAAAAGAAAACACATATCAACAGTTGTTAAAAATGGCGAGAGACTTGATTCTATTAATGGATGGCCATGGAGAACTAGCAGGCTTTGCAACACATGGCTGTGGAAGTGTCCTCTCTCTACTTTGCATGGTTGTATTTTCAGTGACCATCATTTCCATGGTCATTTTTGCTTGTGGAGATAGCGGTCCAAGCAATAGAAGGAGGAGTGGGGGTCGTGGCCATGGCGGTGGCGGAGGTGGAGGTTGTGGTGGTGGTGGCGGCTGTGGTGGTGGTGGCGGCTGTGGTGGTGGTTAATTGTTTCTTTTGAATATTGTGGTGATTTATTTTATGTATTTGTGATATCTGTTTATCCCTCATCTTTTTCAAGTAGATATAATTATAAATGTTCTCAATACATATATCTTCCTTCAGTCAGTTATGCTTGAGAGTAATATTCAATCTATCTAAGTCATGGATTTTGTATTTTTGAAAATGCAAAAAGAGTGGTTATTGTCGATTACTGTACCAAGTGCCTGAAATTGTCGTCAGGATTTTTCAAAGACTTAAATACCATACTGTTTGGCTTAAAAAAAGGAAATATCATTTCAAGAACATTATTTGAACTTTGGTTCAAGTTTATAAATTTCAGAATGATTCAATTAAATAATGTTTTCATGCATGATAAATTTGTGGTGTGTATCTCTTTGAATATACACGATTGAAAGGATAAGATGAGAAAAAAATTTCCCTTCCAATTAGATTTTTTATTTTGTCAATATACTAAGTCCTTGATTTAAATAGTATTTGTATAAGGGTATAAAACTATAAATCTAGATTTTCTTTCTTGTTTTTCTCCTAACATTGTTATAAAAGAGAATAACTAAAAAGAGTCTCAGTAGCTATCCAGGTTTGTACTGCATCTTGGTGATTTCAGAGACTTTTCTTGTCAATTTGTTAAATTCAAACACTTAATTGATTTATTTACAGAGTTTTGTGGACTTAACTAGGTTAAATTAAGGCCTTAATACCGCATTTACCTTTTGGAAAGCACATGAGAATAAAATACCATTATATCTTATTATGTTAGTAAAGGAATATGTTTATTTCTTTTACCCAATATATATATATTCTTTTTTAATAAAATATTATATGAGTTAAGTTATTTTAGGTATATAATATTATTTTTATGTGTTTATACACATCTAGTATGCGTAAATACTTAATGTATATATTATACCTAATGTATAATTCTACATGTAGCTTATACATATAGCTTGTCATGATACTATTGATTGGGATATGTGTGTGATATCATCTCATACGTATATGAACTCTTAAGGAAATATTATTCTATTACATACTAGCATTTGAATAGTTAGTAATATTTTATATCACATGGAGCTAGTGTAACCCTTATTAGCCGTACATGAGCAAATATTGCCTAAAAATTTTTAAATTAGACTTGTTATAAGTAATATTTTGTGATTTTATTTTTTTTGTTATTATTACAACTTCATCAATAATCATTGATTTATTCGTGAAGTATATGTGAGCATCAGATTTTGGAAATCTAGAAACCAATAACGCTCTACATATTCAAAGAGGTTTTAAAATGGGTATGAGATATCACAATATAGGTTGCAGTTATAAGGTCAGGATAATAGATATGACCTAATATTTATTTGGTAACTTGCTCAAAACTTATACTATATATTATAAATTTTAAATTCTTAGATATGTTATAATTTTTTAAAATATATAGGATATAATTAACTTGATTTAGACAATATAGTTAAGACATATAATATTATTTGACAACTATAGTGGAAATGCAACCATGTTGGTCTAATTTACAACATATTATTTTAGGTTAATAAATGGTTAAGTAGTCGATCTAACTCAAATCTTCAATTGAAATTGGAATAATTATTGTTTATGTTTGTGGTTTTATTGAGATTTATTATATTTATATTTATTATAATTTATAGGTTAAATAATAAAAAAGTAACTCATGTTTTAGGTAATTTGTAAAGAAGTTATTTGTATTTTGTTTTTTGATAAGGAGGTAGCATGTGCTTTTTAATTTTGTATCAATAATATATAATAACATGTGTCGATATTCTATTAATTATTCAATTGTTTTTCTTTTGTTATTTTTTAGTTTTCCCTTTCTTTTTGATTTTCTACAATTTTTTATACTCTTTATTAAATTATATAATTTACTAATATTACTTTATTTAATTAATTATTCACTAACCAATAGAATATTATTGATACTTATCATTATTTATTATTGATACAAAATTAAAATATATAGATCACCTCTTTGTCAAAAATAAAACATAGGTAATCTCTCTGCAAATGATTTAAAACACATGTTACTATTTTGCAATTTATCTCAATTTACATATATTACGATATTAACTTATAAACTATTATGATTATAGAAATAGATGGTAGAATGTTATATCTGCAACTTACTAATTGATGATACTTAAATTTGACTTGTGAAATTGGCGAAATAATTATATATTTTCATTGCTTCTTTGAACATCTGTAGCTAGTAGTACCAAACAAGTACACACACGTATGAATTACTTATCTAATGTGACTGACCTTTCGGGAAAAGGGAGGATTAGCGAGAATGCAATTCTTTACACTCAAATGACGCCATTGATTTGTACTAATAATAGAATAGCTAAATATGAGTTTGGCTATTGTAATGGGTAATAAAATTTAGTTATGTTTCCCTTCAATTTGAAGAGAAATCAAAGGAAATGATTATAAATTTTATAAAATTATAAAAATCCCCTTAAAAGGAGAAAAGTAAAATTTCATTATTTATTTTAAAGGATAAGTTAGACTAATCATCGTTTCACTCATCTTTTATTCATTTCTATTAATATTAAAGAAGAAAATATTTTCACACATTTCTTTGTATTTTATTTTCCATATCAAATAAGGACAAAAGTTATATTTTTATTGTTTTTCTTTCCTTTCAATTTCTTTTCTGCTGATTTCTTTCGGTTTCTACATTATTAAAACTTGTTAAACACAATGTAATTGACAAGAAGATGATTACATCAAATATAATGCTACACATTTTTCATATACTAATTAAACGTTTAGATACAGCTATAAATATTCACTTGAACGCGCTAGCTAAGCTGAACAGAAAGCATACATCACGATTGTCCTTTTTCTACTTCGCATGGTGGTATCTTCAGCGACCGCATCACTTCCATCATCATTTTTTTGCTTGTGGAGATGGTGATCCTAACAATAAAAGGAAGAGGCACAGGAGTGGTAATGCTGGTAGTGATGATGATGGTAGTAAAGATTGTGGTAATGATGGCTGTGGTAGAGGTAGAGGTGGTTGTAGTGATGATGGCAGTAGATAATTATTTCTTTATAGATTTTGTGGTGATCTATTCAATCTATTTATTTTATATTTATATGTCAATTATACTTAAGATTGGTAATTATTCCTTATTGTTTTAGAGTGGTTAAATGTTTTCCATACATATATCTTTGTTTAATATTTATGTGTTAGTTATTGGTAAGTGTTAGAAGACCCTTAATTCTAGTGTTTATTAGTTATAATTTTCTATGGATTTTATGTAATTTGTAAAGAAAATTATACTTTTATAATTAAATTTTAATTTCATGCACAAATGGAGACAAAAGAAAGATTTAAAGATGGTATGTGCAAAGGCAAGGTGAAATTTAGCAAAAAATAAAGAAAAGTGAATTTTAGCTCAACACGACTTTCAGCACAACTGATGTAGACGTCCATACTAGGTGAAGAAAATGATCAGAAATTATGCCAAAATGTGCCTTAGTCCAACACAGCCTATGCTGATGAGTAGCAACAAGAATCTTGTTTAGCCCTACCTCGAGCATGGCCATGCTAAAGGCCATGCTGAACTGGACAGTGAAAAATAACGTGTTTTGAAGTCAACACGACCTGGAGCACGATCGTGCTGACACCTATGCCGAACCCTGTTTTCACAAGAATTATAAATAGATGCTTTGTTTTATTTTAAAAGGGCTTTTCCTTCTAGCTTCATTCTAGAAATCTTAGGGGAGCATTATTACGAACTTTAAGAGGAAAATTGTTTAAGCATCACTAGAGATCACAAAACAAACAAGGGATTATTCTTTTTAGCATGAATCAAATCTATTTCTCTAGATTCTCTATTTTTATTGAAAACTCCATGGAGAAGTAATTCATTATATCTTTCATCTTGTGAAACCCTAACTCATGTGTTGAACCATTGATTGATTAATGAATTATTTATATCTTTGCATCTTTTCATGTATTTTCATTGTTCTTGTAATTGATTTATGCACGCAATTGATTACATGTCTGATTTTTATTAGATTGAAAAAAGTTTCGTCTAGTAAATTAGATCTTCATGAATAAAGAGATTACGTGTTTTACATAGAGGTAAGAAAACATTGATTTTCTGCAATTTATTAGAATTGTGAACTTAATGAGATCTTACATAACGGTGGTGAGGGAGAGGTCTCCATTATCTTATGCATGATTATGAATTAATTAACTCGAGAGAGTAATTGATTTTACTTGAGAATTCCTGCAGTGCAAAGTGTAAATTGATTTGTTAATTGATATCTTATTTTGAGATTTTAAGGGTTAGGGTAGAACAAGATGAGGGGTATATTTTGTAATTGAATACATTTTTAGACAATGTCATTCAATTCTAAGGTTACTAGGATTTGTTAGTTGTTAATTTAATTCATAATTTTCACATCATAAATTAGACTAGATAGTACAGAAAGATAATACTAGTACTTGTTTTCTAGATCCCAGATGATGACACCTATTAAATCTATACTATAATCGATAGTATACTGCCTAGCTCGATAGTAGATTTTATTGGTTATAAATTTAAAACTTCAACGATTGGTTAGATTCGAGCAAAATCAAGTTTTTGGCACCGTTGTTGGGGATTGAGCCCGAGTCGCTCACGTGACAGGCAGGAATACTCACCACTATACTACAACGACATTAGATGGGAGACCTTGAGGAGGGTGTAAATCTATTTAAGAAATATGAGCAGGTAGATTATCTTGGGAATTCAACCAGACAACAATATAACCAGTATTGTAACACCTACCATCCGAGGATGAGAAATTGGCCAAATTTATCTTATGGAAACTAGGAATATAGAAGAGCTAATCTACCACCGAGGGATTCAAAGCAACAACAACTACTTTATCAGCCATTCTGCTTCCTCGAACGCAACCACCTCAACAAGAAAAAAAGAGTAACTTGAAGGATATTCTGAGTTAATTCATCCAAAGCTCTTATGCAAGACACCGTAATTAGGGGGCCTTAATTCACAATCTTGAGAAGCAAATTGGCCAACTAGCTAAGATGATGTCTAAGAGACAACCTGGTTCTCTTCCTAGTAATACAGAAAACAATCCAAGGCAACAGGTGAAAGCCATCTCCTTGAGAAGCAGGAAAGAGTTATCATCTGATCAGCGGCATGAAAAACAACAAGAAGATAAACAACCTATAGAAAAGGAGAAGAGAACTCCTAAGGAAACATATCCCAAGAGGACACCACCACCGGTTGTCAAAGAATACATGCCAAAAATCCCTTATCCAACTTGCCTTAACCAAAGCAAAGACAAGGAACAATTTAGTAAATTCCTCGATCTATTCAAATAGCTGCACATTAACATTCCATTTATAAAGGAACTTTCGCAAATGCTGAAATATGCTAAATTCCTAAAGGAGCTTCTATCTAACAAGTGGATGTTAGAAGATGTGTCTACCGTGGAAGTTGATGAAAATTGCTCATCCATCATTCAAAATAAACTTCCTTCAAAGCTAAGGGATCCAGGCAACTTCACAATCCCATGTGGCCAACATTAACTTAATGCCCTAGCTAATCTTGGGGCCAACATTAACTTAATGCCATATTCCTTTTTCAAGAAGCTGGTATTGTCTGACCTAACACCAACTAGGATGAGCTTGCAGCTTACCGACCACTCTGTAAAGATCCCCAAGAGGATAATTAAGGATGTCTTAGTAAAGGTAGGGAATTTCATCTACCCTATCAACTTTGTAGTACTAGAAATGGATGAGGATAGGGATACCCCTCTAATACTTGGGAGACCATTCTTAACCACTGCCAAGGCAATGGTAGATGTAAAGGGAGGAAAACTTACCTTGAGAACCGATGATGAAGAGTTGGTAATCATAATGGCTGCCACTATGAAACATACCCTGAGCATTAATGACCTTTGCTACTCTATTGATGTTGTCGATATGTTGGTAGATGAGCATATGAAGGAAGTTCTGAGCAAGGATGAATTAGAGCTAAGCTTGACACTAGAAGAGAAGAAGGAAGCTGATAACCCAGAGGTTGCACTACTCATTGAGCAGCTTGATGCTTCAAAAAATGTTACATCTCAGCATAGGTTTGAAAATTTGAAAACAGAAAATGAGGCAAGACTTAAAACGTCTATAGAAGAGCCGCCAGTATTGGAATTGAAACAACTACCAAATTACCTGGAATATGCCTTCCTTGTAGGAAACTCCAATTTACAAGTTATTATAGCCTCAGATTTATCTTAAGAGCAAAAAAATCAATTACTCACGGTCCTAAGAACACAAAAGCGAGCTATCGCTTGGAAAATATCTTATATAAAAGGTATCAACCCCTCCTTCTATAATCATAAAATGTTATTAGAAGAAGGATTTAAGCCTGTAGTGCAACTACAAAGACAGTTAAATCCCAATATAAAAGAGGTAGTTAAGAAGAAGGTGATCAAAATTCTTGACGTTGGACTTATTTACCCCATCTCTAATAGCAGCTAGGTCAGTCCAACGCAAGTAATGTCAAAGAAGGGAAGGATTACTGTTGTCCCTAATGAAAATAGTGAGCTCATCCCTACACGGACTGTCACTGGCTGGTGGGTGTGCATCGATTATTGGAAACTGAATGACGCCACTCAGAAAGATCACTTTTCTCTCCCTTTGGTTGATCAAATGTTTTAAAGGTTAGCTGGACATATGTATTATTGTTACTTGGATAGAATGTCCGACTACTTCCAGATACCTATTGCTCTAAAAGATCAAGAGAAAACCACTTTCACATGCCCCTATGGCACTTATGCCTACAGGAGGATGTCGTTCGGGTTATATAATGCACCAGCCACGTTTCAGCAATATATGTTGGCCATATTCGAAGATCTGGTGGAGAAAATCATGGAAGTCTTCATGGATGATTTCTCCATTTTTTAAGATTCTTTTACTACTTGTCTAGCGAATCTCGAGAAAGTACTAATACGATGTAAAGAGATAAATCTGGTGCTCAATTGGGAGAAGTGCCATTTTATGTGTAAGGAGGGCGTAGTACATGGGCACAAAGTCTCTCATCAAGGGATTGAGGTCGATCGAGCTGAAATTGATGTGATCGAAAAACTCCCTCCACCATACTCAGTTAAGGGGATCAGAAGTTTTCTAGGTCATGCTGGTTTCTATAGGCATTTCATTAAGAACTTCTCCAAGATAGCTCGTCCCCTGACTAGGTTATTGGAAAAAGACTCCCCATTTAATTTTACTTCTGAATGCTAGCACGCATTCGATGCACTTAAGGAGAGGTTGACGAATGCCTTAATTATGATAGCCCTGGATTAGAGTTTACCCTTTGAAATTATGTGTGATGCCAATGACTATGCGGTTGGGGTAGTACTTGGACAAAGGTGAGATAAGTATTTTTAGCCTATCTACTACACCAATAAGACACTCAACAATGCTCAAGTGAATTATACTACTATAGAGAAGGAGATGTTGGTGGTGGTATTCGTATTCAATAAGTTTTGTCCTTACCTGATCTTATCCAAGGTTGTTGTTTACACTGACCACTATGCCCTTAGGTATTTGTTGAACAAGGCAGATGCAAAACCTAGGCTCATTAGGTAGATTTTACTCTTACAAGAGTTCGACCTAGAGATCTATGATAAAAGGGGAGCGGAGAATTTGGTGGCTGACAATCTCTCCAGACTTGACAACCCAGGTTTAGTGGAACTCAAGGAGGAGGACATTGCTGATTCCTTCCCGGAAGAGAAATTATACGTAGTTTTCTAACTTTTGACTCTCAAGACTCTGTGGTTTGCAGATCATGCCAATTACCTGGTAGGAAAGATTCTCCCTAACGGTCTGGACCATAATACTAGATGGAAGATCTTTTTAGAGCTTAAACACTATTATTGGGAGGATCCCTTCCTTTTTTGGATATGTGGGGATCAAGTCATCAGATAATGTGTTTCGCATGAGGAAGGATGGAAAATCTTGAATGACTATCATTATGGCCCCACTGGTGGTCAATACTTTGCAAATCAGACAGCATATAAGGTTTTTAATGCAGAATTTTATTGGCCTACCATTTTTAAGGATGCTCAATGTCTGTGCACCGCCTGTGACCGATGTTAGTGACTAGGGAACATATCCAAGAGAGATAAGATGCCCCGAAACTTCATTTTGGCATGGGAAATCTTTGACTTATGGGGTATTAACTTTATTGGCCCATTCCCTGTTTCCTATAGGAACAAGTATATATTAGTGGTGGTAGATTATGTGTCCAAGTGGGTTGAAGAGCAAGCTTTACCCACTAATGGTGCTGGAGTTATTGTAAAGTTCCTCAAGAGGTTGTTCGCACGATTTGGAGCCCAAAAGCAATCATAAGTGATAGGGAAACCCACTTCTGTAATACCCAGATGGCAAAGACTTTGAGGAGATATGGAGTTAATCACCATTTAGCTACATCGTATCATCCTCAAACTAGTGGACAAGTGGAAGTCTCTAATCATAAGTTGAAACAAATCCTAGAAAAGATGGTGCAGCATCACAGAAGAGATTAGGTGGAAAAGCTAGATGATGCCTTGTGAGCACACCGAACTTCCTATAAAACACCCTTTGGGACCACCCCTTATAGGTTGGTGTATGGGAAAGCATGCCACCTTCCAGTGGAAATAGTGCACAAGGCATACTGGGCAATTAAATTAGTAAATTTTGACCTTGGTGTTGCTACATCAAGAAGGAAACTTCAGTTGAATGACTTAGAGGAGTGGAGAAGACAAACATATGAGAACACGAGGATATACAAGGAGTGAACCAAGAAATATCATGACGAGCATATCCGCCATCCAAAGGAATTTAAGAAGGGAGACCGAGTGCTATTGTTCAATTCCTAATTAAGACTTTTTCCAGGAAATCTGAAATCTAGATGGTCCAGTCCATTTATAGTTAAAAATATTCTTCCTCATGGTGCGGTAGAACTTGAACGCCCGGCTCATGACGATTTCAAAGTCAATGGTTATAGATTAAAGCTATATCAGGGAGATGAAGGAGCATTTGAAGACAAGAAGGAATTGGAGCTCCAACTGCAAGAGACTTAGTGGAAAGAAGTAAGGAGTGTCGAGCTAACAACGTTAAATAAGTGCGCTTCTTAGGAGGCAACCCATGTCTAACTTAAGTACGTAGTGTTTCTTTTATTTTCTTTTTGCTATCACTATCCTAAGTTTGTTATTTTTAGAAACTTGCAAATCTTAAGGGGAGTTTCTAAACTTATTTGAAGAGAGCGAGAGTAATCTTTAAGTGTGGAGAAGCGTCAATGACAAGTAAGGGCTTCTAAATTTCCATCACTAAGTGCATCAGGTAAGTCCTTCTTTACATTCATTTACAGTTTTAAGAGGTACACGACGATCAAAGTTGTTGTCTATTGGTATGACATCTCATAATTCTCACCCACACAACCAGTACTTAAGTTATGCATAACTTAAAAAGATTATGTGGAATTTTCGAAGTCAGCACGGCCACGAGCATGGTCGTACTGAAGCTAAGGCTGACTTTATCTAAGAATTTATGGAATTTTCGAAATCAACATGATCATGAATACAACCATATTGAGCCAAGGCTGACTTTTCATAGTTAGCACGACTACGAGCACAGCCGTGCTAAAGCCAAGGCTCCACACATTACACGTTATGTGAGCTTTTTAATCTTGACCGCAGCCCGTGTTAACCACCCCCCCAATATTTAATTTCTCTCTCTCCCTTAATTCTCTACACCATTACAAGAAACTTTCCCCTAATCTCTCGATCATTTTTCTTCTTCTCATGTTTTACACTCACACACTACATAATCGTCTTATAAATTTGTCTCACAACCATATTCAAGTAAGTTTCTCTTTTCTTTTTTTCTTCTTTATGTTTCATTTACTTTCTTGCACTCACATATTCGACTGATCTTACATGATTCATTATACCTATCCAACATACATTATGATTGTGGATGCATTTGTTTTTACATGGCATTTTATTATTCCTTTGTGCATGCTAACATATATGTAATCGTTCGATGGATCATAGTATTATATTATGATGAATCTCTTTTCAAATTATATGAATTTCGTTCTACTTTCCTAGGGCTATTGATCGACGTTGTTGAATTTTTTTTTTTTTTTGGGCTTTTGTGATCTTTGTGCTATTAAAGGCAGTTGAAGTCATGGAATGTAGATTAATTGCGTTTTTTTATTAATAGTACCACATTGCCATATCTAGGGTTCTAAAGTATTCGCAAATTGAGGTTTTTAAAAGAATTAGTGGATATGAAAAGCAATGTAGGTGTTTCTAAAGGATTGTCATATGAAAAATATGTTTTGATTTCAGCATTGCCTTGCACATGACCAATTTCCTGCACCCGTGCTAATTTGAAATTTCACCATTCAAATTTCTACCTCACCTTCAGCACAGTCATGTTGACAGTTATGCTGAACTGCATAACTACATCCTTCAATGTTTCATCTTGTTTTGATGCCTTTCGTATCCTACATCAATTTTTCCTTATTTGTTTGAGATTAAAGCTACCATATGCGTCACGATTAAGCATCCTTCGTTGATCAAAATATGTATACCCACTAAACTATCATACTTGTATACCTTTGTAACTTTTCTTTGCAGAGATGAGGCATAAGAGAGCTTGCATGAAGAGCGCCACCCCAACTACTTCTACTTCACAAGCCTCTCATTCTAAGAAGAGGCCTCGGGTTCAGCAACCTCCACTAGAGCCTATTAACATTCGGCTTAAGCTATTTGAAGAAGATTGGAGTAAGGAGAGAATAAAACGGCTGGAGAACCTCACCTTTAGAAACAATGAGTATCTGGACTTGAAATTGCTCAAAAATTATGGGATTGAAGATAGCATCCGCCAACTACTAAATGTGGGACCTTAGGCCACCTTAGTTGAATTCTATGAACCGACTTATAAAGAAATTACTTTGGAATTCCTCACTACATTACAGCTTACAAACCAAATAATGAGGTTTCAAGCCTATGGCAAAGAGCATATCCTTCATCCTTACAAGGTTAGCTTCTATATAGGATTGTACTCATTGGCAGAAAGTAACACTCAAGATTTCAAGCAACTAAAGAACAAATGGCCTAAGGGGGTAACAGCTCAATCATATTAGGTGTAGTTGTGTGGTTATGAAGAATGTGACAACCCTCCCCCTCGCTACCATCCTTCCAAATCAAAGGCATCGTGCATGACCAACATAAATTTGCAAGTCTTACACTACATTTTGGCTCACACCATTGGATCTAGAAAAAGTAGCCATAGAGTCATCAACACTTTTGAAATTTTTCAAATGTATAGCATGGCTAACCAATTGAGAATAAATGTGGGACTAAAAGTTACCAAATACTTCCATAGGCAGGCCGCGAATCTTAAGGCGAAGGGAATTTATTGTGCAAGATGTATAACTAAGTTTTTGAAAGGATATCATATTTTTTAAGATCCCGATTCAGAGGAGCCCAACATCAACTCCACTACAATTACAGATGGGCCATTCCGAATGTGGGGGTTAGTAAAGCTAATCGACCAATCCTCCTCAGCCAGATATTCTACCCCACCCAAAGGGGTTTCTTCTCCATATGCTGCATCTACTTCCCAACCTCCCACTTATGACAATGAAATCAAACAATTAAGATGGGAATTCCAAGAAGAAAGGAAGCTACACCAGCACAAACAATAGAAAAATAAATGCTTTCGAGCAGCGGTTTGGTGCTTCTTTGAGAGACTTACAAGTTGTTTCTCTTCTCCACCAGCCAACCTACCAACCTATGAATCATCTCCCGAGCAAAGTTCATTTGAAAACAATGCTCTTGCGCCATCCAGGAGAAGCGAGAAGGTTCCCATGGTTGCTAAATCCTCCAGTTCCGACGAAGAGGATAGTGATGAAGAAGAGACGGACGGGGAAGAGGATAACAAAGGAATTAACCAAGAAGAAGAAGAAGATGAAGACAACAGCGAGGAGGGGGATTAATTTGATTGATTCATTTTGCTATCATGTATAATTTTTTCAAATGAGACTTTTACCATTTTGCTTTTACCATCATCTATATATATTGATTGAGATCCTTTGGATTTTTTTTTGTGGTTTCACCCATTATCAAGACTAGGATAGTTTAATTTTTCGTTTTACCTTTAATTTCTTTGTTTTTTTTTTCTTTTAAGATGATGCTACATGAACCTTGGATTCATGACTCCAATGATGACACATACCTTCACTGAGTTGCTTTACCCTAAGCATAGAACCATGCAGGCAATCGTATACATCTAAAACCGAGGAAGTCCTTAGTTTTTTATTATTATTATTATTTCAATTTTTTCTTTTCTTTTCCTTTTTTTTTTCCTTTTTCCCTTTTATGTGCTTGATTTAGGATGGCATTGAGGACAATGTCCTCAATAAGTGTGAGGAAGGGGTGTAGAGAACAAAAGAAAATTGAAAAGTTTAATTCTCTCCATTTACAAGTTTGCAATTGATTTTAAATACTGATTTTGAATTATTAAACGAGCAAGATCCTTGAAATTGCACTCATAAAAGTTAGTGATTTTGTGCCCTTTACTCACCTATTGTTGGACTTTGTATAATTAGTTGGAATTTTAGGATGAAATCTAAGTGGGGTAATCTTACTTGCTATTTAATTATTGGCTCTTCGGTTGCAAAATAGATAGAAGTCCTTAGTTTAAAGTTAAATGGTTGTATTTTCAAGCTTATTGGTTAATATATTTACTTTTCAAAAACTTTGAGAGCTCTTCTTCTTCTTCTTCTTCTTTTATGAAAGGTGCATATGAAATCTATCACTTGGTAATTCCTCTTAAGTAATCTCTCAAAAATTAATTAATTAATATGTTAGTTGAGTAATAATGAGAAAAGGTTAGTTAGTATGGGTAAGCTTTGGTCCCTTAGAAGAGTGAAGTTTGACTCCATTGCTGACTAGTCACTCAATTAAAGAAGTAATAAGCCACTACTCCAATGACTTGGGTTCTCCAAGTTAAGAGTATCTTATGAATCCTTAAGGTTAGGATAATGGAGATTCAATTGAGTCCCTTTAAAACCCAGTCACTTAAGGTCGTCTAGCTTGGGATCAACCAACTAATGATATTATAATAACAAGATGGGATACAAAAGGGCAAAGTTTAGTGGATCTTGTAACTTGAATAATTAAGTTCGTAGAGACGCCTTCAATTAAGGGGATGACGTTTGTTAACTTAAGTTATGAGCCCCAGATTATCAGTTGAACATTTGTTACATAGGTTGCAAGATCTTAAATAACTGAAATTAATAGATATATATATATATATAAAGAAAAAAAAAAAGAAAGAAAAGAGGAAAAATTGGAAAATTTTTTAGAGGTTTAACAAAAAGAGAAAGAAAATCTAAGGAAAGGATGGATGCCATATACTTTCACTTGAGGTTACTATGCTTAGAAGAGGTAGTTGAACAGTTTATATATTCTCTAGTAAGTTGTGAGATACGACCAAGCCACTTTTACTTTGTTTGACTTTTTTCGTAACTTGGGAAGCATTTCTTAAGTGATAAGGGTAATAGTTTAACTTACTTGGATTAATCTATAAACTCCAATTTTTGTATGCCAGGTACACGTACAATCATGGTAGGTTTGAGTGGTAGGCACCAGCGAATCACTAAGATCGAATTAAATAGAGGATGCTACTTGTGATTTAAAGTCTAACCATGAGTACAATTGATCAGAGGAACTGTATTTTGTCCTTATTGTGTTTGCTTGAGGATAAGCAAACAGTTAAGTGTAGGGAGATTTTATAAGTGTTAGAAGGCCCTTAATTCTAGTGCTTATTAGTTATAATTTTATATGAATTTCATGTAATTTGTGAAGAAAATGGTACTTATATGATTAATTTTAATTTCAGGCACAAATGTAGATAAAGAAAGATTTAAGGATGATATGAGCAAAGGTGAGGTGAAATTTGGTGAAAAATTAAGAAAAGTGAATTATAGCTTAGCACGACTTTCAATACAACCTAGGTAGACGTTCGTGTTGTGTGAAGAAAATGATTAGAAACTATGCTAAAATGTGCCTCAAGTCCAACACAGTCCGTGCTAATGAGTAGTAACAAGAATCTTGTTCAGCCTTGCCCCGAGCACAGCCATACTGAAGGCCATGCAGAATTGGGCAGTAAAAAATAACGTGTTCCAAAGTCAACACCATCGTGCTGACGCCCATGTTAAACCCTGTTTTCACAAAAACTATAAATAGATGCTTTGTTTTATTTTAAAGAGACTTTTCCTTCTAGCTTTATTTTGAAAACCCTAAGGGAGCATTATTACGAACTTCAAGAGGAAAATTATCCAAGCATCATTGGAGATCACAAAATAAACAAGGGATTATTCTTTTTAGCATGAATCAAATCTATTTCTCTATATTCTCTATTTTTATTGAAAACTCCATGGAGGAGTATATCTTTCATCTTGTGAAACCCTAACTCATGTGCTAAACCATTGATAGATTAATAAATTATTTATATCTTTGCATCTATTCATGTGTTTCCATTGTTCCTGTATTTGATTTATGCGTGCAAATTAATTACATATCTGATTTTTATTAGATTGAAAGAGATTTCATCTAGTAAATTAGATCTTCATAAATAGAGAGATTATGTGTTTTACCTAGACGTAAGAAAACATTGATTTTCCGCAATTTATTAGAATTGTGAACTTAATAAGATCTTGCATAACGGTGGTGAGGGAGAGGTCTCCATTATCTTATGCATGATTATGAATTAATTAACTCGAGAGAGTAATTGATTTTACTTGAGAATTCCTACAATACAAAGTGTAAATTGATTCGTTAATCGATATCTTATTTTGAGAATTTAAGGGTTAGGGTAGAACAAGATGAGGGGTATATTTTGTGATTGAATACATTTTTAGACAATATCATTCAATTTTAGAGTTACTAGGATTTGTTAGTTGTTAATTTAATTCATAATTTCCACATTATAAATTAGATTAGATAGTAGAGAAAGGTAATACTAGTACTTGTTTTCTAGATTCCAAATGACAACACCTATTAAAACTATACTATAATCGATAAGTACATTGTTTAGCTCGATAATAGATTTTATTGGTTATAAATTTAAAACTTCAATAATTGGTTAGATTTGAACGTAATCAGCTATACCTGTGAGTAATATTAATTCCATCCTAGTTATGGGATTTTTATGTCTGAAAATCCATAGAGTACTAATTATCATCCATACTTTTCCAAGAAAATGAAACATTTATGTTGTCCTTAGGATTTTTCAAAGATTTAAAAACTATATTGTTTGGCAAAAATGAAGGGAAATATTCTTTTGGAACTTTTAAACTTTGGCTCTAGTTTATAAATTTATTGAATCAAGTTTTTATGTATGAACAATATGTAATATATGTCTCTTTTTTATTTTTTTTTATATATAAAATAAACAATTGGAAGTGATAAAAATATTAATACCATTTTAGGGTAGAAAAACGTTTTTCTATACATTTAGATTTCCATGGTCTGTTTACTTACTAAAATTAAATAAATTGGAAATAGAAAAATTAGGAAAATTATAAACAAGGGGACTAGTGTTTGAGATCAAATTCAAATAAAGAATCAAAATTTCAAATGATTAAAAAGGATGATTAATGTTATGTTAAGTGATTAAAATGTAAGATCAAATTTTTAAGTAGTTAAAATAAAGAATTAATGTTATGTTAAGGGGTTTAAATAAAGAATCCTCACTACCTCATAAACATGCCATGTTAGCTTAATTTGATATTAATATAGTGGTATTGTGAAGGAATATTCTATTTGAAATACTTAGTATAATATTGATAATTTAATTTAACTATTTCAAAGTTCGATCTTCGTTTTAAAATTAACTCTAAATGTTGATTCTCCCACTTGTCATTTTCTCTAGAATAATAACTACTTGGGTACGGCTTTTACCGGTGATAAATTAGAAATTTATATTCCAATATTTACTTTATATAAATTTTTATTATAAGAAATACTTATTCTAATATTTAATTAAGAATATAACCAAAAATACATATATATGCCTCTATATGGTCATTATGGAATGTATCCAACTGCTATTTATTGAGGATACAATTGTTCATTACTTAAACTTTCTATTCCCTATTCCCTATTAGTCTTTTCTTTCTTGTTCTTCCCTAGGTAATGTTACATAAGAAAATAACTTGAAAGGATCTTTAACACAACGCGGAAAGCATAACGAAACAAATCCAATTCTAGGATTGGTTTCACAAACAACAAAGAATAACGATGAATTACTCTTTGAAGAAATCTGGTTGCGCACAACTGATAAATAGAGAAAATTCTTTCTCAAAAGTGTATTTTCAATAGGCAATAAAACATAACCCTAAAATAACCTAACAATGGTATATATACTACCCTATAAAAATACATAAAAAAGGAAATATAAACGTACACGTGGAAATAAATATTACTATACACGTCTATTCTCTGTCATGTACACGGCCGTGCCTCCCAGCCGTGTATGATTCTGTGAGCAACCCTGACCAAATACACGGCCGTGTTTCTGGCCGTATATGGAGACTGTGTATGCTTCTGTGGGAATTCCTGACCGAATACACGGCCGTACTTCTGGCCGTGTATGGAAGCTGTGTGTCTTTCTGGAAGTTCCCCTGACTCGCTACACGACCGTATAACAAACCGTGTATCAGCCCGTGTCTCCATCATTCTCTCCCACCAATGGAGAACTCGACCCCGAGTTCTCGTCAGGATATAACGGCGTGTCATCGGGGTAGAAAAGAGATAAATCCGCCATTAAAAGTACAAGAAATTTTCATATCTTCAGGAAGTTGTACAACGTACGCATTGTCGTTTATCTTGTGCACAACTTCATAAGGCCCATATTTTTTTGTTGGAGCTTCTCGTATCTACTCGCAGGGAAACGCTCCTTTCGAAGGTAAACCATTACCTGATCGTCCACGGCAAAAATTTTCTTCCGTCTATGCTTATCCGCAGCCCCTTTGTATCGGGTATTGGCTTCCTCTATCTTCCGTCTAACCTCCGCTGCGGTGGTTTGGTATTGTCCCACCATATGTTTAGCAGCAACATCACCCACCATGTCCTTGGGTAATTTGATCAAGTCCAGCGCGTGTTGTGGTGTTTTGGTATATACCACTGAGAACGGTGACCTCCCAATAGTTCGGTGGACGGAACTATTGTAAGCGAATTCAGCTTGAGCCAACACTTGATCCCACTGCCCTGGCTTCTCATGGCAAATACTTCTAATGAGGTTTCCGAGTGTCCTGTTGGTTACCTCCGTTTGACCATCAGTTTGAGGATAAGTTGTGCTACTGTAATTCAGAGATGGGTCAAACATATACCAGAGAGTCCTCCAAAAGTGGCTAAGGAATTTGCTATCTCTGTCAGAGGTAATAGACTTTGGGACCCCATGTAGACGCACCACTTCCTTGAAGAATAACCATGCAATTGCTCGTGCATCAGCGGTCTTTCTGCAGGGGATAAAGTGAGTCATCTTGGAAAACCTGTCAACTACAACAAACACAGAGTCAACACCTCGTTGGGTACGAGGCAAACCAAGTATAAAGTCCATTGACAGGTTCTCCCAAATGTTCGTCGGCACGAGAAGAGGGGTATATAGGCCAGTGTTTTGGGATTACCCTTTCGACACTTGGAAAATATAACACCTTTCCACAATTCTATACACATCCCTCCTTAACCGAGGCCAAAAATACCTTTCAGTAACTGTAGCTAGGGTCTCTACCCATATGCCTTGCCAATCCACCACCATGCAGGTCTCGGATAAGCTTTTCCTGTAAGGATGATTCAGGGATGCACAGCTGATTCCCTTTCATTAAGTATCCCTCGTGGATATGGTAGTCGTCACAAGGTTCTCTGTTGGCACATTTAGTCCACGTTTCTTTGAAGTCTCTATCCCCTTCGTATAGCTCCTTTAGTTTCTCAAACCTAACGATGTCCGCACTTAGAGTGATTAGGACATTTGTCCTTCTACTCAGGGCGTCCGTGACTTTGTTTTGCACACCCAACTTGTGCATCAGTCTGAAATGAAACCTTTGTAAGAACTCAATCCACCTAGCGTACATGTCCTTACTAATCCGGGTTTGGCCACTTAAGTGTTTAAGAGCCCCGCAGTCTGAATACAAGATGAACTCCTTTCCAATCAAGTAATGCTCCCATACTTTAAGAGCTCTCACCACGGCATAGAACTCCTTGTCATATGTAGACCCAGTCCTCATTGCTTCACACAATTTTTCACTATAAAATGCAATTGGTCTCTTTTCCTGTAACAGTACCGCCCCAACTCCAACTCCACTAGCGTTACAGTCTACCTCAAATAATTTTTCAAAATCTAGCAACGCTAATATAGGAGGGCTACACAATCGTTGCTTCAAGTTTATGAAACTTGCTTCAACTTCTTCGCCCTATCAGAATTTACCCTTCTTCAAACACTCAGTCAAGGGAGCAGCGATTGTACTAAAGTGTTTAATAAATCTCCTATAGAAACTAGCTAAGCCGAGAAAGCTTCTCAACTCAGTAACGGTTCTTGGAACAAGCCATTCTCTAATCACTTTCACCTTTTCGTCATCCACCATCACCCCTTCACTGCTGACTATGAACCCAAGGAACAATAGTCACTTTGACATGAATGTGCACTTCTTAAGATGGGCAAACAGTTTATTCTCTTTCAGTACCGACAAAATACATTTCAAATGCTCAAGATGTTCTTCTTCAGATTTACTGAATACCAAGATACCATCGAAATACACAACTATAAAACGACCATTAAAGGGTTTTAATACCTGGTTCATCACTCTCATGAAGGTGCTTGGTGCGTTACTAAGACCAAACGGTATCACCAACCACTCATACAGCCCCTCCTTTATTTTGAATGCCGTTTTCCATTCGTCTCCGGAACGAATCCGAATCTGGTGGTATCCACTCCGCAGATCTATCTTAAAGAAGATAGTGGCTCCACTCAACCGATCCAACATATCCTCAATGCGCGGAATGGGAAATTTGTACCCTATGGTAATCTTATTAATAGCCCTGCTATCAACACATATCCTCTAGCTCCCATCTTTCTTGGGAGTTAGCAATGCTGGAACCGCACACGGACTTAGGCTGTCCCGGATAAACCCCTTGTCCAAAAGCTCTTAGACCTTCTCCTGTAGAACCTCGATCTCCTTGGGACTTATCCTATAATGTGGGAGGTTTGGGAGACTTGCTCCAGGCACTAAGCCTATCTGATGTTGGATGTCTCTCAAAGGCAGTAGACCTTCAGGTAGATCGTCAGGAACCACTTCCTTAAACTCCTCCAGTAGACTCTTTACTGTCTCGGGTACTTCCACATCAACTTCCTTTTCTCCAACCGCCACATCTTTTACTATGAGAGCATGTACCACTCATGACTCCCTTAGGTCTTCCATCACTTCTTTCTCTGATTGAGTGACAGTTAGGAACGAACGACTCTCTACTCTCTTCTCCTTTAAGCGTCCTTCCTTCTTCAATGGCAACAATGTGTACCTTCACACCCTCCTTCTCTACCGAATAAAATATGACAGGCATCCATGTCTACAATATCATAGAAGGCTTCATCGCGGTACTTCCCTATTGAGAATGGTACCATGCATCTCTCCTTGACTTCAATCTTCTCGGTCGCTTTAATCCACCCAATAGTGACCGATGACCCAGTTGATTGCATTGGAAACATTTGCCCAAGATAGGTTTGGCATAAGGATTACTTTGCCTCTGGATTCCCTTATGTTCCATAGGTTTCTTTCCCTCACTCTTCTCTTCTCTCTTTCCACTGTCATCAGTAGGTTTGTAGGCAGCATTTTTACTTTTCTTAAATCCCGACTTACTACCACTACCTACAACTTCACCGACTTACCCCTTTCTTCCTCCTCCGTATCTACTACCCTGCTCCTGCAACATTAGCTCAGCTCGGAGAGCCAAATTCTTCGCTTCTACCAGGGTCCTCACCATTGTAACTCTAATTTTATCTTTGATTTGGAGCTTCAGGCCTTCCACATACCGTGCTACTTGTTGGCCTTCACTCTCCCTCAAGTCATTCCTTTCGGCCAATCTCATGAACTCAACCGTATACTCATGCATTGAACGTTGCCCCTGGCGGCACCGCTGATGTTGTTGGAACAATATCTGCTCATAGTCCGGCGGGAGGAAATCATGTTGCAACAACTGCTTCATGCGATACCATGTCCTCACCGGATGTTTTCCTTCCCTTTGCCTCCTGCTCTACAACCTCTCCCACCATGCCGAGGCTCCACTCTTCAATCTACACGCCACCAACCTCACTCGGTGGTCTTCAGGAATTTCCGTATAGTCAAAGAATTGATCTACTTCCGCAATCCAATCTAGGAAGCCTTCGATATTAAGGCTACCGAACGCAGCGCGAAAAGCATAACGAAACAAATCTGATTCTAGGATTGGTTTCACAAACAACAAAGAATAACGATGAATTACTCTTTAAAGAAATCTGGTTGCGCACAACCGATAAATAGAGAAAATTCTTTCTCAAAAGTGTATTTTCAATAGGCAATAAAACGTAACCCTAAAATAACCTAACAACGGTATATATACTACCCTGTAAAAATACATAAAAAAGAAAATATAAACGTATACGTGGAAATAAATATTACTATACACGTCTATTCTCTATCGTGTACACGGCCGTACCTCCCAGCCGAGTATGATTCTGTGAGCAATCCTAACCGAATACACGGTCGTGTTTCTGGCCGTGTATGGAGACCGTGTATGATTCTGTGAGCAACCCTGACCGAATACACGGCCGTGTTTCTGGCCGTGTATGGAGACTGTGTATGCCTCTGTGGGAATTCCTGACCGAATACACGACCGTGCTTCTAGCCGTGTATGGAAGCCGTGTGTCTTTCTGGAAGTTCCCCTAACTTGCTACACGACCGTGTAACAAACCGTGTATCAGCCCGTGTCTCCATCAGTCTTCGTAGCTATACAAATTTGTAATGCATTTTGGGGATTTGCTAGACTTTTTTTGTCAATATTTAAAGCTCAAAGGTTTATTGATTCACTTATGGGGATTATGGACTGAACTGGGTTTACAATAAGGCATTAAAGCCCCCATTGACCTTTCAGCGAGCACATGTACATAATTTAATATTTTGCCGAAGTTTACTCGATTGAATATTTAACTTCTTCTTTTAGACACACTTCATCTAATTTTCCTTCTCTTCTTTCTGATCCAACGGTAAGACCCATTAGGTCGCACCAATGACCAACGTGCTTACCGGGGTGCTATTTCTCCTCTACATACTCTTACTCATAACAGGAACATACAATACTAAAAACCCTTTAACTAAATTCGCAAATAAATTTCATAATGTAAGATCTTCGAAACTCCCAAATTATAAACTTTTATTCATAAATGTTCATCATATTTGAATCGAATCATATAAACGAAAAATTACCAAGCATACTTAAATCATCATAGCTGTTTCCCAAAATAATATGAATCGAATATTCATTCTATGGCATATCATATATCCTTTAATCTTCAGATCTTCATACTAGTTATCATAGGTCCTACTCACAAAGGATAAGTCATGGTCCAGATTGTCACAAGAGTCAGTATTTTAAACACCATCAATGCCTAAAAAACAAAGTCACAAACATGGGTGAGCATAATGCCTATATAGAAATTATTGCATATAACCACATGTTTGCACGTCATACTATGCACATTCTTATAATATATACTCTACAACCTTGAGATCTTTTAAGTTAAATTTTTAAGCAGAAGCAAATGGCATACACTTCAGCGTTCCACGATTGAAACACATAGATTCTAGAATTAAAGACAAATGAAAAATGGATGAGAAAGCAAGCATATGGAGATTAGCTGCACACATGGTAGTATTTGAAATGCTTCATGATTTTTTTATTTTCCTCTTGGTTACATGAAGCATTTCCCTTTTCTAACATCAAGTGGCCATACAAAAATTTAAGGATTTTTCTTTTACAACCGAACTGGTTTGGTTTGGTTTGGTTTGAGCGCATAAATGGAACCATGAAGCAGTATGCTAAATACAAACTAAACCCAAACCTTAAAAATTAAAAACACACACACACACACACACAAAATTTGAAAGTAATGACTATTTTGTAGCATTAGGTATTCCCATTGTACTCTAAATTAACAACTAAATGTAAAGCATAGAACTCAAGCTTTGTGGATGATGTGAAAATGTGCTTTATACAATCGTAAGATGTCTGTAAAGCTTCACATAAGTTTTACCAAGTTGTTATAAAATAGAGAGTATTTTTTATGGATTAGATTAGATAGTTCATGTACTTTGAAAAGTAATGATTATTTGTAATTTATACAACCAAGTTGTTATATATGTACTGATGTTAGAACGGACAATAATATTCCTTTATACTTAATGCTTCACCACTAGTGGGTGCATGTGTTTCGCTCTTGACACACTAAAATGTTCTATGATAAACATAATTAAGTGTCATATGTAAAAAAATGTGCAATGGACGAGTCGATTGACCAGAGTGGCTTTATAGTCACCTAAATTGCTTCATTTTGTTTTGTGTTGAAACCAAGGGAAAAAGTTTGGACTTCAATCCATAGTTTGTTCATAAGAAGTGTACACTTTATTTGAATGAAGTGTTGTGTAAGAATTATGATCGACACTTTCTCTAAATGCGAATAGAAACACCATTGGACACATTTCTCAACCAATGCAAAAATCTTTTCTGCTATAAAAACAATGATAAAGGTAGATAATGTATCTATTTTTGAATTTGAGCAATTTAACCCTCAATGTTTTATTCTTTTACAATTTAGTATTTATACTTTGAAATAAAGTATAATTTACTACATCTTGACAATGTTCGGTATTAAATTATAAAAGAATAAATTTTTTGGTATTAAATTACTCAAAACATATATACATATATAGACACTTCATGTATCTTTTTTCTAATGTAACTTTTTAAAATGGAAAAAACTTTATGTAGGTTTAAGTATTTTTTGTTTTTTATACATTTCATTATATGCTATGAGACCTTTCATTAAATGGCTATATTTGCATCCCCTTGTAAAGGTTTATATATTCAACAGACATAATCCAATGATATGTGCCTTTTTGGTCGTTCTTTCAATTCTATAGTTTAAAGTAAAATCACAATTTTAGGAATCTTTGATTCAGAAATCTCTTGCACTAATATTTTCTTTCTAAAAGTGCCTAATGCACCTCTAGGACTTGATTTATTTATTTGTTGTTATTTTTTCCTTCGCTAACATCTTATTGTTTGTTCCTTATATTCATGCCATCTAAAACCAATAATTTCCTAACTTGAAAATATTGAAAGAAATTTATATATTATGGGAGAATATCATTACATCACCTTTTAGAATATTTATTTAGAAGACATTAAAATCTAAAGGGTTGCAAATAAACTCTATAAACTTTGATCGATATGCAAATTTATCCCTTAAACTTTCAAATGTTTCAAATAACCTCCTAAAACTTTGATAAATTAGTAACATAAAGAACACTTGATTTTCATAGTTTAAAAACATATTAAGTTCAAAGTTTAGGGAGTTTTACAAAGCACATTTCGATAAGTTCGATTAATATTTTTACACTAAGGTCAAAGTTTATGAGTTTATTTACAACTTTTAGGAGTAATTCGACTGTCCTTTTTTTTTTTTTTACTTTAACATCCATCGTCGATATAAAAAGCAACTCAAGTAATAAATGTAGAAAAAATAAAAAAATATATATAAATACAAAAATAGATAAAGTTTACTATAATTTTCCATAACTTCAAAGTTGATCCTTTTTTTTTCCTCTCATTTGTAGAAAGAAGAAGAAAAGTGATTCTACAGAGCAAATGAGTGATTTAAATACACTAAGATCCAAGCATTTCCTCAACAATTAATTGATTGGGGTATTTTTTTTAAAAAAAAAAAGTTGAAGTTTTTTTTTTGTATTCGATGTTATTATTTGAGGAAAATATTGTTGTAATGTTATATTTTATAGAAAATATTACTGCTTATTATTAATTTGTAGTGTGTTATATATGATTTATATAGATCCTGTATTACATAACATGTGATATTAATTTTTGCATTAATATGAGAATATTTTATTATGACGAAAATTTTGATATTATTTGTAAATATTAAATTAAAAATATTATCTATATTGTTATAGAAAAATATTGTGATGAAAATATGTAATATCTAGAAAATGAAATAATTTTTACAATGTTATAAAATGATACAGAAATTATAAAGTTTTTTAGCAGCCACAATATACTAAAAAAATAATATCTATAAAATTTTTAGAAAAAATTTGTTTGGAAATAATGGGAAAAAATTAAAATTAAAAATAATACGATTTTTTTTTTGTGCAAATTTTTGCAATGTTATTATTAGACATTATTATATTTTTTTAAAAGCTCATAATTTATATATACTATGAATAGATAAATAATGGTTGACTATGTGAAATTGATGATCTATGTGTTTGGAAATATTATAGCTTGTAACTGGGGGTTAGAATATGGTAGGGATCTAATGAAAAAGTTGAAAATGAGGAAAAATATCAACTACAATAAACTCTTATGCGGAATATGCCACAGTATCGAAGTCAATCTAATCAAAGTAAGGATTGAGTTAATTCACAAGCATCCTATATTTCATAAGGGCAATACATGTTATGCATTGATAGTAATTAGAAATGATGAAGATGTTGAAAATTTCATTGAAACAACTAAATCATATGGAGATCGTGATATAAAATAATTGTATATCAAAATTTATGATGATTCGGGGAGCCACTCTGAAAGGCAGACATTCGATATAAGCAATCAGCCACATTTGTCACATGAGATTGTAGAAATGTAGCCCGAGCCATCAACATTTCAACCCTTAATTCCAACCTCAATGGAAGTTAAAGATGAAGATGAAATAAATAGAGAAGTTGCTTTGGTATTACAATGACTAGACACACGAGATCCGTACATGGTTCATTTGGGAGCAGAGGCTACAATTGACATTGATGTAAGAATGGGTGTTGAGGAGGAGAATACCGATAACGAGGAGAGTTTTGATGAGGAAAATGGGGAAAGTGAAAATGAGGGAGATGAAGTACCTGAAGAAGACTCTCTAACTATACATACGTACTCGAGACAGCCAATATATCAATCAGAGCAGACTGAACCACCAAGCATGGTAGTTAAAGATCTTGTTCCATAATACAACATTAGGGGGTTATGGTGGTTACATTTATTTTGAGCAAGAGCAAACTAATATTTACAGTGGTTTGAGCAATAGTGACAATTTCTACAAGATCATGAATTTAAAATGAAAGTAGATGTGATTTAAGAAGTGAAGGCTTACTATGTAAAGAATCATTGTAACTTCACTGTTATGGAGTCTAGTCCATTGTTGCAATCTGTTTATTATTTAAGAAAAGACAATGGTTGTAAATGGAGGCATAGTAATTCATTACACAATGTAAAAATACATCAAATTAATCATTTCAATGGAACATATACACATGATATGAATAACAAATTATTGATTCCTATCCCATCCTCTCTCCTTCTACTAGTGAATTATCTAGCTAATCGAGTAAAGGCATTAGTTAGCCTTAGACGTAGAGCTGGAGGACATTAGGGAGCATCCAAATCAAATCACATGTGGATTTTGTGAAGCGAGGGGGTGTAATAGAAGAACGCGCCCATGTCGACGCGATAATGGTAAATGATGGATACTAATACACATTTCATCATGTTCGACATTACATTTGTAATGCTAACATTAGCTTTTTCCCTTTTACAGCTTAAGTAAATCCTCAACCACTTCATTGAGTTTGTTTTGATGTAACAGAAGGGGGATGCTTGATCTTCTATATATATATTTGCAATTTTGTAATTTATTGAGAAGTTATATTAAATGTTAATTTCTTTAGACATTTGTTAATTTTTTTTAATATATTCAAAGTTGTAAATGTGTATATGTATACATTACACATGTAACGGGCAAGTGCTAACATTATCTGTTAGATGAAATGCGTAGTAATTCATTACAAAATGTAAAAATACATCAACTTAATAGTTTCAATGGAACATATACATATAAAATGAATAACGAATTATCGGATCCTATCCCATCCTATCTCCTTCCTCTAGTAATTTGTCTTACTAGCCAAGCGAAGCAATTGGTTGGCCTTAGACGTAGACCTAGAGGAGCTTCAGACTCCTATGTTGGATGCTGCTGGGGAATATCGTCGAGCACTCACCGAGGCACGGGACTCCACTTTATAGGCTAAGTTGATGATTTACCCTAGCACATAGGTTATTTTTCAGAGCATTTCTTTTGTAGGGCTAGAGGTATTGGAACAGGACTATAGCGACCCACCTACTAGGTTTGATTCTTAAACCTGCTCAACATTTCTACAACTTTCCCTAGTACCTGTAAGTGGATTGCCATGCCAACTCTAAATTAAAGATAAGGCAAATTTGACTAATCCTAAACCTGTAACTTTAACCTGTATGTAATTCTATAAACATCCTATAGAATGGCACTATCAGCGCTATCATTTCAAAATCCACATCATATCTAAATGCATGTACTTAAAATTTCCTATCACATCACATATATACATATCATCAGGATCTACATTCCCAGTAAGTAGGCACAGCTTATGATTAATCATATAGACCTAAGTGGTTAAAAAAGATTACAAATCCAACCTTATACATACATATATTCACATTACAATCTGAAGATCAACACCTGTAGATCATATTTATAAGCACTACAACATCATGTATAGGACATCCTATTACAAAATATCAGAGGTTCAAAATGGAAACTAAAGGTCTGTTTGCCTCTATTGATGCTCTCCAAAAACCCTTGTCCCTAACAACTTATTCTTCAGTACTTATACCTAAGGTTAGCAAAACACTAACCCCTCAGCTTCTTAAAAAGCAAAGTGAGTACATAATCAAGCAACCCAACAAAATTAAACAATAAAATCACATAACAATAACCAACAATATTATCAAATACTTTGAAAGTGATTACTCAAAGCAAGCAAGTTTTCAACTCAAGCTATACTTGCAGGAACCTAGTTCAATTTCTTACATTTTAACATCACCATGATCTTACTTAATGAACTTTTCCTTATAATTCCATTTTACCAAACTCATAACCTTTTCATTCGAGACCATTTCAAGTCTCTCCTATTTACTCACGGGTCACAAATACTTTTCAGTTCACCCAAGCAAAGATTATCAACTGGTAGATAAACTACCCTTATGTACTTTTCAAAACTTAATGTTTTCTTAGCCAATTAAGGCATCCTTACATACTTTTTTTATTTAGAAACATTTAGTTCGCCTTTCACCTGCCTCGAACAATAGGGGTGACCAAATCCCCATAGGTCACTAAACTAAGTCGTATAGTCAACTGTGCCTCAAACCTATCTAGTTCGACTCAAAGGTCATACCATAAACTTACTAAGCAAGGAAGAGGACTTTCCTTACATTAAATGTTTTAGGTTAGTAGGTACTTACAGCCTAAACCCCATTTGACTTATTTGAGTCCTAAAATTAGTTTGGTATACTTTAATGAAGTTATACATCTTAACGATTAGTTTTCCATTTTATTATACATTTAAATATTTCATCATTACCGAGACAACAATAGTATGAACTCAACCAGTCATACAAACCCCATCCAATCTGCTAACAATAATCGAGCATTACATCATAATCATAAGACATTGAACAATTTATGTTCATTACATCATAAACAATCAAGAACAGTACAATCAAATCCCGCACCTAACCTTTATTCTAGGATTTCTAGAATGTTCCTTTTTTCTTAGAATCCAACCATACCAGGACACACAACCAGACATAAGCAATTCAATAGAATCCAACAATCTTCCTACATTGATCATAGTAAGTAATCGTATGGGGTAATTTCAACCAACAACAAGTGGTTGACATTATCGACCACTTGTACCTAAGAGAGGAGTTAAGGGGGGGCATACACCTAAAACAATATATGCTAATCCAAACAGTTGCACCAGCCAAATTCCTATGTCCTCTTCACTCAACAGAAATACCTAAATTATCAGTATACCAATCAATTTTATTCTATTTACTCTACCAAACCTTGAATTGCTAATTAAGTATTCCAAGCCCCTAAATTCCATCTTAACCTCACATAATCCACCATTTTCCTTCAATATCTTATTCATATACATACAAGTATATTGTGCTCTGTTATATATTAATGTAATTAAATTCCAATTCGATTCCATACCGAATTGTATAATGCCAAATTATCGCGATTTGGCATCGAATGCTCCCTTTTTGTTCCGTAACTAACCTAAGCTTCTTAATATCATATTTTACTTCAATGAATCTCAACTAAACATCAAATTCAACTAATCAAATCAAATTCTCCAATTTTGCTAATGATTAAATTCGGCCAAAAAAAGGTAATTGGCTTGAAAAACTCACTAAAAATGGAAAACGACTCCAATTTGAACAATTATTAATTTGGTGATCTACTACATCATATAAGGATCTTATATATTAAAAATTACATAAAAAATACATCATTTGCGCTATTCATTTTCCAATTTAGTTTCCGATCAAAACAGGGCATTTCTTAAGGAACACATATTTTTTAATCAAATTTCACCAAAATAGAATTACCAAGTTAATATACATATAAAATTATGCTAGAATACCAAAAATTATAATTTTTCATCAACATCTAATATTTAAAAAAAAATAGGAAGTTTTGGGTGTTACTAGGGGCAGCTCCGTTCATCGACCTCCAGCAACCAATGCTAGCCACCACTATGTCGGCTGGAATCCTTCTCCACCCAAACCCTTAACCCTAGCTTAACCTAGCAGCAGCTTCACCCTAACCCCTTCGATCGAACAAACCAAATCTTCCCCTATTTAATTACAAGTTTTCTTCAATTTCTTTAATTATTTCTTTAAATTCTTGTTGCATCCTACTTCAATCTTGTTCTTTATCCTCCCCTGATAATTGCATGTTGAAACTTTCAATTTTAATTTTCCTAGAAAATTCGAATAAAATGGAGAAAGTTATAAGTTTCAAAAATTGAAATTTTTTTATCTCTCTCTCTCTCTAATGCACACTTTTACCTTATTATATTGCTAATTTACCCTTAAATAACTACAACTCATCGTATATTATGTTATCATTTGTTTGGTCCTCACAGGGACCACTTATAGAATTCCAATGTAGTGTCTCGTATTGGCTGAAAATCGGCCCCGAGCTAGCATACATCACATCGGAATCAATAGGCATCTACTAGTCCTCTATTGGATTTTGTTATGTCTCAACCCGATTTTTGGGTTGCCGTCATCCCACCATTCGTCACCGGACAGGAATCAGTTGAGCCTCCACCTCCACCTCTTGGTTATTCGGCTGTTGCAATTGCAGATACAATGTTACCCCTCTATACCGATGCATGAAAAGAAGACCTTAAGCAACTATTCTCAGGGTCGTGTCCAAATCCGACAATAAGCAAATTACTCATAACGTTTCACCTTGTAAGTATGAACGAAATGTAAATTACATAAGAAATGATCATACAATTATTCACTTATAGAGTGTTAATGTAAATCATACTTGCCAGAAATCCTTACACAGCCCCCATGAGTCCAATCCAACTTCGGCTAATCGATTCATACCACTACATGTAATTTTCATGCACACCACTAGGGCCCTCCATGTGAACCACTCAATCAAGTTATTGTTCCCACATCTGTATATACATTGCATGCTGGACCGGCTAATCAACATCAATCCTCCCCCGTAGGTCAATTTAATGGAGCTCCAACTGTATGTTCACCAACTACGGGATATATTGGAACCCACCAAATTGCTTAGCCACTCGGTCCAAGAAATGCAACTCAACAATGTGGAAACAAATTAGTGGCACCCGAGCCGTTCAAATGTGCATGCTACCTTTGCAGAAATGAAGCAAGATATTAATTAAATTCTCATCGTACGACTGCCATTCCACCTAAAAAATAGGAAATTATATTCACTGTAAATGATCAATATGATGAATTGCAAGGAAAAAAAAATAGGTTGCTGAAATACTTATAACATGTTCTACCTGTCCAACGCATCCTAATAAACGCCAACAAAGTAGATGGGGTGATACTGTGTGTCCCTCCTTATGTTCTAATGTGTCACTAATGGACATCCAGATTCTATATATAGTCCATGTTGGCTAAAAGATGCTATGAGGGGAAATTTATCCTAGGCCCACACCTATAAAAGAATGGCAGCCCCTCCAATCTCGTGTGCCGATGGCGACGACACGACATAAAGCTGGCGATATAACCACGCCAGACATGCGGACCCCCAATTATACGTCCCATCAACGTCGAAGTGCTCTAACAGGGGTAACCACATCGCATGGACGAAGGCACTAGAGTTATTGGCAAAGATGAATCCCCCTAGAAACTGCATTATGTAAGCACGCTTATGTCAATGGATTTGCTCAATATCGGTGTCAGGTGAGAGCATCCAAAACATATCATAGAACCACATCATACTAATGCGGGCCCCCCTACCACTAAGCCCCGGCCTTGCCCCTAGCAATTCTTCATATATCGCACCCCAATCCAAGCAACTACTCCCTGTAACTGCTTAACCATCAACGGGGAGTTCTAACTAGATCTCCACATATTATAGGGTGATAGTAAACTCCCCTATTGGCATGTAGAATATATGCATCTCTGGCCACCATCACTCAACCAATGTTGTAATTATGTGCCAATCCAGTGGTATGAATCTAGCCAAATGCTAGTATAGCTCTATTTGAGGATCAAGGAGGGATGGTGCGCTCGTCGCAATGGAGTGACAAGTCGCGCTATTGAACAATAAACGTTGCTTGATCCTATAATGATAACACGTAAAATGGCTTACTATTCTTAATGCAACATAAACAAATTAACAAGTGAAATGTCGTTTACCTCTTAATGCTAGATGGCTTGTGATCGATGTCTTTCCTGTTGCATCAAGATTGAAGGATCGAAGGGTCTAAGCTCCATCTATTATGCAAAATGGAACATATATTAAAAATTTAGTATATATTACCATTAATATCAATATATTAATTTACGACTTATTAACGACTATTTACTATCTAATTGAAAGTTACTTAATAGCAACTAAAGTTTACACCTATTTTTACAATAACAGACAAAGATATTACATATACAATAAGCACCAAATTTTTTTAGTAATTAATTTTATGACAATTAATTAATGACATATTAACGACTAATCATCTTTAATTAACAAATCATTAATAACTATTTAATTTTATAACTAATTGTACAAAAATATACAAATATTTTACATTTGCAACCAATACAAAATTTTTTACTAATTAATTAATAACATATTAACAACTAATCACCTTTAATTAATGAATCATTAATAACTATTTAATTTTATAACTAATTGTACAAAAATATACAAATACTTTACATTTGCAACCAATACAAAATTTTTCACTAATTAATTAACAACATATTAATGACTAATCACCTTTAATTAACAAATCATTAATAACTACTTAATTTTATAACTAATTGTACAAAACCAGACAAACATTTTACATTTTCAACCAAAACAAAATTTTTCACTAATTAATTTCATTATAATTAATTAATGAGATATTAAAAACTAATCACCTTTAATTAATAGATCATTAATAACTACTTAATTTTATAACTAAATGTATAAAAATATACAAATATTTTACATTTGCAATCAACACAAAATTTTTCACTAATTAAGTTTATAACAATTAATTAATGATATATTAATGACTAATCACCTATAATTAACGAATCATTAATAACTACTTAATTTTATAACTAATTTTACAAAATCACACAAATATTTTACATTTGCACCCAACACAAATTTTTTTCACTAATTAATTTTATAAAAATTAATTAATGACATATTAACGACTAATCACCTTTAATTAAAGGATCATTACTAACTACTTAATTTAATAACTAATTGTACAAAAACATACAAATATTTTACATTTACACCTAACACAAAAAAATTTCACTAATTAATTTTATAACGATTAATTAATGACACATAAAACTAATCATCTTTAATTAATGGATTATTAATAACTACTTAATTAACAACTATTTAGTTTAACAACTATTTTTACAAAAAAATACATTATAATAACACAAAGATAATTCATTATAATCAATAAAAAGGTTTTTCCTAATTATTTTTCTAATGATTAAATAACGACTAATTAGGGACTAATTACTTCATCATTAATTATTACTTTTACAATATTTTTCACAACAAATAATTTAGACATTTTATTTTAAAAAATACTAAATTTTTAACTAATTCATCTACTAATGTTAATTAATGATATATTTACAACTAATTAATAATTAATTAGCAACTACAACTACTTCAAAAAAACAGTGGAGTACATATAATTAAACTTTTTTTTTTTTTGCATTTATCCGAAGTAGTATAATAGAAAAAAATTTAATTTTATTTAAAAAAAAACCGAAATCTTACTTTGCTGAAGATATTTGCACATGCGTATTTCAATATGCTAAAACCTGTGTAAAATAGAAATTAAGAAAACAAAAATTTTCAAACAATGAGATAAAGTAAAATTTGCAACAAAAATTGAAAAATGTAAATATGAACATATGAACTGAGGATTCATATTTATATTACTAACTATTGGTGCAAAATTTTTTTCTATATATTAGAAATCACATGTTATGATATTGTGTAAATTTACTATATCACTTTTATAGGTTTGCAGTATTACTTTTGTAATAATTTTATAGGTTTGCAGTCTTTGTTTGTAATAACTTTTATAGGTTTGTAGTATAGATTTGCAAGATTCCATCATAGTAAAAAACAAATATTATTCTCGGTACATTTGCACAAATATTCTCCGTGCCTTTAGTTATGAATTTTTTTTTTAACCCTAAAGTCACAAACCGCGTACATGCCTTCAAAGCCTATTTTAGGAATAATTATTTCGAGTACAATATTTACGTAATTTTTTTAAAAAACAACAATATTTAAGAGTGTAACCTTATAAAAAAAATCTTAGGATTAAGGGTCTTCATAGTTTGATTTTATTTAATTTAAGGGTCGAACCAAACCGAATCACATTTGAAATGGTTTAATTGAAACCGATTCGCTTTTAACAATTTAAGGTTCTGAACTGAACTACTTAAAATGTGGTTTAGTTTAGTTTGAATTACTTTTAAAAATACTTTATTCTAGTTGATAATATTAATAATCATTAAATTTTTTAGCCAGACATTAATTTTTAAATTGAAGAACATTACGCAAGAATGTAAGCCATATAACATTATATTATGGTTACATTACATCTTAGGAGATAGTGAAGGCATGCTTATCTATTTGAGAGATCAGAGACAATGGTGAAAAAAAGGAGAGTAGATTGTGGAGATTAAGAGTATAATGAGAGTTAACATAAAAATTAAAAAAAATGTAAATAAGATTAGATAAAAATGCTAATAAGATATAAAACTAAAAAAAGTTACTTAATTTTTATTTTTGAATAACAAAAAGTCAAACCGAACCACAAATTTTTTTAACTATCTTAAAACAAAACCAAAGTATAAAAGAATCACGTTTTACAATTTGGTTCAGTGCCCTACTAAGACTATATAATGCACAAAACCTTCACGAAAAACTTTTAACAATTTTTTTTATTATATATATATTCCCAATTTGGGGGGATTTCGTGCTTTATTTACCGATGGCATCATCCTTAGCCAAGGTGCAAGATCTACGAATTTTCCATATATCACGAATGGTATTGGTATAGGGATGTTAGTGGGACGAGTGTATGTCGGATTCAGCAATCCTGTTACCCGTCCTATTATCCTATGGTGATTCTCAAACCTGTTCCAAACCCTATAAGGTTTTTTCATGAAATACCCGCTACCCGTCCTAAATCGTATAAGGTTCTAATAAGCAACTCGAAACCCGTCTCAAATCCATTAGAATTTTTTTTTTAATCTATTATTAGTTTAAAATCTTTACTTATTCATTATGATTATTTTTGTAAAATATAGCTCATGTTCTTGGAAATAAATAATATTTGCAGTTTTAACATATCTAATCATATGTATTTTAATATTATTCGAAAGTCTACATGTTGGTAAATAAAGTTGCCAATATAAAAACATTTTTAATTATAATAAGATAAAAATTACTGAACCAGTCATACAACTTAATAATAACATAAAGAAATAAAATGTAGTTAACATTTCTAACATACTTAGGTTATAATTAGGTGTGACTTCAAAGCAAGATACAATTCTTTAAAACATCTAATCTACAAGTTTATATTAGGTAGAAATTAAGATTTTTCATTTTCATACACAAAAGCAACTTGCACAACATGAAATTGGAATTGCCAATCTCCATTTAAGTAGTGGAGCAACCTACAACCAAGACATCACATATATGTCTAATGAAATCGCCAATAGTTTTATCAATTCTCTAACTCAAACCAACAATCATTTATGTCTAACGAGCATAAGAATCATTATGTCATTTTATTGAATACTTTGCAAATTACAACCAAGACATCATATATAACAGAAACTACAAGCATAATCCTTCTCTATGACCAATAATTAACCTATTTCAAAAATCATGGATTCCTGTTTGCTATTTCAATCATAGCACTCATGGATTTCTAGCGTTAAAATTCAAGGCTACTAATGCAAGCCCAAGTTAAAATAAAGATCTGAAGAAAAAAAAAAACTCTGAACTAAATTGGGAGAGTGAGAGTGAGATATAACCTTACCACGATCGAGAGACGAGAGACACCAAACAACGACAAAGACGACTGACATGTTTAAGACAATGACTAATACATTTAGGACAACGACCAAGATGGCGACCACGAGACGAGAGACGAGCCGATCGATGAGAGACAAGAGACATAAGACTTGAACTGCTGACGACAACAAGAAACAACAATTGATAGAGACAAAGTGCTGAGTGTAGACAACAAGCAAGCGATAACAGCTTGCACAGGAAGATGAGGTCATGACTCACGAAGGACGATGAGGGTTTTATTGTTGCAAGTTTCCTTTTGATTTGTTTTTCAGCTGCTTTGGAGGTCTTGGAGTTTGTTTGGACGAGAGAGAAGTGAAATCTAGAAATAGAGAGTTATGTACGTTTGAAGGAGTTGTGTATGTTTGAAAATCAACACAGTCATTTAACATGGTCATGTTAATTTTAAAGAAAAATCAAAATGATACATGAGGAAACAACACGACCATGTTAGTAGTTGTGTAACTCTCAGAATAATTGAAGTCAAACATTACAAGTTAATATGATCATGTTGAATTAGTATAACATGACTTGTCAACATGGTCGTATCGGGGCCATGTTGGCCATATCTTCCTAAGATTTGGATAAGCTTGAAAGATTTAAGTTAAAAACGACTTGAACATGACCATGTTAAAGGGTCATGTTGGGTTCGACAACTGCGCACTATAAATAGACAACCTAAAAGATTTATAAAAAGGTTTTCTCTTTCCATTATGATTTGTTTTGATTCTATTATTAGATTTTATCGCATAATATTAGCTTAATTTCTTTTAGTATATAGATTTGTGGAACCTTAGAATTATTATGTAATTTTATTTCAGTTATTATTCAATGCATTCTTTAGATTCTTGATTCAATTATGCATGTTATTTATTATATAAAATTGGTATTTCTAGAGTATCAATTTTAATTATTATTATTATACAAGTAGATTGAGAAATCACCTATATAATTAAATCTAATGTAATTGACTAAATTACAACAATTAACTAAATTATAAATATATACATATATTAACAAGTTTGGGTTTCCAGTGGGTTTACCATTTGTCCCATAACCTGTTCCAAACTCTATAAAGTACTACCCTATAGGATTTTTAACAGGACGGGTGGGTCGGGAACCCAACAATATCTATCCTGCTTACATCCCTATATTGGTAAGATATTAAGGCAGGCTATAAATAAGACTATACTGATATTGCATGCAAATAAATGCATTATATGCTCTATATAAACGAGTCACTCAGCCACAATTTAATTATATGCTATATGACAAATATAAGAAAACATGTATGCTAAAACCATGAAAGTGAAAGAGTTGGTTTCCAAAGTGCATGACCGTGGAGTCCAAGAATTTGTCACTGCATCATGGCAGGGCTTACTGGAGGGGAAGCATCCTTGTCTTGTTTTTCACGCTTGTAATTATCATAAGCACAATTTCCATGGTCATATTTGCTTGGTAGTCGTCATAAGAAGGGAAAGCGCAAGGGCTATGATGGTGGGGGTGGTTGTGTTTATGATTATGGGGGCGGCTGTAGTGGTGGTGGAGGTGGCTGTGGTGGTGATGGTGGTGGTGGTGGCTGCAGAGGTGGCGATGGAGGTGGAGGTGGCTGTGATGGTGATCGCAGGGCAGGTGGTTGTTAGTGTCCAGGAGAGCATTAGCCAAGATTTTCACCATGCATATTCACACATCTTTTACTATCTCAAGTATTTTAAGAATGCTGGGGAGTATATGTTATCATAATAACTATCAAAGAATGTATATATTGTTATGAGTTCTTCTTCTTTCTCATCGGAGGAAAATTATCATATAAGTTACAAATTACAGCATAATTAATTCTTCTTCTTCTTCTTTTGTGAGATTGTTAATAACACTTATTTAATTGTTAAAGCTTCGGTCAGGTAAACCATCGGTGTTTTGGCTTTCAGTCATCAACTTATGGAACCATGACAAATTATGTATGACATGCTAATCTTTATGTTGTCCCCATATCGGGTGAGAGAACAATGTCTTCTCTTTTAGAACAGGATGTATACGCAAAGATGCGATATTTATGCACCTAAAAATGATAATGATATTTGCATACTCATATAAATCCATTATTTCCTTTAGGAAAAATTACAAAAATATTACTTGTATTTTTGCTCTTTTACAAATAGATGACTCAAGTTAATTTTTTTAACAAACAGGTGACTCAAGTTTCATAAAAAAGTATTAATATTATTTTATATATATAGGGAAGTGTATCAACATCTCATTTATAGAAAATAATTAATATAATTAAATAATAATATAAAATAAATTTAAACCAAAAATAATAAAAAGAAAACTAAAAAAAAAATTAGGCCATTTTTCGACCACCCAAGGCTGAGGGGTAATCGAGGCCACCCCCTAGCCTTAAGGGGGCTAGAAAACAGCCTTCAATTTTTTTTTGTTTTTTACCTTTTCTTCTAATTTTTTTCTTTAAATTTATTTTATATTGTTTTTATTGTATTAATTATTTTCCACTAATGGGATGCTGACATGTGTCCCTCTCTATATATAAAATGATATCAACACTTTTATATGAAACTTAGGTGGCCTATTTATAAAAAAAAAAAAAAATTAACTCGGGTCACCTCTTTGCAAAAGGACAAAATACAAATAATGTTTTTTGTAATTTATCCTTTCCTTTTATTATTGGGTGTACAAATGTAATTAATAAAATGCAATCCCACATTACTGTCATTAAGTCCTTTTACAAGTGATAAACACAAGTATATAAGAATTTGGAGCCTCTCGTTTACTCTAAAAATTAACTATCTTAATTTCCATGGTTCATTCATTGACACACTATACAAATAAATGGAACCGTTCAAATGTATTATTGAAGTATCTAATCCTACCTTCTCTCTCCCCTCATCTATTTTTTCTTTTCTTTTCTTGAAAAATGGCACTCAGAAAATAAAAGCGTATTTCCTTTTAGCATCTCAATTCCAAAGTAAATCTCCAACAATATTAATAGTTTAAATTAGTATATATGAAAATGGCATGTACAAAAACTAAATAGATGGCTTAACCGACATTCCTCTTGAGCTATTCAAGAGATCCCATTATCCTTCATGAGAATGGACGATCGACTCATATGGTCATATGAGAAATATGGGAAATAGGAGTGAGCAAAAAAAGTTGATCAAACTAAATCAAATCAAAAATATGTTTTTTCTTTTTTGTTGCAATTTGATTTAAAAAATTTTCCATTCAAACCAAATTGAAAATTTATAATTGGTTTAAAGAAGTAATCCGAACCAAACTGTAAAATCGAACCAAATTGTTTTGAAGAAATATAGTAATGTTTTACTTGTAACTAAAAATAATAAAAAAGAAAAAAATCTTTTGTTGTAATATAACATTTAAAAGAATTTTTAATTTATATTAATTGAAAAATATATATATTTAAATTTTATAACTATAATTTAGTAAATATGTATATAGATTGGCTTAAATTTAATATTATACACTAACTTAAGAAATAAATTAGTTGTATTACACATTTAAAATTTTTTAGTTACTTGAATGTTGGTTTTACTAATCTCTTATATGATATCAATACATGTTATTATTAAATGAATTTAGTATTATTCATATGAGATTACATATTAAGCAAACCAAACCAAAATTTTTCAAAAAAATTTAACATTTTGAAGCAATGAAAAATCAAACTATATTTTTATGGTTTGATTTGGTTTGGAGAAAAAATCGAACTAATGTGATGTGTACCCACCCCTACTAGGAAGTGTAGTGTACGTTTTGCATGTAATTTTATTAGATGCACTTTTCTTCACAATAGCTTAAGAGTTTCTTCCTCTCGTCAAGTAGAAAAAGCAATTTGGAATCAAGTTTGGCACTATCCTTGCTTACCAAAAGACAAGTACTTTATGTAGAGAGCCCTCAATAATGTTGTGCCTACTCATAGTAATCGTGCTAGAAGACGGGCAATTCTATCTTCAAGTTGCAAGTTTTGTAACAAGGAGAAGACAATAGAACATATGCTCTTATGTTATCCTTGGACTAGAGTGATTTGGTTCATTTCTTTAGGCATAAAGGTTGATACCACACAAATAACCACTTTAGATAGTTGGTTGAAATTATGTATTGATGATGCAACAAAAGATAACGTGAAGTATTGTATTGTTTGCCAAACTTTTCACCATTATGTGGTGTATATGGAAGGGTAGATGTACAACTATTTTCAATTCTAAATATCTAAATGTTAATCCAATTATTGCAAGCTCTAAGAGATCTATATCAAATGTGGATACACTAGTATCAAAGAACAGCAAAGTGCAAAAGTAGATTTGAGTACACAAATAAATTGGTAGCAATTATGCGCAAGTAGTCCTTAAAATCGCAATAGAAATAAAAGCATACTTGTCGTATTGTGCTTTATTGTGCACCTATGTTTGAAGTTATCTACTCATCTACAAAGCCTCCTTGGAACATAAACATTTATATCCAAGATCTGAAAGTTTTGCTATCTAGATTCAAAGAGGTTAAATTCAATGTAGTCAATCGACAAATGAGTAAAACAGTTGAATGGTTGATGCATTACTTTAGATAAAATACTTGTCCTATGATTAGACATTCCAACCCCCTTCAAATCTAGAATCTATTATTGTGGTTAATTCTTGTAATGTTAGAGCTCTTTCCATCTATGATGAAATATTTGTTATTTTGAACACTGTTTATATTTAATACAGTTATCTTTTAGCCAAAAAAAAAAAAGAAAAGAAAAAGAACATGCACTAGAAAAGAGATAAGCATATATAAACATTAAATATATCAATGAAATTTTGAAACTTTTATTAAGTAAACATAAATTTTTAGTTCTTTTACTTGTCATCAAGGCATGTTAGTATTTTTCAATAAGATTTATGGAGCTAGGGCTTCTAATTTGACAATTCAAACACGATATTATACAATTATGAAGGAATATCTATAAACAAATACAATTAATCAACAAGTTGAATTTGTTTAAACCCATTTATGTGTCTAAGTTCCACCTCAACATCTAAATTTATTTATCAGGTTTTGCTCAAAAATTCGGGATTAACCCACAAACCATTTAAGACTAGAATTGTACAAGTGAGTTAAATAGGCTAACCTATCATAGCCCTTTAAAAAAAAGCCAGAATTTATTAAACATGTATTTACATGTCTATATCCTGCACATTCCTATAATATACAATATAATTATGACAAAAGTTGAGTTATATTTTTAAGTAGAAGCAAACAACATACACCTTGACATCCCTAGGTTTGAAAACATAGATTCCACAATTAAGAAGAAGAAAAAAACAAAAAAATGGATGAGAAAAGCAAGCATATGGATACTATAGTTGCACACATGGCGGGACCTGAAATGCTTTGTGATTTCTTTCTTTTTTTTCCTTGAACATGTTCGCTATATAAAGCATTTCCCTTTTTTAGCGTTGTCGAGTCTAATTTTTGAATTCACATTCCTAATCTGATCTAGATTAGACCCTATGCTCATCTAATATAGATCATCGACTTGAGTTAGGAATTTCGTTTGATTTTGGAGTCGCCACCCAACTGTTGTTGGGAAATATTGAATTAAGACTAAAGGAGCGGATTAGTCTTAATTTGGACCACTAGTTGACGTTATTTCCTCTTTTCGTTTTTGTGAAAAGAGGAAAAGGGAAAACCAGAGTTTCTAAGTCCGGAGGCTAACCTATTAAAACCTTTACGGTTACCACCTAATCTCCTAAAATTGTTCCTCTTTAGAAATGTGTTTTTATTGTGTTTTTGTTACTTTTTATTATGTTTTGAATTATTATAAGAAAAGGATTTTTCATTCATTTTATGGGTTGACCCGGATTGGTGCCTACGTACCTGCTACTCAGGATCAAACAAGCCGTAGTTCGCTCTTTCTGAAAACCTTAAGTTTGTTTGTGAATTTTAATTTTGAAATCTCTTTTGCTTTATGTGTTCATCATTTTTGGGATTTTTCTAAAAAAAATCTAAGCCTAAGCTTTAATTTGATTTTTGAAAATGATTTTTAGGAAAAACATCAATTTTGGATTTATTTGAAGAAAAGGATTTTTCTAAGTGCTAAAACTCGTTTTTTATGATTCTTTTATAATTTTTATTATTTTTTTATGATTTTCTATAAATTTTTATGATTTTTATGATTTTTTATGATTTTTGTGATTTTTGTGAAAATTTTTATCTTAAGTTAATATCTATCCTATTTTGAAATCTAAAATTTTATTGTTATTTTTCATTATATTTCTACATTTTATTATTTTTTATTATTATTATTTTTTTTATCTATCTATTTATTATTATTTTTCTTATTTATTATTTTTCTACATTATTAAATTCTAGAAAAATCTAATTTCTACATTTTCCTATTTATTACAAATAAATAAATAAATAAATAACTAAATAACAAATAATAAATTAATTAATTAATTCAGAATAAATAAATAAAATTAATTAATTAAATAAATAAAATAATAAAAATCCAGAAAATCCGACTTACCTGGATCCGGGTCGGTACGCGGGTCGGGTCGGTCGGGTCGAATCGGGTCGGGTCTGATTGATCGGACACGGCGGCGGGAAAAGCTCGTTCATGACGTTCCGGTGGCCTTTTGCAGCGGGTGAGGTGTCGAATCCTAGCTTCTCGAGGTTGCTGAATCCAATGGTGGCGGTGGTTTGCTCCCAGATTGCCTCCTGGTGGTGGTTCAACTCCGGCCAGTGCTTCGCGGTTTTGGGTCTCCACCGATGCTCTCCGATTTGCACTCTTTCCTCACTTTCTCTCAATTCTGATTCGTGTTTTTGCTTCCTCCCCTCCTCCTCTATTTATAGGCACTTGAAACCGAGTTGGATAAGCTCGGATTTCCTCCGATTGAAGCTGATCGGATTTTTGGTTAGAAAAACCAACTCTGATTTGTGTCAATCCCTCGATTTGTTGCGATTTGATTCTAATTAGATAATGTTTATCTTATTTATGTTGAAGATCTGTTGGATTTGTGCAAAAAATCGAATCGAAACGGCAGAAATACGAATTTTTCCTTCCGCTGGCGATCTCAGGCTCGAGGTAGGAGACGATCATGCGCCCAGCGCGTGCGCTTCCTCCAGCCAATCAGATGCTGCCACGTGTCCTAGGTAAATGAAAAATTCGCAAAACGCGGAAACTGCTTCCCTTGCATTTCGAACCTGCGACCTCGCACCCGCACCGCGCGCCTTAGCCCATGGTCCAGACCAGCTGAGGTAGCCCACTTTCCTGATTTTTCTAATTTCGCAAATTGCATATATGCAATGCGATTTTTCTATTTTTTTGTATTTTTTTTTAATTCCAAATTTTGTAAAAATTGTTTATTATTTATTATTGCTATTTCTGAAATCATTTTTCAAAATTGATGTGTTTTCCTATTTATTCTTATTTTTTTGAATATTTTTACTATTTATACTAAATTAGAGGAAAATTGGGAAAAATTAAAAATTGATTATTTTTTAGTATTATTGACTCCTAGGGCAAAAATGGGGTGTTTACAGCTGCCCCTCTTTGTGGTAAAGTTTGAAAAACTTAACTACAAAGATAAACAAAAGACACCATTTTTAGCCTCTTGAATTAGGTTTTGGTAGGAAAATGCTCCAAGAGCTAATAATCCTACGATTGAAGATGTTCCTAACAATTCAAGGTAATGTTCCTTCCCAAAAAGTGCTTTATGGGCTGACTAATTGGCGATGGGACATGTCTCCATCATTGTGTAGGAATGTATGAGAAATGATGATAGGAAGCGTCTTATCAGACTTGCAACCTTGGAAAGAAGATTTACTTAGGAAACGCCCTTATGAGCTAGCTACCTGTCAGCAGAAGCGTCTTGTTAGACTTGCAACTGTTTGGGAGAACATTTCCGAAAAGTGCCCCGAGAGCTGACTAACCTGGATTGGACTTGTCTCAAAAAGTGCCCCCTATGGGCTAACCATGAGAACAGATTTTTAAGAAAGTGCCCCCTATGGGCTGACTAACCTTTGAATTGAATTTTGCCTCAAAAAGTGCCCCCTATGGGCTGACCATGAGAACAAAGTTTTTTTAGGAAAGTGCCCCCTATGGGTTGACCATGAGGACAAAGTTTTAGGAAAGTGCCCCCTATGGGCTGACTAACCTAGGATTGAATTGTCTCAAAAAGTGCCCCCTATGGGCTGACCATGAGAACAAAGTTTAGGAAAGTGCCCCCTATGGGCTGACCATAAGAACAAAGTTTAGGAAAGTGCCCCCTATGGGCTAACTAACTTGAGATTGAATTTGTCTCAAAAAGTGCCCCCTATGGGCTGACCATGAGAACAAAGTTTAGGAAAGTGCCCCCTATGGGCTGACTAACCTGGGATTGAAATTGTCTCAAAAAGTGCCCCCTATGGGCTGACCATGAGAACAAAGTTTAGGAAAGTGCCTCCTATGGGCTGACTAACCTGGGATTGAATTTGTCTCAAAAAGTGCCCCCTATGGGCTGACCATGAGAACAAAGTTTAGGAAAGTGCCCCCTATGGGCTGACTAACCTGGGATTGAATTGTCTCAAAAAGTGCCCCCTATGGGCTAACCATGAGAACAGATTTTTAGGAAAGTGCCCCCTATGGGCTGACTAACCTTTGAATTGAATTTTGCCTCAAAAAGTGCCCCCTATGGGCTGACCATGAGAACAAAGTTTTTTAGGAAAGTGCCCCCTACGGGTTGACTAACCTGGAATTGAATTTGCCTCAAAAAGTGCCCCCTACGGGCTGACCATGAGGACAAAGTTTTAGGAAAGTGCCCCCTATGGGCTGACTAACCTGAAATTGAATTTGCCTCAAAAAGTGCCCCCTATGGGCTGACCATGAGGACAAAGTTTTAGGAAAGTGCCCCCTATGGGCTGACTAACCTAGGATTGAATTGTCTCAAAAAGTGCCCCCTATGGGCTAACCATGAGAACAAAGTTTAGGAAAGTGCCCCCTATGGGCTGACTAACCTGGGATTGAATTTGTCTCAAAAAGTGCCCCCTATGGGCTGACCATGAGAACAAAGTTTAGGAAAGTATCCCCTATGGGCTGACTATCCTGGAATTGAATTTGCCTCAAAAAGTGCCCCCTATGGGCTGACCATGAGGACAAAGTTTTAGGAAAGTGCCCCCTATGGGCTGACTAACCTAGGATTAAATTGTCTCAAAAAGAGCCCCCTATGGGCTGACCATGAGAACAAAGTTTAGGAAAGTGCCCCCTATGAGCTGACTAACCTGGGATTGAATTTGTCTCAAAAAGTGCCCCCTATGGGCTGACCATGAGAACAAAGTTTAGGAAAGTGCCCCCTATGGGCTGACTCATCTTGTACTTTTGAATATGCTTTCTACGGCCCGACCTAAATGATGTGATGCCTTTCATGACAGTTATTATTTTTTTAATGTGCTTGCCAGTTTTATCGTGGATAGCAACCAAACAACCGAACCTTCGGGCTAGTTTGCTTCTGCTTCATTTCTTCTTATCTTGACACAGGGTCGACAATTTTGATGTGCTCCCTTTCTTTATACACAACGTTCTTTTGACGGTAATGTTATCCTAATAACGCGCTCAGTTTTAATGCTCAAAAATAGATAGGATTATATCACAAACCATATTAAGATTCATTATCATTTTAGTGTTTATCTTTCATTGGTGAAATGGTGGGTAATGTGTTTAAGAATATTTGTTATGGTGCGAATTGATTTGGATTATTGACCATTCAGGGATATTAACTTTGCTTGTAAAAAATAAAAACTCGACTCAACGAAATTTGTATCGAACATTGGCTTTCATAAACATTGGCAAAATTTCAATTCCCTTGCCTAAGGATAGTATATCTTTACAGCATCTGTGTTAATGGGGTCTCTCAATTCTGGACCATCCATCTGAGTTAATATCAAAGCACCTCCTGACAGAACCTTTTTCACCACATAGGGGCCTTCATAGTTTGGGGTGAATTTTCCTCTGGAGTCTTGGGCATTCAGGAGAACCTTCTTTAGTACCAGATCCCCCTCTTTAAAGTATCGAGGTCTCATCTTCTTGTTAAATGCTCGGGCCATTCTTTGTTGATAACATTGACCATGACATAATGCGGTAAGTCTTCTTTCATCAATCAGATTCAGCTGATCAAGCCTCTTCTTTATCCAGTCTGATTCGGTTAACTGAGTTTCTGATAAGATTCTGAATGATGGTATCTCAACTTCAACTGGTAGCACTGCTTCAGTACCATATACCAATGAGTAAGGGCTAGCTCCTGTAGACGTTCTTATTGAAGTCCTGTAAGCCATAAGAGCAAACGGTAACATTTCATGCCAATCTTTGTAAGTTGTTGTCATTTTCTCGATGATCTTCTTGATATTTTTGTTAGCTGCTTCTACTGCCCCGTTCATTTGAGGTCGGTAGGGAGTTGAATTTCGGTGGTTTATGTGGAATTGTTGACATAAACCTGTCATCGATTTGTTGTTGAGATTGGTACCGTTATTGGTGATGATGGACTCAAAGACTCCATATCGGGCTATTATGTCCCTTTTTAAGAAGCAGACTATTACCCCTTTTGTGACATTGGTGTATGATGAAGCTTCTACCCACTTGGTAAAGTAATCAATTGCTACCAGTATAAATCTATGGCCGTTGGATGCTGTCGGAGTGATAGGGCCAATTATGTCGATTCCCCACATGGAGAATGGCCATGGTGCTAATAACAAGTGTAGCTCGTTGGGCGGAGCATTTATCCGGTTTGCGTAGACTTGACACAGATGACAGTGCTTGACATATTTTATGCAATCTGATTCCATGGTCAACCAATAATATCCTAACCTCATGATTTTTCGGGCCAACATGTAGCCATTCATATGAGGTCCACATACTCCTTCATGTACTTCCTTCGTCAGTTCGCATGCTTCATCTTTGTCCACACATCTTAACAAGGTGGTATCAACTGATCTTTTGTAAAGTATAGACCCACTTAATAGGAAATGGCTTGCTAACCTTCTGAGTGTTCTTTGGTCATTCTTGTTGGCCATTTCGGGTATTTACCTTCTTGGAGAAAGGTCTTGATGTCGTGATACCAGAGCTTGTCATCTTGTATCTTTTCAATTGTTAAATAGTAGGCGGGCCGACTTTCGATGTCCATTTTCATCGGTTGAACTTCGGCTCCCCCTGTTATCTGGATCATAGATGCTAGTGTGGCTAGTGCATCTGCGAACTGATTCTGAGTTCTCGGGATGTATGTGAAAGTGATTGCCTTGAATTCCTCAATTAGCTCTGTCAAGTGTTGATGATATGGTACCAGTTTGGGGTCTTTAGTCTTGTATTCCCCTCTTGTCTGTAGTATGATGAGCGATGAATCTCCGTATACCTCTAATTCGCGGATTCCCATTTGGCAGGCCATTTTGAGGCCAAGTATACATGCTTCATATTCTACGATATTATTGGTATAGGGAAATGTAAGTCTCGTCGCTGCAGGGAATTACGTGCCGTCCGGGGATATCAATACCGCCCCAACCCCACAACCAAATACATTAGCGGCTCCATCAAAAAACAATTTCCATGTAGCATTCTGCCCTATCCCAAAGTCTTCTACCAGCCTATTTTCCACTGTCAATATATTCTCATCCGGAAATTGGGCTTATAGTTCTTGGGAACCTGTCTCGACAGGGTGTTCCGCCAATTGGTCGGCTAAGGCTTGCCCTTTCATCGAGTTCCGATTCACGTATGTAATGTCGAACTCAGATAGGAGCATTTGCCACTTAGAGATTCTTCCTATCAAGGTTGGTTTCTCTGCCAAGTATTTCAAGGGATCATGTCTTGTCAGCAGTTCAATATGGTAGTAAAAGGTATACTACCTTAACCGGTGCATAACCCAAATTAACGCACAACACGTCTTCTCCACCTCCGAGTACCTCTGTTCCCCGTCTGTGAACTTCTTACTCAGATAGTATATGGAACGCTCTCTTCCCTCATCATCTTTCTGCCCCAGCACACATCCCATGGATTCAGGGAGTATAGTGAGGTATAAGAATAAGGGCTTTCCTTGTTTCGGGACTATCAAGACTGGAGGTTTTATAAGGTAGTCTTTGATTGTCCTGAATGCCTCTTCGCATTCGTTGTCCCATTCTATTGTGGCGTTCTTCTTCAACAAACGGAATAGTGGTCGGCATTTGTCGGTGAGCTGTGAGATAAATCGAGCTATGTAATTTAATCTTCCCGGTAAGCTTCTTACTTCTTTAACGGAGCGTGGGGAAGGTAACTCTAATATAGATTTCACCTTGTCAGGGTCGATTCTAATGCCCTCCTGGCTTATGACAAACCCTAACAATTTCCCCGTTGTGACCCCAAAAGTACATTTTTCTAGGTTTAACTTAAGCTGGAACTTTCTCAGTCGTTTGAACAATTTTCTCAGGATACCTATATGGCTTTCTCCTTCTTTGGATTTGGCTATCATGTTGTCGACATATACTTCAACCTCACGATGCATCATGTCGTGAAGTATGGCGACCATGGCTCTCTGATACGTTGCCCCAGCGTTTTTTAAACCGAAGGGCATGACTTTGTAACAGAAAGTTCCCCACGTTGTGATGAAAGTCATTTTAGTTTTATCTTCCTCAGCCATTTTTATTTGATTATATCCCGAGAAACCGTCCATGAATGAGAAGAGATGGTTTCCCGCAGGGTTGTCTACTAGAACGTCAATATGAGGTAGGGGGAAGTTATCCTTTGGCGTGGCTTGGTTTAAGTCCCGAAAGTCTACGCATACACGTACTTTTCCATTCTTTTTCATGACGGGGACTATATTTGCTACCCACTCTAGGTAGTTGGATACTTCAATGAACCCTACTTCTAGTAGTTTCTTGACTTCTTCTTTGATTTTCAGTAAGATGTCAGGCCTAAATCTTCTCAGTTTTTGTTTTTTAGGTTTGACATCTTCCCTTGTGGGAAGCCTGTGAACTACTATTGACTGGTCTAGCCCTGGCATGTCACCATACGACTAGGCAAACACATCTGCATATTCCGTTAATAGCTCGGTTATCTCACGTTTTTGCTCGGCACTCAAACTGGTCCCAATTTTGAGGTTCTTAGGGTTTTCCATGCTTCCTAGATTTACTATCTCCACAGGCTCGTCGATCGAGATTCCGCTTTGTTCATGTTTTAGCCAATTTTCTTGTATTATTTCGTGGTCTAAAATATCGCCTTCAACAACTGACCCAGCAGCGTTGGAAACGATATCAGCGTTTTACTTTCTACCTGCGCGAAATATCCCTAATGTTCGATAGTAGGAGATCTAAGTAAAAAATGAAATCATATATATGTAAGAAGAAAAAACAAACTGCAATGGAATTCGATAAATAGTCTCAATAAAATTTGTTTAATAATCTTTCTCTACTCTTGAGCTAACCTAGCGCTACTGATAGGATAACAAAACCAATTGTTGAGAGCCGGATGCTTGTTAGACGTGCGGGGAGTTGATTTCCCTTTGCTGTCGTCCTCCTCATTTATCCAGAGCTCTTGACTGACGTTTGCCTTTCGGAAAGATTGTTGGAGAGGTGGGATGCACATCTGGGTGTCGATCAGCTTCCCCTTCATTCTGCCTCTGACACCTTTTGCTAGTGCTTCTTCCGCGGCCGTAGGAATGTACCCCAGTCCAAACGTCCCGTGCTGCCCCTCTTTAAACTGATGGCCCTCCTTGCTGGTCACCATGTTTACTTCATTGAAAATCTGCAACCCCAGGTCTTCTGAACCTTCTTCCCCAATATAAGGTATGGCAGTCTCTTTGTATATGGCATAATCCTGCTCGCCCAGTACGGTGACTATCTGCCCGTTTGCGATGAATTTGACCCTTTGGTGGAGACTAGAGGGGATGGCTCCAGCAGCATGTATCCAAGGTCATCCCAAGAGCAAATTAAAGGATCTTGGGATATCGAGGACCTGGAAAGAGATGTGGAATATTTGTGGACCGATTTCCACCGGTAGGCTCACCTCCCCTACTATGTCTCTTTTGGACCCGTCAAAAGCTCTGACCACTGTGGAGCTAGGTTTTATATTCCTTGGATCGACCCCCAATAAGTCGAGTGTTGCCAATGGGCAAACGTTGAGAGATGATCCGTTATCGATAAGTACCCAGGAGACAATGGTGTCATTGCACCTGACCACTACGAACAGTGGTTTGGTATGTTGGTCTCCCTCTTCCCCTAGCTCTTCCGGTGAGAAGGATATTTAGTCCATTGCGAAGATGGAGTCCGCCACGTGACCCAATTTATCTGTAGCGATACCTTCCGGGACCTGAATCTTTTTCAGCACTTTAAAGAGTGCTTCCCTATGAGGTTCGGATGTTGTGAGAAGGCCCATGAGCGATATCTGTGCTGGAACTTTATTTAATTGTTCCATGATCTTGTATTCAGTGGCCTTAACCATCTTCGTGAATGCAGCAAGTCCTTCTTCCTCTTCTTCCCCTTTTTCCATGGTGGGCTCTTCAATCGGGCCTTTATACTTTGGATCATATAATCTCCCAGAGCGTGTGATGCCTCCCACTATAGGAGGTCGCTCTTGTTCGAGGGCCCGATAGTCGAACGGTGCAGCCTTGTAATTCCCTGCCGGTATGGGAACGTTGAATACATATCTTTTTCTTGGGATTTGTACCTCAGCTGACTGTCCCTCATAGCATTGTATAACCCTGGGCTTCTGATGAGAGTTGATCGTGTTGACAGTCTTCCCCTCTTCCTTTGCCGGGTTGTCTTCCTTCTCAAATTCTAGTCCCCATCCGCTAGGTGGCCCTTGTTCAGTCGGGGTATAAGAATAGTTTACCAAGTACTGAAATCTCCCGTGTGATTCTCCCAACGTGCCAACCGTTGGGTCTCCCGCTAACCATCTCTTCTTAATGTGTGTTTTTGGAGTCTCTTCTGGAGCTTGGCGGGATTGCTTCTTCTGTGGCTCGGTCTTCAGGGCTTCTTTGGGAACTGACTCCTCAGATGTAATCATATTAATGGTGGGCCTGTGATTGGGCAGGGGGTTGGTGTTGACATTGGGTGCTGGGGCGTTTACAAAATCCAATTGTATTATTCCTGCATCAATTAAGTCTTGGATTCTGTGTCGGAGCCTCCAGCACCTATCTGTGGAATGCCCCTCCTGACCCATGTGGTAGTCACACTTGAGGCTTGAGTCGAAATTCTTGGGCTTGTATCAGTCGTTGGGGATCTCGAAGCTAATTAAGTTGTCTGCCCTCAACCGAGTGAAGACTTGACTGAGTGGGATGGGGATTGGAGTGAACTACCTTGGGACCCTGACAGCCTGAGTTTGACCCGTCGTGGGTTGTTGGATTGGGGTACTCGTGGTCTGAAATGTAACACAAGTCCCGGCTTTTTCTGCTTTACCGGAGTGGACCGTGCTGACTGTGGACTCCTTAGCTTTGTTTCCTCCCACAAGCCTTTGTGTCGGTGTGACCCTAGGAGGCTCCATTGTTTGGAGTCTACCGGTGGTGATGGCATTCTCAATCCTGCACCCCGCAGCCACTACCTCTGCAAAACTGGAGGAGGTCTGGCCTACCAGATGTGAAAAGTAGGTCTTGTCCAGGGTATTGACAAATATGGATGTCAATTCCTTTTCAGATATCGGGGTTGCTACCCTGGCGGCCTAGGCTCTCCAGCGCTGAGCATATTCCTTGAACGGTTCAGCATGTCTCTTCCGGAGACTCCCCAAGTCAATTATAGATGGGGAGACTTCCATATTGAACTTATATTGATCATAAAACGCCCGGGCTAGCTTCTCCCAAGTGTTGACAATGTTGAAATCCAGGTGGGCATACCAGACCAATGCAGGGCCTGTGAGGCTGTCCTGGAATGTCTGGAGCATAAGCTGGTCGTATTGAGCATACTTGCTCATTTTCCGGGCATATAGCCTGGTATGCATTTTGGGGCAGCCGGTCCCATCATACTTTTCGAAATCTGGGGTCTTGAACTTCTCGGGGTATGCCTCTTCTCTGTATGCTGGCAGGTTGGTGATTCCGGCCTGTTCAAAACCGTCAGAGCCCTCAATGGTTCTCATCTTGTCATGGAGTTGCTGGAAAAGTCGTTTCTCCATCTCTTTCTGCCTCTCTTCCATTTCCCTCTTCAGGTCGTCAGAGGTCGGCCCCTGGTTGACTTTTGGCTCATATTCAAAAGCCGGGTTAAGGTGGGAATTGATCTCCTCATATTCCGGAGGCTGTCCCTCCACTGCTTTTTTCTTTCTAGCCCCCGAATACTCTTCTTGGGTTGGCTGAATGTTGCGCAGGAGGCCGATGCTTTTAGTTAAGAGGTGAACCTGGGCAGCCAGTTGTTGGACTGTTTGTTCTAGGGACATGATCCTAGAGTCCGAGGCAGCTTCAGCATTGGTGTTGTTGCGGTTGTCACTGCTGTTGGCCATTTTTGTTCTTGAGCGCGTGAGAACTGGGCTTCTAGGAGGGTTCGATTGTTTGGAAGCTATTTTGATACCTGGATTCGCATTTTGTTTTGCTTTTAGTGTAATGAATGCACGAATGATATGCATGTGTCACGCGGATGCTAAAAGTAAAAAGGGTTGACAACTGATTGACAATGTAATATTGAAACTTTACTTTTATTAATATTGAGAATTCTGGAGTTCAAAATGAAATATTACAAATAAAGATCTACTTCCTAGTTCTTTTAGTCTTCTGTTGTGGAGGCTCAGACTTCCCACTGATGACGGCTTCCAATTCCTTGACTTTGGCTTGGCATTTCTCCAATTGTGCTTCTAAGGCCTTGTTCCTTTGGTCGGATTCTTTGAAACGTCCCTTCCAGATGTCTTTCTTATGATCCGCAGCTTCAAAGTATACCTCCATTCGGGCCCTGACCTGCTCCAGGTATACTTCTGTCTCTGGATTGATCTTGTCTGGTCTTGGTTGGGTGACGTCTAGAACCCGATATGCTCTTTCCCCTGTCTGGTATAGCTGGCGGATTACAAACTCTCTGGTGGCTCGATGCTTTCCCACTTCGCCATCTAATTCCCCGAGGTCCACATTCGGGCTTTCAATTATGCCTTCCCAAAGTGCTTTGACCTCTGCCAACTTCACAAACTTCTCAGCTACTAACAGGTTCGGATCTTGATACTCAAAGGTAACTGCTTGTACCGAGGGCCGATAAACTATGTCTTGGATAGTGCCGAACTGGCGGACCACTGAGTTTGGGTGATATCCGATACATCCGCTGATTCCGATTAAAGGCACTGCTTGGAAGTTTCTGCAGGTCAAGATGATTTTGTTACAGCAACTCCACCTGGCTGTCCATAGAATATCTTCGGCACTGAAGCTCCTAAGCAGCTCTACCCAACTGTGGCTGGTAAGGTCGTCGGGTAGCTTTACCTTTTCTATACATGAGTCCACCAGATCCACCTGTTGGGCTAGGGTTTTCCTGACCATGTTCAGCCCGAAGCATTTGAGGTGGCTTACAAACCATATTAGCAGAAGGTTGAGGCTGGAGCAAAGGATCCCATGGCCTTTTTTCTTGAGGAAGTTTAAATTCCGGATCTGTTCAGCCAGTAGAGCCGGGATGTAGGATCTTCCCTCCAAGAATTGGGTCACCAGCTCTACAACCCTATAGTGAATATAGAAGGTCTCGGTGGGGAACAGTACGGTAGCGAAGGCTGTCAAGATGAAAGCGTTCACCCTTCTCTGTCTGTAAGTCTTGGGGTCCCTACACAGGATGTCCTTTCTATCCCCATTGTCCTCTCGAGCAATAAACCAGGCTTTTAAATCATCCATGCGTATGCAATACCCATTACAGTTTGCCTGGGCTTTGCTGACTGCTGTCTTCCGGATGCCTAGTAATCTGCTGAAAGTACCGGCTGGCCCGGCCTTTAGGTCTGGAATGTAAATCTGATCGGTTAGTGCTGGAGCCTGTAGCAACTGAGTGTATTCCTCTAGGGTAGGGGTGATCTCATGCGGCCCAATAAAGAAGGCAGCGGGCTCAATTTCCCATAATTGAAGCATGGCCCGGACTAAAGGCAGATTCACCTCTATCCTTGTCAGTGAGAGGACGGGGCCGATCTTTTTCTGGATGAAGGCCTGCTCCTCTAAGTTGTACAAGGTGAACCAATGGTCCAGTACCAATTTTGGGTCCAAAGGTTTGTACACCCGAATTTCTTTACGGAGGAGACGGTCGACTGCACTGCTAGTCATCTATTATAATAGAAACAACCTAATTACAAACAGAACTATGAAAATGTTACAGGGAAATAGTCCTGAACTCCAAGGACAAAATAACAAACCATTACATTGTCATCCAATTGTCAACCCCTTATGATGTTATGTATGCAAGTAGGTTGGTTCTAACTGGTTCCCGAGCTCTATGGCCTCCCGCATTCTCGGAGAAATGGATCTCAGGCCATATCGAAGCATAGGGTGGGGTAGCCTAATCGGTCCCGAACGGTGAATCAACTCACTTCGCCCGAAACCTACACAATGGCTCCCCGTCTCGGGTTTCTAGGACGGTCCGGGTTCGACCGCATCTACTCACACACACATATGCATGCAGACCCCCACAGTAAAGAAAAACTGAAAATCTAACTAGTCCCTGAAAGGTTAGCAACAGAGTAAAAAGAATGAAACACATTTCTTAAAGATAACAAATTGAAGAGATTCAGGTGGCTAGCCTACTGGCATGGGTCCCCAGTGGAGTCGCCATCCTGTCGAGTCTAATTTTTGAATTCCCATTCCTAATCCGATCTAGATTAGACCCTATGCTCATCTAATATAGATCCTCGACTTGAGTTAGGAATTTCGTTTGATTTTTGGAGTCGCCACCCAACTGTTGTTGGGAAATATTGAATTAAGACTAAAGGAGCGGATTAGTCTTAATTTGGACCACTAGTTGACGTTATTTCCTCTTTTCGTTTTTGTGAAAAGAGGAAAAGGGAAAACCAGAGTTTCTAAGTCCGGAGGCTAACCTATTAAAACCTTTACGGTTACCACCTAATCTCCTAAAATTGTTCCTCTTTAGAAATGTGTTTTTATTGTGTTTTTGTTACTTTTTATTATGTTTTGAATTATTATAAGAAAAGGATTTTTCATTCATTTTATGGGTTGACCCGGATTGGTGCCTACGTACCTGCTACTCAGGATCAAACAAGCCGTAGTTCGCTCTTTCTGAAAACCTTAAGTTTGTTTGTGAATTTTAATTTTGAAATCTCTTTTGCTTTATGTGTTTATCATTTTTGGGATTTTTCTAAAAAAATTCTAAGCCTAAGCTTTAATTTGATTTTTGAAAATGATTTTTAGGAAAAACATCAATTTTGGATTTATTTGAAGAAAAGGATTTTTCTAAGTGCTAAAACTCATTTTTTATGATTCTTTTATAATTTTTATTATTTTTTTATGATTTTCTATAAATTTTTATGATTTTTATGATTTTTTGTGATTTTTGTGAAAATTTTTATCTTAAGTTAATATCTATCCTATTTTGAAATCTAAAATTTTATTGTTATTTTTCTACATTTTATTATTTATTATTATTATTATTATTTTTATCTATCTATTTATTATTATTTTTCTTATTTATTATTTTTCTACATTATTAAATTCTAGAAAAATCTAATTTCTACATTTTTCTATTTATTACAAATAAATAAATAACTAAATAACAAATAATAAATTAATTAATTAATTCGGAATAAATAAATAAACAAAAATTAATTAAATAAATAAAATAATAAAAATCCGGAAAATCCGACTTACCTGGATCCGGGTCGGTCGAGTCGAATCGGGTCGGGTCGGATCAATCGGACACGGCGGCGGGGAAGGCTCGTTCATGGCGTTCCGGTGGCCTTTTGCAGCGGGTGAGGTGTCGAATCCTAGCTTCTCAAGGTTGTTGAATCCAATGGTGGCGGTGGTTTGCTCCCATATCGCCTCCTGGTGGTGGTTCAACTCCGGCCGGTGCTTCGCGGTTTTGGGTCTCTTCCGATGCTCTCCGATTTGCACTCTTTCCTCACTTTCTCTCAATTCTGATTCGTGTTTTTGCTTCCTCCCCTCCTCCTCTATTTATAGGCACTTGAAATCGAGTTGGATAAGCTCGGATTTCCTTCAATTGAAGCTGATCGGATTTTCGGTTAGAAAAACCAACTCCGATTTGTGTCAATCCCTCGATTTGTTGCGATTTGATTCTAATTAGATAATGTTTATCTTATTTATGTTGAAGATCTATTGGATTTGTGCAAAAAATCAAATCAAAACGGCCGAAATACAAATTTTTCCTTTCGCCGGCGATCTCGGGCTCGAGGTAGGAGACAATCACGCGCCCGGCGTGTGCGCTTCCTCCAGCCAATCAGATGCTGCCACATGTCCTGGGTAAATGAAAAATTCGCAAAACGCGGAAACTGCTTCCCCCGCGTTTCAAACCTGCGACCTCACACCCGCACCGCGCGCCTTAACCCATGGTCCGGACCAGCTGAGCTAGCCCACTTTCCTGATTCTTCTAATTTCGCAAATTGCATATATGCAATGCGATTTTTCTATTTTTTTGTATTTTTTTTTAATTCCAAATTTTGTAAAAATTGTTTATTATTTATTATTGCTATTTCTGAAATCATTTTTCAAAATTGATGTGTTTTCCTATTTATTCTTATTTTTTTGAATATTTTTACTATTTATACTAAATTAGAGGAAAATTGGGAAAAATTAAAAATTGATTATTTTTTAGTATTATTGACTCCTAGGGCAAAAATGGGGTGTTTACAAGCGTCAATGATCATGTCAAAGGATTAGTAAAAAAAAAAATTACAATAGATTAATTTGGTTCAATTCAAGCGTATGAATGGAACTATAAAGTGGTAATCAATAATATTAAATACGAATTAAACCCAAATATTACCTTATTAACCGAACACAAAATTCAAAAGCTTTGCATATTCACATTGTAGGATTAACAAAATACATTTTGTAGCAACATATTAAGTATTCACATGGTGTTAAAAAGTTAACAACCAAATGTATGGATGGAGTGAAAATGTGCTCTATACAATAGTAAGATGTTTGTAAAGCTTTACATAAGTTCTACCAAATTGTTATTAAAAACAGATAATGTTTTTTTATTGGATTAGATTAGATATAGATCATAACGTGCTTTGAAAGGTAATGATTATTCGTAATTTTTGTTTTATATATTTGTACTGATGTCAGAACAGACAATAATATACTTTAAAATTTAGCTATTATAGAAAACTTCAAGCAACCAATAAAACCCTTAAATATTGATGGTAACAAAATATGTTGGCTTTTCTAAGATGTTAAATGCTTCACCACTGCAAGTGCATGTTCAACTCTTCACATACTAAAATGTTGTGGAAATTTCTATGATTTTGTCTGTGTTTTTTGTGTGACCGATAACCTTTAATCTCACTATTAATTAAAATATTAAATATAATTTAGGGGTCATATTGTGAAAAACGTGTAATGGACGCATCGATTGATAAAAGTGACTTTATAGTCACTGGAATTGCTTCATTTTTGCAAGTGTTGAAACCAAAGGAAAAATGTTCGGACTTTAATCTGTGGTTTTTTTTTCAGAAGTGTACACTTTGTTTGAACAAAGTGTTGTGGAAGGATTAACCCGCCTTGCAATAAAAGGATTTTAAAGGTTTAATTACATCAATGTTGGACACTTCTTCTAAACAATCCCATAATTACTTTACAGGAAATGCGAATAGAAGCGCTTAAGATCATCATTGGACACATTGATCAACTGAATTCTAAAATCTTTTGTTATGAATATACAACTATATAGAACAAATGTAACTTTTTAAAATGGCATAAAACTTTATGTAGGCATAGGTATTTTTTGTTGTATGTCAGTATATATATTGTTGGTTACTATTATGTGATTTTATTGTTTAATTTTGCTGGGCTGCTTAATTATGTACTCACTTTGCTTCTTACAAAGTTAAGGAGTTAGTGTTTTGCTAACCTTAGATATAGGTATTGAAGAATAAGTTGCTGAGACTTGGGTTTTTGGAGAGTGTCAGTAGAGGCATATAGGCCTCTAGTTTACCCCTGTTGTTTTATAAAAGGATGTCTTGTATAAGATGTTGTAGTACTTGTAAATATGATCTACAAGTGTTGATCTTCGAATTGTAATGTGAATATATGTATGTATAAGGTTAGATTTGTAATCTTTTTGAGCCACTTAGGTCTACAGGATTAATCATAGGTTGTGCCTACTTATCAGGAATGTAGATCTTAATGGTATATATATATATATATATGTATGTGTGATGTGACAAGAGATTTTAAGTATAAGTGTTTAGATATGATGTGGATTTTGAAATGATAGTGCTATTCTACAAGATGTTTATAGAATTACATACAGGTTGAAGTTATAAGTTCAAGATTAGTCAAATTTGCCTTATCTTTAATTCAGAGATGGCATAACGATCCACCTACAGGTATTAGGGAAAGTTATAGAAATGTTGAACAGGTTTAACACTCAAACCTAATAGTTGGGTCACTACAATTATTATTATTATTGTTGTTGTTGTTGTTGTTGTTGATGATGATGCTGCTGCTGCTGTTGTTCTTCTTCTTCTTCTTCTTTTTCTCTGGCCATGTAAATGGAATGATTTCTGAACTTTTAAATATAGGGACAAAAAAATTGAAATATTATGGGAGAAGTATATCACGTTACCTTTTAGCATACTTATTTAGAAGACATCAAAATCTAAAAAAGTATCAATTGTGCCTCCAAAGCTTGTTTTATTCTTTTATTTTTTTTGCTAACATCTTATTATGTATTCCTTATTTTCTAGCCATCTAAACCCATTGATTTCCCAACTTGAAAGTGTAGGGAAAAAAGGAAAAAATTGAAATATTTTTCCAAAACAAATGTAGAAGTAGAACCGCATTGTTTACCATATACCAGCGGGAGGCGGTAGTTAGCAATTAAGTTTGATTTGGACGTCTTTATATGATATCCTTAATTATGTTCATATTGTAAATAACAGAAAATATTCTGTTTCACATCTTTTAATTGACTTGCATCTCATAATAGAAGCCACTATTCGATTGCATTTTTTAATATTATTAATTTCAGACATTTCACTAGAAATTAGATAAATGAAATGGGTTCCACTATTTTTTTTCCTACTTTTTTTGCTTGAACTTCAGTTCTTACCTGAAATAAAGGAATGCTTACGCATATGTAGAAGACAAAAAAAACGTATGTAAGTGACACAAGATATGGAAGAAAAAATAATATATGGTGATGTGGAAAAATAAATTAGAAAACTAAATTAAACAATAATTATAATAAATATGCTAAGATATTCACCATTAAATATCAAGAACAAGAACTAAAGAAAAAGGATTTTAGCATCAGAGTCTATCCTTAGGTTTCTTCTTAGAGCCTAAATTTATTTTGAAAAAAAAAAATCATTGCTTTTTGCTCATTGAAAAAATATTATCCAAGGGAGGGTATGATAATTTTGATTAGAAAAAAAATAAAAAAAAATAAACCAGAAGCATTGTAAAAGACCAACACATATATTACGATAATTTGCTAGAGATTAATTTTCTCAAGTCAAGAAGAATTGATAGAGAACATGAAGAGCCGCTATGTCATGAGTACAACATCAATTTTTCCAAGCTACTATTTGATCTAGGACGATTCAGAAAATTTTCAAAGATTCGAGGATGAATCTTTTTTTAAGAGAGGAGGAATAATGCAAATCAAGAATAAGCAAATATAGCAAGATAATTTTTACATAAATATTATCTTATTATTTGGTTAGATATGATTTTATTATTATGTTATATTTGATTAAATTTAGTTTTTATTTGTAGGATTTAGTTAGATTAGTATCTTCTTCTTCTTTTTTAAGATAGTAAATCTTTTTATTTTTCTTAATTTTATAGAATATTAGATATTACTATGCCTATTTTAAATAGGTAAAGCATGTAATCACTTTAAAAAGATAGAATGACTTGATATTTAATAATAGAATTATTTTTCAAGTGAGATATGATGCCTTCTTTTTCATCGATGGTGTAAGGCCATCAAAATCCATTATATGATGTGAGGCCATATAAATCAATATTGGTCTAATGCCATCAAAATTTATCATATGATATGAGACCATACAAATAAAGGGTGTATAAGGCCATCATCTAAATCTAGTGATATAAAACTACTGGATATATCTTTTTCATGTTATTCTTTTCTTTTATAATATATATATATATATATATATATATATTTCTTTTTTTCTTTCTTTCTTAGCAATTTTAGTATAATTATTATTTAGATTAATTTTTTTTATCTGTTTCCATGTTTTCTCACAATTTGCATATTTTATAATTTCCCACTTTCATTATTCTACATCAGTAAGTAATAAAACTCACATTTCTCAACACATACAGTATCTAATGTCAAGCGTATAGTTTATTGAGACAGTGTCATGCATGTCCTACATTATTCAACCAGTAAATATATAAACAATTCTTATTAAAAAAAATAAAACAAATTTTAGCTAGCTTAGCTGTATTTTCCATTGTTAGAAAATGGTAATTATTAAAATCATCAAACAACTTCTATGATTCTAAGAGTTTATCATTTTATGATATATTTTCTACTTATAATGGATATAAGATCATTTAAATATAAATTCTTGGTAAAGTGTAAATTTAGATATACAATATAGGTATTTTAAAGAATTTGATCTTACTAAAGCTCCACCATGAATGCATAGAATGGTTGCATAAATGGGAATGTCGAGTGTAGAGAAGATTGAGTTGTATGATGAGCTCCCATTTATAAGAAAAGATGTTACGGAGAAATAGCAAGAAACCACATTTAATTGTTTTAGAAACTTCATACGATGAACTCCTATTTAGAAAAACCCACCGTTCATGCATAGGTAATAAATAAATTACAATGCATTACACCAATTATTCATGTAATGGTAGTATTATTAAACATACATCAAAAAATATCATAAGATTAAGAGAGTTCATAGTTTGATTTGATTTGATTCAAGGTTTGAACCAAACTGAATTGCATTTGAAATGGTTTAATTGAAACCTTTAATAAACTAATTCACTTTTAAAAATTTAGGGTTTTGAATCGAACCGCTTAAAATGTAGTTTGATTTAGTTTGAATTACTTTTAAAAATACTTTATTCCAGTTGATAGTATTGATAGCCATTGAATCTTTTAGCTAGACATTGATATTCAAATTGAAGAACATTATACAAGAATGTAAGTCACATAACATTATATTATGATAACATTACATCTTAAGAGATAGTAAAGACACATTTGTCTGCTTGAGAAACAAGAGATGATGGTGAAGGAAAAGAATAAATTGTAGAGATTAAGAGTATAATGAGAGTCAACATAAATTTTTTTTTTTTAAAGGCAAAAATAAAATTAGGCAAAAATATTAATAAGGTATAAAACTAAAAAATGTTACTTAATTTTTATTTTTTAATAAGAAACAATCAAACCAAACCATAATTTTTTTTTAACTATCTTCAAATGGAACCAAAATATATATATATATATATAAAAAACCACATTTTACAATTCGATTCAATGCCCTACTAGCACTGTATAATGCACAAAACCTTCACGAAAAACTTGTTATATATATATATATATTCCCGATTTTGGGTATATATTCCCGATTTTGGGGATTTCGTGCTTTATTTACCGATGGTATCATTCTTAACCGTGGCGCAAGATCTGCGAATTTTCCATATATCACGAATGGTATTGGTAGGACGTTAAGAAAGACTAAATAAAACTATACTGATATTGCATGCAAATAAATGCATTATATGCTCTATATAAACGAGTCTCTCAGCCACAATTTAATTGTATGCTATAAAACAAATATAAGAAAACATGTATACTAAAACCATGAAAGTGAAAGAGTCGGTTTCCAAAGCGCACGACCATGGAGTCCAAGAATTTGTCACTACATCATGGCAGGGCTCTGGTACTGGTAGGGGAAGCATCCTTGTCTTGCTTTTCATGCTTGTAATTATCATAAGCACAATTTCCATGGTCATATTTGCTTGTGCTCATAGCGGTCATAAGAAGGGAAAGCGCAAGGGATATGGTGGTGGGGGTGCTTGTGGTTATGGTGGTGGAGGTGGCTGTGGTGGTGGCTGCAGGGGTGACAGTGGAGGTGGAGGCGACTGTGGTGGTGGTGGTGGTGGTTGCGGGGGAGGTGGTTGTTAGTGTCCAGGAGAGCATTAGCCAAGATTTTCACCATGCATATTCACATGTCTTTTACTATGTATGTGTTATCTAAAGTATCATAATAACTATCAAAGAATGTATATATTGTTATGTGTTCTTCTTCTTTCCCATCGGAGAAAAATTACTATGTAAATTACAAATTACAGCATAATTACTTCTTCTTCTTCATCATCTTCTTCTTCTTCATCATCTTCTTCTTCTTCTTCTTCTCCCCTTCTGTGAGATTATGTATAACGCCTATTTAATTGTTAAAGCTTCGGTCAGGTAAACCATTGGTGTTTTGACTCTCTGTCATCAGCTACTTGTGGAACCATGACAACGAGAGAACAATGTCTTCTCCTTTAGAACAGGAAGTATACGTAAGGATGCGATATTTATGCACGTAAAAATTATAATGATACTTGCATACTCATATAAATCTTTTTTTTTTTTTGGAAAAATTACAAAAACATTTCTTGTATTTTCACTCTTCTGGAAAGAAATGATCTAAGTTAATTTTTTTAATATATAAGGATATGTATCAACATCCCATTGGTGAAAAATAATATAAAATAAATTTGAACAAAAAAAAAAAACAAAACAAAAAATTAGAAAAAAAAATCATGCCATTTTTCGGCCACCCCAAGGCTAGCTAGTGATCAAGGGCCACCATTGGGGGTCAACCCCCAGCCGTGGGGTGGTTGAAAAGTAGTCTTCAATTTTTTTAAAATTTTTATTTTTTAAAATTTTTTATTTCTAATTTATTTTTTATTATATTAATTTTTTTTACTAATGGGATACTAACACATATCTCTAGATATATATATATATATATTAACACTTTTTTTTTTATAAAACTAAGATCACTTGTTTAAAAAAAAAAACCTTAAATTACCTATTTGCAAAAGGACAAAAACAGTAGTAATGTTTTTTTTTATAATTTACCCTTTCCTTTATTATTGAGTGTAATAAACACAGGTATATACGAATTTGGAGCCTCTCAGTTATTCTAAAAAATTACTATCTTAATTTCCATGCTTCATTCAATGGCACATTATACAAATAAATGGAACCGTTCAAATTTATTGATGAAGCATCTAATCCTACCTTCTCTCTCCCCTCATCTTTTTTTTTTTCTTGAAAAATGGCACTCAGAAAATAAATGCGTATTTTCTTTTAGCATCTCAATTCCTAAGTAAATCCCCAACAATATTAATAGTTTAAATTAGTATATATGAACATGGAATTTACAAAAACTAAATAGAAGGTCTAACCGACATTCCGCTAGAGCCACTCAAGAGATCCCATTATCCTTCACGAGAATAGATGATCGACACATACGGTCATATGACAAATCTAGAAAATAAGGGTAAACAAAAAAATCGACCAAACTAAAAATATGATTTTTTTTTTAATTTGGTTTAAAAAATTTTTAATTCAAACTAAACCAAAAATTTATAATTACTTTAGAGAAATAATCCAAACCAAATTATTTTAAATAAATATAATGATAATTTACTTGTAACTAAAAAATAAAAATTAAAAAAAAAAAACTCTTTTGTTGTAATATAATATTTTAAAAAAAAATAGTTTATATTAATTCAAAGTATATGTATTTAAAATTTATAACCATAATTTAGTAAATAGGTATATAGATTGGTTTAAATTTTATATTATATACTAACTTGAAAAATAAATCAGTTGTATTACACATTTGAAATTTTTTAGTTATTTGAATATTGACTTTATTAATATTTTATATGATATTAATACATGTTATTATTAAATGAATTTAATATTACTTATATGAGATTACATATTAAGCAAATATATATTTTCTTAAAAAACAAAATATGATTTAATTCGTAAACCAAATTAAACCAGAATGAAATTTTATGGCTTCAAAAAAATTCGACGATTTGAAGTAATGAAAAATCAAACTACATCTTTATGGTTTGGTTTGGTTTGGAGAAAACATCAAACTAATGCAATACGTACTCACCCCTACTAGGAAGTGTAGTGTAAGTTTTACATATAATTTTATTAGATGCATTTCTAATCACAGCAACTTAAGCGTTTCTTCCTCTCATCAAGTAAAAAAAGAAATTTAGAATCAAGTTTGGCACTATCCTTGCTTACTAAAAGACAAGTACTTTATGTGAAGAGCCCTCAATAATACTATGCCTACTCGTAGTAATCTTGCTAGAAAGCAGGTGATTCCATCTACAAGTTGCAAGTTTTGTAATGAGGAGGAAACAATAGAACATATGCTCTAATATAGTCCTTGGACTAGAGTGATTCAGTTCGTTTCTTTAAGCATGAAGGTTGATACCACACAAATAACCACTTTAGATAGTTGGTTGAAATTATGTATTGATGATGTGGCAAGAGATAAACATGACGTATTGTGTTGTTTGCCAAACTTTTCACCATTATGTGTTGTATATGGAAGGGTAGATGTACAATTGTTCTCAATTCTAAATATCTAAATGTTGATGCAGTTATTGCAAGCTCTAAGAGATCTATATCAAATGTGGATACACTAGCATCTAAGAACAACAAAGAGCAAAAGGAGATTTGAGTACACCAATAGATCAGTAGCAAGATGATAGGGCAATCCAACAACAGTTTGTAGAGTCTTCTAATGTCCACAGCAATTATGTGGCGAGTAGTCCTAGAAATCACAATGGAAATACAAGAAGACAACGGTCTTTAGGCTTTTCCATTAGTACAATTTCAAGTTCAAGATGCTTTATTGTGCAACAATTGGATTGTGTGCCTATGTTTGAAGTTATTTGCTCATCTACACAGCCTCCTCGGAACATAAACATTTATATCTAGGATCTAAAAGCTTTGCTATCTAAATTCAAAGAGGTTAATTTCAACTTGGTCAATTGACAAATGAGTAAAGCAGTTGATCGGGTGGTGCTTTACTTTAGATTAAATATGTGTCCTATAATTGGATGTTTTAACCCCCTTCAAATCTAGAATCTATTATTATGGTTGATTCTTGGAATGTTAGAGCTCTTTCCATCTATGATGAAATAGTTGTTGTTTTAAACACTATTCATATTTAATACAATTATCTTTTAGCCAAAAAAAAAGAACATGCACTAGAAAAGAGAGGGAAAAAAACACATATGAACATTAAACACATCGATAAAAATTTGAAACTTTTATTACACAAGCATAAATTTTTAGTTATTTTACTTGTCATCAAGGCATTTTGGTTTTTTTTTTTCTATAAGATTTATGTAGTTAAGGCTTCCAATTTGACAATTCGAACATGATATTGTACAATTATAGATGAATATATATAAACAAATATAAATAATCAACAAGTCAAATTCGTTTAAACGTGTTTAATAAACAAGTCTTGCTCACATATTTGGGATTAACCTACAAACCATTTAAGACTAAAACTGTACAAGCAATTTCAATAGACCAATCCATCACAAACCTTTAATAAAAAACTAGAATTTATTAAACACTATAATATATAGTATAACCGTGACAATGGTTGAGTTATATTTTTAAGTAGAAGCAAACAGCATACACCTCGAGATCACTAGGTTTGAAAACACATATTCTAAAATTAAGAAAAAAAAACGAAAAATGGATGAGAAAAGCAAGCATATGAATACTATAGTTGCACACATGGTGAGACTTGAAATTCTTTGTGATTTCTTTTTCTCCTTGAACAAATTCGTTATATAAAGCATTTCCCTTTTTTAGCGCCATTGAGCATGTAAAGGATTAGTAATTTTTTTTTTTTTTTTACAATAGAATTAGTTAGTTTAGTTCAAGTGCATAAATGGAACTATAAAGTGGTAATCGGTAATACTAAATACTAATCAAACCCAAATATTACCTTATTAATTGAACACGAAATTCAAAAGCTTTGCAAATTCACATTGCAGGATTAATAAAATACATTTTGTGGCATTATATTGGGTATTCACATAGTGCTAAAAAGTCAATAACCAAATGTAAAGCATAGTACTCAAGCTAAGTGGATGGACTGAAAATGTGCTTTATACAATTGTAAGATGTTTGTAAAGCTTCACATAAGTTCTACCAAATTGTCATAAAAACATATAATGTTTTTTGTGTAGATTAGATTAGATGTAGATCATGACATGCTTTGATAGGTAATGATTATTTGTAATTTTTGTTTTATATATTTGTACATAATATTCTTTAAAATTTAGCTATTATAGAAAACTTCAAGCCACCAATAAAACCCTTGAATGTTAATAGTAGCAAAATACGTGGGTTTTTCTAAGACAGTAAATGCTTCACCACCCACATGTGTATGTTCATCTCTTCAAACACTAAAATGTTGTGGAATTTTTTATGATCCTGTACATATTTTCAGTGGGACTAATCTAACATTTAATTTTATTATTAATTTATATATTAAATATAATTTAAGGGTCATATAGTGAAAAATGCATAATAGATGCATCAATTGATAGAATTGGCTTTATGGTCACTGGAATTGCTTCATTTTTGCAACCAAAGGAAAAAAGATCGGACTTTGTAGTTTGTTTTTCAGAAGTTTACACTTTGTTTGAATGAAGTATTGTGGAAGGATTAACTTGCAATAAAAAAGGATTTTAAAGGCTTAATTATATCAATGGTGGACACTTCTTCTAAACAATCCCATAATTACTTTGCAGGAAATGCGAATAGAAACACCTAAGATCATCACTGGACACATTGATCAACTGAATTCTAAAATCTTTTGTTATGAATATACGACTATATAGAACAAATGTAACTTTTTAAAATGGCATAAAACTTTATGTAGGCTTAGGTATATTTTGATGTATGTCGGTATATATATATATATATATATATATATATATATACTAAGAGACCTTCCATTAAATAGTTGTAATTGTATCCCAAGTAAAGGTTTATATATTTAAGAGACATGAATCTATGGCATGTGCCTTTTTTGTTGTTCAATTTCAATTCTACAAGTAAAAGTAAAACCACAAGTTTAGGAATCTTGTATTCAGAAATCTCTTGCACAAAATATATATTTTCTTTCTAAAACCATGCAGCTTGCGGGACTCGTGATATTGCTATTAATATAATTTTTAACTTAAATGCAATATGGGAGAAATATCGTCACATTACCTTTTAGCACACTTTTTTTTTATTTAGAAGACATCAAAATCTAAAAAAGCGTCTAATGCACCTCTAGAACTTGTTTTATTTTCTTATATATATATTGTTAACATCTTATTGTTTAGTCCTTATTTTTCTAGCCATCTAAATCAATGATTTCTCAACTTGAGGATATAGAAAAATAAAATAAAATTTTTATCCCATAACAAATGTATCCAAGTAAAACCATATTGTTTATTACCATCCCTTGCGGTAGACGGTAGTTGGCAATTAAGTTTGATTTGGACGACGGCTTTGTATCATATCCTTGATTATGTTCACATTGTGAATATAACTGAAAATATTCTATTTCTCATCTTTTGATTGATTTGCATCTCATTATAGAAGTCGCTACCATTTGCTTGCATTAATAAGTGTCACTAATTATTTCAGACATCAAACTAAGAAATTAGAGATATGTATCAGATAAAATGGTGTACACTATACTTTTATTTACTACTTTTTTCCTTTAAATAAAAATATGCTTATGCATATGTTGAAGACAAGAACAGTAGTATGTAAGTAATAAACCTATTGTTTCTCAATACTCACACATTATCTAATGTCAAATATGTATTTTACTGAGACAAAGTCATACATATCTTACATTATTCAGTCAGTATATATATATATATATAAGAAAAAGAAAATGAAACAAATCTTTAGCCAGCTTAACTGTATTTCTAATTGTTAGCAAATGCTTGTTAAAATCACCGATCAACTTATTCAATTCGAATTTATAATTTTATTGCACTTTTTCTACTGATAATGGACATTTGGACGTTTAGGAGTGAACTATTGGTAACTTGTGAATTTAAAACCATGAAAGTGAAAGACTTGATTTCCAAAATGCATGAGCAGGACTGTGGAGCCCTAGAATTTGTCACTACTTCATGGCAGCGCTCCGATGGGGGAAGTGTAACTGGAAGCATCCTTTGTCGCATTTGCTTGCGCTCGTAGTGGTCATCATAAGGGAAAACGCAAGGGCTATGGTGGTGGCGTCTGTGGGGGTGGCGGTGGAGGTGGAAGTGGCTGTGGTGGCAGCTGTGGTGGTTAGTATCCAGGGAACATTAGCCAACATTTTCACCATGCATCATTCACACGTCCTTTTTACTATTTCAAGTATTTTAACTATGCAGGGGTGTATATGTTATCTAAAGTAGACATGAGGTCGGTTCAAAACCAGCCTGAAACTGCCGAGTCAAGGGCCAATAGGATAGGGAATCGAAACTGCTCCAGGGAGTGGAGGGCAGGCTGATTCTCTTGACCCAATAGTTCACGAGCCAATTCAGGCCATGAATCAATCCTACAAGGTTTTTTTTAATTATTTTTTATTTTTCATATTATTTGATACTTATTTATATGTATTTTTTGGGTTGGTTTGTTTTTTTTCTTAAATTTATAAATATTAAATTTTAATCTACTATTTCTCGAAGTAATATACGATGTTTTGGAATTAATCCCCATACTCTGTAAATAAATAATAAAAATAAATAAATGAGTACTACTCCCTTTACAAAATATGTCTAACCTAATGCAAAAAATAAATAAGATAGTACTACTACCTTTACAAAATTATTTTGCTTACCCGATATCAAGACTCGAACCAACAGAGCTTCCACCCAATGGAACGAAGTTGCTAAAGTATCAATCTTCTTCACTGGACGTCTTATACAACTCTTGTTTGTTACTCCTTGCCTTCAACCAATCCTCCATACAAGCCAATGCCTCAACATTAACAGGTGACAGTCTTGATCGCCCACTAAGATAAGATAAGACTCGTTGTGCTGAATGTCTGTTCAACAACTACCATTGATTTAGGAGAAACCAAAACCTGGCGAGCCATTAGAGAGAATATCAAATACATCTTCCTGTGCCTCCTCCACCAATCAAGGACATTGAAATCTGCGATATTGTAGTCACTAAATTTGAAGTGTGTATTGAAATAATTGTCAAGTTTAGTGTACTTAGTTGACTTGGAACAGTGCCACTTCAACTTTTGCAGCATCATTCGTTGCATAATGAGGGTATGATCATGCATTGTACCATGTGAGCTGAGGGACAGTGAGGGAGTTTAAGACACTTGACCACCGAATACAGTGCAAAAATTAAAATATAATTCTTCCATTACTTAGACTGCTTGGCGCAATTCTTGCACGACAGTAATGGCATAAGTGTCTTCCATGTCACAGAATGCATCAACAATAGAATAATATAAATTCAAATAGCCTAATAATATGTATTTTTTACATTGTGGATCTAAAATAGAAGTAAGTAGATAAATTACTGAAATTTTTCTATAATACTGTAACTATTTTGCAGCTATATCATTTATAGCTACCTGCAAAAAAGGGTCCAATCAAGTATCAAGCAACTTTGATAGTATATTCACCACATTCATAAGGAAAAAATAAACACTAAATTAGTACACTTGCAAAATTGTTATAGTACAGTCATAAAAAACTCTTAAAATATTCAATATTCTACTACATATATTCTAATCGCTAAGGTGTAGTAGAATGTCTAGGACATTCATGGTAGTAAAAGAATATAATGCATCTTTATAAGTAATTGTACTTTGTGAAAGTCGATATGTGGAATTCCACCTATGCTTAACATCCTTTTTAAATTTTTTCAATCGCATTCCATTTTCAATACAAAATCTCTAACATGCCTTATTTACAGAAGGATGGTTAATTAAAAAACATACTAGTTGTCTTATTGGGGACATTTTAAAATCTAAACAGTTCATATAATCTTTAACGTAAAAATTTTAAATGAGGCAAGTACATCAAACGTGAAAAAATGTCTTACCTAGCATGGGTTGACATAAAGTTTAAAGTTCATCAATAAATGTCATGTTGGCAGTCGTGTTGTCAAAACCAATTAAAAATATTTTTTTTGTCAAACCATATTCACCTAAAATAATACTTATAATACGGAAAATATTTTACGCCATATGGTGATCGTCGAAAACCCTTAGAGCTATTAATCTTTTTTGTACCTATCATGCATCATCGATCCAATGGCATGTAACTCTCTTGTATGAATCTTCCTGCTACAGATCGGTTCATATATATGCGCAAATGCAAACATGCATCTCAAGGAAATAAAAAGAGCAGCTAATTTACGTTTACCATTATGATGCAGCTTAACGATGGTTTTTTAGATGGTTTTTAGGTCGTAAGTCTGTGAGTTTAGATTTAGTGCTTCTCGCTTGTACTCCAACTAGTGCAAAGAAGATGTGTGACCCCATGACAAGTTACACTTTGCTAAGTATTCTATAAGTAGAACTTGTTACCTATTAGCAGAATAACAAAATAAGCTCTCTCCCTATGATCCTATTGATTGCAAAATTTGTTGCCGCGACTTATTTATGCCAAACTCCGTAAGGTGCTTTGCTCGCATGTGCCTGTTGAGGGTGTCATACTCCTCTCCCTTTATTTATGCATAACTTGATTGGCAATAGTTGTAATAAGCATGGCTACTGCCATCCCCTATAATTTTACAAAAATGTTTAGTAAAAATTTATAATTTAAGTTGTGTTATTGGCTTACCTTTAAAGCCAAATAGGCCACGTAATTGCCTTAGAATTTCTTCCTTCGACACTTCTTACATATCATCTTCCCCTTCTCCTTCTACCTCCTCCTCATTGCCCTATCGTGGCAGCAGTTTGCTTTGTCTACTAGAAGACCTTTCATGAAAGTCTAAGGATGGCATCATCAAGTCCTTTAGGTGTTTATTGGTAAAGTCATAGATATTATAATCATCTACTTCAAAATATTGTTCAAGTGTCTCTTGCATGGATTTTCCCTTATTATCTTTGCTAGAACGATCCCTCTTAAAAAAACATAAACTGTGAAAAAACTTGTCTTTTTTTAATATTAGAATAATTATAAAATACCAATATGGATAGATGAGGGGACAAAATATATTTAACAATTGGCAAGAAATATAACAGAAATTATTCGTCAAGTATTGACAATGTCAAAGATGGGAGCACAAAAAATAAAAGATGAGAGCATACAAAATTGAAGATGATAGCAAAAGATAAGAGTGAATGCAAACTTTTTGCATAGATAATTCTACTCGTAAAACTGCACTATGAATTTATACAACATCTATCAACCCTTTTAATTTCTTCTACTCTTTTGTAACATTTAAATTTGAAAATTTGAATACCTATACGCTACCCCTACACCAACAGGTCAAACATATTTCACACTGCCTGCAATCCTATAAACCTACGTGAATATTTTTCTCAAGATGCACTCTATCATCCTTCCACATTTTTCTCTAGCTATCTTCTCTTTTTTTTTTTTTTTTCCTTCCTGAGGGTTGTAGGGTTGCAAACTTTGAAATTACCTTCAATTATTATTGTAGTTTCAATGTTCCTATTTCTTTGACTTGTTTTTCTTCTTCTTCTTCTTCTTCTTTTTTTTTCCTTTGCTGACAAACATTGTTGGCACTCAAAATTTTTTTTACACCTTTGGCTTTATACAATGGGCCCAAACCACTGGTTCAAGTTAAAGTGAATGGGAGGGCCAAACCAATGGGTTGATCCACAGTTCAATACCCACCGAGTTGCGCAACGCAACTCAGCCTTCAATCCACCAACCTAGCAGTTCCTACCTATCAGGCCACTTCCCTTGACGAGTCGATTCAAGGGCCCAAACCCCGAACCGACCCTCTCCCTTGTCTAATATAAAATATCAAAGGATGCATAGTTTAATGAGTTATTCTTTTTCTTTCCCTTCGAGATTATTTTCATATAAATGATATCAATTACAAAGTATTTACTCCTTTTTTTTGTGAGAATATGTTAACACTTATTTAATTTTTTTTAAATAAAAAATGAACTGAAATCATATATGTCAAGAGTCAATATTAAGCACTTTTTCTTAGTATTTGTTTTGCCAAAAATTAATTCTTAAAGTTTTAATAAGGTAAATTATTAATGTTTTGATCATTCATTGAATATTATACTCAATGTATACTAATACAAACAAGATAAATTATATGTCTTGTGGTAATCATTGTGCTGTCCCCATATGAGGTGGAATAAACTGTAGCTTATGATTCGGGGTGGAATCAATTGCCATGCAACAATGTCTCCTATTTTAGAAGAAGATTTATATACAAAGATGTATTATTGTCTTTACAAGCATAAAAATGATAATAATATTTGCATATTCATATAAATCTATTATTTCCTTTAGTACTGGGAGTGCAGATATAATTAATAGATTGCAATCCAGTCCCACATTCAATTGCTAAATCTATTCATAAGTGATAAGCCCATGTGTACGAATTTGAAAGCTCTTACGCTAAAAATTGACTATCTCAATTCGGCAATTCCCATATTCATTGAATGACACATTATACAAAAGATCAAACCATTCAAAATTATCATTGAAAATATTTTGCATAATTAGTATCAAATCCTGAATTAGTATATATGAACATATCAATAAACACTTAAAACTTTTATTACATAAGCATAAATTTTTAGTTATTTTACTTGTTATCAAGGCATGCACATTGATAACTTTCTATTAGATTTATAGAGTGATGTAGCGTAACACGTAAGATTAAGTAGAATTTTTATCACAAACAGCTGATTTTGTAAATACTTGGTGTGTGACCTTCAAATATCAATTGATTGTATGAATTCTTTAATATTTTGCATCCAAATTCAAGAATTTCATGAATTTGAGAATTTAGGAGAAAAATAAAGCAATGGTGGCTCGAATTTTCAATAATATTCAATAATGATCTCTGTCCAATGCCCTAGGGCATACAAATAATAGCAGGCACAAAGCTACAAAAAATATAATATAAGAATTTTTCAAAAATGGAAATGTCTAAAATTTGCCAAAAATATAAATGCCTAAAACTTAAGAATATTTAGAAAATTAGAAGACAAATACAAACGATACTCAAAACAGAAGTTCTATAAAAAGTTATGAGTAATTTAAAAATTATTTAAAATAACAAATTCAATTGTTTAAGGAAGTAAACGAAGAAATTTGCCCTAAAAATGGCATAGCTCGACACCAAAAGTACTAACTTCTTCGAGTTAGCTTGTTTCTTTCAAAATAAGGTCCAGAAATTAAAAAAAAAAATTACAACTGACCCAATTTTGTCCAATTTCACTGTATACATATTTGCTAATACATCCACCTCATCATAGAGTTTGTGTTAAAAAAAAAAGAAAAAGAAAAAAGATTTATAGTGTTTAAAATTTAACATCTAATCTGCTAACTCCAATGTGGTACAATATGATTATGAATGGATTTACTTAAATAGATAAGATATATTTGATAAACAAGTTAGATCCTTTTAGTGTTTAGACGTATTTATATGTATCTAACTTTGAATTTAATATATAAACTTATTTATAAACCCATTTAATAAATAGGTTTTGTACATATATTTAAGTTTGACTCATAAACTATTTAAGTATGACAACTTTATGTGAAAAAAACAAAAAAGGGTATGCCAACTTTGGAATAATTGTCACATCCTTACTTATAAGTAAAAGCAAATATATATTAACAAAAGAATTCATATTAGTGAGAAAAAAGATACATTATAATATATATATATATATATATATATATATATATATATATATACTTATAGTATATTGATTCATAATTTTTTCAAACATAAAAAAAATAGTTCGATTTAGTTTAAAATATTTTCCAACCTAAAAAAGGTTTAAACCTAATTTTTAGTATTTAGTTCACTTTGATTTTATTCGGATTGCAGTACTTTTTTACTTTTGCATTTTTACATCAAGTGAAACTGATCATTAATGTTGGTCTAGGATCGAAGACGGAAGCACCCAGACCGAGTCGAGCCGTGACCTCTCTACCAAAGAGTTCTCCGGCTTCCGATCTATTTGCTTCTGTAAGTTGTCTATGACTGATAATTGCTTATGAGCTAATCCGATGCAAATTGCATAACCCTATTTTCTGATTCATTTGGCTCTGCGCCCGATTCCAGGCATTGAACCTTGCGAAGGAACACTGTAGTTAGGAAAAGTAGAGACTTGGATCATCCATGGCGTTGGTTGACGTCACCAAATCATGCCTCGACTCCATTACTCAGGTAAGTTCACTTTCAAGATCAATTTGCCCTGTTATCTTCATTCCATTAGTTCCATTTCTTAATTGGAATTGAATAAATGCGCTAAGACTGAATATTAATTGCTATTTTTCACAATTGGAATTCGCTGGAATTGTGCCAAAAATCTTATTTGCGTGGATAGAATTTGATGGGTAAAATTTTCCCGTCCCAAATGTTGTCACTTGTCCTGTTAATCACATGGTGCTATGTGAGATGAAGGCCTAATGCGGCCCCATTTTTTGCTTTTTAATTCAATTTGTTCAAATTGGATGGAATTATCGGTTACTTGGAGTTTTTTTTTTTATTTAATATTTCTGGGGTTTTGAATAGCTGCATTGGATGATATGATTCCGCTGTAATGAAACAGTTTAATGGCTGAGGCAATGGAAAGGAAGATGTATGCGAGTGAGTTGGATTATTTATGGGGCAGTGAAAGAGTTGTGGAATGAAAACATGGTAGAGCCATGTGGGAGATACTCATTTATCACCTTTCATAGCAAATTCCTTCCTAAAAGATGAAATATGCTTTGACATTTGTAATGTTGAAGTGATCAGTATAGCAAATTCCAATCCTACTTTGAGCAGGAGCTGCCTGGGAAGTAGGAACTGGATATTGAATCTCAGTCCCATCAGCGGGAAAAGTTGCCATCTTATGTAATAATTATTCCGGGATGGAGTCACTGGGATTAACATTTTTAATTATACGTAATAATTATACAGGGTTCCATTTTTCTTCTATTTTGAAAGCAAGTAGAAACCTAAAATGGAAATTCTTCTCTTGCTGACTGATGAGTCCGTCGCAAGTTTTGTTACTAAAACCTACTCTGACTAGGTTTATGCAGTGGCTTTTGTTGATGTTCTTGGTCTCTATGATTGTCATGCATGATGAGAACTTAATGGTTAAATTGAAGTGGTAATACTATGTTATGTGACTTGCAGTGCTGCTTCTAAAGCTACAAACTCTTTGTTGAGTTTTGTTCTGGGACATATCCTGTCAGTCAAAATACATTCTTACATTTACTACTAGCTTATTCTCTTTTGTTTTCTTTCCTATTTAGATATCAGAGCATGTCCAAGATTCCATTCTGTATTTAGATGGTGGATCTACTGAAAGTTTCCAGTACCTTGGGGCTTTCCCTTTGTTACTCGAACTTGGAGCACGTGCTGTTTGCAGCTTAGAAAATATGTCTCCTCTTGATTCGGTGAGATATCTTGCATGTACTCCTTTCAGTATTAGCATGTTCTCTATGTTGGCCTTCAAGTATGATGGGTCAACTGATTGGATTTCTGTCATTGAGGAAAAGATTTCCTTGAGCTGGCTATTATGTGGCATACATTACTCCATTTGCAGAGACCACAAAGAAATCTACTCTTTCTTGTTATATCATTCTCCCTTCCTTTGATTTTTAACTTGTAAACCTGATTGTCCAAGCAATTTCAATGACTGAGGGAGCACTGATTTTTCAAATTTCTCTCCATAGTACTGAGATTGTGTCAAAGTTATGCATGTCTTTGTTCTGCTGGGTAATCCAGAATTATCATTTGGAGACAATTCTGTGTTGACTTTTTGGTCGTCAATGAAGATATGATTGCAATCAGATCCTTGATGAATGAAGTAATTAGGCAGAAAGGGTAAATATCTTTTTGATTATTCAAAAGGGTATAGTTGATACTAAAGAATATCTAAATTGGACTATTTAAAGTACTAGAACTTACAAGTGTCAATGTATCATTCAAAGTGTTGGGAAATCATGCTTTATTACCATTTATTGGGAAATTTATATGGCCACAGGAATTTCCATGCACTAATAAACTTCAAAATGTTTTAGGGTTGCTCCATTGATTGGTTATCAAATTGATGTCTTTAAGAAAGCAAACCTTAATGATACTTTGCATTGTTGTTCATTGTGATTTTTCTCCAAATTTAGCTCATAGATTTTTTAGCAGATCAAAACATATTAGGTTTTATTTTTTCAATACTTGGGATGCAATGAAGGTAGATTTTAATATTGTGATTAAACAAGTTAGTTTACTTTTCAAATGCAAATATGAGTAGGTAATATATTAATATTGTTTGCCAGTGCTTTAATATGCCTAATTATCATTTAACCCAAAAAAAGGCCCGATTATCATGATTTTCAGTATGTTAACATTTTTCTTTTTGTTCTCTTTTTGTTTAGGTGGCTGACTGGAACTCAAAGTTGGATACTGCAAGGAATGTTACTGTCATAACATCTCGACTACTTAGTGATGCACATCGGTATATCTTGCGTTGCCTAAGCTCACATCAACGTGTTCGCAGATGTAGTATATTTACCTCCATCTCAGAGGTGCTTATTGTTCAGTGAAATAAATCTGCATGCTTAACTCTGGCACTTCCCTGCCATTCACCATTTATTTACAATTATCCAAGCCATAGATAGCATAGTTGCATGGGAGTTACTGTCTACTTATCTATCCAGCAATGAAACATCCTGAAGTAGCTTGGTTTTGTAGTTCACTGTCCCTGAAAGTCCTGAATCTGATACTTTTATTTATATTGCTTCGTATCAAGCCTCCTGGTATCATTTTTTATTTCAGTGTCTTGGATGACCTTAATTTTTCCTTAATAATTTAGAAAGTATGGAGCTACTATTGTTAAAAACGATCTTCCTTATTCTTATATAAACTTTCTAGTTTAGCTGACACTGAATCCCACTTCACAATCTCATTTATACTTTTTGCTGTTATAGATAGCCCACTCTGCATATCCTGATTCGCCTTTGGGACCAGATGCTTTCCGTGAGTATGAACTATTGCTTGCTCAGGATTTTGAAGAACTTGTTAAGAAAAAAGAGATAGAATCTAAGAAGACAGAAGACAGAAAAAATAATGAAAATGATGCATTTGAAGATGAAGGATGGTCACGATTTAGTGGAGAGGACATCTCTAGCCTTGAAGTTAGTTCAAGTGGAAGAGATATTTACAGCGATAGTCCTACCTTTGACAGAGAAGATGTAGGGCAAAAGTTGCTTGTCTCTGTGAATCACTTCCCTTTGATATTAACTCCCCTTTCACCTAGAGCCTTTGTCTTACCTTCAAAGGGATCTATTGCTGATGCATTTTTGTCGTCCAAGCAAGAGGATTCCCTAAGTCAGGGGTTGCCTCCATTGAGCATGAGCATCCTTTCTGACGGTGATGATGTTCCTGCAGGTGCAATTCTTACAGCACATTTTCTTTACCATTTAGCTGCTAAGGTAAGATATTCACAGAACTAATTCATCCTTTCTTTTCATAGTGAAAGCTGAGATTACAACTGTGGTCCCTGTTCTTTTTATGCTTGTTGGAGCAGATTAAGGCATGATATCTTGTCAGTAGCAATATAAACTAGCACTCTGACTTTTGACTGATGGGAAACGGGAAGTGATTTAATCAATTTGAATGGTTAAAATAACAAGAATTATGCTGCTATGCGGAAGTGAAAATCATATTTTGCAGAGATGATGATCTGCTAGAAAAACTGACACTGCATTTAGATAAAATCTTTCCATATAATCTGCTTGTGGTTGGTGGTAGATTTAGTATGCTCTTAACTCAGATGTTGGGTTCAATTCCTGTGGTCAACTTGCTTCCCCAACAAAAATTCTTTTCCATAGAATGATGCATATTTGTAACTAGGGCCTATCCATTTGCCTAACTTAATATCACCATTCTATCAATATCTATTTTTTTCATTTAATGATAGCATATGTATCTGTGAATCATGAATAGAAGTACTGTGATAGTAATTTCTAAGAAAAGGACTCATGTTACTGATCTTATCTAGCTTGATAAGGTTTCATTATTTTCATATTTGCATGCATATAGAAATTTCTATACAGAATTGCAGTAGTGAAATGAGCTAGAGGGAATTGAGAAACTGCTCATGCTGATCATGATTGTTTCACTTGTTGAACATGTAGATGGACTTGAAATTGGAAATATTTTCCCTTGGGGTTCTCTCAAAGGCAGTTGGAAAAATTTTGACAGACATGTCAAGTCTTTATGATGTAGGTCGCCGAAAAAAATCAGCAGGATTGTTACTTATTGATCGCACCCTTGATCTCCTAACTCCATGCTGTCATGGTGACTCAATTGTAGATCGAATGTTCTCATCTTTGCCTCGCAGGGAGAGCATTACATTGTCATCTCAAATCAGAGGTTCACAAACTCAACTAAGACAACAGACTAGCGGCCTACATCGTCCTGTCCTCAGTGTTAAGGTACCGCTTAGAGAAACTGTTTTAATGGATGGTGCTGAAGTTGAGAGCACTCAATTTTTCCAAAGGATTGATGCTTTTATGAGTGGGTGGAATCCTGGAGAAATCCAGAATGAGTCAGTTGATTCAATATATGAAAGCTCTAGTGTTCAGAACAGAGATCCTTTTAATTTGGAATTAGAGGAGTTATGTGGATCTTTTGTCTCCACTGAGTCTCTTCGTGGGACACCTTATTTAGAAGCTTTACTGGACAGGAGGGTTAAAGATGGAGCAATCCTAGTTAAGAAATGGCTCCAAGAAGCCCTCCGTCGCGAAAATATTAGTATTAACATCAAGATTCAACCTGGTTTTGCTACAAAGGCAGAGCTGATACCTATGATAAAAGCATTAGCCAGAAGCCAATCATGTTTGATCAGGAACAAAGGGCTAATCCAATTAGCAGCAGCTCTAGTGCTTGCTCTTGATGAATTACCTTCTTCTAGATGGGATGCATTTGTCAGTGCTGAGAAAATATTGAGTGCAAGTGCTGGTGACACCAGCCAGAATCTTGCTGCTCAAATTGGCGATCTAATTTATAAAAGCGCTTTGATAGGTCAGAGGCAGAGGAGTGGTCAGAAAGATGCACCTCTGCCACTCCTTTCTTTCAAAGATGCTTTGCTCCTGACAATAGTTGGATATATATTGGCAGGAGAGAATTTTCCCACATCTGGGCCTACTGGTCCTTTTTCTTGGCAAGAGGAGCATCTGATGAAAGAAGCTATTGTGGAGACAATTCTAGAGAACCCAAGCATTGCAGAACTAAAGTTCCTTTCCAGTATAAAAGAAGAGCTTGAAGCAAACCTAAATAAGGTGGATTCAAAAGAAATGAAAGAAGCATCTGCCAATGAAACACTGATTGATGACTTTGATGATGATCAGTGGGATGATTGGGGTGATGAAGATGCTACTAGCAGTAGAGACCAGGCATATGGCAACATGCAGCTGAAGTTGGAGTTACGTGATAGAGTGGACAACCTGTTCAAATTCCTGCACAAGTTATCTAGCTTGAAAAGTTTAAATACGGCGCTGGGAGAGGCATACTTTGACAGTAGTTTTACTGGTGATACCAGCTCAGGTAAAGGCATGCTATATAAGCTTATGATAAAGTTACTGAGCAAGTCTGATGTACCAGGGATGGAGTACCATTCATCCACTGTCGGGAGACTTTTCAAAAGTGGCTTTGGAAGATTTGGCCTTGGGCAGGTGGGAGTCATGGTGTTTTCCATGAATTTTTGTCCTTCTATATGCTTCCATCCAGGGTTAATTTTAGATTTCGCACTATGCAGGCAAATCCAAACTTGGCTGACCAAAATGTCATTCTGGTTTTTGTTGTCGGTGGCATCAATGGTGCTGAGGTGAGACCCCCTCCTTGTAAACTGGACATGGGTTCCCAATCTAGTATGTTTAATTATCTTTATGAAGAAAAAAGAGACATATAACTCCTTGCTTCTTACAGGTGCGCGAAGTTCAGGAGGCTGTTTCTGAGTGTGGAAGGCCCGACATGGAATGGATACTTGGTGGAACAACTCTTCTAACTCCTAGTGACATGCTTGATTTACTATTGGGGCAATCGAGTTACAGTTGATTCCTGGACATTTTTGTTGGATTTGCATTAATTCATGAAACTTGCAAATGCTCTGCTAGGAAAAATCGTCCGGTTACCTGTGGATGAATTGTTAGGTATAACAAGCAGCTGAAATTGTCGATAGGAGAAGAACCAGAAAGAGAGACGCTCCTATACTAATACAGGCCACAGTTGTCAGATATCGAAGGGCATAATTATTTCCATTTACAAGCCCTTGGATATATAGTTTTCATATCCAATGGAAATATTTTAGGCGTAAAATCTCATGTTCCTTCGCTAAATATCCATTCTGCTCAGTAGAATACCTTGCTTTGTCTTCTTTCGTGAAATGGAAGTTTCATTAATCGGATTTAATTGTGAAATGTACTTTTTTCAGAGGCTTAAGTATTTTTAAAGATTTAAAAAAAAAAAAAAAGTGAAGCTTGTGTTGGGTAATACGGTGTACGTATACCCCATTCAGGCGGCATAAACTCATACCATTGCATTGTACAAGTCAGTACCGCCTATTAGCTACCACTTTTAGGGAAACTTCTATGGTTAAAGGTGCTGTAGCATATATCCTGAATTAGTTTTTATTGATATATTAGCATTTGTTACTTCGAATTTTCTACATCAATACTTTTGCTCTACTTTCTCATATGCTTAATCGTGACGTATGAAGACACCTTTGAAATGGTGGATATGCATCCTTACTACTATGAATATCATACAAATACTTCGATTATAATGTATGTTCAGCATATGAGACCTCACTTAAAATATGAGAACTTGACATCCATTGAAGATCTCTTTGCTTCACCAATATTCTTCATATTATCTATAACATCTAATTCAATTTAATTTAATTTTTACAATGGCAAAGTTGTCTTAACAAAAAAGAATGGTCATGTGGTTAGTTACTTAGCATGAATTTCCTGTTTTTTAAGAGTGGAAACCAGCTTCTTGTTTTCTATTATCAGCATCCCTTGTCTTAAGCTAGAATATGGAAACAAAAATTAATTTGAATATCGGATTGGAAAAGAATGGTGGATCTGAAGCCCAAAGTTTCAAAAGATGGCTCACAATTGAAGCCCATATTTAGTGCAGATAATTTGTATTAACTAGTTTTATCTTATATCTATAATATTAAAATGGATCAAAACAAATTTTAACTGTTTTCTATGTCTTTTATAGTTAATTCCATTAACTTTCCTTAAACTATATTTTCTAAAACTGATTATTAACTCTTCCCTCAAGGTTTAAACCAGCAAATTAACCATTTAAATTATCATGTTCAATTCAATCCCACTTTCATTAACAAAAGCTATAACCTATTAACCCCACTAGCCTATTTTCCCTTTCCTTTCTTCTCTAAACCACCATTAACATTTTAAAATACCAAAAAGAATTGAACATTAATATTTTTTGTTGGGAAGAGAAAACTATTAAGTTTCAATTTTAATTGATTTGGACATTAAAAGTGACCTATATTTTTTTAAACAAATGTTGTCTTTTTCTACTTTAATATTTTCCAGTATGCATGTAATGCATGTGTTAACTTATTACATATTACTTTTAGTTTGACATATATATATATATATATATATATATATTAGATAATTGTATCTCCCTTATTATTTTGGTAGGCACATGACAACTCTTTGATGTAGGGAATTAAATAAGATTAGAACATTTTCAATCTATTTTAATAAAAAATTAATAATTTATTTGCTTTAGTTGTACATTTTTTTTAGTTTTTTAATGCATTTTTTAGACTGTTTATGCATAATTTTTTTCTTAAATCATTAGTCATTGTATGATTTCTATTCAAACAGGTTTGTACATCAAAATCTCAATATGTAACATAATTAGTTCGTCAATCATGTCTAAAATACTAAACCATTAGTCCACTCATTTATTAAATATGTTTTGTTTTTAAGTTGAACCCATTTACCAAATAAAAATCTAAATAATTCCTAACATAATTATTGAGTACAAAATTTCATTGTAGCATAGAACTTTTAGTGTAGCACTTGACAAGTTTTTAAATTTTTATTCCTTATATTTGGTGATACAAAATTCATGATAGATCAAAATAAAATCTTCTAAGTGACAACAACATTCTTAACAATTTTTCTTAAATCGCCACCTTATTAGTATCTCATTACTGTATTACTACCACCACTGATATTGTCACTATCACCACTATTATAATCACTATCATTACCACTACTATAATTAACATGCTATGAGCACCTAATAACCATCATCGTACTTTATTACTATTACTAACATCAATGTTACCTCACTATTATTACCTCAATCTTATGGTCAAAATTATTACTATTTTTATCACCATCACTATTGTTACTACTCCTAATGCAATTTTTTTTTTTCTTTTTGTGTACATTTATATTTTCTTTATTAGTTAAAATTTTTGAGATGGTAGAAATTATAACACTTTCTAAAAACTTATGAGCACAAATGTCTATGCAATAATAACTATTTTGGTGTCTTTAATAATTTATAATGCTTTTTAATCCCTTATTTTCTTATATAATCTTTATTTTTACCCCCAAAAAAAACTTAATAGATTAATAATATTATAAAATACTACCAAAACTAAATCGAGCATCCATACCTTTACCTTTCATGTACCCCACAATAGCTATGCTTAACCATCACCATCCGCTATGCTTTCATATTTTTTTTATAGTTGGATTATCGGTTTAATTTTTAATTTTATTGTTTAGGAATGTATATTAATTTTTTATTATTAATATATAAATTAAAAATAAATCAATCCTACCGAAAACATGGCGATGCAGTAAAACACTCCCTTTCTTTTATTATTCCGCAAAAGGGCAAAGCCATAGTAACATACAACTTTGTACCATCCCACGTCAGTACTCTCTAAATATTCTCGGCGCCATAAAACCAGACAAAAACAAAAAACAAAATACATAGCGAACTGTGTAAACAGACTCATACATACGGGGAGTGACACTGCAGTCGGTGCTCATTTCAAATCAAGCCCCCACTTCACTTCCTCTCTCCTCCATTCTTCTTCACTTCTCTTCTCAGACCAAACCCTCGAACTCAACTTCCCATTTCCTCAAAAGGCCTGCCTAGGGTTAGGGTTATCTCCTTATTTCCTCTTCATCCCTCTTAAAATGATCCCTATCCAAGAAGATGCGGAGTACAGGAGAAAAGAGCGCATTGCACTCGTTACCATTGTAGTCCTCGCTTCTCTTGCCGTGGCTTCTCTCGTCATAGCTCTTAGCTACTACTGCTACATTCGTAATAAAATCTCTAAGCGTTTGAAAAATCACAAGGGTGAGTTTTGTTTTTTATTGTTTGATTTTTTTTTCTTTTTTTGGTTTGGTTCTTTAGTACATTTAGTGAAGTTGTTGCCAAAAGATCGAAACTTTAGGGCTTTTCTTTTTTGAATTAACATGATGATTTGAAGAGTAATGTGTAAAAGCAACGTGTTCTATATTCGCTGTCGTAAAGCCATGCAAAATATTGCGTCTTTTAAGTGGATGGATTTTAATATATAAGAAAAATGAGGGAAAAATCGAATTAAAACATAAGTAGTTTTCTCGGCAAATGTAGAGTTTGTTGCTTGAAAGCTGGAAATTTATCAGGAATGGAGGTTAAAGGAACAAAATAGAAAAAGAAAATGTTGGTTCATCGAACCACTTTTTGGAGCAAGCTGCATAGTGCAAGCTGGACCTGGTGTGTTTATTTTGTGGAAAAATATTTTGCGGGCTCTTTCTAGACATTTGTATTAATCAAAACTTTATGATTACCAAATATTATTGTAGTAATCTAAAGAGATTGAGTGTTTTTAGTAAGTGGCAGTGGAAGACACAGTGGGCCTTAAAAGATGGAAGTAAAACATCATGAAAATTTCAAATGGACAATGAGGAAATTAATTTTTTTTCTTCTGGAGAATGGAAATTCTTTTTCTTATTTTCCTTGATAGTTGACCATCATCGTGAACATTAGTTGCCACATACCCTTCCCAAATGACTTACTGCTAAAAGCCACTAGTAACATAACCTGTAGGGATTACTATGGTATTATTTAGTAATGTTAAAATTTTGATCATATCAAATATTGGAAAAAGTTTGGAACACATTTTCCATAAAACAAACACACTCTTACTATGGTTTTTATATGTTTGTTTATGTTCTAGAGGACTTAAGTCGTGTATTGCTTTTATTTGGTGATTTATGATCCAGAGGCAATCAGTCCAATTAAGATTGTACCCTTTCAATGTATGCTTTTAGTATATCCTGCTTCTCTTTAGTAAATTCACTGGGTGGTGATTGATCTGTGCTTGTTTTGATTTCTTTTATCCTGAAGGGGTTGATCATGAGGAGAAAGGAGCTGTGGGAATCTGCAAGTTGTTTCTGAGAAAGGTCTTCAGGTGTTTACTTACAAGCAACTGCATTCAGCGACAGGCGGTTTCAGCAAGTCAAATGTGATTGGACATGGTGGATTTGGATCAGTGTACCGTGGAGTACTTAGTGATGGTAGGAAAGTCGCTGTGAAGTTGATGGATCGAGCTGGAAAGCAAGGGGAGGAGGAATTCGAAGTGGAGGTAGATTATTATTATTATATTATTATAAACTGGTTTAATTGTTTTGTTTATAAGCTTTGGTTTGTGCCTTTTGTATTATGTAGGTTGAAATGCTTTGCCGGCTGAGATCTCCATATTTGCTGGCTTTGCTTGGATACTGTTCTGATCATAATCACAAATTGCTGGTGTATGAGTTCATGGCAAATGGAGGGTTGCAGGAACATTTATACCCTATGAGCAGTATGTGGCATTGCCTGTCGTCGGTTTTTAAATGATACAGTGAAAATGAGCATGTAGTCAATACAATTACACAACCTTTCCAGTTAAAGAAGGATTAGATGGAAAGCTTGAGAAATTTCTCTGATATGTATGCTTGATAAAGTTTAGAGTTGAGTATAATATGTCATTAGTGCAGTGGTAAAAACGTTACATTCCCCTTGACATACTAAAAATGATGTTTAGAGTTGAGTGAAAGCAGGTATCATATCACAGTTGCACAGAAATTGCAATTGATTTTTTGTTTCTTTTGCTTTTGGTTTCTTTGTGTGCCAATAAATAGTCAATCCATCTCTCTTAAGTTCATTCTTTTAACATTGTATATTTTTCAATGAATTTGCTGTGACATTAAGGTTCTTCTAGTTAAGTTTATCAACCTAATGGAGTATACCCTTGTATTGTTTGCAGTATGCTAACAGAACCACCAGAAATCACTTTGCTAACAGGAGGCATTTAAGTCACCTCAATATGCAAGTAATTCAGAAAATGGTAGTGCAACACCAGGATGTACTTTATTGCAGCCAGGCCTTAGGAATTCTTAGATTGCTTGCCCATCAGATGTCTTATGTGTCAAGTTTACATTATAATATAGCTATAAAGTGTCTTCCGCTCTGCATCTGAACTATCCTGATTGGTCAATTAGTTAGCTGCTTGTCCAAATTTTGAACTTCTAATTTGTTTGTCCTGCATCTTCATTGTTATGTCCTGCATTTTCTCTGAGATCTATATTCATGGTGAATATATTAGCAATGGAGATAGCTAGATATAGTGCAGCATTCAAATTTAGTTGCCATTCACTCTATGTAGGTTCTAATGCTCTTTACTCAAGGTTAGACTGGGAAACACGATTGAGGATAGCTCTTGAAGCAGCCAAGGGTCTGGAGTATCTTCACGAACATGTTGAACCTGCAGTAATTCACAGAGATTTTAAGAGTAGTAACATCCTCCTGGACAAGCAATTTCATGCCAAAGTCTCAGATTTTGGATTGGCCAAAATTGGGCCAGAGAAAGCTGGTGGCCATGTTTCCACTCGAGTTTTGGGTACCCAAGGATATGTGGCCCCTGAGTAAGATATTTTTTCAAGTCTCTCCCTGTTTGTGCTCCATGCATGTTACAGGGCATAGTTGGATACCAAAAATTTTCATGGGCGCTCTGTGTTTGCAGGTATGCATTGACAGGCCATTTAACTATAAAATCAGATGTCTACAGCTACGGGGTTGTCCTGTTGGAGTTGCTCACTGGCAGAGTTCCAGTGGACATGAAGAGACCTCCTGGAGAAGGAGTTCTTGTATCTTGGGTGAGTCAAATCTTTATTCGTACTCTTGAATTTTTTCATATCGACCTCTCAACTTGATGGTTTCCTTAAAAAAATTATGATAGAAGAAACTATGCAGCTTCTTTACTAAATTCTACGAGATGTAATTCCTTTCTTGTCATTCTTTTGCTTCATTCCTTTTCTTTTCTTTTCCCTTAATGCCAGGCTCTGCCTCAGCTAACAGATAGGGAAAAGGTTGCTCAAATCATGGATCCTGCATTAGGGGGTCAATATTCACTCAAGGAGGTTATTCAGGTAGCAGCAATTGCTGCTATGTGCGTGCAACCAGAAGCTGATTATAGGCCACTAATGGCTGATGTTGTGCAATCGTTAGTCCCATTGGTGAAGAATCATCGATCAAGTTGCAAAGTAGGCGGCTCCTCTGGTCTCAATGCTCCCAAATCACCAGGACTGGATCCTGGAAAAACAACCTTATAAAACCAGTTGAATTGTGATTACTAATCAACTTGTTCTAGTGTATTTATTCTAAGATAAGGAGGGTACTCTAGTTCCTCTGCCAGGGTAGTCCCGCTAAGACCATTGTAGGATTCTTGTATTATATACGCTGTACCATTCATCTTAGTACTTAATGCAGACAGCAATTGCAGTTGCACTATGCAATAGTTTTCGTCATGCTGGTAGTTTCTCCGATGTTCATGGGCTTAGCAGCAGGTTTGTTGATAGGCAATGTTGTAATCTCGCTGAAGACAACCACACAGGATGCGTGGAAAAGACTATAAAGAGTTTCTAATTCCATGTTTCTTATGATTATATCTGGCTTTTGCGAGGATCTTTTAATTTTTTCCCCCCCTGACAGAATCTGTGCAAGTATGCATTGTACAGTCCATTCACATGATATATCATTTCAATTCAGTTTCTTCATATATGTGATTGATTACGCATTAATTTTGCTTGCTAGCCTGATTTCAGACTGCAAGTATGACTCCCAGAAGAGAGAGCTGCAGCTTCTCTACGGATACTGATTTTTCAAGTGTGGCTAGTCCTCCTAAAATTGGGTCGAAGTTGCAGAAGTCAAAAAGAAGCTAATAATATTTAAATAGTTGATTGTAGTAAGGTGGCTTCTGTCTATATTCAACTAAAATATGATAGACCAATGACTAGATTTTTCAAATGCAATTTCCGACTAGACTTCATGGCATTAATTACAGTAGGCGTTAAGAGTAACGCATAACCACTTCCTTTGACTGATATTAAATAACTAATTGCGAGGTTGAACTCTTGTAATTTCATTAAAAAGTGCCGATTACAACGCTATGTGATTTTCCTCTAGGGGAGGAACTGTTGCCATGCCCATATGCAGAGTTAAGTCGAGAAGGCACGGTGCTAAATTTGAGCTAGAATGCATGTCAATTTGATTAGCTCATGTGTTTCCCAATATATATATTATGTTCAAGCTCAACTAGAAAACAGTTTACTTTAAATTTAAGTTTAAAGTCAAAATCAAAACCATAAAATTTATAAGTCTATCAAATTGAATATATTATAAGCTATCAAAGAACTTCAGCTCAACATATGATAGCTTTATCAATCTCAAACAAGTTACATTAAATAAATTTGAGCTTTGAGCCTAAGCAATGCGCAAGTTAAGATTTTCATTAACAACAAGCAAAAGCTTTTTACAAGTTAAATGTTCCAAAAAATGATACTTGATTTGCTAAGCTAGCAATGAAGCTTAAGCAAAACTGAAATACAAAATACAGCATAGCTAAGTTCATGGAACCGATTGAAGTAAGGTGAGAATAGATAAATCTGGAAACTCTAAATCGTAGCTGTTAGAAGTGGCAGTTATTCTCAATTTATGTATTAAATTACTAAAAAAATTAACTTATTAATAAAAAAAAAAAATCTAAAAAAAAAAAAACGATTTACCAAGTCCATCTGTTCCTTTTCCTCTTGTGGGATTTTTTTTTTTACCCTGTTGGAGTTTCTTAGTACTCGTCTTTGATTTTATTTTTATTTTTATTTTTGCCAAAACTTGTCTTTGGTTGAATAGGTCTTCTTCGTGTCTTATTTCTGTTTTTTCTGGCCCAAGTTGCATTGCATTTGCATGTTGCTCCCCTTTTACAGGTAAGTAGTCAGCCATTCCAAGAATGTGGACCACCTTCAACCTTTTAAAAATTAACCCTCCTCATCAAATTAATTCCATAAGAATTCCTTATCAAGAAAAAAAAAATCTTAAATAATCATTTATTACTCAAATTTATAAATAATAATTTAATATTAAAATTGAATTTTCCTTTCAAAATACCATTATTAAAATCAAAATTAATAAATGATACTTTTATTCCATTCCTCAATTAGTTATTATACTATAATCTTATTTTATTCAATGAAGTGAACAAATAATTAAATATATTTATTTAGAATACTCAAAGGTTCAATTTTTAGTTCTCATGAGAAAATGCGATAAATTTTTGTTTAAATGAGTCATTTCTTGATGTTTATGTTATTTTACAAATACAACATATGCATCTATAAAAATAAGTCATGGGGATACTAATGGAAGGAATAATATGATGTGAAAATACAAACATAGATGACTTAGCTAATTCATGAAAATATAATATAAAAGAAATAAATCTAAAATAATTGATACTTATCTTTTGCGCTTGTAAACAATGATCTATATAAACATTTTAAACAGTAAAATCCACATTCTATTAGAAAATTCATAAGGGAAGTATTATTTTCTTCTCATTAATTTCAAATTTTTACTAAGCTATACTATTATGGTTTGGGTTAATTATATACACTATTTACATGGTTTATAAAATATAAGCTCTTTTCACTCAGTTAAGTCCATGTGATTTAATCAACCAAACGGAAGCAAAATCTTGGAATTTGAAACGCATATTCCGGAAGATGATTGGGCTCAAATTTTCGTCAATAACATCGTTTTCCTAGTTTTGATGTTCTCAAATATGTATAATCCATATCTTGTTTATTGTATATTGACATAAATATGATCTTTGGTCCCATATTTGTATGAATATGATCAATAATTTTTTTTTTATTCCTTAATATATAACAGGACGGATCACACAATCGAGGGAAAAGATTTTATCTAGGATTAATTTTTAATAAATAAAGCAACAAGAAAACCATAAAAGTAATAAATTTATAAGCAAAATCATTTTAAAATTTTAAACATTTAGAAAACTTTGAAATATGTGAAAATCGCCGGCGTGTCCATTGTCTGTCCTCGTACTCGGTGTTGGATCACCGACGAGACATCCCACGGAGACAAATAATATAATCATGTATTATATCCTTTTTTATTTTCGATTGATGATTTCAAAAAAAAAGAAAAGACGAGGATAAAATATGTTAGTATTAGGCACCGTCATTATTAAAAATATTGACAATTAGCCATAAAAGATAAAAGTCATGCCGACTTCTCTCTTTATGAATGATGATTGACAAATTTATCATGAAATATAAGGAGTGAGCGGTCGGGGATCGGCAATCATGCAATGTTTCCCGTGAAGGTGTGTTTGAGTTCCGCAATTTGAACCATGTTATTATTATTATTATTATTATCCTCATAAAATATTACATGCATAATAATACAACACTGAAGGTGCAAAGTCAAAACTAAAACAAAATCTTGCCGTCCTAGAGTCAGCAAACTGAAACTAATATATCTTGTATAGGGACTTGTTTGGTTTATTCTGGGAGTGCTTTTTGTAACCCGTCCCCTTAGAACTTGTAATGTAATTAAGACTCCAGATGGTTGCATTGGTAAATTTCAGAATAACTATTAGATGTCCCAAGTTAAATTCCATTTATTATTATTATTATTATTATTATTATTATTATTATATCCAACCCCTGATGGGATAGTTAAATATTAGCATGAGTATTTTTATAAAAAAAGAGAAGTTAAAAATATATCATTAAAAGATCGGAGTGATATTATTATTATTATTATTATATCCAAACCCCGATGGGATAGTTAAATATTAGCATAGGTATTTTTATAAACAAAAAAAAGAGTTAAAAGTATATCATTAAAAGATCGGAGTGATTGATTTAAAAAAAATTGGGACTTAATCGTATTTTGCATAAACCCTAGAGGAGTACTTGCTGTTTGCCCTCGCAATCATTTCTATAGTTGGTAAAGCTCAATCAAAGGAAAATGGTGATATATGATAAGCAATCTGACAAAGTGCGAGGCTATAGCTTTGTCTTCCTATCGTTGATCCTACTTTGTTCAGGTTTGCATGGACCCTATGAAAATATAAAGTCAACCATTATTATTTTATTCTTGCTTCGAACCAAATTTTTGGAAGTAAACTCTCAAGGCATATGCATACAAATGTAGACGCGTTAGAGCAGAAAAGTTTGAAAATTGCAACGAAAGCTGTCTTTCCTTGTACATATAATCAAGGCTCCTCAGTCTATAAATAGAGACCAACGAGGACTAAGATAATCGCACATCCTAAGCTGCATACGACGTAAACACAAAACAAAGAGAGCAAGACCGATTTATCTAGCCAGCTTGTTTTCATTACTAGTGTTAACATGGCTTTACGTAGCGATGTATTTGTCGCGAGTATCTACATTGTAGCAGTTGTTTTGGCTTCTTCATCATCAGCTAATGCACAGCTCACACCAAATTTCTATGCAAGAACTTGCCCAAGACTTCAGGCCATAGTACGTATTGCAATGGCTCGAGCAGTTCGTAGAGAAGCGAGGATGGGTGCCTCCATCCTTCGCCTGTTCTTCCATGATTGCTTTGTCAATGTACGTGTGTTTTTACATCTTAATATTTTCTCTTTATAAATCAATGCAGTATCCTACTAGTACGTTGCATGAATTTCAAGTGACAATCGCCTTTAAACTGCATATACCATGAAACACGAACGACATATTGGATGCATTGGAAATTCTCTAAACATAATGGCCTGTTGAAAAAATTGAATAATAAAGATCAAAATATATAAAGCAATCCACACATCTTATATCACTAACCAGCTCCTTGCTGGTGACTGTAGGGATGCGATGCATCTGTCTTGCTAGATGATACGGCAATTTTCACGGGTGAAAAGACTGCCCGACCAAATCAGAATTCAATTAGAGGTTTTGAAGTGATCGATACAATAAAATCTCGAGTTGAAGCTGTATGCAATGCCACTGTATCTTGTGCTGATATTCTTGCACTTGCAGCTAGAGATGGAGTTGTCTTGGTGACTATTTCTATTCCTTGTTATCTACTCCGTTTTCATATAATCATCTATTTTTTCCATTGCTTGAAGTCAAAGTTTACTAGCTATATCTTAAGTTGCAAGTATCATTCCTTCCACCAAAGTCCTTGTAGTTTAGTAACTATAGACATCAGTATTTTAGTGAAATGGACTATGTTTGAATCCCCTTCCTAATCTAATTATAAAATATATATATATATATATAATTCCTTCTTGAGTGGATTAAAAATAAAGAAATAGTACAAAACTCAATTTTTTTCAAAATAACATATGATTAATATTTTTTTTTACTTGTTTTCCTAGTTTTATAATTTTTCTCTCACAAAAAGACTTAATAGTTGATATATGCCATGTTTTATATATTTGTGGTGTATAAATACAAATAAGATTTTGACATATATAAATTATGTAAAATATGGATATTAATTATTTTAAAAACTATTTATTTTATTATTATGCGTATCAAAATCTTGTTTATATTTATATACCACATGTGTATAATATGTAACCTATATCAATCAATAATTTTTTTTTTCTCATTAGTGTATACATTTCAATTTATTTTTTACAATCTTCCTTTATAGATTTTGCAGTAAACTTTATAACATTTACAAGTGACATCATATGGTTGAACCAGTTTCAACTTTCACCTTTCGAAAAACACATCTTTTATATAATTGTTTTTCCATTTAGATATAATCATGTTGAAAAATATATGAAAATTCTACATTTTATCTATACAAATGATATGATAATAACAAATTAACATATATGAATCATATAGTGGAGTACATTCATGGAGCATGGGATAGCATATACAGAATAATATAAAAGAAATTTGATACTAACCTTTCTCTACTGAGTTTCCTTGAAGGGAAAATATCTTCAAACAAAGTATTCATTTAGCTTTTAATTATAGTATATCATATAAGCAATAAGAGATAATGAAACAAAGCATTGAATAGCTAGAGACTAAGCTTATGGCTAGTCTAATTTCTTCCTTCTCACATAAATTTATGGTAGTCTTGTGCATGTCTTAAAATTTGAACACGAAATTGTCTATCAGCCTACAATATATTGTATCTACATTTGCATCTAAGTCAGATTCAATAATTTTAAGATGTCAATATATATATTATATATTTTCATGTACAGTTGGGAGGACCATCATGGAGAGTTCCATTAGGGCGTCGAGATGCAAGAACAGCGAGCCTTAGTGATGCCAACAATGGACAACTTCCATCTCCCTTTACAGACCTAGCCACCCTCATCTCCACATTCTCTGCCAAGGGTCTTAATGCTCGTGACATGACTGCTCTTTCAGGTGGTCATGCCATCGGTTTAGCACGTTGCACCACCTTCAGAAATCATATCTACAATGACACAAACATTGACTCTACTTTTGCCACCATTCACCAGGGTAATTGCCCAGCTTCAGGAGGTGATAACAATTTGGCTTCGCTCGATCAAACCCCTAACCGATTCGATAATAGCTATTATAGGAACCTTGTGTTGAGGCGTGGACTACTTCATACAGACCAAGAATTGTTCAATAATGGATCACAAGATGCATTGGTCAGGAGATACAGTAGATTTTATGCAGTTTTTGCTAGAGATTTTGCTAATGCCATGATTAAAATGGGCAATATTAGTCCACTCACTGGAACACAAGGTGAAATTAGAAGGAATTGCAGGGTGATCAATTGAAGAGATGCTGCTCAACTAGCAATTAGGTTTATGTTTTTGTGATGTTAAGTTATATATTAGTTTATATCCACTTCAAATAAGTTTTCATTCAGCAAAATAGGAATATCCTGAAAAGAAAAGAAATCAACTTTAGATCTTTAATGTTTGTACTAATTATTTTTCCTTTTATATTCTCTTTGGATTTTGGAATTTCAAGCACTACATGTTAGTAAAACAATTCCACAATGATGTATTTTCTCTCTCCTTTGCCATGACAATTGACAAGTTAAAATGAATTTACATTTTTATTTGGAAGTGTGATTAGTACCTTTCTTGCAATAGCCGAGGTGTCCAATATTAAATTGTAAAGATTACTTATGAAAATGAAATAGAAAATATTATTAATGAAAGATTCTCTTCCAATATTTTTTCTTCATTGTATTTCAATCCACGGATCCAACAACATGAATTACTATTATAAATATATATATAATATATGAATTACTTCCACTGCTTTTCTTTGAATGATTTTGCTTTCCTTTACGCTTAATCTTGTAAGCTTTTACCCTTTGTTCATTTATGAGATATATATCATTATTTCCCATAAATAAACCATGAAAGCTTTCTATATAAAATATTATATGATTAAAATATTGTATTAGGTAATTTTCTAATATATTAAAAAAAAAAGGTATGACCCATGGCAGAGCCACCTCATGATCGGTCCGAGCTTATATTGAAATGGTCGCTCGAGCACTGCTATAAAACTTTTATGGCGATTTGAAATTGACTTAGATCAATAATAGTAGAGCATATTTGTGGAATATTTGATATTCCTTTTTTAAAAGTAAATATGTAATTATGGTTCACTATCCCTTATTTAATTTGAAAAGTGCAAATAAGCTTTGGGCTCAAATTCCTCATAGATTTAGGCTAAAGAATAAATGTTTAACCTTTGTTAAATAGTTATGAAACGGATCCTTTAAGTTTACTCTCTTATTTTTTTCTCAATTCACCCCTTAAGATGATATTAAATGTAATAAATGTTTGAAATTACATGAAAAAAAAATGACTTCATAATGTATAGGCTTCGGTTTGAGTCAAAATTGGCCTGAAACTAGACCTAGAGAGGCGGTTTTTTGTTAAAAAATTATGGAAGTAGGAATGACCTAGCTAAGGTTGGTTAGGGCCCAGTTATTGGAACCAGCTGTTCTCGATTCTTGGTCTTCAACCGATGAGCCATTCAAAAGTGCCTTTAATTTGTGATATATTTGAAAAATAAAACTAATTAAACAAACTATCCAAAAAATTAAATCTAATTAAAATATTATTTAAGTTTATTTTCAAAAAATAAAAAAGCCCACATACTATCAGCATGTCTGCACACCATGCCTCGCATGCTTGTACTTCATAGACATGCACATGCTTGTACTCAAACTTAAAATCACTATTATCAATTCAAGCTCAAGTGAATATCGAACTAAATTCAAATAGATTACAAGTAAGTTTAGTTCATTTACATTTTAGGATTAAATTGCTATATTTAATTTTAAGGAAAAAAAAAAGAAAGAGAACCATAAAAAAAAAAAGAAATCCAAAAAGTTTAAATTTTTAGAAAACTTTGAAATTTAAGAAAATTACCAAGATGTCTAAACAAAACATACATTAGTTGTTGCGGCAAAGTTTTTCATTGTCTCTTTAGCTTCTTCAAAACTTCAAAAAATAAATAAAAATGGTCAAATCAACTGCTAAGTGTAAGTATATTTAGAAAATAATATACCCTGAGGCCTAGATACACATGTAAAAGTGGAGATAAAAATATATCTATAATATAGCATACTTTTTAAAGATAATTTATTTAAAAAAAAAAGCATATTTCACATCACTTTTAAGTCTTTTTTTTTATTTTAATTCGATGAATATAGCATACAGATAAAACAAGCTATCTAAACAATAAATTCCAAATAGAAAACATAGGGGGAAGATATAGATATAAGAAGTTCCTCCAAGAAACATCCACAGCAAAGGTTTTGGATAAATAAATAAAATAATATTACACACCGTCATCGTTAAATAAGTGATGATTAGCCTGCCATGTGCATAAAAGTCAACCCAACATCTGTCTCCATAATTAATGATTGATAATAAAATATAGGGGTCGGACTTCGGAGGTCGGTATTCATGCAATGTTTCCCATAAGGTGTATATTTTGAGTTCCCCAATTTCATTGAAACGTTGTCTCATTTTTTCTTTCATATATTAAATATCATATGTATATTAATATAATATGAATTTATCTAAGATGCAAATTCAGAATAATATAAAGATGTCTAGTTCTTCTCTTCGGTCAAGCCGACCATTCCGTTTAGTTCATTAAATTACATTTCATATCAAATTAAATTACCAAAAAAGAAAATGTTTATTTTTTAATAAATAAATAGGTTGATTGGATTCATCGGTCAAATCCTCAAATATAAAAGGTTGGTAAATTGATCTAGTTAACCTTATCAACTTATGATAAATTGGATTGGATTAGGTTGGGATTAAGTTGGAAAACCTAAATCTATTTGTTAGATAGATCAAATTGTGCTAGCACCCTTAACCTTAGCTCGTCATTACTACTTGGGTAAAGTGCCTTACATGATTCATTTGTACAACTTTATTATTAAAACAAAATAGTGAAGCGAATACATATTATATAAAATCTTTATATTTTTATAATTTAATACTTAAAAGTTTAGATCTACAATTTAGCATTGGCCTCTTAAAATAGCACAAGTAACATTGAAGATTTTGTAAAAAGCTCAAACACTAAGCTCTTTTTCTGTTTTTTTTTTATCCCCTTTTATTGGCCAACGTTCAATTCAAAAACTAAATTATAAAATAATAGAAGTTGACACTTATGAGACAATTATTTGGAAGAGTTCAAACTATTTTCAAAATCAAAAGATGGGCACAGAACTTTGAGGATGTCTAGTGCTTGGTGTCCTTGGCTTTAACTGAGACAGAAGTAGACTTCGAGTAATAATGGCTGGTAACCCAACAACTTATTACGCTACGGGTATCTTAAATTAAATATTGAAAAGCGTTGTTCTGCATTATTAAAACTTAAAAGTATCAATGCCAAAAAGTTTGGACTTTGCAAAAATTTTCCATGAATTGCAGTGTGGTACTGGTACACATTTGCTGTCTACCATTTCGACTAATTCTATAATAGAAAATCTTTACAATCAAAGGAAAAGTCATTTTAACATCTTCTCTGCCTGAAATTTTTTAATTATATTTAAGGCAAAGGTTCTTGATATATGTGAGAGTGAGACAGCCGAAAGCGCCGACCAATTGGTTCATTGTAACGTAGAGAAAAGCGATGGCGGCGATGGTGAACAATTCAACCAAGTGCATGCAAAGGTTGGATCTTTCTCCTTATCATTAATCTTATTTTGGTTTGGTCTGCATGGATTATGAAAAGGAAAAAAAAAAAGGTCAAACTTTATTTTCTTTATTTTTGCCCTAAATCAATCTTTTGGAAGTAAACCCTCAAGATGCATGCATATAGTAGACGCGTATGGGGCGGCAAAGTTTGAAACTTTCTGCAAAAAAGTCTCCCTTTCTTCGTGAACATCGTAAGGCTTCTTAGTCTATAAATAGAGACCTCATTTAGACTCAATAACCACATACTAGGCTATATACAACAAAACACAAAAAAAATATTAATATATATATATCTTGCTAGCTTTTTCCATATTATCATCAAGATGGCGTCATATACCAATTTATCGTTTACGTCTTTTTCCATTGTAGCTATTATCTTAGCTGCCTATGCTAATGCACAACTAACACCAAATTTTTATGCAAGAACTTGCCCTAACGTTCAGACCATAGTCCGTAATGCAATGGCTCAAGCCGTTCGTCGAGAAGCCAGAATGGGTGCCTCTATCCTTCGTTTGTTCTTCCACGATTGCTTCGTAAATGTTCGTATATATATATACATAAATATTACTATTTCACTTTATTTTCATAGCCACTGAGTCATTAACCAGCTTCTTGTTAAACAAAACAGGGATGTGATGCATCTTACTGTTAGATGATACAACAACTTTTACGGGTGAAAAGACTGCTCGTCCAAACCAGAATTCAATTAGAGGCTTTGAAATGATCGATACCATAAAATCTCGTGTGGAAGCTTCATGCAATGCCACCGTATCTTGTGCTGACATTCTTGCACTTGCAGCCAGAGATGGAGTTGTCTTGGTACTGTTTCTTCCTTTATTATCAATTTCAATACATCATGTCCTCCATAATATTTCACTCCCCCATCATTTTTCATATAATATTATCTACTTAGGTCATTGCTAAGAACCAAACTATACCTTCATTTTTCATATAATTATCTACTCTGGTCATTGCTAAGAACCAAACTATGTACTAGCAATATACTAGATGAATTCTTTAGCTAAATTGATATTGTTGCATGTATTACTCCATGTGAGGTTGATCTGTATATATAATTTTTACTACCCATTTCCAACTATGATCCTTTATTATTTTAGACCTAAAAATGAGATGGAGAGAGAGAAAACTTTGACTACCATGCGGTGTGTTTGGCATTTCTTGATTTTTCTCCTGCACGATAGTATCAATATCGCACACAAGGCTCGGACAGCATCTTGCAACTCCACATCAATATCCTCATAACAATGATAATAATAACAAATTGATATAATACCTATATCTTGACTTCCTGGAACACGTGAGAGTACTAGAGTAATGCAAAAGAAATTTGATTATTCTTTCTCTTCCGACATTCCGGAAAGGGATAATTTCTTCAAGAACTAGGAGGTAAACACAATTATTATATATTGTATAAGCAGTAGCAAACTGAGAACCAAAAAATAAATATAGCTAGAAAACGAATTAAAGGTGACCTATTTTCCTCTGACTTATTTTATGATTTCTTCCTTCTTGTGTAACTATATGTCCTAAAGATTGAATGTATAATTGGCTTTGACAATATATCTTATTTATATTTTCATCTACTTGCATGTAATGATTTTCAAGATAATATCAACAATAATGTTTGCTTTTTCCTTTACAGTTAGGAGGACCATCATGGACAGTTCCATTAGGCCGTAGAGATGCAAGGACAGCCAGCCTTAGTGATGCCAACAATGGACAAATCCCACCCCCCTCCACAGACCTTGCGACCCTCATCTCAACTTTCTCTGCCAAAGGCCTCAATGCTCAGGATATGACCGCCCTTTCTGGTGGTCACGTCATTGGTTTAGCACGTTGCACCACCTTTAGAAATCGTATCTACAATGACACGAACGTTGACTCTGCCTTTGCCACCAGAAGAAGGGCTAATTGTCCTGCTTCGGTGGTGACAACAATTTGGCTCCACTCGATCAGACTCCCAACCAATTTGATAACAGTTATTATAGAAATCTTCTATTACAGCGTGGACTGCTTCATACAGACCAAGAACTATTCAATAACGGATCACAAGATGCATTGGTCAGGACTTATAGTAACAACTATAGAGCCTTTGCTAGTGATTTTGCTGCAGCCATGGTTAAGATGAGTAACATTAGTCCACTCATTGGAACACAAGGTGAAATTAGAAGGAATTGCAGGGCGGTCAAACTAATAACATGCTACTTTATTATTTGAAGTTTCAGTGTTAATTCATACACTAATGTGTGTCCACTTGAAATAGGTTTTAATTTAGCAAAGTTGACATAGACTTCACCATAAGTTTGAAGATTTAAATTGTGTGCTAATTGTTTCTTTCTTTTATCTTTTCTTGGGTGGAATTTTGATTGTTAAGTGCCAATAAAAACCTTTCCAAACTATGTATTTCTTTTAAGGGAAAAGGTTCTCCCCCCTCCCTCCTTCCCTCCTGTTGATTAAAAGCAAAACAATCCTTCACAATGTAAATTTTATTCCATTCAAACCCATTATAATTATTCTTTTGCCATCAACTTGATAACAATTTGAAGCAACACAAAAAACAATTCTAATTCATATCAAACACAATCATAAAATAAAATTTATGATAAGATGATATGAGTTGACATCCATATTCTAACGTGTAATTAGTATGGTTCTTGTAATAACCATAGTGCCCACTATTGAATACTAAATATTACTTATGAAAATGATATAAAGAATATTATAGTGATGATATTCTTCTATATAGAATTTAAATTAGGAAAATATTAAATTTGATGCCTAAACTTTTTCTATTAACGATTTAAGCATTTAAAGTGTTCATTTCAATACCCAATTCATTGTTAGAGGTCATCTAAACTATCTTGTCTAACTCCATTCACTTATATTTGTCTACATGGATTTTTTTAACCAATTAGGGGTTATCACATGTCAAAGACCACTAATTCAACATAACTAAGCCAACTAGGATGAACAAGTGGCATGTGAGGTACCACAAATGACAGTATATGGAAAGAAATTGTGCCACAGTAGAGAAAAGAATAAGGAAAATGGATATCATTGCATTGGGTACTTGAACTTTTGCTAATTTATTAACTAACTACCTAAAATTTAAAATTCTCAAGTTTAATACCCAGTTGGATGTTTTAGGATCAATGACACTCTATGCACTCACTCCATCTACTATGTTAGTTTAGTTGGATTATTTCAACTAAGAATGTGCCATCATATGTCCCAAACATTATTTTAAAGAAGATATTATGATTATGATGTCACATGGCCCTTAAGTAGTATAAATGGCATCACCCAAAGTCCACAAATACACGTTATCTTAATTTCATTAAACTAAAATAAATTAAAATAAACAAAGAATAAGGAAAAAAATATATACTCATCATCAAGAACAACCAAGAACCTAAACCCATATCCTTTCTCTATCTATATTTACAATGATCTAGACCATAAAATTTCAAAAACTTTTTTTAAAAAAAAAAACACCAAAATCGAGTCTGTTATAACATAAAAATCAAGTCTTTGAACAAAATCAATGAGAAACCATGTCATCTTTTCAAAAACTCATCAATTTCATAATATGTTAAACAAATGGATTCTTACAATTATGTAATGCTTGTTGCAAAAAACATGTTAGCATTGATTTTTCTAATTGTTTAATAAACAAGGTTTTGGGTCCAGCCACTTAACTACATATTAGAGTGATCACTCATTTTGGGTTAGGTTGATCCATTTAATCACTAACCCTTATACTTAAGCCTATTCAAGCCTTATTTATGTTAGAGTAAACTAACTCATAAGTCAACCCACATAACCCACTAAATGGATTTGACTAGAGCAATAAGCAAGTAAATCCACCTAACCCTCTAAGTCTATCAAACCCACTAAACAAATTTTTTAAATCATCATAAAATTAGTAGAAGAAAGTTTTGCATTTGATTATTTTCTAAAAAGTAGTTAAATTAAAAGAAAAAAGTCTATTTTTCAATAAATTAGTGGTTTATCCTATTTTACTTATCAAACTCTTAAATAGGCAAGATTAGTTGATCGACTCATTTAACAATATCAATCCTCAATAGGCTAGGTAAAATTGAAAAATCTTGATCTATTAATTAAATGGATCAAAATGAATTAATCCGATTAATCTTAACTTGTTACTAGTTATGGATTAAATCCGGATTTAATTCATTTACTCACCTCTAATAGTGTGTGGCAAGTGCAAGTATATAAAGTCTTCACATTTTTACAATTTGATACTTAAATTTCCGATAGCATCCGAACTTCAAAAAATTGCACATCAACAGCTTAAAGGTCGTGACATTAGAGAACTAAGTTATAGAATAAAAAAAGTCGGATGAGGTACTTATTTGAAAGAACTTAAATACTAAATTGCCAAATGAAAAAATACTGGACACAAAATATTATAAAGATGCGAAAGTTTTAGTACAATAGTAATAAAGGAAGGCGGCTGCACACCAAGGACTGTGAACAAATCGTTCAGGAGTTTACAATCCTTTCCACGAAGTTTAGAATTTGCATTTAAAATTGAAGTTCTTTCACCCTTTTGTTTATTTATTTCCAATAATACTATGGTTTTCTGGCATATTTCTTATCCTTTCTATTGAAGTACCAATGATGAGGTAGCAAGTACCTAGTCGTAGAGCCTAAACCTATGCTAGTCTAAAGTCCAGTCAAACGACGGTTTTATCGAAATCTGAGGATGTCTACTGTTTCGAGTATTGGCTTTAACTTAGACAGAAGTCGAATTGGAATGACTCAAAAATAGTATGGGTAATCTAATAAAAATTCCGAAGAGTATAAGGCATCATTATAAATATCAACAATAATGTCGAAAAGTTTGGACTAGCTAAAATTTTCAAGAAAAAATGTAAGGTGTACATGTGATGTCAAGCATATTGTAATTAATTCTATAATTAGAAAATCTTGCAATCAAAAGAAAAGTCGTATTGACATCTTCTCTATTTGAAATTTGCAAAGTATATTTAATGCTATGGCTCTTGCTGTGGGATTCAACTAGACCATTCAACCCAAGGGCATGCAAAGGCTGGCTTTTTCTCTTTATCATGGATCCTATTTTGTTTGGTTTGCGTGGTTTATGAAAAGGAGAAAGTCCACCATTATTTTCTTCAGCTTTTGTCGAAACCTAATCTTTCGGAAGTAAACTCTCAAGGCATGCATGCAAGAACTTAGACACGTATGGAGCAGCAAAGTTTGAAACTTTTGCAAAAAAAGGCTTCCTTCTTTTGAGCATTGTAATAGACTAAACAACAACATACTAAGCTATATACAACAACACACAAAAAGTTCGAATTATATATATCTTGCTAGCTTTTTCCACATTATCATCGACATGACCTCATATACCAATTTATCGTCTAAGATTTTTTTATTGTAGCTATTGCCTTAGTTTCTTGTGCTAATGCACAACTAACACCAAATTTTTATGCAAGAACTTACCCTAACGTTCAGACCATAGTCTGTAATGCAATGGCTCAAGCTATTTGTAGAGAAGCAAGGATGGGTGCCTCTATCCTCCGTTTGTTCTTCCATGATTGCTTTGTAAATGTTTGTATATATAGATATTTAAATTACTTTATTCTTATATTTATTTAGTTTTTATATCATTATGTTACTTGGTTTTCATGTGAATACCCTCGTATATAAACTATATTAAACTTCAAAAATGTATTATACATAGAATGCATGCAACATATTAGACACACTAAAAGTATATATATATAAAGTGCTTTTGTTAACAAATTCAAACAGTAAAGATCAAAACATATAAAGTAATTAGCATGTACATCAATCACTAACTAGTTCTTTTTAAATAATATAGGGATGCGATGCATCCATATTACTAGACGATACAGCAACCTTCACAAGTGAAAAGACTGCCCGTCCAAATCAGAATTAGATTAGGGGGTTTGAAGTGATCGACACAATAAAATCACAAGTGGAGGCTTCATGCAATGCCACTGTATCATGCGCCGACATCCTTGCAGTTGCAGCTAGAGATGAAGTTGTCCTATCTCACTTTCATTGCAATGCATTGTCACTTTCTTCATACAAATTGGACCACTAAAATTATTTTTTCTAAATTTTTTTAAATTTACCCTTTTCAAATGCCGTATCATATGTAATAAATTTTTTAGATTGCACCAAATGAAGATGACATTATAAGAATATCTTAGTGTATTTTGAAAATTTAGACAATCTTAATAATTAATTTATAAATTTCGAAAAATTTATAAAGAGCAACTTTAAATGATTAGATATCTTCTCGATAATGTTATTATATCGTTTCATATAATTATCTAGTTAGGTCATTTCAAGGAGCCAAAGTTTATTATCAATATATATATTAATGACTAATCTACCTAAATTAATTTTGTTGCATTGTATAATTCCTTATAAGATAGATAGATAGATACATCATAGATGATTTTTAGTGTATAAATTTGTTTTTTTTTTTCCCAATTGTTTTCTGGCCAGTTTTAGTTTATCCATTGATGTGTTTCTTTCCTTTTTATAGATTTCCTTGTAAATTTTTTTAACTACTACTTATAAAAGTGTGTCTCATGAATCCATTTCCAACTTCGACACTTTATAATTTTAGACCAAAAAAGTAAGAGAAAAAACATTTGACTACCATGCAATACTTGACCTTTATCGATTTTCTTTTGCGTTATAGTATAGTCAAAATAATAAAAAATTAATAGATCAACCATATCTCCCGGTATCTTCCTAGAGCTTACGGAAGTATAGGGTAATACAAAAGAAATTTAAATATTCTCTCTCTCTCCTGACTTCTTGAAAAGGGAGTATAATATATTGCTTAAGCAGAAGGAGACTGAGAACTAAGAAATGAAAACAGCTAGAGAACAAGATTTAAAGGGTGGTATATTTTCCTTTGATTTATTCTTGTAACTTACTTTGTGAAGCTTTGTAAAGTAGTAGTTTATATGTCCTAAAGGTTGAACATATAATTGGCTCAATCAACTTATAATATATCATAGTTATGTTATTGCATCCATCCACTCATATTCAATATTATCAAGATCATAGAAATAATATATACTCTTTTTTTTGTTCCTCTTTATAGTTAGGAGGGCCATCATGTACGGTTCCATTAAGACATAGATATAAACACCCCATTTTTACCCTTAATAATTAATAATGGTCAATTTTCAAATTTTTTTCATTTTTTAATTTTTCTTCTAATTTAGCAAAAATAAAAAAAATATTCAAAAAAAAAATAAATAGGAAAAATATACCAATTTTAGAAAATAATAGTAGAAATAATAATAAAAGAAATTAAATAATTTTTGAAAATTTTTAGAATTCAAAATAATAGAAAATTAATAAAAATGGCCAAGGTTAAGTATAATATTTATGTAAAATAAAATTGAGATTTGGGCCAGCTTACTTGACTCATGTGTGCGCCTGAAACGTGGGGAAGGGGGACGCGTCGTGGGTTCAAAACTTGGGAACAGCACTTCGTGCAGTTTTCATTTTTTTTTTTCCCCAACTGCCACATGGTAGCACGCAATTGGCCGAAATGGACACATGCGAGTCACATGACCTTCTCCTTCCTCTAGACAACAACAACAACGCCGGGAACGGAAGAAAAAACGGAGCAAATCTAGGCAAGATTAAATGGATTTTTCGAATCCTTTTGGATATATCACAAAAACAAATAAGATAAATCCCAAAAACGACTCAAATTTAAGGGATTTACATCAAGTTTGAAGATAAGAACAAATCCTCCGTCACAATCGAGATCTGAGCTCATCCACCTCCAGTCTTCAACGCCTATAAATAGAGGTTGGAGGGGGAGGCCAGGGAAGAAAGAAAAAGAGAAAAAAAGCAATCGGAAGAAAAAAAAGAAGAGGAAAACACATGAGCCGAACCCTCGTCAGAGTTTTTTTCCCTCTCTCAAACCCTCACCATAGCCTTCAGACCACCGCATAGGGTGGTTTTCAACGAAAAACACCACCACCATTAGGTTCCTTATCCTCAGAAGCTTCGGAAACACCCCCTATTCGACAAAAACGAACGTTGGAACACCGCCGACGAAGACCTCCAACCACCGTGATCCAACCTACCGAGATTCGACCCGACCCAATTTGACCCAATCCAACCTGACCCGCGAACCACACCCATACTAAGTAAGTCGATTTTTTTATTATTTTTATTATTTTATTTCATTTTTCGTATTTATTTATTTACTTATTTTGTTAGAAATTTATAATCCTAAAAAAATAAAATACTAATATTAGGATTTTAATTAGTTTTTAGGGTATATATGTTTAGTTTAATATAAAAGTAATAAAAATAATAGAAAAAATAAAAAATAATAATATTGAAAAATATTTTTAAAAAAGAAGAATTAAAAAAATAATAAGAAAAAATAAAAATAATAAATAGATAATAAACAATAAAAAATAATAAAATACCTAAAGATAAAAAATAAAAGATAAAAGATAAAAAATAATAAATAAAATAAAAAAATAGAAAAAAAATAAAAAAAAAAGAAGGGACTAAATAGAGGTAAATTAATAATAAAAAAATAATAATGAACTATTTTTATCACTTAGAAAAAATATTCTTTCAAGATAAATCCAAAATTGGTTTTTTCCTTAAATTAAAATTTTTCAAAAAACAAAAAGATAAAAGCTTTGGCTTAAATTTTTCCAAAATACTAAAAATGATAAATAAATGTAAACCCGAGATATTTTCATAATTAAAACTTAACTAATCCACTAAAGCTTTTATAAAAAGCGAACTACGACTTATTTGATCATGAATAGTAAATATCTAAGCACCCTTATGAAACAACTTTAAAAAGAAATAAAAATCATTTTCCAAATTATTATAAGTTGTTTTACCTGTATCTAAAATAATAAAAAAAATAGTAAAAATATAAAATAAAAATATATAATTAAAAAAAAGGAAAAGATATCAGAATATGGTTTAGATTTCAAAAGAATAAGATAGTAACTTAAGGGTTTTAATAGGTTAGCCCCCGAGTCAAGAATCTCTGGTTTTACTTTCTTTTTTTTTCAAAAATAAAAGAAGAGATTTCGTCGACTAGTAGTCTAAATTAGAATTAATCCGCTCAATCAATTCTAATTCAAAAAAAATTTCCCCAACGCGACTCCCAAATAAAATAAAATTCCTAGTTCAAGTCGAGGATTTATATTAGATGAGCATATGATCTAATACTAATCGGATTAGGAATATAATGAAAAATTTTAAAAATTAGACTCGATAGGATGGCGACTCCACTAGGGACCCCAGTAGGCTAGCCACCTAAACCTTCTAAAATCACCATTTCCAAAATGTCTTTTGATTGTTATCTTACTAATGCTAACCTTTCAGGGATTTAATGAAATTTAGGGTTTGTTTATTTACTACTATTGAGTCTACATGCATGTAATCGTGTGATTAGATATGGTCAAACCCAGGCCGTCTTAGGACCCTAAGATGGGGGACCATTGTGTAGGTTTCGAGCAAAGTGATGTAATTATCGTTTAGGGCTGATTAGGCTACCCCACCCAATGCTTCGATATGGCCTGAGATCCATTTCTTCAATAATGCAGGAGGCTATAGAGCTTGGGGACCTGCTAGAACTCACCTATCTGCATACATGAAGTCGTGGGCTGGCAATTGGTTAATGATGTAATTCTTTCATTCCTTTTTTGGAGTTCAGATACATTTACTTGTAATAGCATCATTTGTACTTTGTAAGGACTTTTTGTAATTAGAAATTTCCATTGTAATAGATGGCTAGTCCCACAATTAACCGCCTCCTCCGCAAAGAAATCCGGGTTTGCAAACCTCTGGATCCAAAATTGGTACTGGACCACTGGTTCACTCTATAAGACACTGAGGAATAGGCTTTCATCTAAGAAAAGATAGGACCCATTTTGTCACTAATGAAGATGAAAGTGAACCTACCTCTGATTGGGGCTATCTTACACTTCTAGGAAATCAAGCCCGCAGCTTTCTTTATTAGGCCGCATGAGATTACACCAACCCTGGAAGAATATACCCAACTTTTGGAGGCCCCATCACTTACTAGCAAGATATATGTGCCAGATCACGAGGCTAGGTCGGCTGATATTTTTAGTAAACTTCTGGGTATTCGCAAGACAGCAATCAACCAGGCCTTAACAAACTGCAACGAGTACTGTATATGGATAGACAAGTTAGAAGCATGGTTCATAGCTCGAAATGATGATGGGAACAAGAAAGATATATTATACGGGGATCCCAAGAGCTACAAACAGAGAAGGATGTACGCTTTCATCCTAACAGCATTCGCTACCATACTCTTCCTTACCGGAATCTTTTATATCCATTACAGAGTTGCTAAGTTGGTGACCCAATTTATGGAAGGGAAATCTTATATCCTAGCTCTACTAGCTGAACAGATCCGGAACCTAAATTTTGTCAAGAAGAAAGGCCACGGGATCCTCCGCTCAAATATCAACCTTATCCTGATCTGGTTTGTGAGCCATCTCAAATGTTTCAAATTGAACATGGTTCGGAAATCTTTAGCCCAACAAGTGGACCTCATGGATTCCTGTATAGAGAAGGTAAAGTTACCCGACGAACTTACCAGCCACAGTTGGGTAAAGATACTCAAGAGCTTCAGTGCCAATGACATCCTCTGGACTGCTAGATGGAGTTGCTGTAACAAAGCCATCTTAACCTACAGATACCTCTAGACCGTTCCTCTAATCAGTATCAATGGGTGCATAGGTTATCATCCAAAATCGGTGGCCCGTCAATTTGGTACCATTTAAGATATAGTTTACAGGCCGTCGTTAAAGGGAATCACATTTGAGTACCAGGACCCAAGCTTGCTAGTAGCCGAGAAGTTTGCTAAGTTGGCAGAGGTCAAAGCCCTATGGGAAGCCCAAATCGAGAGCCCCAACGTAAACCTCGGAGACCTAAAAGGTGAGGTAGGTAAGCATCGAGCCACTAGGGTTTTTGTGATCCACCAACAATATCAAATAGGAGAAAGGGCATACCAAGTCCCAAATGTCACCCAACCCAAGCCAGACAAAGCGGGTCCAAAACTGATAACCTACTTGGAACAAGTTAGGGCCCGAATGGAAGTATACTTTGAAGCTGTAGACTAAAAAAAGGATGTCTAAAAGGGCATATTCAAAGAGTCTGATCAAAGGAACAAAGCCTTGGAAGCTCAGCTAGAGAAGACCCAAGCTAGAGTCAAAGAGCTGAAAACTATCATCAACAGAAAACTGGCGCCTACGCAGCAAAAGAAGAAGAGGACTAGGAACTAGATTAGCATTATACTTTTACTTTTTCGTGCTTCAAGTATCAAACTCCAAGTTTCCAATATTAATAAAAATAAAGTTTTAGTATTATATCATTAATCAATTGTTGGCCCTTTTTATTTTTAGCATCCGTGTGATACATGCATCGTATTTATATATGAATCAAACTAAAAAAATGAGTACCAGGTGTCAAAGATAGCTCCCAAACAACCGAACCCCCTAAGGAGCCTAATCCACACCCGCTCAAAGACCAAAATGGCAAACAGTGGCAATAACAGCGACAACCGCAACAACACTAATGCTGATGCCGCCTTGGACCCTGGGATCGTATCCCTAAAACAAACAGTCTAGCAATTGGCTGCATAAGTCCACCTCCTGACTAAGAGTATTAGCCTCCTTCGTACCACCCAACCAACTCAAGAAGAGCATTCAGGGGCCAGAAAAGGGAAGGCAGTAGAGGGTCAACCCCCAGAGTATGAACCGAGAGTCGGCCTCAGTCCAACCTCGAACGACATAAAAAGGGAAATGGAAGATAGGCAAAAGGAGATGGAGAGAAAACTTTTCCAACAACTGGCTAACAAGATGAAGACACTAGAGGGGTCTGACGGTTTTGAGCAGGCAGAAATCACTAACCTACCAGTATATGGGGAAGAGGTGTACCTAGAGAAGTTCAAGACCCCAATGTTTGAAAAATATGACGGCACTGGATGCCCCAAGATGCATACAAGGCTATATGTGCAAAAGATGAGCAAATATACCTAATATGACCAACTCATGATCCAGACCTTTCAAGATAGTCTCACAGGCCCTACCCTCGTCTGGTATGCACACTTGGACTTCAACCTAATCAACACCTAGGAAAGACTTGCCCGGGCATTCTATGACCAATACAAATTCAACATTGAAGTTGCCCCTCCGGTAATGGATCTAGGAAGTCTTCGAAAGAAACACACTGAGTCTTTCAACGAGTATGCCCAGCGCTGGAGAGCTCAAGCTGTTAGGGTAACAACCTCGATCTTTGAAAAAGAGTTAACATTCATCTTCATCAACACTCTGGATAAAACTTACTTCTCGCATCTGGTAGGCTAGACATCATCCAGTTTCGTAGAAGTAGTGGCAGCAAGATGCCGAATCGAGAATGCCATCATATCAAGGAGACTCCAAACAGTAGACCCTCCCAAAATTACATTAGCGTAGAGGCCCGTAGGAGGCAATAAGGTCAAGGAATCTACCGTCAGCACAGTTAACTCCGGCGGAGTAGACAAGGTTGGGTCCCGTGTGATATTTCAAACCGCGAATGCCTCAATCCAACAATCACCAATGAATCACACCTAAGCTACCAGGGTCACAAGACAATTCACTCCGATACCGATCCCACTTAGCCAGGTTTTTGCTCGGCTGTAAGCAGATAATTTGATTAGCTTTGAGATCCCAAGTGACCGGTACAAGAGAGGCATTCCACAAACAGATGCTGGAGGCTCCAAAATAAGATTCAAGATCTAATTGGTGCCAGAATAGTGTAGTTGGACTTTATCAACACACCGGTACCCAATGTCAACACTAATCCACTACCTAACCATAAGCCCACCGTCAATATGATCACATCCGAAGAGCCGGACTCCAAATCAAAAGAGTCCCCAAAACAGGAAAAAACAACAGCGCAACAAGAAAGTCCCTCCTGCCAAGTCTCAGATAAAACCCCTAAATCACATATCAAGAGGAGATGGTTAGCTGGAGACCCAACAGCCGGTACCTTAGGCGAATCACATGGGAGATTTGAGTATCTAGTGAATTACTCTTTCATCCCAACCGAGTATAGGCCACCTAGTAGATGGGGGCCCGAGTTTGAAAAAGAAGACAACCTACCAAAGGAAAAAGAGGAGTCCATGAACATAATTAAGTCGGACCAAAAACCGATAGTCATAAAGTGCTATGAGGGGTAACCTACTGAGGTGCAAATCCCAAAAAAGATATATGTATTCAATATCCCAATACCCTCAGAGAGGTATAAGGCAGCGCCTTTCAACTATCAGGCCCTCGAGTAGGAGAGACCTCCCATCATAGGAGGAATCACCCACTTTGGGAGAATTTATGACCCTAAATACAAGATCTCAACTGAAGAGCCTAACACTAAGGTAGAGAAAGAGGGAGAAAAAGGGCTCTCTACATTCACAAAGATGTCGAGGCAAGCGAATACAAGATCATGGAACAACTCAATAAGGTTCCAGCCTAGATATCATTTATGGGCCTCCTCACAACGTTTGAGCCTCATAGAGAAGCACTCTTCAAAGTACTCAAACAAATCAAGGTACTAGAGGGCATTGCAACAGAGAAATTGAGCCATGTGGTAGATTCAATCTTCACCATGGATCAAATATATTTCTCTCTCGAAGAGCTGGGAGAAGATGGAGACCAACACACAAAACCATTGTTCATAGTGGTGAAATGCAATAACAAAATTATCTCCAGAGTACTCATAGACAACAAATCTTCTCTCAATGTATTCCCTTTAGCCACCCTTGACCTACTAGGGGTTGACGCAAGCAACATCAAGCTAAGCTCGACAATGGTTAAGGCCTTCAATGGGTCCAAGAGAGAAATAGTGGGGGAAATTAGCTTGCCAGTGGAGATTGGTCCATAGATGTTCCACATCTCCTTTTAAGTTCTCAACATTCCAAGGTCTTTCAATCTACTATTGGGAAGGCTGTAGATACATACCGCTGGAGCCATACCCTCAAGTCTACATCAGAAGGTCAAGTTCATAGCAAATGGACATATCATCACCGTACTGGGAGAGCAAGACTATGCCATCTATAAAGAGACCGCCATACCTTACATCGGGGAAGATGGTTTCGAAGATTTTGGGCTCCAAATATTCAATGAAGTGAGTATGGTAACAAGCAAGGAGGGCCATCAGTTCAAGGAGGAACAGCAATGGATGTTTGAGCTAGGGTACATTCCTACATCACAGGAAGAGGCAATGGATGTTTGAGCTAGGGTACATTCCTACATCACAGGAAGAGGCACGAACAAGAGGTATCAGAAGCAGAAAGAAAGAGAAGCCAAGCGATACCTAGATGCATTTTCCACCTCTCCAACAATCATTCAGGCGAGCAACTACTGTTCAAGAGCCAAGGATAAGCAAAACCGACATTAGCAATGAAGGCTCAGCTTCTCGCACGTCAAATCAGCATCCAGCTCTTAACAATTGGTTTTGTTATCCTATTGATAGCACTAGGTCAGCTCAAGGATAGGGAACAATTATTAAACAAACTTCTATTGTGATTATTTTTCAGATTCAATAAATTGCAAATTATTTCTTTCGCTTATACATACATGTTCTCACTTCACTTTACCCACAGATTCCCTACTATTGAACGTTAGAGACATTTCACGCAGGTAAGTAATGAAAACATCGATATCATTTCCAACACTACTGGGTCAATTGTTGGAGGCAATGTCCTTAACCAAAAAATAATACAAGAAAATTGGTAAAAACATAAACAAAGTAAAATTTCAATCGACGAGCCGATGGAGACAATAAATCTAAGGAGCGCCGAGGAACCCAAAAACCTCAAGATTGGGGCCAATTTGAGTGACGAGTAGAAGCATGATATAACGGAGCTGTTGACTAAATATGCATATGTATTCACCTAGTCATATGGCGACATGCCAGGACTCGACCAGTCAATAATAGTTCACAAGCTTCCCACGAGAGAAGATGTCAAACCTAAAAAACAAAAATTAAGAAGATTTAGGTCTAACATCTTACTAAAGATTAAAGAGGAAGTCAAAAAGCTACTAGATGTGGGATTCATTGAGGTGTTAAACTAACTGGAATAGGTAGCAAATATAGTCCCCATTCTAAAAAGAATGGGAAAGTGCGAGCATGCGTAGACTTCCGAGACTTAAATCAAGCTACGCCAAAAGACAACTTCCCTCTACCTCACATCGACGTCTTGGTAGATAATACCGCGGGGAACCATCTTTTCTCATTCATGGACGGTTTCTCAAGATATAATAAAATAAAAATGGCTGAAGAAGATAAAACTAAAACAACCTTTATCATAATATGGGGAACTTTCTATTACAAAGTTATGACCTTTGGTTTAAAAAACGCCGAAGTAACGTATCAAAAAGCCATAGTCGCTATACTTCATGACATGATGTATCGAGAAGTTGAAGTATACGTCAATGATATGATAGCCAAGTCTAAGGGAGAAGAAAGCCATGTAGAAAAGTATACTTTTAGTGTCACAACAGGTAAGCTATTAAGGTTTATCATAAGCCGAGAAGGTATCAAAATCGATCCTGACAAAGTAAAGGCCATATTAGAACTGCCCTCTCTACGCACTATCAAAGAGGTGAGAGGTTTGCTGGGAAGGTTAAATTACATAGCCCGTTTCATCTCACAACTCACAAACAAATGCTGCCCACTATTCCATCTACTAAAAAAGAATGCTACGGTAGAATGGGACAATGAATGCAAAGAAGCATTCAGAACGATTAAAGACTATCTCACAAATTCTCTAGTCTTGATAGTTCCAAAACAAGGAAAGCCCTTATTCTTATACCTCACGATACTCCCTGAATCCATAGGGTATGTGTTAGGATAGAAAGATGAAGAAGGAAGGGAACGATCCATATACTATCTGAGTAAGAAGTTCACAAACGGGGAACAAAGGTATTCCGAAATAGAGAGGACTTGTTGTACTTTGATTTGGGTCATGCACCGATTAAGGCAATACACTATTTACTATCCCATTAAATTGCTAACAAGACACGATCCTCTAAAGTGCTTGGCAGAGAAGCCCATTTTGTTAGGGAGAATCTCCAAATGGAAAATGCTCTTATTAGAATTTGACATCACATATATAAATCAAATTCAATAAAAGGGCAATCTTTAGTGGATCAATTGGTAGAACACCCAATTGAAGAAGATCCCCGAGAATCACAAGCCCAATTCCCTGATGAAAGTATATTAAAAGCGAAGGGCGAACCAACAAAAGACTACGGGACAGAACAAAGCCCTAAATGGAAGATGTTCTTTAATGGAGCTGCCAATGTATTCAGTTGTGGGATCGAGGAAGGGCTAATATCACCAGAAGAAATACAATTCCCCTCAGCAACGAGACTCATATTCCCATATACTAATAATATCGCGAAATATGAGGCATGCATCCTTAGTTTCAAAATAGCTTACCACATGGAAATTCGTGAATTAGAAGTATATGGAGATTCTTCACTCATCATACTACAAACACGAGGGGAATACAAAACTAAAGACTCCAAATTGGTGCCATACCATCAACATTTGACAGAGCTGATTAATGAATTCGAAGTAGTCACCTTCACATACATCCTAAGGACTCAAAATCAGTTTGCAGATGCCCTCGCCACACTAGCATCTATGATTCAGATAACAGGGGGAGCCGAAGTCCAACCACTGAAAATAGAAATTGAAAATCGGCCCGCCTAATGTTTGGTAATCGAGAAAGCACATGATGATAAGCCCTGCTATTATGATATCAAAACTTTCCTCCAAGAAAGTAAATACCCTAAAATGGCTAGCAAAAATGATCAAAGAACACTCAGAAGGTTAATGAGTCATTTCTTACTAAATAGGCATGTACTTTATAGAAGATCACTTTATACCACCTTGCTAAGATGTGTGGATGAAAAAGAGGCATGCGAACTGATGAAAAAAGTGCATGAAAGAGTATGTGGACCTCATATGAACGGCTACATGCTGGCCCGAAAAGTCATGAGAATGGGCTACTATTAGCTAACCATGGAATCAGATTGCATCAAATATGTTAAGCACTATCACTTGTGTCAAGTTTATGCAAACCGAATAAATGCACCGCCTAAAGAGCTCCATTCATTGTCTACACCATGGCCATTCTCTATGTAGGGAATCGACATCATTAGGCCAATCACTGCAAAGGCATCTAATGGTCACAGATTCATACTGGTAGCCATTGATTACTTCACAAAATGGGTGGAAGCTTCATCATATGCCAGCGTCACAAAAGGGATAATAGTCTAATTCCTGAAGAGAGATATAATAACTCGATATGGAGTTCCTGAATCAATTATCATCGATAATGGCACCAACCTCAACAAGTTGATGACAGATTTGTGTCAACACTTTTATATAAACCACAGAAATTCGACTCCCTACCATCCTCAGATGAATGGGGCAATGGAAGCAGCCAATAAGAACGTTAAGAGAATTATCGAGAAAATGACAGTCACTTACAAAGACTGGCACGAGATGCTACCATTCGCCCACATGGCTTACAGGACCTTAATTCAAACATCTACTAGAGTTATCCCATATTCTCTAGTATATGGTACTGAGGCAATTCTACCAATCGAAGTCGAAATACCATCCTTTTGAATCTTATCAGAAGCGTAGTTAAATGAGTCAAACTGGGTAAAGAAGAGGCTTAATCAATTGAATTTGATCGATGAAAAAAGACTCGTTGCGTTATGTCACGGCCAGTGCTACCAACAAAGAATGGCTCGAGCATTCAACAAGAAAATGAGACCTCAATGTTTCAAGGAAGGAGATCTGGTGCTAAAGAAAGTCCTCCCAAATGTTCAAGATTCAAAAGGGAAGTTTACTCCAAACTACGAGAGCCCATATGTTGTAAAAAAGGTGTTGTCAGGAGGAGCTTTGATATTAACTCAAATGGATTGTCCAAAATTGAGAGACCTCATTAATATGGATGCTGTTAAGATATACTATCTTTAGGCAAGGAAATTGAAATTTTTTCAAGGTTTATGAATGCTAATATTCAGTACATATTTCGCCAGGCTTAGTTTTCATTCCTTCTACAAGAAAAGTTAATGTCTCTGAATGGTCGATTACATTTTAACCAATTCTCATTAAACAAACTTTCATAAACACACTACCCATCACCTCACAATGAATAATGAACATTGAGATGATAATAAATCACAGTACATTTTGTTATATAATTCCACCTATTTTCGAGCATTAAACCTAGTGCATTAATAGGATAGCACCTCAATCACAAGAGCCATGCTCACAAGAAAGAAAGTATATTAAGGCCCTCAGCCCTACTTTGAAGCAAGAGTAAGCAAAAAAGGAGCAAACCAGCACAGAGGTTCGGTTGTTTGGTTGCTATCCGTGGTAAACCGGTAAGCATTCAGAGTAAATAACCATAATTCATCATGAATCACATATTCTAAGATAAGCAGTCTAAAAGACATCTCTTCTTAATCATTTGACCAGTTCACTAGAAGCGTTTTCAAAAGTATTAAGTAAGTCAGCCCACTATGGGGCACTTTCCCAAATACAATAACCTAAAGTCAGCCCACAATGGGGCACTTTATTGGTTATACTTTCTTAAAATCAGCCCACAATAGGGCACTTCCCTAGACATCATATCTCAGGGTTAGCCCATAGGAGTACCTTCCGAGACACTTGTTCTTTAGGGTTGCAAGTCCAAGAAGATGCTTCCCGCTATCAGTTAGTCAACCCATAATGGGGCATTTTCTTAGATATCCTCTCTTAGGGTTAGCCTATAGGGGCACCTTCCTAAACACTTCTTCTTCAGGGTGGCGAGTCTAAGGAGATGCTTCCTACTATCGATTAGTCAGCTCATAGAAGCACTTTTCTATATTATCCCCTTTAAGGTTGTTGGTCCTATAAGGCACTTCCTGATATTGCCGAGTTAGCTTATGAGAGCACTCCTCTAGAACACTACTTCTCCAGCAGTCATTGGTCTAGCCAAACACTTCTGTTGACAGATGGCCAGCTCATAGGAGCGCTTTCTTAAACAATCTCATCTTTACGATCGCTAGTCCTATAAGACACTTCCTATTGTTAGTTAGTCCACTCACAATATCACATTCTTGAACAATCCCTGAGATGTTTCCTACCGTCGATTAGTTAGCTTATAGAGCACTTTTCTAGATAAAATCTTACTTTAGGTTGTTAGATTGTTTGAGATTATTCCTCAAGCAGTATTAATCATCACAAAGCATTCGTGGGATTATTAGCTCTTGGAGCATTTTCCTACTAGAACTAAGTTCAAGACAACCAGCCAATTAGGGCGTTATCCATTTAATCTGTAGGCAAAAAATGGCATCTTTCTTGTCTTTGTAGTTAAGTTTTTCAAACTTTACCACAAAGAGGGGTAGTTGTAAACACCCCATTTTTTCCCTTAATAATTAATAATGGTTAATTTTCAATTTTTTATTTTTTCTTCTAATTTAGCAAAAATAAAGGAAAAATATTCAAATGAATAAAATAAATAGGAGAAATATACCAATTTTAGAAAATAATAGTAGAAATAATAATATAAGGAATTAAATAATATTTACAAATTTTTAGAATTTCAAAATAATAGAAAATTAATAAAAATGGCCATAGTTAAGTATAATATTTGTGTAAAATAAAATTGAGATTTAGGCTAACTCAGCTGGCTCATGTGTGCGCTTGAAACATGGGGAAGGGGGACGCATCATGCGTTCGAAACCTGGGAACGGCACTTTGTGCCGTTTTTGTTTTTTTTGTTTTTCCCCAGCTTCTACATGGTAGCACGCAATAGGCTAGAAAAGACACATGTGAGTCACATGACCTTCTCCTTCCTCCAAACAGCAATAGCAACGCCGAGAAAGGAAGAAAAAACGGAGCAAATCTAGGCAAGATTAAATGGATTTTTCGAATCTTTTTGGATATATCACGAAAACAAATAAAATAAATCCCAAAACAACTTGAATCTAAGGGATTTACATCAAATTTGAAGATAAGAACAAATCCTCTATCGCAATCGAGATCCGAGCTCATCCACCTCCGGTCTTCAATGCCTATAAATAGAGGTCGGAGGGGAAGGCTAAGGAAGAAAGAAAAAGAGAAACAAAGCAATTGGAAGAAAAAGAAAAAGAAGAGGAAGACACACGAGCCGAACCCTCGCCGGAGTTTTTTTTCCCTTTCTCAAACCCTCACTGTAGCCTTCAGACCACCGCATAGGGTGGTTTTCAACAGAAAACACTACCACCATCGAGTTCCTTATCTTCAGAAGCTTCGAAAACACCCCCTATTCAACGAAAATGGACGCCGGAACGCCGCCGACAAAGACCTCCAACAGCTGTGATCCAACTTACCGAGATCCAACCCGACGCTGAGGTAAGTCGATTTTTTTTATTATTTTATTTCATTTTTCGTATTTATTTTATTTTATTTATTTACTTATTTTGTTAGAAATTTATAATCCTTAAAAAATAAAATACTAATGTTAGGATTTTAATTAGTTTTTAGGGTATATACGTTTAGTTTAATATAAAAGTAATAAAAATAATAGACAAAATGATAAAAAAACAATATTAAAAAATAAGAAATAATAAAAATAATAAATAGATAATAAACAATAAAAAATAATAAAATACCTAAAGATAAAAAATAAAAAATAAAAGATAAAAAAATAATAAATAAAATAATAAAAAAGAAGGAAGGGATTAAATAGAGATAGATTAATAATAATGAACTATTTTTATAACTTAGAAAAAAAAATTCTTTCAAGATAAATCCAAAATTGGTTTTTTCCTTAAATTAATTTTTTTCAAAAAAAATGATAAAAGCTTAGGCTTAAATTTTTCCAAAATACTAAAAATGATAAATAAACATAAACCCGAGGTATTTTCATAATTAAAACTCAAACTAATCCACTAAAGCTTTTATAAAAAGCAAACTACGGCTTGTTTAATCTTGAATAGCAAGTACGTAGACATCCTTATGAGGCAACTCTAAAAAGAAATAAAAATCATTTTCCAAATTATTATAAGTTGTTTTACCTGTTTCCAAAATAATAAAAAATAGTAAAAATAAAAAATATATAATAAAAATTAAAAAAAGAAAAAGAAAAGATATCAGAATATGGTTCAGATTTCAGAAGAATAAGGTGGTAACTTTAGAGTTTTAATAGGTTAGCCCCCGAGTCGAGAATCTCTGGTTTTACTTTCTTCTTTTTCAAAAATAAAAGAGGAGATTTCGTCGACTAGTAGTCCAAATTAGAATTAATCTGCTCAATTAATTCTAATTCAAAAATTTTTTTCCCCAACTTCAGTTAGATGGCAACTCCCAAATAAAATAAAATTCTTAGTTCAAATCAAGGATTTATATTAGATGAGCATAGGATCTAATACGAATCGGATTAGGAATATAATGAAAAATTTTAAAAATTAGACTTGACAGTAGAGATGCAAGGACAGCTAGCCTTAATGATGCAAATAATGGACAAATCCCATCCCCATTCACAGATCTTGTAACACTCATCTCCACATTCTCTACTAAAGGCCTCAATGCTCGCGATATGACTTCCCTTTTTGGTGGTCACGTGATAGGTTTAGCACGTTGCACCAACTTCAGAAATCATATCCACAATGACACAAACATTAACTTTGCCTTTGCCACCACACAAAGGGCTAATTGTCTCGCTTCAGGAGGTGATAACAATTTGGCTCCACTCAATCAAACTCTTAACTGGTTTGATAACAGTTACTATAGGAACCTTGTGTTAAGACACGGACTACTTTATACAGACTAAGAATTGTTCAATAATGGATCGCAAGATGCATTAGTCAGGACTTACAATAATAATTATAGAGCCTTTGTAGTGATTTTGCTACAACCATGGTTAAGATGAGCAACATTAGTCCACTCACAGGAACACAAGGCAAAATAAGAAGGAATTGTAGGGTGGTCAACTAATGACATGCTACTTTGTTATTTAAGGGTTGCAATGTTAATTTATAAATTGATGTATGTCCACTTGGAATAAGCTTTAATTTAGCAAAATAAGCATATCTTTAAAAAGTTATTGTCATAAGTTTAATGATTTAAATTGTATGCTAATTATTTTCTAAGTTTGATCATTATTTGGATGGAAATGGAACTTTTGATTATTAAGTGACATTAGAAATATTACTAAACAAATTGTTTCCTTTAAAGGGAAAGGTTCCCTCTCTCTAACCCCACCCCACCCCCCACTTCCTTTACTCAATGCTTTTAGACTTAATTGATGGTTCTCATCAAGTTCTTTAACCTTCTAATGCCCTTAAATATGTAAAGTTAGGTGAAAACAGTGCTTCACTCCATGCTTGTTTATCTCCTTATTCATCTATTCATGGACAGAGGTTGCAGATGGATGCACATGTTCAATGCACATATGCACTAACTATGTAGCTTACTTGCCTACATAAAAATTAAAATAATAGAAGAAATCATCCTTGCATGAGTGAAAATTCAAACCTAGATAAGCCATATAGGGAGTAAAGGGATTTGAACCCCTAACCTCTAAATTCTCAAAACACTTCCTTAATCAATTGGGTTACTAGTTAATGCAATGTATACCTACACTTACTAATATCTACAATGAAGTTCTTTTAATGGAATTTTGACCCCAATTTATACTTGATCAATAATATATTAAAACATTTAATTTGCAAGATAGTAGATCAAGGTCATATGGATTAATTTCCACAAACTTAACCTAAATAAAAATATTTATAGCTCATATGAGTAAGTAAATTGGACCTCAACATAACTAAATTTAAAAAAAAAAAGAAATTACAATTCAAAATGAAAGCTCTAAACCTATTAAAATATTCATATGCACGAAGAGTCTAAAAAGGCTCTTCTCCATTGTTATTTTTATCTTCTAATTTTCAATTTTTTTTTTTAATTTTTTTTTCTTTATTGGCCCATTTTCAATTTTTTTTCACTTTGTGATGGATTTTTTTTTTTTTTTTTGGGTTGCCCTTGTCATTTTCAATTTTTTTTTCTTACATAAGGAAAAGAAACACTATCCAAAAATAAAAATACTAAAAAAAAGGCAAAAAATGGAATGTCTACACTCTATTTCTTATTTCTCTTTTATGATAGTCTTATTCTAATTAAAGGCTAATTTTGTATTTCTCCTTGATCCTTCTCTTGATGTTTTCAATCCAATGGTTTTAGTTCCAAATCCATCATACTAAATTTCATTAAGTCGTCCCAAGATGATAATAAGCCTGAGTTTATGGATTCTATCATTAATACAAGGGGATAGGCCCATATTGTTATCGGGATTAAATTCCGAAATCCTATAAATCTATTTCTACCTATACGCAAAGTTCTTATGTATAAATAGAGATAAAAATATATTTCTAGTGTAGAACACTTTGATTGCAGTACCGTTCATTGTAAAGGTACCACGCTTACAAATTTTCTCATACCCAATAGCAACCATTTTGTTATACTTATTATTCACTTTTACGGTCATTCTCAATATATTCATTACATTTAATTCGATTGATATAGTATACAAGATGACATGAACTATCTGAATAGAAGATTTCCCAAAAAAAAAAAAAATAGAAATAAGAGATAGGTAAAAAGGTTTATCTAAGCAGAGACATCCATTACAGCCATTTAAGGATAAATAAATAAATAAATAAATACAAAGTCATTGTTATGTAATTGATAATTAGCCATATGCATAAAATTCAAGCCGATATCTCTCTTCATAATTAAGGATTGATAATGATGATTATGGAATTAGCGGTCGGAGGTCTGTAATCATGCAATGTTTCCCGCAAGGTGTATATTTAATTTGTTTTCCCAATTTGAACGAAGGCTGTCTCATTTTTCCCTCGTACGTATTACATGTATAAATAAATAATAATACATGAATTCAAATTTAGAATATAATAAAGGTTCCGTTCCTTTCTTCGGTCAACAACTTTTCAATAACGAATACATATATACATACACATACAGCTGTAGAAGAATGATGATGACCAAGTTGTTGATGACTTTATGTATTCCCTTCAGTAAAGTTTAATGTTTGATTATTTAAAATCGAAATTTTTACACACTTGTATTTCAAAACTGATTATTTATATAGTACAATCTTACAAAAGCATGGTATTTTTTTTTTTTTCAAAGAATAGATTGAGTTGCTAGGCACACCATTATCTAACTTAATTGAACAAATCAAGTTAAATCATGACTTTATGAAAATCAAGTTGGATTTGCCTATAGATGATGTCTCTACAAAACTACGGGTATTTTAATTAGAAATTTAAAGAGTGTATTGCAATATCAGAAAAATTAATGTGGAAAAGTTTGGACTTTGCTAAAATTTTCCATGAAGTGCAGTGGTATACATTTGCTCCTTCTACCACATTAACTAATTCTATAATTAGAAAATCTCACAATCAAAGGGAAAGTCATGTTAATAACTTCTCTATTTGAAATATGTGGAGTATATTTAAATCCTAAGGCTCTTGCTGTATGGGGGACTGAAGTAGACCCATTCATTGTAACGTTGGTAGAAGTGTGGTGATATTGAACAACCCAACCAAGTGCATGCAAAGGCCGACTTTTTCTCCTTATCATTAATCTCATTTTGTTTGGTTCCCATGGATTATGAAATGAAAAGCCAACCATTTAGTGGGGTTTTTTTTTTCTTTCAATATTTGGCTCAAATTAATCTCTTGGAAGTAAACTCTGACGACTCAAGGCAGGCATGCAAGCATATAGGCGCGTATGGAGCTGCAAAGATTGAAACTTACTTTAAAAAAAAAAAAACCTTCCTCTTATTTTGGACTTTTGTAATATTTGTTAGGTAACATGCAGTTGATAAAATGAAATAGAATTTTTAAAAAAATTGAACAATACTTTATAAAGAATATAGAATGTAATAATTCTATTATACGATTGTACTATATTTGATGTATACAGTATTAGATATAGATTTTTATAATACATTTATTTTATACTCGATAGAGAGAGAAAGAGATGAAATCTATCAATAATTTAGAAACTTAGTGTAAGGTTATTTTCTTAGTTTTAGTCTAGTATATTAGGTCTATTTTGTTCAATAACTTAGGTAGCATTTGGTTCGGACAGTACAAAATAAGGAGAACAAGACAAAAAAGATTTTTGTACAACGTTTAGATACCTAAGTACTAAACAATGATTTTTATACTGTCCACTGTTTAAAATTACAAAGTACTGAACTGAACATTGTAATATTGACAGTTATACCCTTTATATAATAAGAAGGTTTTTAATTACATTATTTTTTGCAATTTGTTCATGTAATTAAATGAATTATATATGGGTTAATCAATGTAAACCCATTGATTGAAAAAATTAATAATTCATATTACAAATTACAATAATTTGTGATTACCGGTAAAGATGGTACATTAATGTGGTTATTGGCAAAGACAACAACAATACTCAACGACAAACACAACAACAAAAAAAAAGACGACACTAGAAGGAAAAATCACGACAACGGCAAGGAAATGCGACAAACTCTATGGCTGGACCAACTACAATACAGTAGCAAAGAGAGGAAAAGAGAGAAAAGGAGAGCCACGATGATGCACCTGATGGAAAACAACTCGGTAATGACAGCAACGATTGCAGTCGATTAGAGGGAAGACAATTGGTGCAAACGAGAGTAGAGGAGAGGCGGCATAAAAGAGAAGGTCAGGCTTCACCTAGGGTTCAAACTAATAAAATACAAGGGTATTTGTGGGATTTCACAAAATTGTTTTGTTTTGTTCCTTATTTTTAGGGTACAAATTTCTCCTCACTTGTCCAATACTTGACTTGTGATTTAGTCCAATACTTTCACCAACTTTGCAAACTAAACGATGGACAAATTTTTTTGTCCTATCCAGTACCATAAATCATGCACAACCAAACATACCCTTAGTTCAATATACAAACCAAATAATGGACTATAGATGGCTCGTTTGTCCATCAATGTTTTTCAATCTCTTTAGTCTATATAACTACTAATAATAGTTTATATGTCCATTATTTCTTTTACAATTAGGATTACCATCATTAACAGATCCATTAGAGCATTGAGATGCAAGGATAGCTAATCGTAGTGATGCCAACAATGCAATTCCCATCCCCTTCACAAACCTCGCCACCTCCATCTCTACATTTTTCGTGAAAGGCCTTAATGCTAGTGGCATGACTACCTTTTCAAGAGGTCATGTAATTGGTTTAACATATTGCACCACCTTTAGAAGTCGCATCTATAATGTCACAAACATTGATTCCGCCCTTGCCACTACCCAAAGGGTTGATTGCTATGCTTCAAGTAGTGATGCCAATTTGGCCCCACTCAATCACACCTTAAACCAATTTGATAATAATTATTATAGGAGCCATGTGTTGAGGTGTGGACTACTTCATGTAGATTAGGAATCATTCGATAATGAATCACAACAATAACAATTGCAAGGCTTTTGCTAGTGATTTTGTTGTAGCCATGGTTAAGATGAGCAATATTGGTCCATTTAGAGGAACACAAGGTCAAAATTAGAAGGAACTACATGATGATCAACTCATGATGAGATGCTATCAATTCAATTAAAAGTTGTGATGCCAATTTACATTGTAGTATGAGGACACTTGAAATAAGTTCCACCAAAGTAGGATTCTCTAAAGAAATCCTTGATCATAAGTTTAAAGATTTGATTTCTATTTTTTATTTCCTTTGTTTTATGTTTTAATGATCTTATGTTTAGAAATTTTGAGTATTAAGTATTAAGCATGCGGTTAATACTCTCATTTTGGGGGTTTCATTTATCTACCGCCAGTGCTATTGAATGCAACACACGTTAGTATTAAGTTTGTTAATAAGGACATGATAAGATTTCTCACTCAACAAATGTAGATTATTCTTTATTTAAATAACAAAAATCTAAATTTTTAAATGCATGTTCAATAGATCTAGATCATTCTTTACATGAATAATATAAATCCAAACCATTTTTATGATATCAAACTTTCTTTTGCAAAATAGTTTGTATAGTTCTCTTTAAATGAATTAATAGATGATTTTTGGCAAAAATAAGTAAATAAATAATAACATATGAGTAATCGATTCTATAGTGTCTCTAAAAAATATACAAGTTCAAGCAATAGTGTAAGGCTTGTTTGTTGGGTTGAACTTCATTAAGTAAATAATTGGCATATGGTTCACTAAGACAATAGGGGTATTGGGATTTTAAATTGGAGCTTTGTGCTTTAACCGACGTATGTAAAGACTATCGACAAAAATTTATCAAATGTTGAAGTGTTATAATATAATATATCTATCGATAGACGCAATACCAAACTAATATAAGGTTGTATTTACGAATAATACACAGTTAAAGTGGCATGTCATCCATAAATGTATTATTATAAAGCTCTATGGTCACACAAAAAATTAAGTTCCTATCCTTAAATTATGTTTGGGAAGGCTATCGGCGATGGAGGTTTGAACTAGCGTACTAACCCTGATGAATATCGGATTTACATGGATTGCTCACAAATTAACCTGCTCCCTCTTTTTGTTGGGCTTGTAGGTTGTACTACTATATTTTGGATCAAGAAAGCCCAGTCAAGTCCATACTTGTCTTGTCTTGTCTCGTCTCATAAAAAAAAAAAAAAGGTTTCTTGCGTGGTGGGCACTCACTAGAATCTCGCGTGGGTCTTCAGTCTTCTCTTTCTCCTCTCTCTCTCTCATACTTTCTCCTCTCTCTCTATCTTTATTTTATAGTTAATTAATGATTACTTAGGGGGAAAAAAAACCTCAATAAAGTGAAAAAAAAAAAAAAACCCCAACACAGTAAGTTAGAAAACCAAAAGGAAGTACAACTTCAAGCAGACCAGACGGAGGAGAGAGAGAGAGAGAGAAAGGGAGAGAGAGAGAGAGCTGTGGCAAAGTCCACATGACTTCTGTGCCTCACCATTACAATCAACAACCTCAAACTCATAATAAGGTATTAAAGTTTCAAATTTTTTACTAATTTAGTTGTTAAGAATGTGCATATATGATTCTGGGTATGTTTGTTTATGTTAGTTTTGATGTGGGTTTTGTGTTGATTCATGTGGGTTTAGGTTGTTTTGTGTTATTTTGATCTTCTAGGATTTAAAGTTGGAATCTTTATTTTTGGTCGAATTTTGGGTAATCTTCATTTTTGGATTTTATTTCTACGTTCAAGATCTAGTCAAACTTGCATTTATTTGTTTACTGTGTAGCTTTACCTTTTTTGTTTTTCTTGTTTGATTATAGTTTCTTGAAAATGTAAAGTCTTTTTTTTTTTTTTTTTGTGGATCATCGTGGCTATCTTTACTTATCTATTATCAATTATTATTATTATTATTTTGTGTGCAAACTCACCGTGGTTATCTTAAATTTCTCAACATTTGTGTAGATAATTTTTATCAGCATTTAATTGTAATCAAGTCCGGTAGCATCTTTAACGAATGGTAAAACTTGGTATTAATAAAAGTGTAATTATGATGAGTTAGATTCATGTCTCACTGTTGATGTAAACATACAAAAAATGACAAGCTGCTTTATTCATTATTAAATTTCTGGGTTCTTGCAACTGAGTTTAATTTTTGTGTAGCCTCTAAATTTCGTCAGTTTAATCAATGAAATCATTGTAGTGGAACTTTGATACTTTTGTCACTTCCAAGCCGCTTTTGACAGGTTTCCCGTTTTTTATCCAGCTGCTTTCATAAGATTTTATTTCATGTTTTAAGTTGAAGTAGATTGTTCTTGTCATCTCAATGAGTTATTCCATTGTGCTAGTATTTCTATAGCATGTGATGGTTTCTTGTCCATTGTGCTCTAAACCTTTGCTGCTTCTATGCATATATTGAGATGTCTTTGCTTCCTTCTTTGTACATGCTTGGACACCTTGCAACACACTCTTCTTATTTGTGATTCCTTGCAGGGTGATTGGAAATTTTTTCTGCATGACCGCATTCCCTTGTTTATCTAATGTCAACCTATCTGTAATCACAATGGGTGTAGTGGGTGTTCAGTATTATACAAAAGGAAAAATAGGCAAAGAAAGGTTAAAAATTAGCCAGCATAAATATGTAATCTTGTTGTATGAATTTGACCACATAAGCAAAATGATTACATGGTGATTGTTCTTACCAAATAGTACTTTTAAGACACGTATGACTGTTTCTGTTATTCTGTTATGCATCTGCCCTTTTATCTCAACTTTAGTGGTAAAGTTTATAGCCGTTGCAATCTGAAGCTTTGTATTTTTCAGGAAGAATCACCAGCTGTTATGGGGAGTAAAGATGCTGTCGGGGGTCAGATTATCTCAACCACCATAGGAGGGAAAAATGGTGAACCTAAACAGGTGTGGATGGATGAATACATAACGGATCAATTTGCTCGCTCTTTTTGTCTATTTATTTATTATGTCAGTCTAACAGTAATATGTAACGTCATACAGCTGTCTTATCACCCAAGAATTAATGTTGTTCTTATTTCCAATTAGGATTATATATAGTACTTCGTGATTCTCTTTCTATCCTAGTATTTGATCCTATTTGATGTGCTTTGAAAGTTTTAGCATGGCTTGTGTTACCAATGGAATTCATTCATTTCGTTGCGTTCTGTCTGAATGTCAACAGACAATTAGCTATATGGCAGAGGATGCTGTAGACAGAGGATCCTTTGGACTTGTTTTCAGGGTAAGTAACTGTATTATGAAAATTCTGTTCAATCTTGTAATCTTCCACGTATCTCATTATAATTTATTTCTCAGGCAAAATGCTTGGAAACTGGAGAAACAGTTGCAATAAAGAAGGTCTTGCAAGATAAACGCTATAAGAATCGTGAGCTGCAATTGATGCGCTTAATGAATCATCCAAACGTGGTTTCGTTGAAGCATTGTTTCTTCTCAACAACAAGTAAAGATGAGCTCTTTCTGAATCTTGTCATGGAATATGTCCCGAAGAACTTGTATGCAGTTTCGAGGCATTATAGCAATATGAACCAAAGGATGCCCTTATTCCTTGTAAAACTATATACATATCAAGTACGGATAATAAATCTATCTTTTATCTATTTACTCACTGCTTTCCTGTCCTTAACTATCTTGCATGGCATGTAATTGGCAGATCTTCCATGGACTAGCATATATCCATTCTGTCCCTAGGGTTTGTCATCGAGATGTGAAGCCACAAAATCTATTGGTATACATGAATATCCATTTCTTTGCAGTTTCTTTTCCCTTGTGCAACATTACAGAGTGACATTCTGACTTTATGCCTATATCTTTTCTACATCCCCAGGTCAATCCACTGACTCATCAAGTCAAGCTTTGCGATTTCGGAAGTGCCAAAGTTCTGGTATGTTGGTATTTGTGTGCATGTGTGTCTGTCCACTTTCCTCTTGTTTGAATTCTAAAAAGCATGTTGTCAGTTTAGGGCAATATATCAAAAGCTGATCATATCCTTCAGCTTTTAGTAATCCATTCCTAAGAGGATGTTGTGGCTATTGAAGGCAACTCTGTTCCACTTACCTGAATTTCATGTTCCTTCCCTGATACTCTATTAGTCTACCCTGATTTTAATGATCATTAATTTCTGTTAAAGATGGAAGTAATAAATACTCTTATTCCTTCTATAGGTCAGTGGTGAAGCAAACATATCGTACATATGTTCCCGTTACTACCGTGCGCCAGAGCTTGTATTTGGTGCTACAGAATATACAACATCCATAGATATTTGGTCAGCTGGTTGTGTTCTTGCCGAGCTGCTTCTAGGACAGGTTTTTAACATATCCATTAGTACCATAATCCTTGAAAGTTACTGAGATGTGACATTCCCATTCATCGAGAATTTCTCATAATGTTAATTTTTTCTAGCCCTTGTTTCCTGGAGAAAATGCTGTAGACCTACTTGTGACAATCATTAAGGTAAATCTTACTGTGTTTACTGATAGGTTTTTTATAGTGGAATTTTTACCGTCTAAACATCTATGGGTTTTTTTGCAGATTCTAGGAACTCCAACACGTGAAGAAGTTCGGTGCATGAACCCAAACTATACAGAAGCCGTGAGATTCCCTCAAGTTAAAGGTCAACCCTGGCACAAGGTATGCTTTCATAATCTGACTTGTTGGAATGATTTCAATTCAAGAATTTCTTGTAGTTGGGGATTCAGTGTAGATGATGAGATACACAAATGATGCCTTGGGGCGTGTTGTGGGCCATACTTATTATGCATGTATGCTTAAGCATTGGAATAGAAAATTTTGAGCTCTAAAATGGAAATACTAAGGTTGATTGGTAATGCATAACAGCTTTTAAATATTGAGGAAAAGATGAATAATTTTTCCATGTCATGTAACTCTATTAGGGAGAAAACATAATAAGGCTACTGCTTAAGGAGGAAGAAACAAATAATTTTATCTATATCATGTTACTGTATTAGAAGAAAACATGATAAGGTTACCTCTTATGCAAACATCCCTACAAAAGGTGGGATTACGTTGGTGATTTGGGAAACTAATATTTGTGCCTTCCTGCTGAATGGGATCAATTTCTAATTCGTTTGAAAATAGAATCCATTGCAGAATATATGGACATTCAACTATCTTTTCTAGAAAAGTCTTGGTGCTTTGCAGAGCCAGCATGTGTATTTAGAAATCAAGGGGGTCCTACTCCGATGGTTGATATTAGTTTATTATGTGTCTAAGGAGTTGTCTTGATGCCCCTTGTATGACCTGCCTGCCCACAGAAATGTATTGCAAGCGATATGCAGAGATATAACTGTTCTCCTGCTGATTTCAGGGTTTTTTTTTTTAATATTATCTATTTCCTTTATCATTGTTCTTGTGTCTAATTCCCTTGATTACTTTTTTCTGTTGCAGGTATTTCGCAGGCATGTGCCTCCTGAAGCAATTGACCTTGTATCAAGGTTGCTTCAGTACTCACCTAATTTTCGCCCCACAGCTGTGAGTTGAGCTTCCTTTTCTTTGGTGTATGTTGCTTTAATTGACATCAACCCAGTTCAATAGAACTCATGCCTCTTTATGCAATAGGACCACATGCTGTTTTTGCAGCTTCATGCTGAGGCTGTAATACATATCACTAATGATTTGGAAATAGATAAAAGTACTGCCTATTGCTTGGCTAATGTCACTTTTTTACTTTTTCAGCTAGAAGCATGTGCACACCCTTTCTTTGATGAGCTCCGAGCACCTGGTGCTTGCCTCCCTAATGGTCACCCACTGCCTCCTCTTTTCAACTTCAATGATGAGGTATGACCACACTACAGTTAGGACATCCAAACTCTCTCTCTCTCTTGCGCTCTCTCTCCACACATGTTTTTTTTTTAAAGATAGTAAAACTTTTTCTTATGCACCAACAATTTGCATTTTTATTATTAACTTCATTGTTTGCTTTTTTGTTGCAACTACAGCTTCCCATAACAAGTAGGTGCTTTGTGCTTTTTAAATTTGCTGTTCCCATGATTGGGGGAGCATTTCGCATTATCCATAGCATTTTCTTAGTATCTTTTCCCTTACATAATGCCATATTAAACCTATTGTGTTGTATCTTTAAGGTCGTGTACTTGTTACCCTTTGTTTATAGAGTATTGAAGGTGACTTGTAGAAACATCTCAAAGAGCCCTTAAAAGTGCTCTTCATTGATGAGATTTTATAGGCTGAAACTGGAGGGCATATGCAAATTCAACAACATTCGAGCCTTATTACCTGTGTGTGGGTTGGGTACATGGATCCTATTTCACCATTGTGCTCCATTGCAAACTATTTGTATAACATGCTGTACCATTTGTAATTGGTCCTTTGATGTCTCTCAGCTCCATTTAAGGTAACTAGACCTAAATTGTTGCGACACTTAACAGGTGACTCTGAAGTCGACTTTGCATGTGCCCAAAGCGTCTCAGTGATGCTTTTATGATTTTCTCATCATTGCATGCTAGCTAGCTTAGCTTTTTCCCCCCACTAATACAATCATATTTTGTCTTAGCTTTCTTGCTCACACATGCACCTTTACTTTCTCTTCCCCTTAACTCTTATCTTCTTTATTTATATACAAATCTACTACCTAGCATTTGGACTCATGGGCTTTGTTGTACCCTCTAGATCGCGTAGGATACCTGCTGCTCTGCTTTTCTATTGCCCCGCATGAGGTCTCTGTGTCACATTTTTTAACTCATCTCTCTCTTTTTTCGTTCTTTGGCAGTATTTATCCAAGATACTTAAAACCTCACATAAGATATGCAGTGTTTCCCTATTTTCACAAGAAACTTACTCATAATCTTCCTTTTGCTTATGCAAATCCATTTTGCAATAATATTAGGAATGCCAAAAAACTTCACAAACACCAATAATATGAATTAGCACTTGCATTTTATTTTATTTTTTTTCCCAACGTTTTTTCTCCAGATGTACTTCCTGTCTTGTTCATAAGCTATATCTTTATTCTCTATAATGAAGAAGAGCATTCCAAATGACAACTTAATTTTGAAATATTTCACTAGCAACACTCCAATTTATTTTTCACTAGGTGGGTCGCCTATACAAATTCTTTTGTGCCATTGCACTTATCATAAATTATATTTTCTTCATTGAAATTTATCAATCATACTTCCATGTTCTCATCTATGGGTGCTATTCTTAATTTCTCTTTAATATATTGATTTCTTATATTATTCATTCATCTTATGTGTAACATCTTTATCTATGCTTTCATTCTTTCACAGTACTGATCCTTTTGCAGAAAATTGCTCTTTGCTATGCTTGCAGATTTTGCATCCTATTTCCTGTCCTGCTTTGTGTCATAATAATAGAATATGTTGCAACTCTCCTTATACTATTAAGCTAAATGCCCCTAATCTATTCAAAAAAAGAATTAGGGGCATGGAAACTTGGTTTCAGTGGGTATATGTGGGAGACCCACTAAATAGTGATTTTAACTGCAGAATTGTACTCTGGCTTTTAAGTAGCCATAAGATGCCCGATCATGCTTCATGTGTGGCTGCATTTAGAAGGTTTCACTTGATATTGATGACTTCTAATGCTGTCGAAGAACGATATTGCAAAGTTGTCTCTTGATCTAGACATAGTGGCGGGAAGTGATATTTATGTTTTTATATTAGTATGGAACCCACTAAACAGTGCTTTTAACTTCAGAATTGTACTCTATGGCTTTTAGGTAGCCATGAGATGCCTTATCATGCTTTATTTGTGCTTCATTGGCTGCATTTAGAAAGTTTATGTCCATATTGATGACTGCTAATGCAGTCAAGAACAATGCTGCAAAATTGGCTCTTTATCCAGACATAGTGATGGGGAAGTGATATTTATGCTTTTACATTAGTATAGCGTGCAAAGTTACAAGCTGGGTACATCTGCATATAAAAATGTCCACTTGTTTGGCTGGAAAATTATACCGTGTCCTTTGAGTTAATATGCATGTTGCTCTTCTTCATCAATGCACAAATGACACCGTTTAAGAAACATCATTCTTTGCATAGGAATGGCTAATGGGGGTGACTCTAATGTATATGCAGTTATGTGGAGCTTCACCTGAATTGATCAGTCGACTGGTACCAGAGCACTTCCGGCGGCTAAGCAGTCATTCAGTTGGTTCATAAAAGTTCAAAGGATTGAGGTGGCTGAGTTATCCTAAAGTCAAACCGACAAGAATCCATATAGAAGAGACTCCAGGTGAGAAGAGGCTTGGTTATATGGGCACATGATTGTGGTCATGATTTTAGCTGAAAGGAAATGGTTTTTAGGCTGTATATGGCTTTTATAGAGGGGGGCAGAGTCTGGGAGGTGGGAAGCAAGTACTGTGTTATACGTCTTTAGCTATTTAGGTGTTATATAGATCTGGCAGGATGAGGACTCGGTTTAAAATTTTGAGTAAATTGGCTTGAATTTTTTAAATATAAATGCGTGTATTATTATCTTATCATGACTCTGTTATGGTTACTCCTTGAGCAAGATAAGCCTTGAGAATGCTATATCTTTCATTTCTGGCCTTTGGGATGGGGAGACAGAAAATCTCTACTGCCGTAACTGTCCTGGAAGTCATGCCAAGAAAGAAAATCGTTGTAGCTCGAGATGGGTAAAGAAAATTGCTGTAGTTGGAGATTCTATGTTCGATCCAACTCATGAGTTATATCAACTAATCAAGAGCTGATGTTGCTTGCATTAGTGGTTCCTAGGCGCATGCATATCTACTTTAGAAGGGTCTTAAGAGCTTTCTAACTTTCCAGGACCCTGAACTTATTCATTATGGCACGTTGAGTCGTGTGGGGTTTGGTTCTGGTTCTGTGTTTGACGGTGAACATTTGCTCTAGTATTCACGTTGCTGTTTACAATTACAAATTTAGTGATGTCAATACTAACATAGCGATATCGAGAAAAGCTGAAATCTATTGGCCTCAAACATATGTGGTGATGGGAAAGGAAGAAAGCAGCACGTAAGAAAATTAAAACAAATACAAAAATTATCAAGGGATAGCGTTTTCCATAAAATCAAACACATCCATTGGATTAATGGGTTCCCTTAAGAGAAATAAATAGGTAATACCCGGTTGTTATTTTTTAAGTAAGATCTGAAGCGTCATAAGCTGAATGGAAAGTGCTAGTAGAAGCAGATGATTCCAAGGTTTACCTTTATATTTCTCGTGCTTGTTCAATTTAACTTCCGTCTTCACTGTGATCACATTAACCATTAGTACACATCTTAACCCAAAAGAGGAAGGGCAAGGAAGCAATTTGCTTCGTGCTGTTAATGAACCTCTTAAAAGGTTACCGAACGTCAGATAGAAAAATTAACAGGTAACAGTTGAATGAATGAAAATTTTAGTAATTTCCTACTCTAGATAGGAAATTGAGAAAAACCTAAATTTCGGTAATAATTTCGACATTATTCCATTATAATTTACCAAAAAGGAAAGAAATTTCACCCATTAACCTAAACTTGATGTCATAACTGGCGAGTGCCTGTCTTGTAAAGAACTGAATTTAACAAACTGTCAAGTTTTTCGATATACATTTGGTACCTTTGTTAATCTCGCAAGGTCCCTCGTTACGCGTTGGAAAAATTGATAGGCGTGTGCACTAGAGACCCAAGATGGATCAGCGAATACTTCTATACCTTTGGATCAGTGAAAACTGTCTCACAACATATAAAATCCATCCTAATCTCGTCTTAGAAGCATACGGTTACGGTGCGTTCAATTGGTTTTTCGTATAATGATAGGATGAGAGGGAATTTGAGGTAGTCAGTCATCCACGGCAAACTTGAGATATTGTACACAATTTGACTGCTGAGAAGATGTTGTATGATTAGACGCAGGTAAATGCTCTACCGGAGGCAAGGCAATGGAGTCCATAAAGTTCATATGCAAAAATTACATGAGCTTCCACTTTAGCAGACATTCTTAATTTTCTAAAATACAATTTTATGTGCCTAAATATATTATACTACTATCAATGGAAGTTGGAGAAAAAAACACGGCTAGTGAGTGGATAAGAGAGTACTGATAGTCACCTTCCACTCCTCGCAATTCGCAATCCCAATAACTAGTAGGAGATATGAATCATATTTCAAGGAATTGAAAGTGCTGCATAACATTCATCATCCTCCTGAAACTCTCAATTGAAACCTTATTCTATATAATCAACCAAATATAGCCTAGAGATTAAATGATGCTGTTAATGCTCTGATTCTGAACCTCCGAATATTATTAGAATGAATAGAAAGAAGCCCCGCAAAATGGGATATAGTCAGAAAGATAATTTAATGAGTCTTAAATCCGAGCTCATGAATAATTTCTACAGCAGCTTAAAGTGGAGGGCGAAACACTCTCCATCCAGACAATGCAAGGACAAGAATATTCAGGTAAGGTACCATTTCCCTTCCAGTATTCGCCCAAAATTTGTCTTTACTGCACCATGGCCAAATACCATGATGAATCGAGTTTTGTAGGAAGTACCCGGTGAGAACAATTACAGTACCTCTGCTTGGATGCAAAATTGTAGAGAGAAATGCAGAGAATTTTAGGTGAGCTAACTCAAACCCATTTTATTGGAAAAATGAGAAAATTAATTTAACCTCAGTGCCACGTAAATATCCAGCCTCGAATTCTTCATCCTGCTAGGAAATACCTCCGAGTTCTAAGCATTCTTTGCAACTCATTAATAGCATTCGCCAAATATCCAACATTGCCTGTGGTCACACCTGCCATACTGCATGCATGGATAAAGTATTAGCAGGGGTAAAGTATAGGCAAGAAAATAGAAACTGGGAAACTAGAATAAGATGCACTACCTAATACGTCCATTTCTAGTCATATATATATGATATTCACCCGTCAGGCGATCAACCTGTTCAGGGGTCAAACCACTGTAGCAGAACATTCCAATCTGTTTGCCAAGACGATGCATTGATGAGCAGAGAGAGAAACTAAAAACTGATAACAGAAAGGCAGCTAAACAGGTAAAAAGGCTACAATTTCTGATGTACAACATCACCTGGTCAGTAATGTGTTTCCATGACAAAGGTGATCCTAGTTTCTCAAGGTTTTCCCTCAAGGCAGCACGCATGCCGATAATCCGGTCAGCCATCACCTGAAAATTAGTTTAGTTAGGCTAACATCGATACCAACATAATAACATTGATCCAAATGTAATAGACCAAATAAATGCCACCCGTATCGTGGAAACAACAATGCCAATAAAAGAAATTTTCATTATTTCCTAAATATCATGCGGAACTGAGCTATCACATAACTCATAACATGCAGTTTGACAACTTTTCTCAATAGGTCTTCTCAATCACCTCTTCATCTACAGAATACTTAATTGTCCAAGATTAAACCCCAAGAAATTATGCTGGCTTCACTATAGCTATATATAAAATACTGTCTTAGACTTGACACAGCAATCTAGTAAGATCTCTCCAAGTCATCCTTTCTTTTCTTACCTGTACATGTGAATGCTATCTTTACCAAACCCTCCCATCTACAATGCAACTGAAAAGGGACATGCAGCGATTCCTATATGACATTTCCATCTTTGGTCTTTGCCACCTATGACTAACACCATAAAAACTAACTCCACAAGGCGAAGTGGATAAGTTCAAAATACCACTAAGTAACTGTGTTCAAATAGCAAGAGGTTATATTCATTAGCATATAAGACATGTCACTCAATTATTAAATCTACTAATCAAACCGACAACTGAGCAGACATAAATCTACTTGATTTCATGAAAAAAAAAAAAAACAATTGGGTGCAATTGCAATTTGCACACAAGGTTGTTAGGCAAAATGAGAAATCTGCCAGCAGCATAATGCACTAATTATCAAGATAACAACTTCCAGACAATATGATTTTTCTTATGGAGACCATGTGATTTTTTTTTTTTACCAAAAAATTTGCATCCACAAACTTACTTCTTATACATGAAGTTCTTTTTTCTTTTTTTTGGTGGGGGGGAGGGGTGTGTGGGCACAGGCTTTGGGAGGAGTGGGATGCATATTAAGGGAAAGGAGTAAAAATGGTTTCTTTTTCCCCCAGGTCACAAAAAAGGTACACGCTAATTTGTTCAGGTACCGCCTTACATAAACTACTCCATAAAACCATGCACCAGTTGAATCCACCATAAATTGCCTTAGTCTCCCAAAGAACTGACCTTGCTTAAAATCAATCCATTGAACGACCATCTATTTGCCTTATGAAACTCCCAAAGGTAGTTAAAAACACATAAATATAAGTTGAGGCAATCAAAGGTCAACATAGTAAAGACAAAATGTGTTGTATATTTTTACTAAGAATTAGAATACAGCATAATGACACAAAATAAACTATATAAATCACCTATTCAGTGTAGCAAGATCTTCTTAACTCCTTTTCTTTTTTTCTTGTTAGAGCATTTAAACTTCAAATATATACATTTGTGAATCAAGAATCGGCATTTTTGACCAGGAGGGATGCTCAGGCTCAAGAGAAAGAAGTGACTCATAAGTCCAAATCCAATTTTGATGTATGATGTTGAAATTAATTGATTTAAAAAGCTGGTAAAAATACTAATGTTTCTTTCTAAACTACCCTTACAAGTCAAACAATAAATTCTGGCACTAGAGTTGCCACGCACCCCAACTCTGTTGATTAAAGGATAATGGGATGTCTTAACCATTAACAACACAAAATCTTACATTCCAAAAAGTAAATTGTCGAATAAGCTAAAACTTCCATGTGAAATCATTACCTTAACTTCCCTGAGCCATAGTTTCTTCAATTCTGGATCACCTAGTATGGTTGAAACAATGAGTGCACCATGAACAGGTGGGTTACTGTACATTGGTCTTGCAAGTTGCTGCAACTGACTTTTGACTGCCACAGCCTGCTTATCATCTTCACAAAGTACACTGCATGAGAAAGGAGAACACACACCACATAAAGCATGAGAAACATCAAGCTTTTAGTTATGGAATAAAAAATTATATGCAGATAAAATACAAGAAATTGCAGCAAGGTATTGTCTGTTATATTCTTCAGCCTTTATACGATATGCTTGAATCTTATATCTGAGGCCAATTAATTACTATCCCATGATCAGAAATACGCAGTCAGTTTAAAAATTTATCTCTAGATTCATTTATCAAAATTTGGCACCAACAAAGAGTTTTATGAGAAAATGCATCTAAACTAGATTAATAGGCTGACAAGCAATGCCATGTCTACCCAGACCATAATACCTTCATAAAATTGCTACCATGAATAACATCAGCATGGCACAAACCATTTGGTTACCACAGACAACATTCTTGTATATCAATAGACAAGAAATTTTAGAATGCATTTGTCCATTCATTGATCCAAGATGTTGGGAATGACTCTCTAAACTAACCTCAAATGCCCAAAATTCTAACTGATTTTTTTGGGTAAATCATGATTCTAATTGATCATTTGATTAAATACAGATAACAGACTACTAAGAAAGAATAAACAGGGCATTAGAAAAGGAAAGATACAACAAGTACCACAATTCACAAAGAATTTGGGACCATATGATGAATGGGGTGCTTTAAACCTGTTTTTCTTATTACTAAATAAATAATGAGCTAAAAAGAAAATTGACCAGTGTAGACTCATCTAGTAAAGCCACTTCAAAGACCTCAAGATCAGCCAAGGCATTGGAAAGGGTTCTTCAGGGAAAAAATTACATCAAGTCTATCCACTTCCAAACAGAACAAAGTGTACCTTAGGCATCCCACTCTTTGACCATAAAGCCCCATATTTTTTGCATATGATTGGGCAATTCCAATCAAATGACCATCCTCCAGAAATATCCGGATGGACTTCGCATCTCTGTCTGGATCACCACTTGCAAAACCTTGGTATGCCATGTCAAAGAAAGCAAAATGGCCTTTAACCTGAGGAAACACAATCGTGAAAAAGCAATTCTTCTTCTTCATTTTATGTTTTATAGGTGTTGTGGGTATACCTTAAACTGATATGAAATCTCTCTCCATTGCTCTTCTGAAGGATCTACTCCAGTTGGATTATGAGCACATGCATGAAGCAGAAAGAAAGAGCCATTTGGAGCATTCTAAAAGGTAATTCCAAAAATCATATTTAGCTTATAAGTAATAATTAATAGCATTGACATCAATCTAAAAGGAATATAGTTGTACACCCACATCCTAAATGATGAGCCAGAGATTACCTTAACATCATCCATTAGCGCAGCAAAATCCAATCCCCTTGACTCAGGTTGATAGTAATGATAAGTCCTTTGAGGAACATGAGCATCTCTCCAGATGTTATGGTGGCTGAAACAGTAAAGATAATGCTTGAACAAATTACTTCAATGAATCAAACTAGTGGCAAATCTAAGCAGATTATGACTGAATAATTATAGAACTGAGTAGAACTCACTTCGCCCAAGTAGGAACTGGTATGTATATCTGAGAATCAGGGCAAAAGCGCTTTTGAAAGTCTGCAAAAATTCGGCAAGCCCCTGTTCCTGAGAGAGACTGAATTGCTGCTATTCTTTTGTCTTTGATGTACTCAGAATTCTCCCCATATGCCAGCTTTAATGTTTCCTCCACCATCTTTGCACTACCACCCATAGGAAGATACTCCCTGGAAATTAAACATAAAAGAATATGAGGTGCTGCACAAATTAGAAATCAAAGGTATAAAATTCAATAGAGTTTCTACAAGAAAATTCTACTAATGGCCCAATGGCCCCAAACCTTCCATGATAAAAATCCTCAAAATCTCATATATATTATAATCAAAAGACATAAAACCTCTATATTTCTTGAAGTGCTGTTCCTGGTGGATCAGATCAAAAACTATTGCCTAGAGGAATGAATAAACTAGATTATAAAAAATTCAGATAAACCTACATTTCATGCAGCAAGCATCTAATGTTAACAAGGTATGATGGTAAGCAAACCGGTGCATAACTTAGGGACGCTCCTTGAATGATGAAATTTAACAACATTCTTTATGCACTATCAAAGTCCAATTGCGAATAACAAATCCAACAGTCCTCCTTCTAATCCCGAGAAAAAAAAAAAAAAAACTTCATCCATATGTATTCACAGTCATGAAAGACAAGATAGCTGATTTCACATCTTATTGATCCAAATGCTTAATCCAGTCTTCCATTTTTATTTTTTTTCTTTCCATGATAGTGATGAGACAAATGCACACCAACAATAGTGACTTTGAGCATCATCAAAGTGAAATGTCATCAAAATCCCTAAAAGCAAAAAAGGAGTCCACAGCAAACAATAGCGCAAGGAATCCAAATCCACTAGCAAAAAAGCAAAAAGCTGAAGCCATCTTCTGAAAACTACCACACCCCCGAGAACAATATAACATGTCAAAGGAAGGAATAAATATACATATATAAAAGAATCTAACTGATTGGTGGACTATAAAAAGTAAAAGTTGATGTCACCAATATAATATGCCCGTGGGGTTGCGGCACATATCCGTCCTATTAACATTTGCAGGAGAAAAAGCAAAAAAGAAAAATCCATAAATAATGCAAAATTCAGCCAAATTGCTAATTGTTTGGATAACTACATAGCTAACTCACATGTTTAAGTTCCCAGCAATTCTCCTCTCCGCTTCTCTCACACACTCGAGCACCACCGGTTTTCCATTGTCATCCCGATATGCACCCTTCAAAACCATCAACCAAGCCAAAAACATAACCAAACTCCGATATCCAAAAACACATAGTAACCAAAACAACACGTAATAAAAATAATAATGAAAAAAAAAAAAAGAGGAGAGATTTTTGTTTACTTTCTTCTTTTTGAAAAATTCCACTCTCGTCATGTCAAATCTGTTATTCATATTAAAATATCTAATATTCTCTTCTCGTGTCAGTGAAATGAAAGATGATGCTGCCAGCGACTATGTAACTGACTAAGAAACCAGCACTCCGCAAAAAGCAAAACGGATCATGACTCCATTCAACTGATCATTGACTTCCTTAACCGATTAAAAAGCTAACCTACCTAAACTGTGACTGTGTAAGCAAACAAAGCAGAGAAGATAAAAACAGAAATGAAGCAACAATCTCATGAACATGGACGCTTGATAGCTATACATATTAGCCTCCAGTTGAAGCATTATCAAGAGAGAATAAGAGACATACAACGCCGACATTAACTTTATCGGGACTCGTATCGGCGAGGAATGCTTCGGTGACACCAAGAATCGGATCCTTTGGAGCCGGCTCCACGCTACGACACCATGAAGACATGCAGCGAAGTCCGGTGACGGAGCTGCGAGTGAAGATACGAGAAGATGAGATCGCTGTTTTCATCGCCATGTGTGTGGTCGGGAGAGAGAGAGAGAGAGCAGAGCAGAGAAGAGAAACAGTAAAAAGCTTAGGCCAGGGAGAGAAAGAGGGTGACTGGTTGGAAATAAATATATAAATAAGCACGAAGTGAATGCACTTTTTACTCGGGGTCAGGGTGGTGTCTTTTCATTAGACCTTGAAGTGCGTGAAGAGTTGCTTGTACTACTTGACCTCTTTCTTCGTTCGTTTCGATTTTTTCATTTAGACGGCATTTTTTTCTTTTTTCTTTCAAGCTGGGTTGTTTCCCTTTGTATTAAAAAAAAAACATTACCCTTTTTTTTTTAAATTATTATTAGTGGCTTTTTAGGAAGGAAAAAAGGATAGCGGGGGGTTGGGTGGGGGAATACACAGGTGCCTGGTGAGTCCCCAATCAATTTCTATGTGCCGGCCATTCAAGCGCGTGGTATTGGCAGGTGGAAGCGGAAACCAGATTTTGGGAGTCCTACTTGGAGCTATAATGGAAAGAAACGTTATTAGTAGCCTTAGAATAGATGGGAGTTTGTCTACAACAAGTCAAGTCTGTACTTTCTTCCGTGAAAGAAAACTCGTTTCTATGGTAATGTATGGTGGCTATATTCCGATTACTCCCTCAAGACTTAAACCTATTTCCAGCTACACTAGAGAACAGATAAGAGTGAAAAAGACAAAGCACGTCAAAAAAAGAAAAGGGTCATCTTTTTGAATGAGTGACTTAGTTTGGATCCATTTATATAAACAGTGGTCTCCTTCCCATGACAACAAGTACTAAAGTTATTCTCAAGGGCAGACTGAGCCCATTTGAAGACACTTGTCACACCTCATCCAACCATGGGGCTTAAGTCAGTAGTGATCCGATAGTGCGTGTGGGTGAATGTATTATAGCATAGGTTTTCAAAGTCTATATACTTAAAAGAGGTTGACACCAAGGTAGACTCACGAAGAGAGATTTGATTCAGTTACTTTATCCAGCTAAAAAAAAAAAAAAAAAGTACACGGTTTGCCCATAAACTAAATAAAAGCATGATTTCGAATTATCAGCAAAAACAAATTTTTTATGAAAATAGGGACCGGGTTTTGATGACAAGTAGCATCAGTACTAGGTTTTATGCTTACGAAACCAATTTTTGTATAAAGTACATGTTAGATTCTATAGATCAGAGAAATATAGCAGGAATTTTAAAATTGCTCTATAAATTTATTCCAATGTCTATGTAAAATAAAAATAAAATAACATAGTTTATAAAAATGTACTTTTTTTATAAAGTAAATGCACTTCTCTTTTTGGTGATATTACTAACTCTACCTTTTGCAAATTCATATTCACTGTAAAGACTTTAAATATAGTCCCTTTAAGGGTATTCGTACACACAATAGCTCAAACATCATGTCCAAAACCTTTGCCTTCCTGCCAACTCTTTAAATGCCGTGTAGTTTCAACTCCTCTATGCACGTAAAAACATAAAAAAGATATGTGAATTCATAGCAAAAACTTTGGGTTTTGACATATAAAGGCATGGATGTTTAATAGCTATCAACCCCTCAACTAGGGAAAGAGGGCAAACTTATCTTATTTAAGAATTACTCATTTAAAAAAAAAAAAACACTTGTTATTATTACGTTTTTTTAATCAACTTTTTTTTTATAAAAAATTCCACTTTATGTAACTATGTTTTCATACTTTGATACTTTACAAACTTATGTTATATCTCTATCTATCACTATCTATCACCAAATACATGTCAGCTTTTGATTAGTCTTCAACAATAAAATTATGTTATTAAACATATTTAATTAAATAATACAATAAAAATTAATAATAATACAACACAATAAAGAAAAGAAAAAAAGAAATCACGATCTCTTTCTTCCAGTAGATATAAGGTTCCAACTAGTAGTCACATGCATATTGCAGATAAGTCTCATGCTACATATGACTTTAGAATAATGATGTGGAAATGGCACATAGTAGGATGATTTAAAGAGTCGCAGGAGAAGGAAAAGATAATCTTATTGTCAACCCTGCACAACTTATACGATTGAGATATGTAATTACCTAATGCCCCATTTACTTTGTTGTAAGTAACAGAAATTCTATACGGCTTTATTCCATGCGGAATAAAGATTACAACATTTACTTCATCCAGAGCACAGAATAGGCATTCGAAGCTAAATTGGAATTACATAAATCACTAAATTACAATTCCTGTGTAAAAGCTCTAAATTGAAATTCCTTAGAGGCCACGTTTTCTTTTTCCCCATTTGTCCTCAACAATGGCGTCATTGTACACATCAAATCTGTGCCGAAGGAGGCGAAAGTGCTATGAGGGGAAATTAGAGAGTGGATCGACGATCTCCATCAACCTCCATGCACAATCGAGAACGTGGAAACGTGGTTGAGAAGGGAGGCGTTGTCGTTGCGAGGTGAACGTAGGTTAGGATCGGTGATAAGAAAAGGGGAAACCTCCATGCATCGTCTTGCCAGAGCTAGGCATCTCTCCACCGTCCCTTTCTTTCGCGTCCACTTAGTTATGCTTGACACATGTTCTCTTCCCTTTCTATAGTGCTATAGGCATCTCTCCATCATCCCTTTCTTCTGCGTCCACTCGCTATTTCACTATTTATCTGTAGTGCTATAAGCGTCCCAATCTAACTTTGTTTACTGCTTTCTTATGGTTTTGTTTTAATCTAGGTCTAATTGTAATAAGGTAGATCCACATTGGGTTCAAGGAATTGCATTTCATCTTTGGCTTTTGAAGCACAAGTAAGGTGAGGGTTTCTTCTTTACTAATTTGATGTTACGTTTCTAGCACAAGTAATCAATTTGAGGAATTACCAAACTACTCTTGCTATGTTCTTGTCTTTATTTTCTTTTCTTTTCTTTCGTGTGTTTTCCTCCTAATGGTGCTATTAAAGTTGTCAAGGAAATGTGTTTGTAATGTAGATTGTCGAAATATGCGTGTAATGTGGATGCAGGTGTTTTCATGTGATCATGGTGTACTTTCAATCAACCCATCTTGTTTATTATATTACACTAAGGAGTGTGCTTTTGATTTCCTTTACCAATGTGGTTCTTGAGGATGTCATTCATTGTGCATTGCTATTTTTGTTTCAGTTGATTTTACTTTCTAGGAATTCTAACACCACATTCAATTAGTTGTTAATCAGCATTCGTGCAATTAATTAAAATAGAGTGCTTGAGAGTGTTCTAAAAGGTAGTGTGGCTTGATGGGAGTTTCAGAAGGTTTGAGCTTAGTTAAATTTTAGAACCCCTTTTTTTTCGCATTTTGAGGACCCACTTTGATGATGGTTAAGTCCCTTGAAAATAGCCTAGAAAATGATAGCAATCAAAATTCCCTTGAATATTTTCGTATGTATGAAATTCATGATTTTTATAATGGCTACATAACATATGCCTTGTTTCGAGCATGAGCTCAATCAAAATTTTTGTTTATAGAGTCTTACATGTCTATATTGAATGTACATGATATGATTTTTTATTACTTCCTCAAACCCATAACATATAATTGCAGCTATAGATGAGTCAATCTTGCATCTCCCTACATCACATAGGAAAAGGAAGATACTTTGTTTCCTTTTAGCTTTGTTGGTAGAGCCATGCATACCCATTAGCCAACTATTTGGCCTTACGAATTAAACTTTTATCAACATTGTAAAAAATATTAGGAGACTTGTTTATTGTGATGATGTAATTTGTATTAAACAATTGAGATTAGATAGATGTACATTTGCAAAACTGTGTGAAATGTTAGCGTGTATAGGTAGATTAATGGCAAGTAGAATTCTCCACTTAGATGAGTAAATTGCAATGTTTTTGCATATACTTGCCCACCATGCGAAAAATAGAGTCATTGGGCATAACTTTAAGAGGTCTAAATGAACGGTTAGTTGGTATTTCCATAGAGTACTACATGCTACCTTACAGCTAAATAATCAACTGTTGAAGAAGCCTGAACGTATTCTCGATAACTCCAACAATGAGCGATGGAAATTTTTCAAGGTAAATTCCACATTACAGACTTGTAGTAAAGGGAAGGTCCTCATCATAAGGTGTGTATAGAGGTTAATTAATATTCGTGCGATTGTAAAACTATTTGGGCACTCTAGATGGGACGCATATCCAAATCAAAGTGCCAATGAATGACAAAGGTAGATATAAAACTTAGAAGAATGAAATTATCACTAATGTTTTCGAAGTTTGTACACCAAACATGCATTTTGTTTATGTACTGCTTGGGTGGGAAGGATTTACTGCAAATAGCAAGATTCTTATAGATGCAATCACTAAGAGAAATGGCCTCAAAGTTCCACAAGGTATGCTTCGTTTTTCAGTTTGTTTTTCAATACTTCTATTCTCTAACCACCAATTTATTTGCTAACTAATAATTTATCTTTATGTAAGTTGCTATTATCTCGTGGATGGAGGCTATCCCAATGGCGAGGGATTCGTTGCTCCATTTAGGGGACAAAGGTATCATCTAAATGATTAGCCTTAAGGGCATCAACCAAGAATTGTAGAAGAGTGCATCAACCAAGAATTGTAGAAGAGTTATTCAATATGCACTATGCTTCAGCCAGAAATGTGATTAAGAAGTGTTTCGGCATGCAGAAGATGCAATGGTCCATTCTTAGGAACCTATCTTTTTATCATGTGTGGGTCCATAATCGAATCATTCTGACATGTTGTTTGCTCCATAACTTTATCAAGATGGAGATAAATTCTAATCCATTAGACAATTCAATGGGGGGCTTTAAGGAAAATTCTATAGACAATGAGGACGATCTGATTCTCACATAGGGGAACAACAATGCACAGTCGGATTAGAGACAAAGTCTAGCAAATCAAATGTTCAGTGGTTGGACTACATGTAGACATAGTCAACATTGATTTCTATAGATTATTACTATAACACCAGTTGCAAAATGGATATTTGGATTCTACTTCTATATGCATTTGTCAATACTTGCTATGCCATTTTCACCAATGCCAATTTACTCCTTAATTTTTCATGCTATATGATATCTTTATTGTATTGATTTATTTTTATGCTATTAATTTTGTCTTCCAATCTTGTTTGTTTCTACGTCTGAAGGTGATATTTTTTTTAGTCATTAGGTATGGAGGAGCTGTAATCTATAGAAGTTGATCCGAAGCTAATGAAGTAAAGTCAGCGGAAGTGGACGATGTAGGATGATGCATTAGTGGCATGCATGATGGAGTTGCACAATAGAGGGACACATAATGCTGACACTGGTTTTAGGAGTGGTTACTTATATGAGTTGGAGTGAATACTCATGCAAAGAATACCGAATTGTACATTGAAGGCAAGACCCCATATTGAGTAGCGTATTCGAACTTTGAAAAAGACTTGGAGCATAGTGTACAACATGGTATATGGGAAGGGCATGAGTGGGTTCAAATGGGATGACTTAAGGAAGATGGTAGTAGCGAAGAAGCCTATTTGGGAGGCTTTATTTACTGGCATGTGTGCATTATATATGTTTTATGATTTTTTTTTAAGTCAATGGTGTGCTAATATTACATTTTCATTATGTCATTTTTATAGTCATAAAGACAATAGTCCCTTCATGACAAAGGGTTTCCTACACCTAAATAAGTTGTTAATGATTTATGCCAATGATCGTACAACAGGTCAGGATGTATAAACTGCTGAATACGTTTTTGAAGAGTTGGACAATGAGGATCCCCTAATTCAAAACACGGATGATATCATAACACCTAGAGATGGTGTCGATATAGACTCCATCCACTAAAGTGTAACTCATCCAACTTCAAAGAGGAGGTGAACTAAAATGGGAGATGTACCTATGGTAGACTTATCTGCCACAATGGATCACTTTGAGGTTGTGATGCAAGAATTAAGAGATACAATATGGACATGTGTTGATCAATTGACATTAAATCAGCCTAGAGTTGATGTAATCGAGCTGATAAGATTTATATTCGCAATTAAGGATCTATTTTAGAGGGAATTGTATCAAGTGTTAATTAAGCTCCCGCATATGTCAGAAAATGTCGACATCCTCTATAAGATTAATCCATCACATCATGCAACATATGCGAAAATGCTTTTAGAGGACATATGAAAATGTGATGTTGTTCTTGGTAGTTGAAATTTATTTTTGTTGAGAGGACAGGGGAATGGCAACCATATGATAATGAAATCTATATGGTTCATGTAAATTATCTCGTATGTCATTTCCATAATTATGAAAAATGTGACTTATGTATGATGCTCTTAATAGTAGGGAATGCGTGAATCGATATTTCCATGACCAATACGTGAATTGTACTTAAACAATTCTTTGTACAACCAATTGGTATTTTGTATGGTTGGAAAAAGTTTACAACAGCAGGTTTATTCCAACATTGCTTGCAATTAGAGAAATTGACAATAGCATGTTTCTCAAATGCATTTGGGTAGTTGCTCACAGAGGCTAACTCGTGATTATGGTTTTTCAGAGATGCAATCTAATTTAAGGGTTCAATATTGTCTGTCAACATTCAGTAGTGCTTGGGGTTTTCTTGCATTAGAGGGGTATTTTTGTCATTCTACTTTTTATTCCACCCTTATTCATTTTTTTATTCCCTTAAGTAAATAATGTAGTCCAAATTCTATTACATCTAAGTAAGCATCATTGTATTAATTCACCGCCTATTCTATTTCCTAATAACATCCATTCCATTATAAACCTATTCTATTCAAAGAAATAACGGATCATAAGTTGCTTATTTAATCTTTAAGAGTAGAGACAATTCACTATAATGCTATTTCTCTAATCTCTTCTTTAAAAGTCTTAAATGAGAAGGAATGACTGAATATTTATAAGTTATTAGATTTAATGACATCCATTCGATCATCTCAATGATCAATGGATGAGATAGAACGTGGTCAATTCATAGTTATCCTACATAATCTCGTTGATGGGCTAAACCTAATAGCCATCTTTATGAGTGTATGAGCTTACTTAAAAAAGACTAGATGTAAACAGATCGGTTTAACGATCCCTGTTCCGAGCTTACAAAACAAATTCTTCCTAAGTCATCCTAATTATAAACCAAGCTTCCTAGTCCTTGTCACATAATAGAAAAAGTCAAGTCCAACAATAATTTTAGCCCTTTACACTTCCTCAACACAATCTCCATTTTCATAATCCTCTTCTTCTTCATGTTCACTTAAATAATCATCTTGAAAATCTATTCAAGGATCACAAAAATAACACTTCCCTCTTAAAAGATCATGAAGAGTTGTGCATTATCCAAGTCATGAACATCAATCTCCTTCCTTGAATTAAACTAAGTGGCATTATGTTGGGAAATGTAATGTCAAAGTGTGTAACCTAACTTCCTCGTTGCAAGACATTCCACAACTACAGGGAGCAATTAGTGAAATTTTAGACTATATAAGGATTACAAAGAAGTTGTAGTAAGTTTTCAAAGGACAACTAGTTAGAGGAAATCTAAGCTACAAAACTAATTACACCAAAATGCTCTTTTCAAAGAAGATATGAACTAAAGAATCTCAAGTGCAAAATATATTTACCCTAGACAACAACATTGTAGCTATAGACTAGTTTTAAAGAACAAAAATACGCACATATTTATCAAACATTCACCTTTCATAAGGAATTATATAAAGAAATGCATATGTTAATTCAAAGTGTTTTTATCTAGACATTTTTGAAGGTTTTTGGAGAAATCTTAGCATAAGCATTTAGAATCTTACTTAACTAGTCGAGCCATATAGCATGTCGAAATGGTGATAAGGAAGAAGATAATGATTTCCTTTCATTTATCTCTCTCTCTCTCTCTCTCTCCCCATTTTCTTAATTCTTTGCATTATTATTTTTTATTGCATTGTTTAATTAAATATGTTTAATAATATATTTTTATTGCTATGGATTGATCAAAAGTTAAGATGTGTCCAACAATTAATAATGATAGATAAAGGCATAACACAAATATATAAAATGTCAAAAATAAAATCATAGACATATAGTGTCAAAGTGTGAAAACACAAGTATACAAATTGGAATTTGCCATCTTTTTTTGAAAAATGAAATTAATTTTATTGGTTTTTATTTTAAAAAAAGAAAAAAAAACTAAAAAGAGATTGAAAACCATTTATTAATACTTAAGATAAAAATAGAAAATGCATTTTGAAAAGTAAAATGATTTTATTAGGATCCAAAGCTAAAACCTCATACTTACAAAGAATGAGCCATTTGGTCAAATCCATTCTCATAATATGGGTATGTTTAGTTCATTTATTTGACATATGTTTCATCTTTTTTAATATAAAAAAATAATAATTATATATATTAGATATAGATCAAATTCAGATTAGATATTAAAAAAAAAGATAATCCAAAAATACTTTATAATTTTAAAAAAATATATAAATATAATACCTATCTTATCCTTTGTTTATTTTTATTTTAATAATTGAGTTTTTTCAAGCATGAGGGGCCGAAACCCCTTCCAATCCCTCTTTAGATCTGTCCATGTCTTCAATAAAGCCCATTTTGCCTCGATTTCTTTAAATGGGTTTGCATTACCATTCAAACGAACCTCTACTATATTTAAATGGTTCAATGGGTCTTCAAAAGAAATAAACAAGTTTAATTTATTACTTTATTAATTTACATACCCGCCTTTAATAACATAAAACTAGTCTGTAAAGGGTTTCTTAATGTATAAAAAAGTCAACTATTCAATAATAAAAGAATCTTAAAGGTGTTTTTGTTTTTCCTATCAATTTTGGTTGTGGCAAATACAACTATTGTTCATCTTGATAGAGATCAGTAGCAACAACAACAAACAGTAGCAAAAAACAACAAACCGCAACAACAAGATCAACACAATCATTAGCAGCAGCAACAAGATCAGCACAACCAATAACAACAACAAACAACAGATGTACACTACATCATCCGCACCAGCAACAAGAACACGCATCAATAACAGCAACAACATCAGGACATATGCAACAACAACAACAGTGATCAAGATTACTCCAAATCACCAACAAGATTACTACAATAGATTTGAATCTTAATCTCATGTAATGTGATAAATACAAACAACAAAAAGAAATATGTACAATGTATCTTTATATACAACAAAATAATCAATAAAGAAATTAGGTGATTTTCTTCTACAATTAATATTGTAAATTCCTTTCATGGTATCAGAGCTCCTCCTTAACATCTAAACTAAACCAAACCTCCACCAATCAACCTCACAAAACCATGACTTCGGAAGATACCTCAACAATCATTCAAAACAACCTAGAACCAACCTAACCTCTCATCATGATAACAATACACAACTCCATCAAACTCAACAACTCCAACTATCTCTCATGGAAAACCCAAATCGAAGCCATTCTCATAGGATATGACTTGTTCAAATTTATCGATGGCTCTCATCCACCACGACCAGTCACTGTCACAGTGGAAGATAGCATCACTCCCAACCCAGCCTACCTCACCTGGCGACGTCAAGACAAGCTGCTATTCGGAGCACTTGTTGGCACACTATCCTCCAACATCGTTCCCCTAGTTACACACATAGCCACCTCTCTCCAAGTTTGGCAGATCCTTGCTAATACCTATGCTAAACCTACCCATGGCCACATTAAACAACTGAAAGATAATCTGAAACACATCACTAAAGGCTCCAACTCTATCACTGACTACATGCAATCCATTAAAATTCGTGCTGATGAACTTGCAGCACTTGGAAAACCCCTTGATCATGAAGATCTTGTCGAGAAAATCCTTGATGGACTCGATGAATCCTATCAACCTGTCATTGATTCCGTCAACAACCGTGACAGTCCCATTTCCTTCGATGAGCTTCATGAGAAACTCATCAACAAAGAGCTCTCCCTCCATCACACCTCCCTCCCTACCTTAATCATTCCCGCCTCCGCTCACACCTCTCAAGTCCGCTCCAACCGCTGGCCTCCTCGCAATTGTCTGAACCGACCATCCCCCAACTTACCTTCCCCTGCTCCTCCAACTACACTCCCTGCCACCTCTGGCTCACCACGACCCTTCCTCGGCCGATGTTAATGGTGTCGCCCATTGCCCACTCTTTCGTCAACAACACTCTCACACGCGACCCCCCGCACCATTTACCCAGTCCACTCCTTCCCCTCGCCCTCTTCCTTAGTAGACACAGGCCAACATTGCCCTCTCCACTCCTGCCCCTCCCTCCTGGTTGCTGGATAGTGGTGCTACTCACCATGTCACCACCGATCTCCATAATCTTGCTCTCCACAACCCCTATGATGGTACAGATGAAATCCTCATCGGCAACGGCTCGAGGCTCCCCATCACACACACCGGTTCCACCTCTATGCCCAACTATTCTCACTCCTTTCACTTAACTAATGTTTTATGTGTCCCCTCTATGCATCGCAATCTTATCTCCGTTTCTCAATTTTGCAAGTCTAATGACACATCAATTGAATTCTTACCTTCTTCGTTTCATATGAAGGATCTCCGAACAAGCACCATTCTCCTTCGCGGACGCACTAAGGATGGCGTCTACATCTGGCCCTCCACCACACCGCCACTTCTTGCTTTCTCCAACACCGTCACCTCTCTTCCTACCTGGCACCATCGACTTAGTCATCCCTCACTACCAATCCTTAAGCATCTCCTCCACTCCAACAACTTAGCAGCACCTAGATTAGCACATTCTACATTTGATTGTACTTCTTGTCGTTGCAATAAAAGTCATAAGTTACCATTTGCTTCATCTACTTTAACTTCTTCCTCTCCTCTCGAACTGATATTTACTGATGTATGGACATCTCCCATTACATTTATTAATAACTACAAATATTATGTTATCTTTGTTGACCACTACACTAAATACATATGGCTCTTTCCACTCAAACGCAAATATGATGTTCTACATGTCTTCATACGCTTCAAGACACTTGTAGAACATCATCTCAATCGCGCCATTAAAACGCTTTACTTGGACAATGGGGGTGAATATTAGGTCCTCTCACACTATCTTGCTACTCATGGCATCTCTCATCTCACATCCCCTCCTCACACGCCCGAGCACAATGGCTATTTAGAACGTCGTCATCGTCACATTGTTGAAACCAGCCTCACTCTCCTTTCGCATGCATCCATGCCACTAATCTACTGGACTTATGCATTCCTCACTGCCGTCTACCTCATCAACCATCTTCCCACTCCAACACTTCACAACCTCTCTCCATTTGCCAAACTCTTTGGCACCACACCTCATTATACTAAGCTTCAAAGCTTTGGTTGTTTGTGCTATCCTTGGCTACGACCATACACCAAGCACAAACTTGAACCTCGCTCATTGCTGTGTGTGTTAGTTGGCTACTCCTCTACTCAAAGTGCTTACCTCTGCCTATACACACCCTCTAGTTGCATCTATGTCTCTTGCCATGTTCGCTTCATTAAGTCCATATTTCCTTTTAGTCAATTCCCAACCGCCACCAACAACCCTGTGACACCCACGAAATGGTGCTCCCTCCATTTTCCCCTCCTTCCACCATCCTCCCAACACTTGCTCCGCCCTACCTCTGCTCCATCCTCTTTACCTCAACCCTCTACAAACCCACTTAATCTCACCCCTACTGCTTCCACCTCAATTCGCCCCCAGCCCACCCCCCCACGTACCATCATCACTCGCTCTAAACATAACATCCACAAACCCATCCAAAAACTCAACCTCCTTACAGTTGTTCCAACTCCACCTCATGAACCCCGCACCATCACTCAAGCCCTCAAGGATTCCAATTGGCGGGCTGCCATGTTTGATGAGTTCAATGCTCTCATTCATAATGGCACATGGGAACTTATGGCCCCATAACCTCATCACAATATCATCGATTGCAAATGGATTTTTTGTACTAAATTTCTTCCTAACGGCTCTCTTGACAGGTACAAAGCTCGCTTAGTTGCCAAAGGGTTCCATCAATGCCCTGGCGTGGACTATATTAAAACCTTCAACCCTATCATCAAGCTGGTCACCGTCCATCTCATCCTAAGCTTAGTTGTGAGCAATGGTTAGCCACTCCAACAACTTAATGTCAACAATGCCTTCCTCCAAGGAACTCTCCAAGAGGAAGTATACATGTCTCAACCTCCTGGCTTCATTGACCCCAATCATCTTCATCACGTGTGCAAACTCCGTAAAGCCATCTATAGTCTCAAACAAGCTCCTCGTGCTTGGTATCATGAACTTCGTCAACACTTGCTCCAATCTGGCTTTCATAACTCCATGGCAGATTCCTCCTTGTGTATCCTTAGGTCCCACGACATTACTATTTACCGTCTTGTTTATGTTGATGATATCATAATTACAGGTAATGACACCTCTGTTGTCACCAAGTGCATTCACTCCCTTGCCTGCCATTTTCCCATCAAAGACATGGGATTCCTCCACTACTTTCTTGGCGTTGAAGTCCTTCCGAGTACAGCTGGTCTATTTCTCAATCAATGGAAGTATGTTGAAGATCTTCTTCATCAGAAAAATATGATTGATGCTAAACCAGTCGCCACACCACTTGTGGTCTCGCCTTCTTTAGTTCTCCATGATGGCTCGCCCCTCACCGATCCTACTGAGTTCTGTCATGTGGTTGGCAGCCTCCAATACCTCTCTCTCACTCGCCCAGACATCGCTTATACTGTTAACAAACTCTCCCAGTTTATGCATCACCCCACCACCACACACTGGCAAGCAGTAAAACATCTCCTCCAGTATCTTCTTAGCACATCAGCACATGGAATCAACCTTCGCAAATCGTCTATTCTTAATCTTCATGCATTCTCTGATGCTGACTAGGCTGAAGACAAAGATGATTATACATCCACCGGTGCCTACATTATCTACCTAGGGCAAAATCCCATCTTGTGGAGTTCTAAGAAATAACGTACTGTTGCACGCTCCTCCACTGAAGCAGAATATCGGGCGGTAGCATCTACAGTAGCTGAGCTACGATGGATTTGCTCCTTACTACAAGAACTTTGCCTACCTACTAATCAACCTCCAGTGATTTATTGTGACAATGTTAGTGCAATGAATCTATGCTCCAATCCTGTCTTTCACACACGTATGAAACATGTAGCACTTAATTACCACTTCATCCGTGAACAAGTTTAACATGGACTACTTCGCGTCTCTCACATATCTTCCTCCAATCAACTCGCAGACGCTCTCACTAAACCACTTCCCTGCTCTCACTTTCTACTTCTCATCAACAAGATTGGACTTACTATACCACCGTCCATCTTGCGAGGACATGATAGAGATCCGCAGCAACAACAACAAACAACAAACCGCAGCAACAAGATCAACACAATCAATATCAACACAATCATCAACAGTAACAACAAGATTAGCACAACCAATAGCAGCAACAAACAACAGATGTACACTACATCATCCGCACCAGCAACAAGAACACGCATCAGCAACAGCAACAACATCAAGACATATGCAATAACAACAACAGTGATCAAGATCACTCCAAATCACCAACAAGATTACTACAATAGATTTGAATCTTAATCTCATGTAATGTGATAAATACAAACAACAAAAAGAAATATGTACAATGTATCTTTATATACAACAAAATAATCAATAAAGAAATTGGGTGATTTTCTTCTACAATTAATATTGTAAATTCCTTTCACATCTTATGCACCATTTTGAATTAGGGATACCACATCTCATGCACCCTTCATTTTTTTTTAATGACCATTTTCTATTGCTCCAATTGCCTTAGGCACACAATTTTTTTTTTTTTTTGAAAATTAAAATTGACAAACCTAAGTCACAATGAAAAGATGCATTGAATTTAAGGCTTTTAATGCAATTACACAACGTTTTAAATAAGATTAGTGTATATAAGTTTATACTTATAACTATGTATATTCATAATTCATAAAATTTATTTACTATTTTCTATAAGTTTATATTACAATAATTTACATGAGGAAAAATATATATAATTTCGATCTTAAAGATTGGACCACTTTTCTGTTTAAATTTTTATTTTTTTTCTATTTAAATTTTTAACATTTTCTAAATTTTTCAAACAAAGATTTCGCTTGGTATGTTAACAAATTTGTCAATCAATGACATTTATTAATTTTTGACACGTCTACAAGAATCCATCCAATAAAGTACTATTATTTTACATAACACAATAAATAATATAAGATAATAAAAATAATAAGAATTTTAAAATCAAAAAAGGAAACAATTTGAAAAATTTCAAAACATTTGTGGCGTCACGATATCATGTGAGCCAGAAGTTGAAAGTTGGAGAGTGGACCACCACTTGAGAGGAGTTGCATTAAACACGATAAGTACTCATGAATCGTGATGCACCGAGGATGGTGGCTCGTCATCTAGGTACCATCCTTTAATGACAATTTTTCTTCTTCTTCTTCTTCTTTTTTCAATATAAAGTTTAGTTGGATTGTAATCAAATTGTGTGATTCAATTATGAAAAAGTTTGTTCGGCAAAAAAATAAAATAAAATGAAAAATTATGAAAATTTTGATTTTTGCTCTTCTTCTTTTTAAGGATTGTGAATATGACTTATTGCTCTAATTAAATTAAATTGGTGTAAGTAGATTATATGATCTACCACTATAAGTGATTTAAATCACAAATCTCAATCGTTATGAATTGATCATCTTAAAGTTAAGGGGCTAACAAGGTTTCAATAATTTTTTTTAGTTTTTATAATTTTTATTATATTATATTATTTAACAATATTATTTCATTAGATTAGTTATTATAAATCAATTGAAATATATAACATGTAAGGGACCAATAGATGGATGAAATTTTTAACCACTTGATGAAACTTTTTTTTTTTTAATAAAAGTTAAAAAAGGGGTAAAAAGCTCAAATAAGATAAATGAAGATTAGCATGTTTGGCAATATGATGAAATCTAAAGTCTATAAGATTTGTTTTAAAAGGGCACAATTTATATTTTGGTAGCTACTCCCCACTACCGTATGTATATGTTCACTTAGATGGAATGTTTATTCTATTCCCCATTTATTTCATATAAATATACGGTGTTTATTTTATGAAATAATAATCATTTAATTATTAATGGATTACTATTACAAAAAATATTGAATAACAATTTATGTCTCCAATTTATAAATTGCTATTCAATAACTTATTTGCTATTTTTATCATAAATATCATATTATCGTAAAATGATTAAGTATATAATGACTTGAAAAAATGAAACATATTAGGAATTTTAGAAGTATAATTAATAATTTATTTCATATTCATTATTTATTTTTTATTAACTAAATAAAATAATAGATATGTAAATTTAATTTCTATTGAATTACAATTTAATTCTTCCTTATTCTATTTCTATTTGGTGAAGTGAATTGGCATGTGATTGTGAGAGAAACAAAATTGTAGTTGGATAGCCACTCATCAACCACCATAGGAGAGAGAGAAAGAAAATGAGAGATTAGTTGAAGTTTCTTGCTTTATCTTGAATATTTTTAAGTTAAATTGTTGCGATTTATGATCTAATTATTTTTTAAGTGAATTTAAGGATTGAAATAGTAAATGAATGATGTAGAGAGTAGAAATAAAACTTATGTTTTGACTAATAACATAGATAGATAAAACGTTAAACTCAAATAAAAAGGTTTTTAAAATAAAATAATAATAGGGTAACATAAAGAAATAAAAAAGGAAAAAAAAAAACCTTGTCCTTAATAATTAATATTCAATAAATCATGAAGGGCATTCTAGTCATTCGACAGCCATGCCATCAACAAAACCCTAGCCAAGCTTTATTAACTTACAGTCGCTAGGGTTTCGTATTCATCCCATTTTCAATTCTCCCCCTTCCCTTTCCTACCTTCTCCACAGCCGCCGTCTCGTCATCTCAAAAGCAATGGTAACTCTCTTTCTCTCTCAATGGAAGTTCCTCTACGTACGTCTGTTGAATATGCGTGACTATTCTCTTTTCAGGCTTCAGAGAAGAAGCTGTCGAACCCAATGAGGGAAATTAAGGTCCAGAAACTTGTCCTTAACATCTCAGTCGGTGAGAGCGGAGATCGACTGACAAGAGCCGCTAAGGTAACTATCATGCTCTAGGGTTTCTTATATTTTCCTCTTTCTTGCTTTTTACACTATTAAGTTACTAATTCATTCGTGTTCCGATCAAGGTGTTGGAGCAACTCAGCGGACAGTCGCCCGTCTTCTCAAAAGGTCAGTGCTTTTTGTATGAAAATGCTTTTTAGGTTAGAATTCATTGTGCATTTTATTGTGAAATTTTGCTTTTTCTAGCCGTCATGTTTGGTAATTTTAGTTGAGTGGAGTATTCGTTATGTAGATTTCAGTTTTACTTTAATAAATTTTGATGATTTCAATACCTGCCGGAATCCATTTAGTGTTTTAGGTGATTTGTATGCAGTGCCGATAACCGTGGAACCTATTCTATAGGGGTGTTACGTTGAATTTGCGTTAAAGGCAATATCCATAAGATCAATTATATATACTTACGGCCAAAAAGTCTGAAGAATTAATTTTATTTTATTACTGTGTAATCCTACGTTGCATTGGCGGTCTTGTTCGGATTGTCATGTCATCCCGTGTCCACCTTGTGTTGTCTCTGATATTGAACCCTAGTACTTTAGTTGTGTTATACCTATCTGATAGCAGATTCGATCATCTTGTGGTTTGTAATAATGTAATGCATGTTAAAGGAAGCCATATTGTCTAGACATTGCTGTTTGTTTGTTTGGTGGTTTATTTTTATACAATCAGAGCAGTTTACCTTATTGGTGATGGGGAAGTGGCAGGGAGCAATTTCTAGAGCTGTTATTATCCTTGCTAAGTCCAAGATGGGCAAAGATTGGGGTGGGGGGTTTGTTTTAAAAATTATGGCCTCTCTTTTTTTTTTTTTTTAAGGTGAGTGGCTTTTTAGTTTACTTGTTACGTAAATAGGTGTTTTACTGGATCACTATTTTTCTTACAGTCAAAGTGATTGTGGAATATCTAATCAACAAGGCAATGTCTCCGAACCGATTTCACTTTGGGCTCAACTGATTAATCCTTGTGTTTCTTCTTTTGAATAACAGCAAGGTACACCGTCCGTTCCTTTGGAATCAGACGTAATGAAAAGATTGCATGCTATGTCACTGTTAGGGGTGAGAAAGCAATGCAGCTTCTTGAGAGTGGGTTGAAGGTGAAGGAATATGAGCTGCTGAGGAGAAACTTCAGTGAGACAGGATGTTTTGGATTCGGTATTCAGGAGCATATTGACCTTGGGATCAAGTAAGTATTGACATGCCCTTTTCTTGATTAGAAACTTGGACCACACCAGTTTTTTGTTGGCAAGTGCGTGACATATGTATTAGAAAGTCAAGCTGAAAGTTATGTGATTTCTGTGGTGGTAGTGAGGGCTCTGCTTTGTACACATTTCTTCCACATGGCCTCATTAGTCATTTGTGCATGTCTTGGTGAGAGAAGTACAATGAAAATAACTACAGATGATGATCAGAAGCTCATACAAAATGCATGTTTCGTCTCATTGGTTTACTAAGTTCAGCAATCCCTATACTGCAATAGATCAGGGGTTTTCCCCAACCAAGCTTTTGTAACTATTGAGCAATGTCCCATATCTGTTCCACAGATGTAAATCTCTTTTTGGTTGAATGAAATTATTGAATTAGCTTAAAAAAAAAAAGTTCAGCAATCCCCATGCTTACCTTATCTTCTAAACTGATCACTTTTCTAGTTTCCTATCTTTGCTAGGACCTAGATCATCACATTATGTTTATTTTCAGTGAAAGCACTTCTTCTACTTCCAGAGTTTAGTTTTTGTTTTCTCAATTATTTGCTCCTCCTACACTGCATCTGTATGATGTTTTATGCCATTTATCGATGTTTCTTCTCTCTTTTGTTGATTAGGTATGATCCTTCGACTGGTATTTATGGTATGGATTTCTACATTGTTCTAGAGCGCCCTGGATACAGAGTTGGCCGTCGTCGTAGGTGCAAGTCTCGTGTTGGTATTCAGCACAGGGTCACAAAAGAGGATGCCATGAAATGGTTCCAGGTCAAATATGAGGGTGTGATCCTTAACAAGTCCCAGTCCCATATGGCCTAATAGACTACTATCCTTTGTAGGAAGCCTTGAATATTCAGTTTTTGTATTCGGAGATGAGCATCATCAGTTAAATGTTTCAATTATCAAGTTTTGTTAAGGTTTTGGGTTGTCATGTTGTAGAACTGCTTGAAGTTACACTTTTTTTTTCCCTAACATCTTCTACTTTTTACACTACCACCACACCATAGTGGTCCATTTTGGTTTTTGCAGATATGGGCAAGGATTACTTGTCCAATCAAATATAAGACGTTGATGATAATGTCGCGCGTGTTTAAAGTCGAATAATACTCGATGATATTAAATAGCAGTGTTCTTTGAGAGGTTAATTGTGAAAATCGGATGTTGGTTCCTCAAAATCTCCTTGTATTTGACGAATCTAATTTATTTATTAGGTATATTTAATGGGGTAGGGACACAAATATTAGGTACATTGTACAGGTGGGATACAATACACATACAATTATCTTGAAACTTGAAATCTATGATGTATGGGAAAATATTTAGTTGCTTATTATAGATTGTGAAAATTTTAAGCTAGACCCCCATGGTTATCATGGGCATCTATTTAAGGTTTTACAAATGGTTTTGATGTTCGATCCTAATTGTATTTCGTGAAATTCTGATTCTTTTCGTCTTTGTAAAAGAAGAAAGTTATCATCCCTATAGAAGGACATCTTGATTCTTGAATTTAAATAAGAGTAGATACCAAGCAGCGAAGGTTTTTCCTATTTGGGTCTTCCTAAAGCCCATTCGGGATGATTGATTTTCGTCGATATTGGCACTTGATCATATACATAATTCTAACTTTCTATTATAAATAGTGTTAATTTTAGCTAATCTACCCTTTCAAATGCCACAACACACGTGCCACATATTATGGCTTGCTGGTTGAGAAAATTATCTATACTCGATAAGCTGACCACATGGGGTCTAGCCACATCCTCAACATGCTACTTATGCCAACATGAAGATGAGGGCCACTCCCACCTATTCTTTGGTTGCCAATACTCATCCCGAGTATGGTAGACAGTGAGTGATATGGCCAACTCCCCCTCTTCCTATAAGGATTGGCAGGGAGCCAAACGAGTTCTACTGGCAACGAACCAGTCCAATGCTAAACAACACCAAACTTGGAGAGCAAGCCTCGCAGCCACGGTATACTGCATTTGAAGAGTGCACAACAAAGCAAGACTTGGGCACCCTATCCCTAACATCTCTTTCTAGCTAATTAAATCAAATCTTACATCTACATAGAATAATTTGATAGAGCCAGTTTGTACCAACTACTATAAGTATAGTACTAAAGTTGTAATAGAATAGTTACTAGTATTTTATCGTGATGTAACCGTCTTTAACGGATGTATCTTTATTTCCAATTAATAAATAGTGAATTATCGAAGAAAAAATGCCACAACGCTGTATGTATATCCTTCTCAGATCCACCGAGATTGAATGATCCGCAAAGGTAACATATACTCAAGCCTCCATCCACCCCAAGTGTTTGTGTATGGTATTATAACTATTAATTATACTTGGTTACATAGCTTACTATTAACCTCCACACACAAATATTTCCCTGTTAACCTCATTTTTATGTGCGTTTATTCATGAAAAAGTTTTATAGAATATATGCGATATCTGGCAATATTTTTATTTACCTAATTATAAGATCATTTACAGTCTACATCCGTTATTTGTAATTGGAGGTGAACATATATCCACCTCGTCTAACTAAATTTTCAGTTGCTCTATTCATATGCATTTCCGCATGTAACAACACCGGACAAATATTTTAACATTCACCCGTGTTGATTTATGGATACCGTTTATACAAAATCTCGAATGCTCTATCGTAGAATATTTGCTGGCATTCATGCCTACTCTTCTTATTTTTTAGTCTCATTGACTATCTGTATCCAGAAAATATTTTCAATTTTGGTATGTTTTCAAGAGATAATTATTGTGAGGTTCAGGAACCTGAGTCTGGATCGTTATCTGTACCAGGCAGAAACAATAGCTATAGAAACTTAAAAGATAATAAATAACAGCTTTCTCGTATGAGTTTTACAAGCACATTGAGGGGGAGGAAATACTCTGCTAAGACAAATAAATCCTTAACAGCATTGAGCTCGAAACCACCCGCAATTCATAGAGCAATGCAGTAATAATCGAAAAAGTTCCTTAAGACAACATAGCCTCCTTTTACCCTACTTTAACAGCTTCTATCACCAATCACATGCTATATGCTGTATCTCATGAAAGACAATTTGAGTTGAGAAAATCTCCTCTGATCTTCTCTGAGAAGACGAATTGGGAGGATGGAAGAAAGATGTTACAGGAAAAGTGCATCACATCAGGGGTTCTTCTCGGCATAGATTGTATCTCCTGTTAGTCCATTGGCCTCCTTTATCGCATCAATAGATATCTAAGTTCAGATTGCATATGAGTACATAAATTCCATAGATCAGCAACAGCAATTCATGTGGAAATTCTTTCCAGACAAATCTAAGCTGTATAAGCCACTTAAGAATTACCATGGACAATCTTATTAGCGGTAAGCAATACAATTATGCAACACTTAAGCTACACCTATTACTACCACTATTTGCTCTGATCCTCATATGTTTTGACATTTCACCAAGAGAAAAAAGCGAGGTGGAAGAAACAAACCTGAGAAAATCATCTAAAACTATGCAACCTAGATATCCTCAAGAGATCAGTAGATTCAGTACATGTATACCCAAATCTTCTTACAAGCATGATAACCATAATCTTCATCAGTCATCTTTTTCCTCTCCAGTAATTAGCTCAATCCATTCAAACTTCAATTTTATCTTTGTAAGAAGACACATTTGACGACTTTAAGTATCCGGTATCCCTAGACAACTCTAGATTGTAGCTGTGAACTATCAATAGTCTCTTGATGTTCTCCATCCAAGAGAACTTTCATCTTATATCAACTAACTACGGTTCTTCTATGGAATGTGACTTCAAAAGAATTCTTATGACGAGTTATTAATTATTGCATCACCATATCTAACTTAAGCGTGAAAAACCTTGGCAAGTTTAGAGAATTCACAACATACCCCATATTTTTGGGATAAACCCCAGAGAGTATCTCCATTCTCGATCTCTGCAAATCTGTCTGATGCCTCCTTTTGCTCTCTTTGCTCCTTACAAACATCCTGTTTCTTCTACAAATATGCCAAGCGGCCGCACCAATACATAAACAGACAAACAATAAAACAGACAAACCAAATAAGCTCAAAACAAATTGAAACTACAAAACGACCCAACAAGCATATACATTTAAAAAGACAAAGCAGAAGTTACATAGAACATATATATCTTTAGGCGTGTGTTCATCTATCAAATCAAACAAATACCAAAAAAGAAAAGAAAAAAGAAGAAGAAGAGAATCCTCTATTCAAAAGATGCTAGAGAAAATAAAGTTTTCACTTATCCCTTCCAATTACATGATACCATGTAAGGTGCATATTTGACGCAGGCCGCACATTTTGCTTTTTAAATCATAAATAATAGAATAAGACTGGTTTGGACAGGGGCAACAACGCTGACTACAGACGGAAAAGTTTATTGAGAAAATATATTAGCACACATCACAAAAAAATCAACCTTCAACTTTATAGAGCAGATAGTAGCTAGCGTGTCAATTCGTGTTGTCGTTTAGGTTAAATATTTGTCCCCATTAAAAACATATAAGCCTTGCTTAACATATCTAACGTATTTTAAACCTCATGCCTAGTAAGTTCCGAAAAATTTCAAATTTGGTCCTACCCAAGTCATGTTTCTGCTCTGCTCTAGTCTACATAGATTAAAAAAAGAAAAAGAAAAAAGAGCAATGCTGGGCAGCTTTATACTTGGAAAACCAACGAAAATAAGTGAAGAAAGAGAGAATTTTTAGCTTACCACGACAATGAGCTGTTGTTCGACTCGGGGTTGAAGACAAGGACTAGGAGGAGGTTGTGGAATCCCATTAAACGACGACGTTGAGGGGTTTTCGTATATGGGTGTGTTGTTCTTCTTAAAAGGGTTGAGGGATTTGAGAATGCTGATGCCAATGCCTGAGAAGACGATGAATCCGGCGGTCTTTGCGATTGTCGCTTCTCTGTCCCTGCCGTTCGAGTTTGACATCTTTGGGTTTGTTGGGTTTTAGGTTTCAAGACAAAGTTTATTCAAGTTTGACTGTTTGAGTGTTTGACCCGCTTACCTTTCCCCACCGGTGCTACCCCTAGTTAAAATGAACGAACGAATGAATAAATAAATAAAAGAAGATAAAACGGAAAAGCCAGCGGTGAATTGTATTTCGGTAAAAAAAAATTTTTTTCCTTTCTTTTTTTTTTCCAATAATAAGTAATAAAATCTTTGATATATCATTTGGATTAGGATACAAGAAATGATATCAAATCAAACCAATAACTAAGTAAATTATAATCATGCCTGTCTATGATGAGAGATTTTTGCTTCCTATTTTAAATTTGTTAAAAGAATTAAATGGCACTTTGATTAGCCATCTTAAATCTCTAAACTGTACTTAAAATATTAAAAGAAGTTTTTAGCGTTTCTAGGTGGAGCAAGATAACTTTCATAGAATAATAAATAGAACATCTTTTAACACAATTACAACTTAGATCATATCTTTTTATTTGAATTTGAATAAACAATTGTATCATTCAAATGTTAACACACCATTTCAAATTCATCCAACACTTACTAAACATAAACTAACAGAGGTATCTACTTATTTGAGTAACACTTTGCACGGAGAAAGTATACTTCAATTGAATGAAGTGTAACTTTTTAATTTCTTTTTGAACTTTGATAGACACTTTATTCAAATTGCATCACTTCATTCAAATAAAGTATCCCATGATACAAGATTTCAATACTAATCCATCATAAGATACAAGAAATGGACTTTGTTTGAATGAAATTTATTTTATTTGAACAAAGTATTTTTTGTCCTGTAAATTTTGTCTAACCGACTTTTGCTTTAAAACTTAATATAAACTAGTCGTATTTGATAAATATATTTATATCATAGATTTTAAATATGCTTAGAATTTGTACACATGTACTCAAAATTTATATAAATATCATACTTATATTGCACATATGGTTAGCTGATTCAATGAACTTAACATCCAAACTCTCTCTTTCCCTTTCTTTCTCTTCTCCTCACTCGTCCATTATTAGTTGCTTCTTCATTTTAGTTTTGTTTCTTGATTCTTGCCAATTTTATCATGGTATCAAAACTTGAATATTACTCTTTTCTGATCAACAATGAGTATTTCACCACTAGAAGACATTTCATCACCTTACTATATTCATCACTCGGATTCACAAAACTTCATATTAGTCACACCTATGCTTATGGGGACTCAATTACAACATCTAGAGTCACTCATTTCTATTAGCACTTTTAATTCATAATAAGGTTGGATTTGTTGATGGAATAATTACTATTTCTACGAAAACTAATTTGATGTATTCGATTTGGAGTTATTGTAATAATTTGATTGTGGCTTGGATTTTGAGATCAATATTGCCTTCGATAGCATCCATTGTCATTTACATGAATTTAGTGAAAGAATTTTGGAACAAATTGAGGGTTGGGTTTTCACAACCCAATGTTATTTGAATATGTCAACTATATCACTTGCTTAACACTCTAATTTAAGAAAACAAGTCAGTTGATGATTACTTTATTGAATTGAATGCAATTTGGGAAGAATTGAGGAATTTTAGACCACTTCCCCACTATTCTTATGGTTTTTGTGATCATAAATACTTTGATAAATTTGTTGAGATTGCACAAAAAGATTGTGTTTTCAAGTTTCTCAACGGATTAAATGAAAGTTTTTCAACTTTAAGATCTCAAATTGTAGTTGTAAAACCTTTTCCTACATTAGACAAAGCATATAACCTAATTGTTCATTATGAATTCCAAAGAGTGAATAGGCCTAAGGAGTTATTTATTACTGATGCATATGCCATGGCAACTACTAGTAGTAATAAACAAAGGACCAAAGTAGAATTTACTTGTAGTTATTATAGCGAGAAAGGTAATTTGAAAGAGAAATGCTATAAATTGATTGGTTTTTTGCTGCACTACGAATCAAATAGGCTAAGGCTATCAAGTGCAAATCAGATTATTTCTGAAATTGCGAATGACAGTGGTGCTAATTTGAGCAGTATGATTGTTGTTCTTGGTATTCCTAGTATTTCTTCTAGTGGAAGTAATGTGAACAATAATTCAAAAGTTAATTTATCAAATGATCAAAATTTTCATCTCTTGAATCTACTAAACGTCTCAAAAGGTTCTAATTTGAATTGTTCCTTTACTAAATCTTCTAGTGTATGTCAAGTTTCTCTCTTGCAGGATAATACTCTTTTCGATGTTGTTCATTCAAGCCACATGGCAGGTACTATTTTATCTACCATTAGTAATTCTTTCCAAAACATTATTATACCTTAGATTTTTTATTCTGGAGCAACTGATCATATGATTAGTTCACTCCATCTTTTTCATTTATATTCATCAGTTTATGATAGTTATGTACAATTGCCAATAAACAATGTTTATAAACCACACACATAGGTTTAGTGTTCATTTCTCCTAATTAAGTCCGTCATGATGTTCTTTTTCAACCTTTGTTCAAACTTAATCTCATTTCAATTTAAACTTTTATCTGATAGCAAGTGTTTAGTTATATTTACTAAAGATGCTACCTTTATTCAAGACTCTTTCATTAAGAAAATGATTGGTCAAGCCAATGCTAAGCTTAGGTTATATACTTCTTGGAGTAGAATATTCACTCTTTGTATAGTTGTAAGCTTGTTGATTCTTCATATAAAATACTTGGAACCTATTTTTTTTCACATGTTCTTCATAATTTGACAAATACATTTGATATAAGGCATTATAGATTTGGTCATTCTTCTTTTGATCAAATGAAAGAGAATCATAAACTAGATAAGTCAAATGCTTGTAATAAATTTGATTGCTTTTTTATGTCCTTTAGCAAAGCAATAATGGCGTTCTTTTCCTTTGCATATTAGAAATACAACTTGTGTCTTTGATTTAGTTCATATTGATATATGAGGTCCTTATGTCACTTCTACTTTGGAAGGACATAAATACTTTTTTACTATAGTTGATGATTTCACACAAGTCACTTAGGTTTATCTCATGAAATTCAAGCATGAGGCCTCTTTCATCATTCCCACTCTTTACAATCTGATATATACTCAATTTGGTCAAAAAATTAAAGTCATAAGGACTAACAAAGGTCGTGAATTTTTCTTGTTTGATTTTTATGCTTTGAAAAGCATTCTTCATCAAATGTTTTGTGTAGAAACGCCACAACAAAATAGTGTTGTTAAGCAAAAACACCAACATTTACTTTCTATTGCACATGCACTTCTTTTTCAATCTTCATTACCTAGTTATTTTTGGGGTGACGCAATTTTCACTGCTACTTATCTTATCAATCTCATTCTTACTACTGTGCTTGATGGATATTCTCCATATCAACTTTTGTTTCATAAATTATCTTCTTATGTTCATCTTAGAGTCTTTGGTTCTTTATATTTCGCTTTGATCCTTAAAAGAGATTGTACTAAATTTGATACTTGTGCTCATGTTGTGTACCCTATAGGAATCAAAGGTTATAAGTTATATGATCCAAATGAGCAAAAATATATCATTGTTAGAGATGTGAATTTTATTGAACATATCTTTCCTTTTCAAGTTCCATCAATTTTTGCCATATTTAATTTTAAGTTAACCTTGTCTTTATCATTACCTTTACCATTAGATTTTCTTTCTTATATGGATAATGTTTTCTCCCAATTTTCAAACACACACACTTGTTTATCTCGTATTCCTATTAATAGTAGCCTTGATGCTGTTGATACCATTACTCGTTTTGATACTTGTTTTGATCCTGTAGTTTGTTGAGGTACAAGATAGACTAGACTTTCTTCTTACTTAGCAAATTATCATCATAGCCTTGCCTTGACCAATTCATCCTTTGATTCTATTTCTATTGACATCATTCTACTTTATATGCTATTCAACATTTTTTTTATCGTATCATTCTTTATCCCCATAATTTCGTGCTTTTACTATTCAAATTTCAAAGTACTTTAAGCCATCTTCTTATATGCAAGTTATGAATCTAGAGCCATGGCGTAAAGAAACTGATGAAGAACTTGATGCTTTGCAAACTAATAACACTTGGACTATTGTATCTTTACCCCCCAAGTAAACACACTATAGGTTGTAAGTGGGCTTACAAATTGAAGACAAAAGCTAATGATAGTATTGATAGATATAAAGTTAAATTCCTAGCAAAAGGGTTATAGTAAAAAACCAAAGGCTTTGATGACACTAAAACCTTTAGCCCAGTGATTAAGCACTCATTTGTTCAGTTGTTCTATGTCTTACTGCTATTTTCAATTGGCATATCCATCAAATGGATGTACATAATGCCATTTTGAATGGAGATTTACATGAAGAAGTGTATATGGATATTTCACTAGGATTACAGAATAAGGCAGAGTCTTTTAATAAAGGTAAGCTTGTTTGTAAGCTCAATAAATCTTTATATAGGCTTAAACAGGCATCAAGGCAGTGGAATGCTAAGTTGATTACTTCTCTTATTGCATATGGTTTTAAACAATCTCATTGTGATTACTCCTTATTCATTGAGGGGTTTGGTGATAATCTTGTTGTTGATCTAGTAAATGTTGATGACTTAGCTATTACTAGCAAAAGTCTTGCACTTATTTAAGATTTCAAAAGTTTTCTTAATACTCAATTTAAGGTTAAAGATCTAACAGTTTTGAAATATTTTATTGGTCTTAAGTTGGCTTGTTCTTTACAAGGATTAATTTTGTCACAACAAAAATTTGTATTGGATCTATTAACCGAGACTGGTTTTCTTGGTGCTTGGCCTGCTCTCACTCCAATAGTTGTTAATCATAGGTTATCTAAAGAAGATGATACTGCTATTGTTAGTGCAACTCTTATAAACAAATTGTTTGCAAGCTTTTATATTTGTCTATAACAAGACTCGATATTGGGGTAGGTGTTCAGATTTTCACCAATCTAACACTAGGTTTTGTCTTTTTCTTGGTCATTCTCTTGTTAGTTGGAAATTTAAAAAGTAAAAATAGTGTCCCAAAGTTCAACTAAATTAGAATACATGGCACTTGCTTCTACTACATGTGAAGTTGTTTAGCTTTTGGCATTTTACAAGAATTTCAAGTTAACAGTACTAAGCTAGTTTAGCTCTTTTGTGATAATGAATTGGCTTTAAATATTGCTTGTAATCTTGTTTTTCGTGAGCAAACTAAACACTTAGAAATGGATTTTCATTTTGTGCATGACAAAGTCCTTGAAGGTGTCATTTTGCCAATTCATTTTTCCAGTAAACAACAGGTTGCTGATATTTTCACCAATTTTTTTGGATAAGGTGATATTTTCACCAATGCTCTTAGTGAAAATCAATTTCAATTTCTTTTGGGCAAGATGGGGGTACTTAATGTTTACTCTTCATCTTGAAGGGGAGTGATAAATATATTTATATAATAGATTGTAAATATGCTTAGAATTTGTACATGTGTATGTAGAGTTTATATAAATATCATATTTGTATTGCACATATGGTTAACCGATTCAACAAACTTAACATCCAAACTCTGTCTTTACCTTTTTCTCTCTTCTCCTCACTCCTTTGTTATCTATTGCTTCTTCATTTTAGTTTTGTTTCTAGAGTCTTACCAAATTTATCATTATTTGTGCATCTTAAATCAATCCTTTCATTATTCAGTACTTAAGATTTATTAGTTAGCAATCTATATGTCACTCCCTACTAAATTACTAATTATTTATTCTTAATTGCTTCACATATTCATGTCTTGGTCCTATTATAAAATTTACTATAGATACGAGAAAATATTGATTTACTATCATAAAACACTAAAATAGCTGAAATAATTAGTGGTTATAACTCTATTTTCGTCAACAAATTTTTAGCCATTTCATTTTTTTTTATAAGCTACAACAAGTGCTATAAACTCAACTTCCGCTATTGAATATGATAGACATATTTGTTTCTTGAAAGCCTAACTAATGGTTCCACCATCCAGGTAAATATATCTACTTAAAAATCGGTTGCTATTACTTATAATCTAACTTGTATCAAAGTAATATTTTAATACAGTTGAAAAGTTATCATAATTAATCCAATATCCGTGGTTCTCTTATTAATTAAAAATCATAAAATAAAAAAATTACTTTAGTTTAATTATTCTAATCAACATCTTATGAAAAATCATATAAATCTATAAAATCTTAAATTTCCACAATTCTACCGGCGGGATGATAATAACTTATTATCCGACCATCAATGCAATGGACAATTCGAAGTAGCCGCAGAATAAACCGAGCAGTGAAAATCAAATCGACAAACGGATGGGAAGCACCTTAAGGCATGATGGCACTCCGTTTCCGTTTAATCCAAACACGGTGCGGACAGTTGCTTGACGCAAGAGCACACACTTCTCCACAAGACGACACGTGCAGTCCTAGACCTAAACTCTAAGGCTGAACTCAGATTCATTCAGGTTCTCCCAGATTCTTGTTTCTTGCATGGCTCTCATATTGCCATGTCAGCATTCCCTCCTTTCACGCCAAAATTTCCGTCTCCTCATATTTTCCTATATTTCCAATTATCCCCTTCCCCCACCCCCAACAAGAATCTGTCTCTCCCGATAAATAAAAATCTTTCCACAACAACTGGAACATAATAGTTTTTATTTCGACTCTGTTAAATTATGGCTCAGTTGTTGTCTCCTGTATGCACGGATGCACTTAAGCTCCAGTACCAAGTTCTTAATCCGGGTAGTAGAACTCAGTGCCGTGTCTTTGCAAGGTCCAGTGGGTGTTGGAATGTGATGAATCTTGGTGGGAAGAGAAAAGTCTCTGTTAAAGCTAGAGTTGCTGCTAAAGAAGAGTTTGCTTCTGTTGATGCGGTTGCTGATGATTATTATGCTGTTCTTGGTTTGGTACCGTTAAATGTTCTCACTCTCTTTTTTGTTGGTATTGTTATGATGGGTGTTTCTTCAGTATCAAGTTCTTTGAAAATTTTGTATGAAAATGGCACACATGCGAATCGTTTATATTGTTAAGTGTTTGTAACTAAGAGAAATAAATGAAGAAGCATTGATTTGATAAAGAATCACAGTGGAATTTGCCTACGATGATAAGGAAAATGTTAAAGGGTGCTGGACGCTCCTTGAATATGGAAAGGAGAAAGTTTTTCATTTTTTTTTTTCTCTTTTGTGGAGACTGTAACCAACTTGAAAAGTTTTTAGTGCCAAGGTCTTCCTTTAACTCGACCTGCCAAAAGGAAAAGTAGGCTGGAATGCAATAGAGTGATGGTGATTATCAGCATTCTTCTACTGATATTTTAACCATCAATTGGCCATTGTAGCTTCCAGATGCCACGCCAGAGCAAATCAAGAAAGCCTATTACAATTGCATGAAAGCCTGCCATCCAGATCTGAGTGGCAATGATACAGAAACTACAAATTTTTGCATGTTCATAAATGAGGTTTATGCGGTGAGTTCACTCTCTGATTGGTTTTCTCATTACACGTGCACGTGATTCCTCTCACATGTACGAATGATACACCAAACAATGTTTATGTGCATGTCAACTGTCAATATTTTTACTAGAAAAGTTTATTTGCATTACAGGTGCTTAGTGATCCCGTTCAGCGGATGGTTTATGATGAAATACATGGTTATGCATTGACTGGAATTAACCCATTCTTGGATGATTCAATCCCGAAGGATCATGTGTTTGTTGATGAGTTCAGCTGCATAGGTAACATTTAAAATTTCAATTTGAAGCTTCAACATGAGTACGATCTGCAGTGCTTGCTAAAGCAGATTCATCTGTACCTATTCTGTGAAAATATCTGACAGGACAGGCTTTGAAGGTGTCATCATTGATGATACATGCGCTTATAGTTGATGTACGCAATAATTCTAGATAGTGTAAGATAACATATTTTAGAAGGCAAACACTGTAATTGAATAAATGAATTTTCCTTTAGAACTTTGCATGGAAATTGAAACGCGGGTTTTATTTACGTGCCTTAAATGAAAAGACTCCTTTCATATCCTATATTTTAATATTCACATTATATATTTGTATGTGTATGTGTATATGTATATGTATATAACACACACACACACACCCACGCATATTGCTAATATGCACTACAATTTCAAACACATACTACTTCTAGTTCCAGAGCAATATGACACATTTCATTTGCTCGAAGTTTAGTTGGTTATGGGTTTTGACATTTTGTATTGTTGAATCATTTTCCATGCATCACAGGTTGCAAAAACTGTGCAAATGTAGCACCTGATGTATTTGCAATTGAGGAAGATTTTGGAAGAGCCAGAGTCTACAAACAATGTGGCAAGTGTGAATTAGTAGACCAGGCAGTTGAGAGTTGGTATGCCTTGCTTTATATGCGAAACTATGAATCACCAATTATTTTAGTGATTGCTACCAAGGACACCTCCACAGAATCTATGATGGAAGAACTCTCAAATAATTAGCAGTGCTATTATCTCGCTTGATACTACCAAAATAATGTTGTAATTCAAAATCCGAATGGGATCCATGATCCTCTCCTGTGGAAATTCACTACTTCCATCATGTTCTTGGCTCCAAGAGTTTTGATGTATATAATCTAAGTTTTATGTTTTCATACATGATAATGTGGTAGTCCGTGTTCCTGTGAATATTCTATAGCATTTGCGTTCCAAGCAAGTTTTTCTTTCCCTTGATCTTGAATTTCTAGTCCCCTAGTAGCCCTGAAATCAGGTATGCTGGGTTTTCTGGTCAAACTGTCAAGTGAGTCTCTTCACTCAAACAGTAGTCAAGGAAGTTGTTAACTCAATTTTGAATCGTTTAAGACATCATTTTCCAAAGTTTTTTATTTTCAAAAGATTTTAACACCCATGTGAGTTGAGTTCGACTGTCTTTTTAAACATGAAAAGAAGCTAGTATGAACCTTGCTGATATTATGTTAAAAATCTGTATTTATATACTAAAAAGTGTCTGCGTGCATTAACATTATTGGTTTCTGTTGGATATTTTATAACTTAAATAAACAACGAGTCTTGCTTGCAGGCAATTACTGATGCAGAGCATGTTATATTTTTCTTGCCTTCATGCTAGATACATATTGACTCTCTCTGATCATTATTTGAGAGGTTCCTTGTCTTATGCAGCCCAGTTGACTGCATCCATTGGACTTCTGCCGCACAGTTATCTCTACTTGAGGATGAGATGCGGAGGGTAGAAAGAGTAAATGTGAGTTCATGCAATCTAGGATGTTGTTCTCCTGTGATGTGGAAAATAGTCTTGTATGGTCAAGTTATTGGTAAAGGATGGTTTCTTTGGAGACCAGCTAGTTTTAGTTGAATACAAAGAATAAATATCTTTAATGGAAAGAATGATCTTGAGATATTGTGCTCTTCTGGATAGTATCATGGTTAGTTCAGAGACACAAATTGATAAGAATCAAAAAGTAAAGATTAAACAAGAAGTTTTCCCTCTCTTATTGGCACGGACATGAAGAACCTTTATGTGATTACTCTACCGAGGCAATTTTTTGTCAAATACTTTGTGAAGAGTTCCTTTAATTGCATATAGGCAATAGCTTTGTACTTAAGGAGATGATCACATTGATAATATGCAACTTTAATGACCTCCTTTCTTTCTGACTCACTGTTTTTTTGCCCCTCCTTCATTCCTTCCAGCTGAACTTTGGTTGTCTTGAATGATAGGTGGCCTTGATGCTTTCAGGAATGGGAGCATCCTCAGATGTATTTCGAATGGTAAGAATATGAACATGCATGTGATTTTATGGCCATCGTTTTGGGAATTCCTAGATGTCCCATGAAAATTTCATCAGATACTCCTCTTATATATTCTTGGCAAGGAAAATTCTCACACGTCAGACATGCACAATATCATAAGCATGTTCTGAATGTGACTGCATGATGAAAATTAGTAGTACCAAATGTTAAACCTCATTTGTTCGGTTTAGAAAGTCCAAACCAACTAAAGTTAAAGCTGCATCTGACATCATATTCAGAGAAATTTTTTGGGTTTCCAACATTCTGTCTTTTAGAACTGGATAATAAACCAATTGATCCTTATCAAACATTATGGCAGGCAAGTTCACGTTGGGAAAAGAGGCAGGCCAAAGTTCTGGTATGAACTTAAAACACTTACTACCTTTCTTTAGGAGTGATACTACATCATGCATTTGCACATCATTTTTTATTTTCTACATACACTATACCTAAGTAATCTGCAAAACAATTTCTTAGGACTAGCTTAATGAATAAAGACTGAAAAATCATATATTCTGTTCCCCATATCACACTGTGCTGAGAGCTTTAATCTTGGTCATTTATATGGATTTTGGCCTCATGCCATATTTGATCTCTGAAGTTCCTAGGGTATACAATGGCCTGTCTTTACTTAATTGAGATACAAAGGAGGCTCTGATAGCATGGTGGAATCAGACAATTGGAATCTAGGCTTGTCCACATAAAAGGATAATAATTCAAGCTAAATAGTGTAGTTGATCTTGCAACAGGGAACTCAAAAGCTATTTAGAAGTTAATCTAGCAATTATCTAAATATAGAGTACACTGCAAATATGAACATTCTCAGAAAGAGATCTTAATGTGAATGTAATAAGAGTTCTGTGGCTAACTTCCGGGATATTTGGATGCTAAACTACATCTATTTGTTTTAAATGTCTACATATCTGTTCAAATTTTCAGTGTTATTGGAATGGAAGGTTTCCAAGGTCAATTTTGTTTCATTATTTTCCTTGGTGAATAAATAAATTCCTTATAATGAGTTTGAGCTATGTCTTTCCTCATTTCATAAAGGGTGCTAATTGAATGGTATTAGAATGCAAGGTTTTTGATGTTAGTCTTGTTTTATCAATTGCCTCCTGTGAATAGATTCCATATCATGAATTTAAGCTAAATATGCCATTGCTCGTATCATATGGGGGGTTCTAATAAAATTAGCTTTCAGATACATTTACAAGTATGAGTCCTTCATTTATTTTTTTATAACTAGAGTGATTGTTTTGAAGACTTTGCCAATAGTGCGACTAACTATGCACTTAAAGGATGTGGATCATGGGATGGCTATGAGAAATATACCCTAAATTTCTTGAATGTTTCCTGATCTTGAAAGGCATGGATTCATTGTAGGATCACGGATGCAGTGCTAGTGCTATTACTATCTGTCATATAGTCGAGAATAATAATCTTCAAGATTGATGTAGCTACTTTATACATTGTTACTACTAATGTGAGCTTTATACATACTTTACTGATGAATTAATCTAATTGTTGAGGCTTATCTATGAATGAGAGAAGCTGACATATTTAATTCTTTTGACTCCCATGCAGGAACAAGCTAAAATAAGAATGACGAATCAGAAGGATTCTGATAAAACAGATTCATACTGGAGCAATCTTTGGGGCAAAACTACAGATTACCGAAGTTCAGGTAAGAAGCATTTTTTTTCTTGTATTACCAATCCACTAAACATAAGATTTTTCTCTTAAGATCTGTTACACTTTTGACCACATATTTTCAGTTCCATTTCATTGTTTTGGTTCCTAAATTTCAATGTCTACTCAGGAGACTCGCCATGATAATATGCTTTCGCTTTTAAATTTATTATATCAAAGAGGGTTTAGACCCCTGCTGTCTCCTCATTATACTAATCAGTTGACATGAAGCACTATGAGAGTGTTGCGAAGCAATTATTAGTTTTGGCTGGTTTATCGAGGCCTTATAACTCAGTTGGCTTGAGTATTTTTTTTTTTTTTTCCTTAGGGATGATATAGGTTCGAATCAATCCCCCCACCTCATTGGAATCATAATATATATATTTATATACATCATCACAAAAAATTGAAAGGTAATCATTAATACCAAAATAAATTCAATGCATAAACGGAGGGGCATTTGAAGTGTTTTTTGGGGTTTTTGTTTCAACAAAAGGCACTTTCTTCATTCTTCTTCCTGCGTGATTGCGTGTGCTTAGTTTGCATTGTAGAGCTACGGGCAGATGACGGTGGTCCATGCAGTTATGGAAACAATGCCTTCTATGAAGTACTGTATGAGGGGCTGCTCTTATCGTGTGGTGTCATTGTTAGGCAACTTTACTGTTGCTGTCTGTTGAGTTCGCAGTACCAACATTGCACAATGGAAAATCGATCCTGCATATTGATAATAGAGTTACAAAGTGATTTTACTTTCTATATCTTTGCAGAGGAAGAGATTGAAGAGAGAGCAAAAAGAGCCGCAGCTGCCGCTCGAAGATGGAGAGAATACTCGAGGAAGGGCGTTGACAAGCCTCCTACTTTTAAGCTACCGGAGGCTGTGTCGGACAGAGAGTAAAGACCTTAGACCTTGTAGATAATATCAATCTGGTTAGTATCAGCACCCTGATGTAATTACTTGGTATATAGGTCGTCATTGATTCATGCGATGCCTCCGCTATATTCTCTTCACACCTAGGTTCTACACATATGATTATGTATATCGTAGAGATTCTCAAAATGTAAGTAGCATTGATTTGATATTTGGACTCTTGCTCATAAATAAAATTTGAAAAACCATTGCATAGAATTTGATCTTTTTGTGTCATGTTACGAAAATAGCAGTTGTAGCACGATCAATTGGATTATGACCTTGGTTGGTTGATGAATAAGTGTTTGCTATATGAATGTAAAATTTAATAACTTAAAAATTTAATTAGATATAACATTTAATAATCCAAAATTTAGGTACTAATTTTAACATTGTCATTTATATATATCATAGAGATTTTTAGGGCATTAGTTGTATTGATGGGATATTTGAAATATTGGTCGTTTATAAAATTAGAAAAGTCCATATATGGAGCTTGTTTGTTTTTTAGGGAAATGACATATTAGAAGATAAATATTTAGGGTTAAATTCAACTAAAGATGATACTTTTTAATACTTTAAATAAAAGATTAATGTTGTTAACATAGTGAAGTAGATGATGAACATTATTAAAGTGGTATAAATAAAGATGTTATATTCAAATAAGAGATAAAAACTACATATCTATAGATGAATGAGTATTTTGTATATTTGACATACCATATTGCCAAAATTTAATGGCATTACATTGAAGCTATAATGTTATCTTGTACATATACTACTTTATATAACGTTTGACCTCTTTGTAACCACTAAAATGTTGATTCTTTATTTCATTATATAATTTTTCCTTATTTCATATCATGTTTTGAGGGAAAATAACAATCAAGAAGATCTACGTTTGAGGTTAAGTTAAATAAGGGATTAAATTTTTAAATGGTTAAAATAAATAATTAATGTTTAGTTAAGTAATTTAAACAAAAAATTTGTTATTGTTCCGTAAGCGTATTTAGTGATTCAAAAAGAGAATTTATTACTGTTTATAATGGTGCTATAATAGAATCTCTTATTTGAATTGTTTAATATAACATTGATTCTCCATTTGAATTATTTTAAAATTTGCTATTTTATTTTAACTTAATTCTAAATATTGATTTTTTTCCTTATAATTTTTTCCTTACAAATAGCAATTGTAGCATGATAAGTAGGAATGTGACCCCAAAGGAATTAGGGCAAGATGGGACAATTCCTTGCACAAATCAGTTGGAGCTCTCTTTAAAATAGGGTTTGGTCTGACTCAATTGGTTCTTAAAGGTAGGTTTCCTCACAAAGTTTAGACGTATCGCGAACTTACTTAAATGTGGAATAATACTTGATTCATATTTCATGGATAGTTCCGAGATATATGACTTTTAAGCTTGTCTTTGACTAGTCTTGCGTGCACTTTATGTCCCAGTTAAGATTATATTTGGTTGTACATACTAAATGCAGCATTTGAAATGGTCATAAATAAGGAACATAACGGCGGTAAAAAGACATAAAAGTGCTAATATTTTTAGAGGAATTACGGATCCTCATGAAAATCACAAAAGTAATTCCACAACTAGGAGCTAGCTCGGAGCATTTTTGTGATAATTTCTCAATCCACCTAAGTTAATCTTACTTCTATTTGACCACGTTCTCTTAATCTTTTTTCATGATAGACCTTTTAAGGTAATGTACATTCAAAGCCAAATATTGATTATGCCTCAGGGTGCACACTGGTTGTACAACTCATAATATACAAAACAATATAATATTAGTCAATCAGTCACCTGCAATTCCACTTGTGGCATACATAAGGCATTTATCACATAAATTGGCTTGAAGCGTATTAATCAGCAGAACTATACATATAGTGGACACATAAGTTTTTATTTAAATTACTAAGTCATCAACATTATCTAATATACCAAATAGGCTTTTAGGTTAGCCCATTATCAAGGTTACAAATGTTTATCTTTAGTGTAAACTAACATAACTGCTTAGGTGCCAATAACATTACAACACCATGTGATCATTAGGTTGCATGTCATAATGCAACCCTAAACTACTCACGATTTATCTTGACTTGTAAGAATAAAAGCGAACATACCGAGGGTAACCTAAACTTTGTCTTTCTCATGGGTGTGTACTTATAGTGAGAAACTACAAGGGATCGAGATGAGTATGAGCAAATACTATAGCTTCATAAGATGATGGAGATTCACACCATGCGGTACTTATCGACAGTCGAGTTAACAACTTCTGTACTATGCGTGAAAAGCATATGCCATGGTCACATCGTTCCTTTGTCCAGTGTGAACTTACAAAAATAATTCTGTTTTAACTTAGGTACGAGGGTTTATGTTCTTATAATGCAAATACTAAATCCATCTGATGTAATTTATGACAATAAAAAATTCCTTATCTTTGCCAAGAAAAGCCCACCTATGATGTAGTCGGAGCTTGTCCACATGCTCATTTGCGAGTGAGATCGTTTAGTTTGAACAAATATTGGGGAGAAGATTCCATCCTTCTCTAGTATATCGAGACCCTGTGCATCACCTAAGTTTTCCAAGACATGCAGTGGATGTCTCATTGACGTCATTACCGATTCAAGTATTAGGTCAATTATTGGTTACAAAGCATGTCAGGCTAACACTCGATAATATGCATAAATTTAAAACAAACACTTTGCCCAAAGGATCCTTGCTCTTCATGCAGTCGTAGAGACATGTATTGAACTTGCACAAATGTTGCCATTTACAAGCATATTCAAGTATAGTAGTTCATTATCTTCAGTTATTCACTTACATAGTGCTTAATAGCTCTTATGTATTGACGTGTCAACATCATCAGGTCTGCCTAATTAAATCAAAATAAGTGTTATATCTAACAAAATATATTTGCTAGGCCACCTACTTTCTGTTCACCTTTTTGTTAAGTTAGCATGTTACTTTAGGTAAGTC